>CM062217.1:21632500-22232500 GCA_031216445.1 Lateolabrax maculatus
ATTGGAAGGTAGGAGGATGTCCTCTTACAAACAGTCATGCCCTGCCCAGTCCCAAGCTCACCCCCTCCAACCCTTAAAAGAAAAATTCCAGTATTTTTATGCGTGGCTTCTCAGGCTTCTAATTTAAAACAGATGACCATCAATTTTGCCATCTGAAATGACAACGGTCTCTGTTAGCGTCACAAATCAGTTGAAAACCAACTCATATTTTGACTTGTTTTAAAACGATAATCTTGTGAAAGGCATCTTAAATTTTCACTTGATACATGACATTGTGCTGAAAGGCTGAGATTAAAGCTGCATGTCTCAGGCAAAAAGTCAGCGTCCTCACCTGTTGATGATCCATGTAGAAGACACTGCAGTGTAGAGCCTGTTAAGTATAATGAGGAAAACTGCAAGGACAGACTAGAATGTTAATTAATTCTAACATAACCGTAGTCTGACTGGCGTTTGGGAGTTTTCTGGGTGGGCCACTTGTCAACTGGGGCCGATGCAAAGCAAAATATACATATTTTTAAATAACCCCAGCCCCAGTTTAAATTAAAAAGTTACTGCTGGCCCACTGCGGTTGTCAGTGTCACTTTTCGTGAAACCGACCAATCACAGCCTGGATGTTGAACTCAAGAACTCATGAGTGGTTCTGATTATTGACAAGTTAGTACTTAGTGTTAACAAATTAGAGACAAACCTCCAATGCATACCTTAATGATGGAACAAAACCTACAAAACCTTTCCATTTGGAATTAATTTTAGACTAGTGGTTTAGAGTATACTATTATATGAGTATAATATTATATTAAATAATTAAAATAGTAATAATATACTAACATTATACAACTTTATTAACTTATACTTTTATTTAATGTTATAATAATATAATGATATACCAATTTATACTATTAACTCATCCAGGTTGAGGATAGTGCATCTGCACTATGGGCACTACGGTCAACTTCTGTACTTACAGACCACAGTCAGAACGGCCAGCTTGAAAAATACAGCAATTTCCTTTTTAAATATGATGGCTTGTACTTGCCAAAACAAATACTAATATTTTAAAGCAGTAAGCTGTAGAGGAGAGAGCCAATAGAAAGATTAAGTGAATATGTAATGTATCACCAGACCTTTAACTGGTACATTGGTGCTACTTTGTCATTTGCTTTGCTGGCCCGAGAACAAGGCTTTTTTCATCCCTTGCTGAAATATATAGTGACTCTGGTATCACTGACTGCACTGTCTCCCATCACTGAGCAGGGATTGAACATGAGTAAAACTCCACGAAATCGAGGTTTGAAAGCTAGAAATGTCAGCACCAAAGAAACACTGTAGTAAAATCATTGGTATTGATCAGTTATGCCCTCCCCCTGCAGATATTTTGCAATCAGCTTGTTTTATAGAGAAGGGAAAAACAATCATTCTGCTACAGGGGACATCTCACGCACTGCACATTATTACATGACATATCTAGAACAGGACTCTGTGGGGTGGTGAAACTTCCAGGTCCGTGGTTCTGATGTTACAGATGTGCCAGGCGGGCTTTACCAGCAGAGTGGAGGAGAATAGCTGCTCATCATCTCACGTCCTGGCCTCCTTTCCACAGCTCGAGCTCAGACCAGCCAATCCCCACAGTCTAATTGGCCTACTTTAACACTTACCTTCCTGTGGTAGCCGCTGTGTTGCTGTGTGTGCAGTTCAGCTCCTGTGGGGCATTGCTCAATGATGATAGATCCCCAAATGAGGCTTCTGGACTATCCATAACTCCACATCAAAACAGCCTACCTAACTTCTTTAGGCTACCTTTAGTAGCTCTTCTCTGTTCTCTGTTATTTATGAATGTATTGGGCACATAGTAATATGTATCTGCTTTTTGTGCCTTGTCTACCCTCACTGTTGCTTGTTTCCATCATTTTACATTTCCAAAAAGTCTCAGGTTCTCACATCCACCAGAAATCTCATAAGAGGTGAACTCTGCATTTATGAATGAGCTTTAGCTGTAGGAGAGACACAGAAAAAGATGATGCTTCCCTGAGGCGACACACAGTGTAGCTGCGTGTGTGCGTGTGCATCTGCCATGCTGCCAGCTGCTGCTCAAGATCAGCTAGATCGCAGTAATTGGTCTGGCCCTTTTTGATTTGTGCTTCCAGTATTTTTAGTCATGTATCGAGCTTGTCTCCTGACATCATAAAGTAGATCTTGAAGCTCTGCTTGTGAAAATTCTTACTGCTCTCGTAACATTTCTGTCCTCAGATGTGAGAGAAACATCACTGTGTCAGAGCTGCGTTTATTTAAGAATGCCAAAACACGCTGAGGTCTATGATCATCAACCTCAGCTGCAATTGTCAGCATCCTAAGAAGCTAAACCAAGATGATGAACATTAATAAACATCATCATTTCAGTTTTGTCTTATTTTACAGACTTACATTTGCATTAAGCTCAAAGCACTACTGTACTAAGTAAAGCCTCACAACAAATCTCATTAACACACCATTAACGTACTAATCCATCTCCCATTATTTTCTGACTTCCTTACCCAGCCTGGCAATCAGCCCCAAGCCTGTTTTATAGTACTGAAGCTATAAATCTTAAAAAACAACTGGTAAGTACATACATTCATTTTTGAAAAAGGTGAAATAATTTCCTCAAACAGCTGGGCATTGTAGCTCAAACATAGGAAATACTGCATTTGTTGGGTACTGTTTACAGCTGTGGATTCATCCATATTTAATATGCCAGTATTTATGGCAGCAGGATGTTGTGTGTGCATTTATCTAACCAGGCCTTAACCGTTTGGCTATCAGGATGCCACACACAGGCTTTACTTAGTAGGGTGTATTCATTGTTGTTGTTGTTGTTGTTGTTTTATTGAGTTTTCTGACAGTAAGAAATATATAGAATATCACCAGCCTTATCCTTTAAAAGATGTGATACTTGTTTAAGACTGCACTTCTATTACAGTAAATATTCACCAGCAAATACAATTAATCACAGAAATGGATGAGCAGATCAGCACATGGCACGTGGCTAAAATGGCATTTTGCAAAAAGTAAATGTGGTTCGTTACAACATATGGAGACAGATTTTTAATTTCCAGACACTTGTTAGGCCCTGGCTCACCCCGCGACACCCTTGTCCCCATAGAAAGACACACTGGAGTTAGGTCAAAGACCAGGCCCGGTGCCCGGGGCCAAATTGAATTACTATGATTGCCTAGTCTTTTATAATTAATTTGCAAAGGGCTTAAGGGCCTTAATAGCTGTGAGGAGCACAGGCTTGAAGGACAAACACTAATTAAAAGTTGCCAAGGATCAGGAGAATGCCACGGTGCAGGATGACTTTTCTGTTAGAAAAGAGCTGATTATAATTCTGCACTGGGTCTCCAATGGCTCTGCTATCATGAGAGTTCATACTTCCCTCTATAGAAAACAGAGTATGTATTATGAATCAGGCTTAAAAGACATATTAAATGTTCGCCGGTCATAATGCCACTGTAGTGCAGGTTTTGACCCATAATGCTGGTGTGGAAGGAGCTCCAGTTCGGAGCCCGTATGTGTGATTACCTCATTTGGCAGGATGCTGGGAATATGGCACTTAGCAACACGCCAGCTTGCGTTTTACATGAGACATTTAGTAAATGCTCTTGTGCTGCTGCAATGAACCCAGCGGCAAAATTAGCATAACTACCTGGATCACATTGAAGCCAACTAAAATGGAGGAGTGTTAAACCAGGGTGACTCTTACAAGATCTATGTCTCTTGTCTTGAATGGTCTATATGATATGGTTTTTTCAGCTTTGCTTCAGGTTTGGTTACATTTCTTAGTCTTACTTAAAACAGAGAGTGACAAAGGCATAAATATGGGCCGAAATGAATCAGAGCAAACACAGGTTTTACTTTTCCCTGTGATGCTGCGGTGTATTTCTATAAAGTCAAGAGGATGTTAAGGTTCAGGTGAGCTGCTGGTCCGGGGAAATGTTCCCATATTTATTCTTTGCGTGACTCAGAGTCTCAGAGCTCACAGTTATAAAATATAACTTAGCTTACATCTTCACCGCAGGAACAGATTGCCAAGCTAATGAAAAACTCCCACGGCAGTCTAGATTAACTTCTTCCAGGGTTTTGTGGAAGTCAAGTCCTCAATTGCTTTTCTGCCGCTGGCACTCTATCTCTTTCTTTTCTTCCTCTCTCTATTTCCTCCTCTCTTTATTTCCCTGCTTTCACCTGTAGAGTAGCGGCTGCTGTCTCCAAGGGGGGAAAAAAGCTTATTGAGTCAATTGAAGCAAAGAGGAAATTAACAACTACTGGCTGGCTGGTTTTATTGTTTTGTTTGGAGACAAATGTGGCTATATCCTTGCTGGAAAAGGTGGGGGGAGTGCATTCCCTGGGCTCTCTCTGAATTGCTTTGTGTTTTTATGTACACATTGCTTCCCTTGCTCAGCTTTTTTCTCTATCTCTAATTGCTGAAGTTGCTTTTAGTGAAAACCGGAGGTTAGACCTTCTTACTCAGACCTTTAAGAGGTATAATTTGGAATTTATTTGACCACACACAGAATCTGGATATAATTCAAATGCTTTAAGGGTTGAGATGGAGGTGGAAAATACGTTTTAGGAACCATTTCAACCTATCATAAATCCTCACACTCTTGTGTTCTTGTGTTTGCCAAACATCACTCATCATTGTACTCTTGACTTAACATTGTTGTTGTAGTGGTAGGAACTCGAGTTAAAAGTATTTTTGGCTCGTCCAGGCAAAGAGTGTTAGCAGCTATGTTTTAGTGGAGAGGTGTCCCCAAATTGATGAATTTATTACATTCATTCCATTAGCCCTCATCCCTTTGACGCACTTGTCCTCATACAGTTTTGATGCTATAGTGCATGTCGTTTCAGCACTCCTTGTTTATTCAAATGCCACTGTGTAACATAGTACAGAATTGTCCAGTCATAAACAATCTAAATGGGATACTTAGGTTGGGAGTTTGGCTGTAAGATACAGCGTTGTTATCTTTGACAACCATTATGTTTTTTTACAGAATAACAGATTGCTTTTGTTCTTGCGCACAGTTATTACAGGGGAACTCCCTCGATTTTACACTTAAAGGTCAGGTTACTCATTATGGTGAAATCAGTTGTATGTCTTCTGCAGGGGGCTCTGGGGGACTTTATCGAGAATGAGAAAATAACCCCTGATTATGTCATCAAAGTAATCTCAGCTAGAGTTATCTCAGGAAATGTAGAACTTAACGTTTTTGGAGCTAGTACCGCTTGAACGCCCATTTAATATACTTACAAAATTGTAATTTGGGAGCATGCATTATCAGAAATTCTACCTGCAACAAAGCTTTCATGGAGCACTCTACAAAACAATCAGGCAATGTATGTCAGAGTTGAACACTATTTAGTCAGACAAATAGCAGGTAGATCATGTAAATAATTTGCTTTTCTTCTTCAATCTTTGTCTTAAGATGTTCTATTACACTCAGTTGCTAGTTTATCAGATCCCTGTAGCTCATAAACTAGCAACTGTTTATAAACTACAACAGCCCTGCGATAAATCCTACTGTACCTTGTAAACTTCAGCAGGGTCATGATGTTCCATTTTTGTTGAAACTGTTTCAGAGAGGTTCTACAGTATGGTAAGTTTGGAAACTTTAGTTTGTGGTGCTTTTGGATTGGATTGTGTTACACTGGACTAAATATTTAGAAATATAGAAACACCTCTCAATCAATCTTTCTCATGTAATCCTGGTCAAAGAAGGCGACTATGAATAAGATGGCAATAATTCTACTTGGACAAGATGAGAATGCAGTCGTTGCAGTGATATTTAATTTAATGAAATCTGGTTTATTAACACATGTTGCAGCTTCTGGTGTGTTTATTACAAAATCAAATTGTGGTTCTTCAATGCATTTCTCACAATAGACTCATGCCCCACAGTGCCATCAACAACACTGAGACATTTATCATTTACCAGCCTGCTGTTGACATATTAATCAACATGTTTTTCATCAATATCCCTTATTCGATGTCCCCTGTCATCACTGTCATCTTAACAAGAAGAGGCGTCAGCCACAGGAAGGCTTATTCGCAGCCTAATTGACTGAAGCCAGTTGAGATCATTTGAGGCTAACCACACTTTCTCACAATGAGGTTTTGATGAGCTCAAATCAATGGCGGACAGGGGGAGAGTGTTGCATGTAGTGCTCATTAATTCAATCTTCATACATCCCAGATGCCTGAGTCAGAATAAAGGGAACAGGAAGGCTATTGATCTTTCTCTGGCGTTTGGCCAGACAACACAGCTAGTCTGCATTTTCAGTATTAAAGAAACACAAAAACACATAATGAGCCCTTCAAAATGTTCCATCTAAACAGCATAAAACATTTTTATTATCTGCAGGCCAGGTTGGCACTAACTACTGGCTACAAACTAGAAACTCCACCTCGTGCACTGAAATGATTTGCATAACTCAAGGGAAAATAAGTATTCACATTACTGTACAATGGGCTTAGAAACTTGGAAAGGCCATAATTCAGGTCTTGTTTGTGCTCTCAAAATAGCATGCAGATGACTTTGCAAGCACAGAGCCAAACGAGGAAGGCACAAATAACTCTCCCTGTGAACAGTGCATAGGAAGACTTCATTTTGAAAATGCTACATATTGGTTTTGGGAGAAAATCATTACTTGAAGTTCATTATTTTTTAGCCTTAAAATATAGGGCTTTCAGTCTCGAAAGGCATTAGAACTGTCTTACCCAACTACAACAATAGAGTATCTTTTTCTTTCTGTCCACAGTGAGTATATCTTTCTGTTTTTGGCTCCTTGAGGTTTTCTTTTCTGGCTCTTCACACATCTGCACAAGGCTATGCCAGTGAGTGGAACTGTTTAATTTACCAAGGGCCTTAAGATAATATTTACATAAGCAGTGTTGAAAAGAAACCCTGCAAGCCCTTAGGTTATTAACGGTAATTATGCTTCATAAACCCATGCCCTTCCCTCGCCAAACACACTTACAGGTCCTGCGGCTCTTATTTGAAGTTTGCGAGCTTGATCACAGAGAAGGGAACCATGTAGATATACAGATTAAGAGACAGCAACATCCACCCACTTACCGGCTTAAAAGAGGACAGTATTACTGGGTGTATTCGTGCACATCAAAGCCTGGTTGTGCTATGAATGGAGTGATACATTGTCTGAGCGATGGGATGTGACAGCGCAGATACAGACTGTCGCTGACATGGCTTCCATCCTGGATTACCAGTGAGTCAGGCAGCAAGGAGTCTTCTTGGCTGCTCCACTGGAAGCAACCCAAGCTAAAATAACTCCTGCAACATATTTCACTGTATGTTTATTTGCATTGGGAGTCATGGCTTTGAGAAGGCTCCTTTCCCCTTACAGTTGGGGTTTCTGTGTTACAATAAGATGGATGTTATCCTTCCTCTCGGATTCACCTTGGAAAAATAGGACCTTTACTGGGATGTACTAAGAACATTCTTCTTTCTGTAAAGAAAAAAAAAGTTCAAGGGATTACGTAGTGACTGAGTGAACTAAGGTAGACATCATTCAACCAGGACATCCTCAGTTTGAATGCTAATATACCGATGTTTATAAGATTATGTTTGCCAGGTTCATTTAGTTTAGCGTGTTAACATGCTAGCAATTTAAAGTATAACTGTAGTTGATGGAAATGTCATTAGTTTTGCAGGTATTTGGTCCTAAACCAAAGTACAAGCGAAAATTCAAATTTCAACCTTATGATGGCACTAGATAAAAAGCTAGGGGATCACCAGTCATTGAATCTATCCTCTAGAGACTTTGGATATCACATTTCATGTCTGTAAACCCAATAGTTCAATAGTACTCACAACCAAAGCTGTCAACCACATGGTGACGGAAAAGTCAGGGACCACCACTGTCATTAGGATTCTTGCTGCAGGGACCATGAATGTCTGAACAAAATTTTGTGCCAATCCAACACATAGATGTCAAGCTAGAAACCCTAGGCCTGATGGTGGCGCTAGAGGAAAAGTCAGAGGATTACCATTTTTGCCATTTTTTGCTCTGAAATAAATATTCTTTACAACTATGCCATGAAATTCACTGCAGATATTCAAGGGCCCTAGAGGATAAATTCCAATCTCATTGTGTTGCTAGAGGAAAAGATAGGGGATTACCACAGGAGTTATTTTTTTGACCCATCAAATTTGAAAAGACAGATATTAAAGCAACAACACAATCTCAGCTGGCATGCAAAACAATACAGTTAAAAATGAATGTGTAGGTACAGTATATCTGTGAGTGTGTATGCACCTGCTTACATGCAGCTGGTATTTATCGACACCTTGTTAAAAAGCAGTACATGGGGCCTTTTTCCTTGATAGCAAGCCATGAGTCACTAACATTGCTACTGTAGATCTTTCTATGCTGCTAGTGTAAAGCCTTGAATTGAGAGCTGATGAATAGGCAGGGAAGGTTCTTATCAGGGGCAGCTGTGAGAGTCATTTATCACTGGAGAATAATGGAAGGCAAAGGAGATGAGTGCAGCAGTCGGCCTATTGCTCCACAGCATAAAAGGCCTACATATTCTCAGTGTCCTGGAATAACTCTGTATCTCCATCTTTGTCACTGCTGGCATTGTGCACCACTTGCAGAGCAGGTATCAAGAGCCAAGATTCTGCCATGAAAAACAAATGTTTCACAACTCTAGGGACAATGTGTGAAAAGGGTAATTATACACTTAAACACTGCGGTTGTTGATGGAACAATGAACATTGTCTAAATTCTTGACAAGTCAGAGACAATATCAGAATCCCAGTCAGGTCATTTTAGTTGTGAATTATAGTATATGCGAAGGAATGTATCTTGCCTACACATTCACAACCTACAACCAAAACTGACGTAAAGGTACATATGTAATGGTATAAGTTAAATATAATCAGCAGGGAATGTAACGACTGGCTAACTTGTCTATGAAGGTCACTACTGCAGATATTTCAGACATGGTAGACAAGGACCATATAAAAGTATTGTGAATAGTATTTTAAGCCACTCTGGCAAATATAAGCTTCCCCTGGTGTTCATTAAGCAGTTTGTAGTTGCTGAATTGTTTTTTACAAATACAATTTTATACCGTTTTGGTGATGATTTCATACAATGTTTCATCCAACAGCAGTGTTCCAAGTTCACGCACTTGTCTCATACAGTCTCATTCATGCTCCAAACACATTTGTGTGTAAATCATTAGTAGAGGGAAATATACACACTTTGGGGTACTCATCAAACTATGGTCTGGTCTGCACTTACGTCCAAGCACAACTTATGTCCAAGCACAATTTATACCTGACTCAGCAATGACTCAGAACTTTCCTAGTGGTAAACCCACAGTCTGACAAAGGCCCTGCCCCTTCAGCTCAGTGAGTAGCTTCAGCACTGAGCAAGATTGCTCAATGTGCTTTTGGAACAACGCCACCAACACATCCCCAGTGATCCCACAGATATGCTCTGTGGTTTACTTGTCCTTTCGGTTGGCATTAGCTACTCGCTCTAACTTCTTGCGCAGCTTTCTCTGAGGATGCAACTGCATTCCCCTGATCTGTGGTCTCCTATACGTAATCTTATTAGTGTTTAATTTTATACTCCATTTTTTATACTGTTGCCATTATATTGATTCATGACTATTAAGGTCCATATAGAGCACTTCACATTTATAGGTGATTTGGTTTCAGAAACACATGCAAATGTTGAAAACAGGTGTGTGATTGATGAAGTAAGCATCAGGCTGGAGCCTTAATTAGTCCCAATGTTTTATGTGTGCAGATGTGCCCAGAAATATCCAAACATTGCAGGGAGACCTGTTGATAGTATCCGGGTCCTAGCGAGAATTAAACTGCCAACTCAGTGTATTTGCCACTCAGTACAAACAGGACCACTGTACAACATTACAGATATGTCCTCCTATGAACTCTACTCTATTATTCCTGTAGAGCAAAAGAACACTAGATCCCAAGGCTTCTTATCAGCAAACTTGCTGCCAGTCATGAGTTATTGCCTAAGTCAAGAACGGGCACTATTGTTTCAAAAATCATGGACACAGTCCAGTTCATATTTGATGGATTATGGCATTGGACTTATAATGATGTCTGTCAGTGTGAGGGTTTAATCATTGCCTTGCAATTTCAAACATATTGCTTACAATTCACGATGCACCCAACCCAATGGCAGAAAAGATGACATAGGCTCATGTCTTTGTTTGTCTCACTTTGATTAGTTCATCAGATGCAGTAAAGCTGCACTAAGCAATTTTTCACATAGCATTCTCCAAAAGACAGCAAAAATAATAATTGAATCTTTGAGGACACCTGTGTAAAGAAATCATTTAAGGGCACCAACCCAGCCACTGTGTGATGAGTCAAGGCTACTAAAGAGATCAGAGAATAATTCCAGCAAATACCTTGAAAAAAATGCATTCCTACTTTACTTTTAAAGATGCCAATTAAACCTTAATTTTAATTTTTTGCTCTGGTGCAACTTAACAATAAATAACATATTGTTGTGTACATGGACCTGCAAGTGGGACTATTAAACTTGTATTTTCCTCTACTTTGCTTAATAAACCCTCCACTGCCATATGATTTAGTGGAGCAAACCCACCAAGGTCTATATAAACACCATTAATCAAGTTCCTATGCACTAGCAAGGCAGCTACAGTATAAGTACTCACTTAGGCCTTTTCTATAAGAGGCAAAGAGGGCTGGAAGCTGTTTTTTTTGTAAGGAGAATACACGCTGGTAAGCTGTAGTCTACAAATGAACACAGAGTCAAACATGAACACAACCACCACATCATAAACAAGGCCATCACACACAGGCAAACACATTTTATAAGTACTCACCGAGGCAATATACACACATTTTCTCTCTCTCTCTCCTCCCGGGCATGATCACACAATACCTTGAGATATAATGGCCGCTGGCTGCTGCTATCAGGGGGCCTGCTGCTTCATTGTTGCAGCCTCAGCAGCTCGTGCACGGGGGCCCCTCGGAGGAACAGCCCATCTGAAGGGGGCGGCTTTCAGAGAGGCAGCAGCGACAGGCAGAGAGCCGGTTGCCCTCACAGCCAGAGCGGCCATGTCTCCACTTTGTGCTCAAACAGGAGTCATTTGTAGGGAGCTGTTTGCATAGCAGGGAGACAACGAACAGCGCTGTCCCTGCTGAAACTGTCTCCTCTTAGAGATATCTGGCCTGTGTTCACTATGCCACTGAAAGAGAGCGATGCTTTGCTGTGAATGTTAATGAAGTATTAATAATACCATTATAAAAACAAAATACTGTATGCAAAAGGTGACATCACTGCTTCATGGCCCAGTACTTCTTGAAAGATATTTTAACCTCTCATACTTATTTACCAAGCCCCTCGTACAGATGCAAAATGTTTGTAAAATGACAATATTGAATTTGTTTACACTGAAAAAATACATGAAAATAAAAGCATTCATAATTTCATTAGATTTTTTCCTGCAAAATGCAGCAAGACTAAAACATGATTGTAACATCACATATTTTAGATCACTAGCAAGAATAGGAAAATACCCACACCACTTGCAATGTTATCATGTCCTCATTATGCATATTTAAAAACAGAGGTTATCCCATACAGCTATGGACTGTTAATACCAGATGCTTCATCTAAACTGCACAGGCATCCCCTGTAACAATCAGTGAGAGCACAGATAGAGCAGAACAGACTGCAAACTAATTCATCAGCTCCTGCTGTTTGGAATTCTTTACGCCAGTTGTCTGTAGAGTCTATTTTTAAGTCTATTTATCTTGTCAATGCTACCATTTGGGTCACTTCAAGATAGCCAGAGCCAGCTGGCTACCTGGATTCATGACTTAAAATAAACTTTTTTGTCCACGTTATAACAACGCGATTTTCACCATGTAGACATTTTACACGTTATGCAATACAACAATTCAAATTAACCAAAAATGAATGTGACATATCGCCCAGCTCTAGATGATGCTATGCCTATACATACTGTATTTTGTTTAAAATCTAAACAACATTTCACTACCCTAAATAATGTTGAAGTGGTCAACCAATGGACATTCCTTAGTAATCCATTACAGTAAAGTGGTCACATATTTTCACTAATAAGTAGACCGAGTGTAAAGGATAACAACTTGTCATTGATCGACAATGTGACTGACCCAACATAATTGAAATGTGTGTATGAAAATGTTTGACCAATCTTAAGGGAGTTAGAAACCAGCATGCAGGCAGCCTGAGCTAAAGACAAATGTGTGTCTGTTTTCCTGTGTTAAAAAAAAAAAAAAGCTTGACAAAAGCTTCAAAAAACACAAAGTTTGTTATCTTGGCATGACAAGATAATTAATATGTGATCACAAGGAAAGAGCTTGTTATCTTGAGATAACAACATAATTAAGATGTGATTGTGAGATAGCAGGGTTTAGAAAATGTGCAAGCATAACAGCTCTTGGCTTCTGCAGTTTTAAAATGTTTCTTGTAATTGTCTTGTTCAAAACAGAGGAGAACAATGGATCAAAGCAGTTGAACTCTTACCCTATGTATAACCTGTATGATGTGTGTTTGTGTGAGTTATGAATTTACAAATGGCTGTTTAAAAGCTAAAACACTAGTGCGAGAGTGTCTGTGAATAATGACTTTAGCATTCAGGTTAAGTATTATTTTGAGAGGAGGTCAGGACAGAATATTTAGTGTTTACTGTAATGTTTTCTACAGCTCTGCATTACAAGGAGGCAGGTCCTGAAGTCCTGTTTTGTGTATTATTTATCTGAGTTTTCTGAGCTTTCAGTACAACCATGTTGGGGGAAGGGGGGGGTATGTGATCATTATTGTTTCACTATCGCCAATTAAATTTGGGAACCAGACTGGAGGAATCAAACCAGTGACTTTCTGATCAGGAATCTACTTAAAATGATAATGTTAGAAATAAATTGGCGAGGTATTTGTGTGAAGTGACTGCTCAGCCATATCATTTCGAAACCAGACACTTCCAACCACATTAGGCTCACTCAGCCAAGAATCAGTAACAGCTCTACATCATGAATACAATATGAAGACTACAAAAGACAAACAGGTACCTGCATCCATCACAGCACAGTTCAATAAACCGGAACAGTTCCAGGCTGGATATCAGTCCACAAAGTACAAGCTAATGTAGAGCAGCATATTTCATTTCTAGTATTGGATGCTCTCTTTTTTGGGGGGGCAAAGATTTTCTTGAATTACAGGTTGTTTCTGTCTCTCAATAAAAATTAAATATTTTTTCTGCTTTGATAAACTTGCCGTGTGACATTTTCTGACTGATAGAGACATTTTGGACAACATTGGCTCTAACATCACTTCAAAACCACTATCTCATAACGATAAGACTCTTCTACCCACGCTTCATAATAAAGTGCTTTACAAATAACATTACAAGAGACAGTCAATGAAACACCAAGTGCAGATAAAGGAGAATAAAAATAAAGGCAACCGAGAAAATGTAATAGGAAAAGGGTATAGGAAAGGTATTCAGATGCATCACAAGGCTTTAAGGTGATAAAAACTAACGCAATGTAGACACAGTATCTGTCAGAGCATGAAGGGGCCATGTTAAGATAAAAAAAAATCAAAAAGTAAGTAGCTGTAGAGCCAGGACAGGGACGCTCAAACCGTTATCATTCTTTCACATCTGTTAGATCCAGGTGTATGCTCGCTTCACAACATGTAGCTGTGAGGGTCTTCAGCTAAGGCAGGCAGATAGGCAATAAGCGACAAAACTCCCATGACAACTCCTGGGGCCTCATTTATAACCGTTGCGTACACACAAAACAGTGCCTAAGAGAGGCGTACGCCACTTCCCACACAAAGGTTGGGATCTATAAAACCAAACTTGACAGGAGAATGTGACAGGAAATTGGCAACACAGATGGTGAGGTGGTGAACTGAAGCCTGATTGTAGAAATGAATACATGTTTAATTTCACTTCAGATCACACGTTACTCATCCACTTCCAGATCCACTTTATCATAAACATTCAAACCAGCACAGTTATTTGTGCCTGTGCTAGTGAACCATAACTATTCCATAAGCACCTGTAAATTGTAAAAGATATAAGCCATCTCAAATCAAATTATGCTCAATATTTCATCAGCACTGTCTCACCACCATCATACCATAGTCACCTGCCCGGGCCGGCACAGCTTCACCACCCTCGAACATGGATTGTGTTAATTAGCAAAGTCTGGAAATAAAGCCATTGACAGCTCTCCCACAATCATTCCACTATATATCCTCATTATGAGTCTTAATCATAGGGCAGGCCTAGTTCACCATAACAAACGTAATGCATTCACGATAGCACTGCTCGAGGTTCCTCTGGGTTGTTGCCAGGATTCACTGTAAAGAACCACTGATCAGCAGCCTCATTTCTATGCATCAACATTCATGAGGTGCTTTGCATTGACCATTCATGGTTAAATGTGGGGGGGTAGAGGGCAGGATATGAGGCCGGTCCACACGCGCACATTTCCAGGTGGTGTGTGATTTATAAAGGGAACATGGCCTGCAGGTGTGCGACTTTTGTGCTTAAGTACACTTCTAGCAATGATCCTACTCACTGATTTACACATTAGGCCCCTTCACTGTTTGAGCGCTCGTCTCTTTTTATGTTGTCTGGAGAAAGCTGTTGTTGTTACTTACAAATGGATTTGCAGCAAGCACAACATGCTCGCTTGCCAACCAGTCCATGCGGCATGTTGCTGCAGGATGACTTTATGAAGGAAATATTGTGGGGGGTTTTTGCGTGGCACATTCTGCTGCATTTTGTTAGTCGGGGCAGAGAATGTTCTCATATCTGCTGCCATCCACCAACACTTAAAGGAAGAAACCTTTTTCTGCCCATATCATCAGCGGCAGCACTTTACTTCCATTATATTTATTCTTCATAATCATAATGTTTGTCACTTTTGTACATTTGTAATATTCCATGTTAACTGCATATCTGCTTGTGTGGTTGTCATGGTTTTCCTGTTTTAGTTTTACCCTGTGAGCTTATTTGCATTATTGATTGTGAATTAATTATATGCATTTGGCTGAGCACATTTTTCTTTTGTTTGCTTGTTGTTTGGTGCATGCATTATGATGCCCTGATGCTGCTGGCTCCCACACAAGTGAAATAAGAGCACTCATTTTGGTTCTTATGGGCTGAACTGGTCTTGTGGCTTAAGATTGAACTCTTGATCACCTCTTGCTTATCAACGCTAAACTTCAAAAAAAAAAATTTTTTTCTGCTCCAGGCTGAGTCTGGTGCTTATAATATCTATACATTAATAAAAACACGTCTGTGCATGGTTCTAATAAAAGTTTTTGTGAACATAAACCAGCTAAATCAGCTTTAAACACATAATCAGGTTTTCCTTGCCTTCATCCTTCTAGCAGCCCAGGTTGGGAGTTTTTAGAAGGCACATAGAGGAACTGGATTTGAGACAGAGGGAGGGAGAATCTCACCACAGCG
Source organism: Lateolabrax maculatus (assembly GCA_031216445.1). NCBI lineage: Eukaryota > Metazoa > Chordata > Actinopteri > Acropomatiformes > Lateolabracidae > Lateolabrax > Lateolabrax maculatus. The sequence goes on from CM062217.1 coordinate 21,648,039, forward strand.
TCAGAGGGAGCTGGTGTTCTGGTGGCCAGGAATAATAGATGTGCTAAACTCCTCGCTGTCGCTTGTGCTCTTGAAACGCTCTGATTCATCATCTCAATCATCATCATTATCGCTCTCATCACCACTCTGCTCTGACTCAGCTGAGGAAGATTCCTCACAGCGTTCTTTCTCACTGGTGGTCTCAGAGTGCCAGGACTCTGCAGGCTGGAGCTCCCCAGCTGATTGCTGGGCAGAGGACTCTGTGCAGCTGAACAGAGGGCCGTGGTGCTGCAGAGGCTCGCTGAAATATTTGTAACTATATCTTCACATCAGTAGGGATTGAGTGTGTTGTCTTGTGTGTTTACTCTTAAAAGGCTACATTTTACACACAGCTTTGGTAATAATGTTTCTGATTAACCGTCCTGTCAATAGTCATTGAAATGATGAGAAACTGGGGGAAAGAAGAGTCCATCAGAAATATTGGCACAGAGAAGAAAGAAGTATTGACCTCCTCAGTTTCTCCTCTCTCTGTCTCACAAGTGGTTTCAAAGTCACCAATTCCTCTCTGCAGTCTCAGCTTGTCTCTGTGAAGAGCGGCAGATATACAGTACAGCACTGTATGAATAAAAGAGTGGAAGATAAGGAAGAGGTCTTTCTCAGACACTCTGAGGGCTTATCTTGAAACTACACAACTCTAGCCCACTCTCGCTCCATTTTTCTGCCATTAAAACACTGCATTCGCTCAACGACTAATATTCTTTGACAGTTCATACATTTTGGGCTGAAATGATGGCTTTATTGTCAATAAAACCTAATAGAGTATTAACAAATGATTTACATGTCACGTTTTCTCTGCTGCCACCTTGGAAAGCCTTGGCCACATTTAAATGTGTTTGTTGCAATTTAAATAGGCAAGTTTATGAAAGGATAAGTCACAGAACAGACATATAATCTGCATAGTGTTGACAGATATTCTTGTGTTTTGTGTGTGGGGTTGTAGGAGGAGGTTTTTCCCTCCATAATAATATAGCAGTACAAAATATCTGAGTATAAACACCTACATACTATTCTGTGAGCCATTTACAGGAGAGCAGACACACACACACACACACATACACACATACATGCATGTGCTGATACATTTAGTGGACATTCATGTATGAGGCACAAAGACAAATACACACTCAGCATTTCTATTATGATAAATACTCCCCTTCAAAGAAATTTTTTTTAAAAAAGTAAATACTGATGTGCATTCAGCCTTTTGACGTGAAGCCATTAGATCTGAATGTGGATGCATTAAATTTGCAACCAGGCAACTAATAATCCATTGGGATATTAAACAGATATACTGCAGGCCCCTGCTTAACCCCTCCACCATTCCACAACTGAACGTCATTACCAAAGCAACCCCCGCCTCGCCCCCCCCCCCCCCCCCCCCCTCCCCGTCCCCCACTGTCAGATAAACCCTGTGTATTTTGCCAAAGTCATCATTTACTCTGATTAGCACAGCTCCCAGCAGGAGCACCTCACCATGATTTGCTCTTAATAATTCCTCTGGCTTCTCGTTTTAGCTGTTACACGCTCTGAGAGCAGGGGTGACAGGACCGGGTGGCATTGTGGTTGTTAATGGAGATCACATGACCATGACACTACGCACTCTTTTCATAACACCAATTATACCATCCAAAGGCATGAATGATGAAGTGCTAGGTTAGTTTTCCCTTTTTTTCCTGACAGAAATTCCAGTGATTGAGAGTGCGAAAGTACAAGAAAAAAGAGACAGACACACGCCTTAGCACTGTTTAATGTTTAAGCACGTGTTCCCTTTTTTGCAGGGAATTAAGAGCAGGCTGGTCAGCTGCATTTTAATGGATCTTGAGCTGACGTTTTATACAGCTCATACACAATGGGCCCAGTGTGGCTGTAATACGCCCACAGTGTGCTATTTCTCAGCACCAGCGGTGCTCAGCACTGTATACATTGGGACACTGTGTGTTACAAGATTAAAATATGGGTATTTTGGTCTGTGGTCATTCCTGCTACATTTATATATATTATACCATGTTCCCATTGTGGCATGAAAAATGCCCACACTGGGGTTGTACTCAACCGCAGCAGCAGTAGTTCGACTACGTACAATAAAAACTCCACCAGGATCAATTCCCTGAGCATTTTATTTAATGCTAAAATGTTTTAGGTGCAGCAGTCACTATTAAGTGTATTTCACGCTGCAAATGAATTGGAAGTCAAGCGGGGACTAGGAATACCACAGAGTAATAATACACCCCCTCTCCTTTGAGAGGTTGAGCTTTTATTTAGTACTTTGTTCACTGTAAGAAGATGAACATGAACTTGAGGGGAAGGCAGATAAACTCCGTGTCACATTTTTAGCCATGCTGGTGGTTTGGGTTTAGGGATGGCAATGTTGGTCTGTCAGTCATGGGCATTAAATTCACATCATCCTCTGGCGACATTCATGGTCCCGAGAGCCGTGGAGCTTACTGACTTTGATGTTCCCCTGACTTTTCCTCCAACACTATCATCAGGGTTGATATTTTAGTGACATGTCTTGACAATGACATGTACAGACATTCATGGTCCCCAAATGATGAATCATAGAGACTTTGGTGATCCCCTGACTTTTCCTCTTGCGCCATCGGCAGGTCAGAAATCTAATTTGTCCATTCATTTAGTTCATGACATATACCTGAAAACTAAAGACATTCCCATCAGGCTCGGGTGCACTTTGTGTTTAGTGCAAATTAGCAAATGTAGGCATGCCAACACAATAAACTAAGGTGTTGAACACTGTGAACGTCACACCTGCTAAATTTTAGCATGCAAGTTCAGCCTCACAAAGCTGCTAGCATGGCAGAAGACTCTAAGTCTTGTTCACTTATTGATGTCTCCAGCAGCACCGTGGAATAAAACTGCAGTAGGGAGCACTTTTGGTCACAAGTGGTTGAATTTGCCACTAAAAACAAAGCTCCACAGTGTGAACTCAGCATTAGGCAGTGATGAAACAGGACTGCTTTTTGAACGCAGCTGTAGCCACTTTTGCCAGCTTGGAGAGTTGGATGCTTGATTGAATGACTTTACAGACTCAGAATCTAGTAACTCTTTTTACGAGACGCTACAGTATATTATCAGTGTGTTGATTCCAAAAGCGTTTACTGACAAATCTCTGCAGCAATCCACTTCACATTTTGTATGGTGTAGAGCTGCCCAGATGTCTCCACACTGAGCATATTTCATCATTAGGCTGCACTTTATGTCAATATGTAGAGAGATGATGGTGATAAAAAATGTATGATGAGTAGAGGGAAGCAGTGATTACTTAACCTACAGCTCATTCGCTTATTTGTAACAATAAAATATACCATATCTTATTTTGTTTACCCTTTCCATTCTGTTACATAAGATATCATTCTAATAAGGTAGTTGCACAGCAACAGCACCTGTTAATCTCTTGCTTTCCCTGTTGTTGCTGCTCACAGCGGAGCTTTATATCTAAACAGCTAAAAGCGAAGCATCTGATCTGATCACAGCAATCCACCAAATCACCCAGTACAGTATTTGAGTAAAAGGCTGGACAGCAGTCCGGGGTGTGATCTGTGCCCTGAGAGTGGCTCAGGGTTTCATGCTCATTTCTGGCACTGGGGACCGCAGAACAGCTGCCAATGGCTCTGCATTGGCCTCATTGTAAATATTAAGAGTTAATTCCCTCGGTAAAAGGCAGCTGTAAACCATCTGCACTGCTGTTAATCACAGAGAAATTGCCCCGCCAAGAATCTACACTTGCCTTATTCAAATTGCAGCTCACAAGCTGCAAATATTCACAGGTTGTGAGCGCATATGGACACAAACACACAAAGTTTAGATTCACTGCTTAATGTCCTTGGCAGGCAACAGTAGGCATCTCTCCAACGCTGTGGGGTGTATTTTGGAGATATACTGTGTACACACACACACACACACACACACACACACACACACGCAAGCACAGAAGTCAGGAGTGGTGTATTTATGATGTGTGATTTAATTAGCTGGCTCTTAAAGCAAGTAGATAATACAGAGGGTTGGACTTTGGAGAGAGGGAGACGGCGAGGAAGGCAGAGAGAGTGAGGGGGATACTCAGGGGGTGTGGAAGTCCATTGTGTCAGCATTTTATCACAGCTGAGTAGCTGGAGGTTCAAAGGTCAATCCCATTCTGCTTTCAGCCACAGTCACCTTGCCATACTGACGGAGCTATCTAAAGCAACATTGACTGAATCAGCCATCAGCCAACACTGCAGAAGCTCTTAAATGGCTAATGGAGCTGCCAGACCAGCTGGGAATACAAACCAATGGATTTATTGAACATTCAGCATTCAGCACTGCCAGCAATACAAACTTTAACCATACACTGTGGTTTTCATTTAACTACCTACAATTGGGAATATATTCACATTTCTTAGTTTGTGAAAAGTACAACTTTGAATCTCTGTATTAAACTTCCAAATACACAGTGTGACAACACATTTTAACAAAAAATCATTTTAAATGTGTTTATCACACATCTTTTAATTAACCAGTGTGACAAACCCATTGTGACTCTTAAGCCACACTAGCAGCATGGATCAAAGGATAGCTATGTCAGTTGCTTGGTCGACCACTTGGGTCCAGACTGAAATATGTAATTTTACTATTATATTTTTATTATTATTATTATTATTATTATTATTGTTATTATTATTATTATTATCATATAATTTATGTCCTCAGAAGATGAAAACTACTGACTTTTGAGATTCCCTGACTTTTCATATTCCTGAAAACTAATTAAATTCCCATCAGCCTCAGCTGTACATTGTGTTCAGTGGTAATTAGCAAATGCTGGCATTATAATACACTTAACTAAGATGGTGAACATGGTAAATATTATACCTGCTAAAAATGTTTGCCTTTAGTTCAGTGTACACCCTCATTAAGCCATGAGCTTGGCTGCATGCACTTCGAAGGTATGCTGAATGAATGGTGAGAATATCCTAGAAGCAGATGTCTATGGTATCAAGTAGCATTTCCCCTGAACAATGTTACAGCACAAGCCGGTAAGGCTCAACATTCCTTCAAATTGCAGAAAGTCAAATTTACCATTGTATCCCTTTGGGAGTGCAGTAACTGCAGATAAATCCTTGTGGTTGAAGGCAGTAAAGATAATGACATCCTGTGCGTGTGCTCCATCTGTACACAAACTATACTAACATACATACACATATACACATACACAAGTAGAACAGAATAACAATACTGCAGAGCAGTATATTCCATGTGAAATGCCACTGTACTTAACCTCCCACCCTGCGAGAACAACATAAAAATCAGCTGCACATTTCACTCCATATCGCATGGAAAAATATCACTGCACATAATGGCCTCCATGCCTGACGTGCAAATAGCCTTTTTCCCTTGGTTGAGGTGTCGGTGCTGTCTTTTACAGTACAGGACGTACTCTGTAAAGTCCCTCCAGTCCCACAATCCTGCACGAGGAGAAAACCCAGGAGTTGTCATGGCAGCTGAACCGAGGCAGGAATGCACATTACCATACTAGAGAGAGACGGAGAGGGAGCAAAGTGTAGTCAAATGATATAATTTTGCTGCCACCAGAACTGCTTTGAGTTGTTATTGGCATGACATTAAATCACATTAAGGAGCAAAATTTAGACTTTGAAGTTAAATGAGAAAGCCATTGAGAAGTAGGAAATAATGAGAAACACTAGAATTGACTAAACATTGAATTAATTTGTTCATCTTATTGTTGATTTTTTTGTTTAATAGCCTGTTGTTTATAATACCATTTCAACTGATAATATATTGCTTTGGAAGCGCAGGTTTCTATCTAAATATGCAGCAATTGAAGTATACTTAAATAGCATTTAAATTAAATGAACTGCATTGGACTGAGTGGAGAGAGTAGGAGAGAGGCAGAGAGATGTGTGAGTACACTGAGAAGTCTGTTATGGTGAAGGCTTGTGCAGGGGAGGGCCCGAGCTGTGAATGCAGTGGAATGACAGGCAGGGATTAGAGGGGAGGTGGTGCCATTGAACAGCTAGCTGATCCAGGGAACCGAGCTGACACTTGAACACAGCCAGCTGACAAGGCCAGCCAGCCCTGCTGCAGTTCTGCCGAGGCTCGCTCTCTCTCTCTCTCTCTCTCTCTCTCTCTCTCTCTCTCTCTCTCTCCCCTCCCCCGCCCCCCAGGGTCCTTAGAAGGGGGGTGGGTGGGTTCATTAGTCGTCACTGCAGAGACAGATGACGCAATGAAACGGGATTAACAGTCCGTGTACAATTTATCAGTTAAAGGTTATGATTCAGAATCCAAATTAGAGAAATGTAAATTTTGGTGCACCACTCTAACATCTCAGTAGGGACATTTTTCATTTCAACAGCATGGACTAATGGCATAAGAAAGATCACAGCATGGACTGGGACTGCTTCTAATTGGTCAGTGGAATCCAAAATGTTCCTCTGTCTTCTCACCCAGAAACTAGTCAAAAATACCAATTTTGCAATTTATTATCTTTAAATAGTAAGGGCATTAATATTAGGATGTAATTGTACAATATACAGTGGATATGAAATTAAATAAAAAATGTGATGGAGAGGATAAGTCCATGCAAGGTAAAAGAATAACGCACATTACAGCTTCTGTGTCTGACAAAGATAAAATCACAAAGACATCATCTTAATGTGGTTAATGTGTTTCCTGCTGAAACAGGATGTTAGGGTGCCGCTTGCATTTAAGTATTTTGGTTAATCTTGTTTTTGTCCACCAAAAAAATGAAATTACAGCTAAGTATAATAATTGAGAATTGTCTTTTTCATTAGGATAAATTGTCAAAAAGAAAGTAATTGAATGTAAATGGAATGTCCCAATAAGGTAAATGGAAAAAAATGATGCTAACAGTTGAATTTGTTGACATGACTGTCACAAAGGCGAGTCACCATATGCACTGCAAACTGCAGGGGAGAAACCAAATGTGTATGCAGAAGAGGCGTCTCAGTACCACAGCATCATTTATAACAGAACTGGAATAACCTTGTGGGTGGGGTGGGGGTGGGGGGGGAACCCACTCACCAAACAGGATGTTGACAAAAAGCACAGCCTCTGGTGCCTAAGGCAAACACATCTCCTTGTCCTTACTTTTTACTTTGCTACATGAACATCACACTATTTTCTGAATTGACACTGAGCATTGGCATATTTGTTAACAACAACTGGCTTTAGCTCCAGCTTTGTGCTCCAATTCAGTCCTGTAGAACTCAGACAAATACAAAAACTAGTAATTGGACACATTTTACTGCCATTATGCTATGCTGTAATGATCTTAGAAGAAAATATATTTTGAGGTTCATATTCTTCACATATTTTAACTAAACTAAATTCTGCCCTGTACTATTCTGGCCTCCCTTACCCAACCTATCTCTTATAAAGGGGATCTGCAGTATTCAGAATGATATGTTGGTAAATGGCAGGTAAGAAAGCTGTTTAAGATCTGCAAGGTCAAGGGCTGGCTGTGCTGACGCTTGTCCCCCTCAAAGACAGAACAGCTGGAACATGCACCAGTCTGTCCATTACTTTGCAGTGTTCACACAGGCATAATTGCTTAACAATCTGATCTCGGGGGCCTCGGCTCATAATGCCGGCGGTATTTTAATCAGATATGCGACTCTTGAATGCGCGACTCCCCACAAGGCTCACAGAAGCCTTTGCTTTCCGGGAGTTCCTTTGATTAATAATCCTGACAAGTCAGCCCATTATTATGAATTAAACCAGCACAACTGTATGTGTCATATTATCTTCAGAAGCAGAGGCGACATGAGACAAAGCCAGTGGCTTTTTGTGCAGGAGGCTGATTAGGAGGCACAAACACTTCTCGCCGCCTGCTGCGCTGCACTGGGGATTGGTATGACACTTTGATCCAGGAGCTCTCTCAAACACAGACACATGAACACACATCGACAGGCGTATACACATGTCGCCGTGGACGCCTTGTTGATGGCTGAGGTTTCAGGGGAATCAAAGTGGTGCTTGATTTAAAACACAAGTACCAACCATGATGTGGCATTCTCTGTAAGCTCATGGGCACAAAACTTTACTACATCCACCATATGTGTAATTCTATGTATGTAATGTAATTCTTTTTGTAATTCTATGTAAGTTATGTGTGCATTATTTAAGAGAGGCCTGACGCTGAAGGCTGCATGCAAATGCGTACCTGTGTTCCATGACTTAACAAATATATTTGCATCTATCCTAAGCGCACACACACGCACACAGCACACTAACCACAGCTGCACATCGCATAAAACAAGTGTAACATACGGGAAGAAAAGAGCACCTCCAATGATCCATCAATTCCCATTGGTTTGGTGAGAGCGGGATTTATTGACTGGCAGAGTAAATTCAGGCTTACTCACTGTCAACACAACCCAAGAGGCAGTCTGCTGGAAAATCTAGTGCTGTGGTGCCAGGTCGCTCCACATAATTCCCCTGTAGGGCTGCTGTCTGTGATGAGCCATGCTCAGTGTGGTTGTGTGGCTGCTGAAAGGCCTGTCATTACAGCTGCACCCTGTGGCAAGGCAGCCAGATCCAATCCAAATAAGATCCCCTCTGACAACTAGAGGCCCCACCTAAACCCACTTATCAGGCTGGAGGATTTGGTTAATATCTCCGACTGGATTTGGTTAATGTCTGTAATACGTAAGTGAGCATCAAACTGGCTATCACATGTTCTAAAAAAAAACAACAAAAAGCCGATGCCAACACTACACAGGAAGCTGCTCTTGACATTGTATTATAAATATGACTTCAGTCAACAGCACTGCCCATATTTGAAATTTATAGATACGATTCAGTCCAAAATTTAACTGATCACTTTTACGCTGTGGAAACGTGTGGTTAGATATAAATTGGTATTTATGTATTTATTTTATACAGTGTAACCATCTGGGACTTGCATGCATTTTCATACCACGCATGCATATTTTCCCCTTTCCTTGGTAGGATTTTGTATCATTGTACCATCATGTTTGTGACTGATGGTCAACAGGTTGGTTGTAACCATGTGATTGCTGCAGGATGGAAATATGCCTGTTTAATGACTGGAGCTGCATCCCATCTGTTAGCAAATTGCAGATTCAAACACGGTGTGTTTGCATGCAGCATTATATAACCCTGTTGCTCATGCGGCATTTCACGGGCCTAGGCTCGCTATCCATCTCACTTTGCTGCTTTTATGTTTGTCTCTGTTCCTATTCTCCAAATTTTAAGCATAAAGAACCCGAGGCTGAAGTTTGGAGATGAAAATGCTGATGGATGATGGCACTGCTGATATATATATATATATATATATACACACACACACAGATATACTGTATATTTGTGTATGTGTGGAACGTACACCTACACTGTAGGATGCTGAGGCTTTTAGGACTGCTGACTCAGACTACTGAGGAGATTTGACTCACGTAAATAAACCAGGTCTTCTCTCTCTCCCTTCCTCTGTCTCTTTCTTTCACACTCTCTCTCCCTTTGAAATCAATCAGCGATGGTCCCTCCACCCCCTTCTGACGGATCTATTATTAATGAGGGCCCTTAGCACTAAACTAAATTTAGTGCATAAACTCCACTTGGAGAGCTAGAGAGGGGGATCAATAGGATGGCAGGGGCCACAGCGAGAGTCTCTATTAGCTCTCTGGAAAGGCAGGATGTGGAAAGGCCGACCCTGAGTGCATATGTGCCTCCTGACTAAAAGAGAGCAAGCAATAAAGAGAGCAAGGGGTTCTGACAATACAAGGCAAATTTCAGTGGGTCATTACTCTCCAATTGTTACCTTGTTGTAGCTAATCTATATATGAGATAGGAGATCATTGATGGGGTGATGTTTTGTGTAATTAGGTTGATACAAGCTCTGGATTATTGCCTATTCAGCATTCCACTTGTGCTGCGTGAATCGCATCTGATTTGTCAGTCCCCGTGACATTGATACCACTTGCTATGATTACTCTCTTTCAGTATCACAGCACACTTCAATATTTAATCATAGATCCATTTGTATGGAAACAATCAATTACTCATGCATAGTTTTCTCCATAAGATGCTAGCCAAGGAACTTCACGTCCTCTAGGAACAGGTCGATATACTACTCGTAAAATAGGTGCCTATTAAAGAAAAAAAACAAATGGGATTCAAAGAATAAAACAATAATTTGCTTCATTACAGGTGTAAGGAGTCAGAACCAGCAGCTTTGTGATTACCAACCAAAATAAATAAATACATGAAGTGTTGAGATGCCTGCTTTAAACCCACATAAATATCCATGCATTGAAACAAATAACTTTATATGCACACTGTACGGAACCCAACCGTGGCAGTACAGTAGCAGTGCCTCGCTCACTAAGTTAAACAAAGCTGCACAAAACACCCCTCACCAGCACAAGGACATCTGAGGTGACTGTGTTTGTATTGGACAGCTCCCAGGTGTGTAAGTCAGTGAGTATAAGGCAGGGCATTGCTGATGAAGATGTATGTAAGTAATATAGGAATGCCTGCTCAGCATGTCTAAAATCCCAGGGAAAATGGTGTCTTACAATAAGGGTTTAAGATATCCTTTTTAAAGCAAATGCTTACTCATAATCCTATATGGCCACAGCCACAGAGCACACACAGGTTTTTTTGGATATTCAGTATGTTATCTGTAAAAGAAAAATCCACCCTCAGACCTTGAAACACTCGAAAAATAAAGAGCACTATCAAGATTTATGACACAATTAAATAAAAGGAGTAAAAACAACAATAATTCAGACTCAAAGAAATAAGAACAATTGATAAATGGATAAAACAACCAAAGAGAAATGGTCCAACAATCTAATCATATAACTGATCAAAAAAAGAGTAAAAAATAAAGGAAATGCTAAAGTAGCAACAAAGACTGGTGGTAACATTACATGTATTGCATGTATTATGCAAACAACAAGATGTCTATTAGCTAGTCAGGAGGAGGACTGTATAAAATGTGTTTGAGGATTTAAATATACTGCCAGCAAACTGAATACTTAATAGAAGACTGTTCCAAAGCCAAAGTACAAGTACAGCAAAAGCTCAATCACCGCTTGATTATAACGGGGACTCTGGCCTGGCTCTAGTTTGGTCTGTTGGGACAGTAGGGAGTTAAAGGCTCACTGATTTAATCCAGCACCTGGCCATGTAAACCCTTGTATGTAGTTGGTAAGAGGTTAAAATGGTTTCGAACGGAAATTGGCAACCAGTCCACAGAAGCTAAAATTAGGGTGTTATGGGAAAAGTGTTTGTTTTTAGTAGCCAGGCTCCACATTTCTGCACAGTTTGAAGCTGAGCTACAGCTCTAGGATACAGTGAGGTGTCACATTAGACCAGGCACAATGATAGTATAATTTTGTCGGTATTGCCTAGGTACAACATTACTCTGATCTTTGAAATATTGTGGAGTTTAATGGTAAAACAAATAAACCCCTCAACCACACAGACTAAATAGATTCATGTCACATTTGATGACAAGATTAAGAATTTCAACCCTATGCCCCCCTATGAAAATATGAGCCCCCAACCAAAACAAACATGAAGGTTGGACAAATGCCCGTAATCGTTTTTTCTTTTCTGTGATACTCTTGACTCCTGCCAATCAGATTTCTCTTCTGATGATCTCCTATTACAAGAGGACGTCAAGACTTCAGATTCACGTTGTTATAGTCATAGGATGCACCGGAAAACAATCAATCAATTGTTTGGAAAGACAGTAGGACCCTCCATCTGATAACAAAAATCAGTCATGGACTGCACAGATTTGAGCAATGAAGCAAAAGCATGGGACAACAAGCTGGACCCGATAGGAAAGAGAGTAGGAAGGAGCGAGTGGGTTCAATGACACGTCTCGACTTCCTCAGATTCAGACAGACTCACACAAAGTGACTGAAAGCCAATCTCGTCTTCTGCCCACAGGGCTGGCAGTAATTACAATGGCAAATGCGTCGTTCACCTTTAGACACGACCAAAGCGTGGAACACAGCGAGCTTTACTGAAAGTCAATCTTGGGAGAGGGAAGCCTGGAATAAAATTGTAGACAGAGATATGGGACGACTGAGGGAGGTAGATGAGGGGGTGAGGGATGGAGGTGGGGGGGGGGGGGGGGAGTGGCGGAGGGGAAATGAAGAGAGGAGAGAAGACCAAAGAAAAAGATTCATTTACCCGGCAGTGTATAAAACAGACGCAACGCACGGACTGATAGTGACTGAAATATCAAAGCCAGTAGTCTGCTGGGTAGGCTGGGAAGTGGCTGCCGCTGCTGTTTGATCCATCGCACAGCCGCTTGTTTTTTTACTAAAAGCTTTGGAGAAGCCTCTGGGTGCCAGGGAGAAGTGAAGCAAGGTGGAGAATACATCCAATCTCTATCTGCCTCTCTCTCCCTGTCAGTTTGTCTCTCCCTTTCCCTTCTCCTCTGCCTCTCATCTTGTACAAATTGTGAAAACTCCTTTAGGCACAGCGGGATGAGAAAGTATGCATTGCTGGGACAGCAAGCGTGAAAGCATTTGCTCTATCTATGAATGTGTGTCTACCTGTTTTCGCTCGGATAAAAGTTTGATCTTCATCTTGCTCGCTGTATCGCCGGCAAACAGGGCCTTCTTTAGAGGGAAAGAAAAAGCAGAAGAAAGTGGAGAAAAACGATTTCTCTGTTTTCTCCGTGGCAGATCTCTTGTGCTTGGAGGTGAACTGCCTCTCGGGAGAGAGGAGATCAGTGAGCAGAGCCTGCAGCGGAACAGCCTGGTTGCCACCTGGAAGCCCACCAAATGGAGGCATCACCAGAAACAGAGCCGTGTTCTCAATCTGCTGGACTCCACTTGTTGACTTACTTTGAGGGTTTCTTTTCTTTGACGGACTCACCACCAGAGAAACTGTGGGTCTCTGCTGCATCTGAACAGCTAGAAATCCACCATTTTTCTATGAAACACACTCACTAAAAGCTGACCCATTATTGATTTTTCTGTCTCAGTCAACTTTAATCACAAAGACACGATGTACGTAAAAGAAAAGATGCTTTATTTTATGCCTTGAGGAAAGTAAAACATGGATTTCTTAAATTTGAATCTGATGCTTTAAATCAGTCAGCATTAATGAAACCCATTAACTCCTGCAGCTCTGTGGGTAGTCTAGTACACATTGAGACTGAAATATCAAAAAGCATAGAATATATTTCAGTCCATAAGTAAACATTGAGCATGAGCCCACACACGTAAACATACACTATAACCATAATCACTTGAGTCGGTGAAGTTTTGCTATGGTTTTGGACATATGAGCACGCCCAGGGGTGCCTTAGCTTAGGGAAGCTCATCAGGCTTCAGCAGAGAGTACCTGTCTTCATCATTTCCTCCCACCGGAGATAGTACTACAGATCAGCTGGGAGACAACACTGCAGAGACAGGCTACGTCCGCATTAATACGATCTCTGTCGTCACAAGTGTTTAAGCACCGTTTCAGAAATAAGCTCCATCCGTACTAACACGCCTGAAAACGCATATCACATGACCACCTCTATCTATCCGACACGCGCAGCTTCACAATAAATACACAGATAAATAATTCAAATGCACTTACAAGAAAGTGGTTTTATTTACAGAAGCCCCCGACAAAGATACTACAATACTACTGGCTACTACTAGGTTACAATCTAGCCTGGCTCTATATCTCTCACACACATCAGATTTACTTTTACATTAATGGGTCAAGAAGCGTGGTCAACACATGTCTCCCCTCGCTTTCGTTGTTGTCTGTTCTCACAGTAGTATCTCTGCTGGGTGGTCCCTGTCGTACTGGAGAGCAGCATTTCTGCTTTGTTTACAGTTTATTTGTGAACTTCACATTCATTGTGCAGAACAAAACAAGCATAGATAACAAAAGGAAGGTCCTCCATGCTTAGGTCCATCACCCTCTTCACAGATGCAAACCGTGCCTTCAAACATCCGAATGAACATTCGCGCAACACGCGTGCGTTCAAGCGTTTTCTCGCCATTCCTCAGGAACAGCCACTGTTTTTTCCCAGCCTCACGCACAACCGGCACTCCATGTAGGGCTGATAACACTGCGGGACATGGGAATTGTCGCAAATCGTTTGATAGATAATAGCTTGCCTCCTGCGCATGTACAGACTAGAGCTGTTTTCACATACGCAGTCCGGACAATGTGCGAACAATCAGGACCGAACAATGCACGGAGTTGCCCTTTCACGCATGCAGCACACAGCAGGAAATGTCCATGTCAGACGCATTCTCACCTCCTGGAAATAGTCAGTTTAGTTTAGGCGAGTGGTGCAGGAAAAAAGTCTCTCACTGGAAGTTCTCTCTCGCATTAGCACTAGCTTCACAGCGGAGTGTTCGGGCCCGCCACATGTGTGAAATACAGCAGCTGTGGAGGAGAGGAGAGTTGACTGCTGTAAGTCAACTCGCTCGCTGTGAATTGTCCGGACAATGACCTGCTGTACCCACACATGGGCTCCCTCGGACATTGCGCGGATTTTGTACTAGGGAGCTGGCAAGTTAAAGTCTACTCCAACTGATTCGGACATTGGCGTACACACATACTTGTGCTTGTCCGTACAATGTCTAGATCATTTCAGCGTAGCAGCGCTTGTGTGAATGGGGCTTTTTGTATCACATGATAGAACAAGTGGGTTTAGGGTACAGACAAAAGATGCCTTGTTGGATTTAGGGAACACACACATGATGCCACTGGATTAAGCTCTGTGCCAGTCCACATTATCATGGAAAAAAAAAAAAAGATATGGTTTCTTCTTGCAGACAGCTTACAGAGATTCAGACTCATGGAGACATTATCAGCTTTTACAAATGAGTGTTGGTTACTTTTGTAATATTTACTCAGATGAGATTAAATATAATCATACGTTGCTAGCATATGCAGCCTGGCCGCTCTGGCAGCCTGGATCACGTTAGTGTGATATTGTGCAATTATATTGTGCCCCCTTGAATATTTGAATGTTGAATAAGTGTCACAACAGCCCTTTGTGAAGGCTACAGAAGTTGAGGCTCTGGTTCACTGTAGGATCTATCATTCATTCACTCACTCTGTTCAGTTGGAGGTGAGGTAGATTGCCACTTCAGCAGGTTGCCCACCGCTCAGCAGATACATATTTAACAAGCTGTCTGCACCAAGCTTGAGCTAAGGCTCCTCAGAATTCTGGTGGGAAATGGATTTAGTGTGGTGTGCAGGAAAAGTTAAACAAGCATGAAAAATTGATGAACGGTTTTGACCATATCCTTCCCTGTATTTGGTATGATTAGAGAACGACTTTACTTTGCTCCAGGGCTATAAATTCGGTTCCATTCAAAAATGAGATTCAATCATTTGAAAAGAAGTGGCATTTACTCTTAAAAATGAGAGGAGAACAAAATCAGCTTAGCTCCTACAGACTGGATCCTTTTATATTTTATAGGGATTAAATGATGACCTTAAAGTAAGGATTTTTAATGGTCGGGTGCATAGTATTGCAGAAGAAAATCCTTCAGTGTTATAAAATCAAGCGAGAGGATAAACACATTTTTTCACATTTGCTCAAATGTGTCTGTATCAATTTACAACGGAAAGCTGCTTAGCATAAACCTGCTGTTAGAAACTCCCTCCATCTGTAACGATGAAAATCTACTGTCACACATAATCAGAGATATTACATTTGGAGCCTACATAATTAATCAGCAAGTCTGTGAATAACTTATGATCCAAGTCATAAATTATATTTAGCCAAGTCATTACTCGGGGTGAACTCAAGAAGCGACTGCCTTTTCTCACATGAAAGTAATACGCTGGGTTGCCTCAGCATGTCTTCAAATATAAACCAAATTATCCACATATTCTCTCACAAAGTCTCAAAGCAAATCTCCTTGAGGTACTTTTTAATCAACCCTTCTGTGTTATTACAAACATCTTGTCTCAAGATGAGTACACAAAGGGATAGAGGCTGTGGAGTGGAGTGGCGTGTAGCCGCAGCACTGTCTGTTTGCCTTGTACGTGACGTCCTGTTGTTCCAGTTTGCATGAGACCTGCGAATGTGTCTGGCCTCGCAGGTAAACACCTTGGAATTACATCATGTATGAATGCAAATCCAGCTTGTGCAAATATTAAGATACAAGCTTAAAAACACATTCATAGTAATGCAAACTTTTATTTAAGATACACTAATCACTGGTGTGGCAATTGTTTGTGTTCTCAAACGTGACCTGAAATCATGAGTACAGAGAAGCTACTGGTGTTATTAATGCAATATGTCTATACCAAGCATGCAAAGGACACCAGTTCTTCACAACTGAGCTATTACCAAGTAACTACAGAGTATCCACCCATTGTCACTGTAGGGTAGCTTATTAGAGGTGGCTCAGAATTAATATCTGGTCAGAGGAAAGGTTGACACATAAGAAAGCAAAACAAAAGAGGGAATCAGAGGCCTTTCTGCAAGAAGGAGCAGCATCTAAAGCATGTTCTCTCATTTGCCTGGAGTAGACACATGCATGAAAAGCTCCAAGTCTCTTTACATGCAAATCCAGTCCATGTCTATGAGTGTGTTTTATCTCGGGGGCTGCTGTTTGCTAATCAAGAGCCTTGTGAAAGCCAGGGGAGCGTTATAAGAAGCCGAGTATAATACGCCCGTTCACAGCCTCTCTCTGTATTTGAACACACGCTCATTTTACAGCCTTTTAACTTTCAATCTGCCCGTCGTTGATTTGTCTATTCTTCCCACTCGTTTGTTGTGTAGCAAGCCTCTCGGTTGTTGTTTGAATGTATGCGCTGTATTAACACTTGAGATAATGCATATCAGCATTGCTCAAAGGGACAGAACATTATGGCATTTTTTCAGGGGGATTGTGTTTTTGTAAAGATGATTGTATCTTGTTGTATACTCTGTACAGCCTCAGTGATTGGCATCTAAGAATAATGATGTTCAATCTGTGACACGATTTATGTCTTAACTAAAAATCCATCCAGCACTTCACATGGTCCTTGCTAGTGGCAAGGAGAAGATATAACAGAGAAAAAAGAATGAGCTCTCTTTTTTCCTTCGCTCAACAAGTACTGTTGCCATGCCATTGGTTAAATGTTTACAGCTTATGTTTATGGATTGAGGCCCATAACTTGTGACTTAATGTTCCAGACTTCTATAGTACATTGGACCTTTTATATATAGTGCAAACTGAAAACATCCAAAACATGTGGTTGATCTAAATGTCTATAAATACTTTGACATTGAGTTGAATTCTTTATTTACTCTGAAAACAGGTTTATAATAATAAGCAGTTGAAGTATAAAACAATATATATATATATATATATATATATATATATATATATATATATATATATATATATATATATAGTAGTGTATCATGTATTGTCCTTTAGCATACAGTATACTAATGATGGGCTATGCACCCCTAACAACTGGTTCGTGGTCATAGAAATGAATGATAAGCTCTCAGGTTTTCTCCTAATGTCTTCTTTTAAGTGACTGCAGTCCTCCATGCACAGGTGCTCCAGACCATGAGGATGGATACAGGCTCGTCTGTGCAGCTCCCTCATTAAACAGACAGTCTTCCCTGCTGCCTCCCGTCAGCCTGTTTATGCTGCCTTCTATGTTTACCCTCTCTGTTAACATTGTGCTCATTATACTGCGTAGCTGCAGATATGCGTGGAAAACAAGCTGAGAGAAGTCTCTCGTTTTCTCTCTCTCTCTCTCTCTCTCTCTCTCTCTCTCTCTCTCTCTCTCGCTCTCTGCTACTCTCTTTGGGTGTCCCTCGCTCACTTATTCACGCGTTCTAACAAGCGAGGTCCCGGGTGGGGAAGCCCTCCCTCGTGACAGTTTGTCACATTGTGTGAGCCTGTTGAGTGCCACTGAGAAAACATCACCTCTGCTAATGTGGCATTGTGTGACACGGCCTTCGAGGTTGAAAAATCTGCCACTTGTGAACAGTTACAGGCTACATCACCACACGGCCGCATGCTGGAGAAGAACCCAAGCGAAAGTGAAAGGGAGGGAGAATGGGCTTTGTGTGTGTGGGAGGTTTGGGGAGGCGGCTGTTTGGGGACTTGGCACAAGTTATCATTGCAGCTTCTGGGGTTTGGTGGCTCGGGTGCTAATTGCAGCGTGACCAGCGGGAATACTTTTCCATCCCTCACAAAGCACCAGAGAAAAGAGACGTTGCTGACGTAAAAGAAAACCACCCACACCCGTCAATCTTTGCCTATCCCCAAGTTATTTACCAAGTTACATGCGTGCAACCTGGGGTCAGACATTAAAAGGAAAGCTGTGACAGTTACACGGTCTATCCTTAACTGCCTCTTTTTGTGAGACTTTGATATTAATCCCCCAACACGTAATCCCACCCTTTTTTGCCTTTGCCCTCCCTCTACTGAGCCACAGGTCACAGTCTAATCACTGCTGCACGCTGTCATGCAAATCATGCAAAATATATTACTGAGTACTTTAAAAATGTATATTTCACATAATCCACTCCATTTTGCTTAAAGAAGTGCAGTGACCTTTTAGCAAATAAGCTTTTAATTAACTAATCTTTGTTTGATGAAAATACTCGC
This sequence comes from Lateolabrax maculatus, assembly GCA_031216445.1. Classification (NCBI taxonomy): domain Eukaryota; kingdom Metazoa; phylum Chordata; class Actinopteri; order Acropomatiformes; family Lateolabracidae; genus Lateolabrax; species Lateolabrax maculatus. The sequence continues at coordinate 21,666,692 of CM062217.1, forward strand.
AGTCTCTCATCTGCGTGTTCAGTGTTTAATGCACTAATGGTTTCAGGGTGAAGAAAAACTGCAGAGTTAAAGAAATAGTTTGAGATTTTGGGATATGTGCTTATTCACTTTGCAGGTGAGAGTTAGATGACCTGGCTGTGTCCGAACATAAAAACATCCATCTACCAGCACCTTTAAAGCTCACTAATTAACACATTATATCATGTTAGTTTAATCTGTACAAAAAATAAAGTGTTAAAAATAACAGTTTGTGGTTTGAAGGGGACTATTTCTTTGCTCGCTGTTTCCCTCAGTTTCCTAAACTAACCATCTCCTGGCTCCAGTTTCATATTTATTAGACAGATACTGTATAAAAGTGGTATTGATCTTCTTATGTAACTTGGCAAGAAAGTGAATAAGCGAGTAATATATGAGAGGAACTGTACAGTAGGTGCTACTAAATATAGCCATCACGGTTATAAACTCAAATGACGTCCTCACTTCCACCAACAGACGGAAATCGAAGCACGGTTCTTGGGAAATATCGAACGCCTTTGGGGTCTTTTATGAAAAGCTCTGCTGTCACAACATCTGTTGATGCAATTTGGAGAGGCAGAGAGTATTGTTACTTTAACATCAGAGAAGGCACCAGACATAAAGGATCAATAAAAACCATTACGGCATTTCTCTCAAAATGTTGAGCAATGCCTGGAACCAAAACAAGAAAAGTGGGAATTCTTGACTGAAGGATCTTCTGAGTGAAAAAAGGATAAAAGGAAAAAGAATGGGAACAGAAACGTATCCCCTCGTGGCTTCCAATAATTCAAAGAAACATAGTTTTTTATGATGACATTTAACTTGACATTTATCCACATCAATCTCTTAACTCAATTTATTTCACTAAAATAGCAGGTCACATTGCTAATTTCGCCCTGAATGATGCCTGTAATAAAACCCTACTGCCTGTTCAAGGGCTGCCAATAAATTCAGCTCTCACCCACACAGCTCTGGGGCCAATCTTTCTGTTTGATTAAACTTTGCTCCCCAGTGGTATGAAATATCCAAAGGCACTTAGATTTACAGCCTACTCTGTTAAATTATTGACACCTCACTGCCTTTGCTATCAGTTCCTTGACTAATCCCCTGTTGTTACCACACTTATTTAGGTTGGTGACTTCCATTTGACTTTCAGTGATAAACTACCCTGGAATGATTCATTACTACTTGATGGCAGCGCCTATGCACATGTTTACATTACACATGCGATATCTGATAGGCTCATGCTAAGTCTGCCAGTCTATAAATAATTGTCTGTGTTCAACATGAAACAAGCAGCTGTTGTCTTTGAAGACAAAGATACGGAGCGCTGGCTCTGCGATAGATCTAAATAACGCGAGCTGTGCAGATAGCATGCAGGGAGAGGGGAAGAAAGGCTGGGGAAGAAAGAGAGAGTGGGAGAGAAAAGGTGGGCAAGAGATGAGGGGAGTGCGTAAGGATGCTCCCAGGCAGGGAGGATGTGTAAGCTCTGTCTGTGGAGTGAGCAGGTTAATTTTTCATGCGGCGGTTTGCAGGGCCCCGGCTCAGGCAATCCTATAGCTGGCCACGTCTCCCGAGAGAGAGCCTGTTGCTCGAGGGCCCCGGGCGGGTTTCTTGTTGAGTCTGCCTGTAAATTGCCACCAAACTAGTGAATTACTCCATGATGTGTCACGGAGGCAGCCGAAAGCCCTATAGGCATAAAGCCACGGACTTATGTTTTCCCTCATAGTAATTCCTCAGTGACAGCCAGGGCAGCAAATTGAGACGTCTCAGTTAGAATCCAACAACTCCATATTCAGAACAGCTGGTTGTCATTACTGCTAGTGTTTCTGAGGGATTAAATACACGAGCGTGCCACTTCTGGTTTAGCAAACAATGGCAAATCATTTTCGGGGGAAATAATAATATAATAATAATTTGTCAGGAGAAATACACATTTGAAGAGGACTAAGAGTCCACAGCCACCCCAGCAGCTCTGTGAGGCCGTGCTTATTCACAGTTGTGGTTTGAGCTGAATACTACAATGACAAGATAACCATCGTAGTCTCGGCTGTCAGCATGCTACCATGATCTAATCAGCACTAAACATATAGTACAGCTCATGCTGGTGGGAATGTCATTAGTTTTGCAGGTATTTGTTCACACACAAAAGTATTGTACACATTAAAATTCTGACCTGATGGTGGCGCTGGAAGTTAAGAGATCACTAAAGTAATCATAATTCATCCTGAGGGGGGAAATGAAAGTCATGGCAACCCATACAATAGTTGTTGAGATATTTCACTCAAAATGACAAATGTCAACCTCATGGTGGTGCACGAGAAAAGGTCAGGGGCGCACAAAAGTCATTAGGACATACACTCTGTGCACAGTGGACACCTGCACCAAATTTCACAGCAATCAGTCCAATACTTGTCGAGACATTTCACTTCAGACCAAAGTGGTGGACTGACAGACTGACACTAGTTTAAAACGTGACCCGGTAGGATTCCAAGTTGAACCTGGAAATTACTTCTTCAATCTCGAGCCAGAATTTGAGAAACATTGCCACCCGCAGCACAATAGTCCAATACTGATGTTCTTGTCTGACAGAGGGTTGCAAGCCAACCCAGCAGAGCAAAATCTGCCACTTAAACCATTACCTCGCCTTAAAAAAACCTGAGTGATGGCTCTAACAATTGATGAATGCGGTCCTAATATACTGACTGTGCACAAATCTATGTTGTGAGACCAACAGAATTTATTTTCTTTACAACAGTGTAGGGATTTGTGTCTTACAGCTGTCTCGTGTTCTAGTGTGAAATCTAGGCTTATTGATTTCTGGGGGGCTATATTCTTTACAAAGGATATGGTGTGTACTTGAGCAGAGATTTTTATTTCATTTTTTCCAGATCCCTTACCTCTCAATCCCATGTCTACACCCCACAGTACACTCTTAGAACTATCTCAATGGAAAATAGCCCTTTAAGCAAGAAGCACCTTGACCCCAGCGACGTCAAATGAATCCTTATCGTGGTGGCGGAGGCAAAGAAAAACAATTCTACTGCTTAAACATCATAAAAGCATGACAGGCTCCCTCCCCTTAGCTTCCAGCGCAGCCGGGTCTAAGCGTTTCAAAGAGGCTAGTGTTTGAATGACTGCGATGTGGGAGCTCAAAGTCTGTAGCTATGGATTAAGCTCACAGCAAATAGTAGCATGGAAGAAACAGAGGTAATCTCTTTCCTCTTCTCCACGGCCCTCTTACCATACCTGTTCCCCCCTTTTTTAATCTCCTTACTGAATTAGTTCTTGCAAAGCTGCTCAAACAGAGAGGGGTTTATTCACAGTGGTTGCAGAGGTTAAAGTAACATGAAAACGATAGCGTCTCAAGCTCCCGAAAGGTCCATTTGCTCAAAGATTGATGTGCTACTCACCTGGTTATTGTCCTCCAAAGCAACATATGGGTGGAATACACTTGCTGCCACCCTCGAATTTGCAGCTTGGATGAAAAGCACATGAGTGCATTCCTAGTTACGGGCCGCGAACTGCAGCCAGGTGTAAGCGGCGACTGAGTGTAACATTTGGATATTTTGCGTGCAGATTACACAGTGTAACCTGACGCAGCAGTGTATGCATAGAAACTTCATCACACTCACTCACTCAGTGCAGTCTCTGGTTTAATCACCTACAGTGCTCTGGATAATTTACCCTGCAGCACGGTGTATTTGCATAAAAGTAGTTTCGTTTTGCATTTTGATGCGTTGCCTTGCAGTTTCACAGAAGATTCCTCGCCATAAAAGAAAATTCCTACACCTGAACCAGCGCACTAACTGCCTAAATATTTCAGTCTGGCTCTCGCAGCTTTGCTTTCACTGCTTCCTGTACTGTGAAGATCAAACAATGAGCCAGAGGATTCTTATGTGCAATATTTCACACTGGCTGAATATTGTAATTTTTCTTCAGCTCGCACACCTTGGTATGAAATCATTACCAGTAAGCCTCTGATATTAACTGTTCATCAGCAGTGTTTCTCCCCACACGTCCTCATCTGACTCTTACTAATGAAAACTTATAATAGCCACAGCGCATTTCACAGGAGTCTTTTCTTATTAGATAGCCAATAAGATGAGCTGCTGACTCAAGGCTAAGGTGTTCATTATGCGTCATACAGGGTGTGAATACAGCTCGTCTTTATTGTATGTCATACTTTGTCATCTTTACTGTAATTTTTAGTTGTATTTTGTTGTATCTATATCATCTGATAAAGTTCAAAAAATGTTTGTAGGAATTAAATCTGGCATAAAAGATGGAAGGCTCACAGCTCCATCCAGCTTTCTTCATTCAAGCTCGGAGCAAGAGAGGAAATTCCAGTTACGCAAAGCATTATGCAAATACTAACCAGGCATTAACAAAACAGCCGCCACGTCCGTGACTTCTGTAACTTGATGTAACTCGATATTAATATAATCCTCTGAAAGTTAACTTTACCTGCCATCTGTACAGCAGTCTTTATTATTTTCAGTTTGAATATTAGTTTCCGGGGGTTATATTTTCACGTGGGATTAAGAGTGAATATGTGTTGTAATATAGAGTTATAAAGATGAAGCACAGGAGAAGTCAGAGCATTTTATCATTTACAGTCTATATCTTTCCAATTATTTAATACGTTTAAATACTTGAGAACAAATACATACTGTAGTATGGATTTAATCTAGTGCCATGATCCCCACACTGTTGCATATAAAGGACCTCCCAAACCAACACAATTTACACCACACAACCTCATGGCCTCATTCAGAAAATTGTTTATACATTTATAAAGTGTTGAAGTTCCCATGGAAGTGTAGGTGAAGTTATGATCCAGTCGGGGCAGTGAAACCTATAATGGAAACAACTGTTACACAATACAGTGATTATATAATGTCATTGCCCTAATTTCTACTGATGGAAGGCAGATAAATTAGGCTGTGCTTTACTCTGCAGAGTATTCCCTGGAAGTCCCAGAGGAGGGACACCTGGAAGTCCCCACTCTGCAGACAGGGAAACACACCCACCCAGCTCCAGGGTGTAAGAAGCTGGGGCGCAGGGCATGGTAAGCGTGGCATCCCATACTTCAAATATTCACTGTGCACTCCTGCCATTTTGAATCTGAATCTGACAATGAAACGTTAACTTTCCACTTTGACTTGGCTGCTGGTGAACTTGGGGCATAGTTTGGGTGGGGGTGGCCGGAGCCAACCTGGTCAAAATGGAGAAGTTGTAAAAACCTGATAGATTAGAGTGTGTATGTGTGTGTTTGTATGTGTGTGTGTATTTTCAAACAGCCAGTGGGATACGCATGATGTGGCATCAGCCCTGGCAGACAGGCAGACTAAAATAGTGCCTGGTGTGACAAAGTGTGCCCAACAGTGAGGGAGGATGAGTGTGCGCCCCCCCCCCCCCCCCCTTTTTTTTTTTTTTTTTTTTTTTTTTTTTTTACACCAGCTTCCTTCCTATGGTAAATTGTAAGCCAGAGGTGGCGGAAATACGTCAGTTATGTGGGTTCTCTGAAGCTTGACTGTGTCTCTTAATTTCGGATGAAGGGAATGAGAGGGGGGGGGGGAGAGAGATTTTAATCACTCCTGTCGCTTTAAGGACACTTATCAAAGCCTTCTTATGCGAATAGAAAATACCATGAGCCACTGAGCAACTGAGCAGCCAAGGGACGGACTGGAGTGGATTTATAGGAAACTCAACATTACCTAAACTGGAATAGACCGCTTCATCGCCTTGTGGAGTTTGATCACACGCTGGATGGCTGTCTTATTCGGACGGTTCGGATCATTGGGGGAATATTGCGCATAAGTAGCTCTCAGACTTGGGATCCTTTTTTTTTTTTCTTTTTTTTTTTTTTTGAAGCGCAGAGAGGAATATGGCTTAAAACTCAAACGCGGACGGGATTATTCACGCTCACCCGACAGCCACAGTCGCTACGTAGCCGTCCCCGCTCGCCAGGCGTTTTGTTCCGGACGGATAGTGTGCCGGGCCGTGTGTTTGACAGCCCTCTGGATCATGGATCGGGCTGCTGGAAAACAACAACGGGCAGCGACATGATTCCTCTGCGCCGTCTGCGGTGTGCAGCGAGGCTGGGCTGTGGCGCTGCGTGTTGTTATTCCGACGCGACAAAAGTTACAAAGCGGGTGTAATGCGTGGATCTGAACTATCTGGCCGTCGTGCACCTGCTTTAACGGACCCCGCGTCGACACGGTGCGGATTCGTGACAAAATAACGCGTGGACCCGCGTCGCTCCGCTCGCTCCCCGCCGCCCGAGTGGGATACTTGAACATTTTGCTTATCGTAATGGAGATCGGGGAGGTTTACACTCAAGGTCACTGAGTGCTGCGAGGCTGCATTTTGCGTTGTTGTTTACACACACGCGGCGCTGTCCTCGCGTCACAGCGCAGCCCGCAGCTCTCGCTCCGGTGTGTGTTATTTTGTCACTGCGCGGTGCAGCGAGCGCCGGCTGTGGAGTTATTTTTCTATTTCTTTTTGACACTGCAAGCTCGCTCTCTCTATCCCTCCCTCTCTCTCTCTCTCTCTGTCCCCCCCCCCCTCCTCTCTGACAACATGGATGGGAAGCTGAAGCAGGGTCGGAGATGCCGGTCCAAGCGGGAGAGGGTGCGGAGGTTGCGGGAGGCAGGAAGCAGAGACGCCCGCAGCCCCGACCCCAACTCCTCCTGCTCCGACAGGGAGGGACACAGCCCGGGGAGGGACGCCGCCTCCCTGCCCGGTAAAAAGGCGCCGCACGCCGCGGCCGCCGCCAGAGCCCCGCGTCCCCCCCGGCGGAAGAGACGGGAGTCCAGCTCGCAGGAGGAGGACATCATTGATGGATTTGCTATCGCCAGCTTCATCAGCCTGGACCGTCTAGAGGTGAGCAGGACCCGGATCAGTGCCTGTTTATGTGTGAATGTGTCAGTGTGTGTGTGTGTGTGTGCATTCTTCATCACTGGAGTGATTTTCAGAGTGGGGGTCCTTGAGGCCCCCCCCCCCACAACAACACCCCCCCCCAGCGACGTGAGGACTAGTCTAATTTGTCTCTAATTTACTTGAGATGATGCCAATTAGTGACTGGATAAGGAGGACTCTTCTTCTCCTCTGGTAGTGCAGATTACAGATTCTCAGAGGTTCAGTCCCCCCCCCCCCCAAGGTGTCCCTGATCACACATGTCCCCTTATTGGTGTACCTGGCCCATGGAGGTAAAAGTGTGTGTGAGTGTGTGTCTGTTTGGAGTCCTTGCCGTGAAAGTGTTTGACAGCCACTGCAGCACGCAACTCTGTCTGCAGAATATTACAAGTTCAAGGCTTTGTGAAGAAGACGTTAATCATCGGCAGCAGACGGTTTGGTGAGCAAAATAAACAGGTGCTGCTGTGTCTGGAATGTCTCCGGCTTGGATTGCTTTATATTCTGATTCACCACCAGTTGTCAGCGCACTCTTGACATTTTGCTCCTTGATAAACTGCCTATTGCACCATTCATCTGTCACACGCTGATGCACCATGTGCTGATAACTCTGTTTCCGTCATTACTGTGTGGTATGTCTGATGTCAGAGGAGTGATTTCAGGAATCAAGGAGGCTCTCTTGTGACTACCCTCTTATCTCTGTTATCTCATTACGTTCCAAAAGACAAATAAAACATTGCTCCCTGTGGGACGTCAGGCTGACTGACAAGGCAGACAGGCCCGTGTTTTTTTTCTTCCATGGCTCCTTCTAGGAATGGTAGCACTACTGTGGTTGAAATATAGATGACTAGCTTTAATAAATGTAGCTAACATATTACATGGCTGTGTATGTAAAGATGATGACTTCATTTGAAAGCCCAGGGATCATACCACAGGCCACCTCATTTCAATGACAGCCTCCCATGTAGGCTTAAGCAGTGGTATTTAATCAGTCATGATTGACTCCTGCCTCCTACATAGTGCTGAGTCAGTATAATGGTTGGATGCAGATTTGCAGCTAAATAGAACCAGTTGTCCATCCTCATTCATAGAATGGAAGATTTGCTCAATTGGAGCTTATCAACACTTCCCATCTATTAACAAGTTTAACCAGTCCGGGTCATCAGTAGTTATATTGCTATTCCGTTTAGCTTGGCCCTTAATGACGCTTAGAGCGGGTGTGAGAGCAGATGGGGGAGAAATAAGAGGAAGGGTGTTAGTGTGAAGTAAGTGTGCAATACCACAAAGAGCTGTATGTCTACTGTAATTTATATAAAAAGGATCACAGGCACTACACACCACCGGAAAAACTGTGTAGCTACTATGGATTAAAAATATTACTCCTCATAAAATCCTATAATGATACCATGCAGTAGGAGATTCCAGGAGCATCGTAAAGGAGGATAAACTTCTCATTTAGTACCACAGTGAGGCCACAGCAGAGCTTCCCTTAGATAACCCTGTTACATGTTATCAAATGTGAATAAAATATGTGTGTCGGTGCCCATTCTTGGCAATTTGTATGAGTGCAGCTTGCTGCGATGTTTCATGTGTGAGTGTTTCTGCCCTTTGTGCTGCGTGGCTGCCACTTCTGACAGCTGCTGACTGTGAAAGACTTTGAGGATGTCACAGCAGCAAAGTGCTTCTCACTGGCATCTTCTGCCAGCATGCTGGTGTCCCCGCTGCTGTCAACACAGGGCCCTGCCCTGTGGACTTCTAGGAATAATCTCATGCTTGTTTGATGCAGTTAGAGGTAATTTTAGTTCCCAGATTTCGCATCTGTCCCTGCTACAGTACCGTCCTGTTTGTGGTTGCAGAGCAGGGTGCGTTTCTAAAAAGGTTTCTCTTTGGATGCTTTATCATAATAAAAAGGCTGCCTCTTTGTGTTTGAGAGGGAAATTAAGTTAAATTATCCAATTTTTGTCTTGCACATTCCAGAGCAATAATGGTTTTCTCACTCAAGTGCTGAATCCATGTTGAATGAACACAGACAAAAATGTGCACTACATAGGAGCTGGTGTTTCAAGACTAAGCAAATGATGCATGATATGGCTCTATGTGAAATGATACTCACATGCCAGCTACTTGTTGGTAATTGGTCTGATTTGCATGCAAATGAACTACTCTTACAGATTTTTTTTTGTGTTTTGCCCTTTGATTTCCCCACATGTGGAGAATTAAATGTGCATTGTATACATATTTCAAATACTTCAAGTGACAGCAATGATCACATTTGTTTTCAGGGAATAAACTGCATCGCTGTAAATGACATGCGGCCTTTGAAATGTGTACCCACTGGAAACGTGTCATGATCGGCCGTGACTCACGCTTTCACCTCCTTACTGTACGCTTGAGTGGAGCGCATGACCTACGCTACCTGCGCTAATTGCTCATCAATTATGAGTAGGACACAGCGGTGTTTGGCCAGGGAATAGCTCTGACCTATTGCATCACACCCTCTGCGGAGGGAGTGTGTGGTCCTCCTGACCTCTTCTCAGTGACTGATGGCCCGCACTGTTGTGTTTATGTCAGGCCTTACAGTCAGGCTAGTGTCTCATTAGCATTCTGCCAACATCAACATCCTCCCCTCCCTGGGTTCAACAAGTCCACACGGCCGACATACCAATATTTACTCCATCTCGTTTCTTTTAATCTCTATCTAAGCCCTTTGCTGTTCTCTAAAGCGCTTCAGGATGAACATGTTTGATGAAATCCCTGTCACCTTTTGGGTCGCTGTCGCCGTCAGCTGACTGTCCTGTTCTAGCTCGTAACTCGCGCATGTCTGCCACTGTCTGTTCGCAAAAGCCCGAGGTTATGGGTTTCTCCCCGAGCACTTTGACTCCAAACACAATCTGTTTTGGTTGTCGTTGTTGATATTCCAGCTCCGCGCTGATAGGATCAAGCTCCCTTGATGAAGGCTTAGGCTGTACGGTGGTCTCGCCCGCTCCCGTAACCTGTTTCATTACAGCCGAAAGCAATTTGTAGCCCTGGCCGCATTTGATTACAGCGTGTTTATTTGCTTTGAATCCACCCCCGTTTCTCATAGGAAAGCCGCTTACTTACCTGTGCAAATTGACTGTACAAACACAGTAGTCATGCTTTTTCACGGGCACCTTATTGTGATTAGAGAGATGTAGAGATGATTCAAAGAGTGTAAGCACGGTCAATCTATTATTGTTGGCTTTTTCAGGGAGAAAAGGAAAACCTTGTATGTCCAGTTTTCTTTCTTGCAATGAAAATTCATACCATCAGTTACTCGTCTTGTTATTCCTCTAGAGATGCCACTTTAAAATATTCAGAATAAATATTAAAATGATTACGTGGAGATAGAAGGTTTTCACCTGTCAGCAGTTCTATAAAACAATTACTCGCTGCGGCTTAAACCCTGCAGAAGTCTCCCTGTGGGTATCGAACAAGTGAGCAGATAATAAAGTGACACAATTATCCATCTGTCACAGTATTAATAAGATGTTTGATTTGCTCCATTTGCTCTGTGAGTGACGTTCGAGTGGCAAATCCCCTCTCGTTAATCCACAATCCTTCTGTTCATCTGCTTTAACATGAATTTACAGATTTGTTTGGGTTTTTCGTTCCGCAGCATGAGTTTCTAAATTCACTCTAATGGGGATTTAGGTTTAGTTGATTTAGTAATATTACAACAGTGTCAAGGGTGGGAAGCCGAAAGGCCAGGCATTCGGACAAAAGTGGGTTTCGTTTGTAAGCTCTTGTTGAGACCTAGAGTCTGTCTTTCTATTTATCCAGTTTGGGTAAACATTTATTTATTTTACATATTTACACTAATCATCCTCTGCCTCAGCCACCGAGCAGCTCTACCAAAGCAATTTGGGGAAATTAAGTCCTTGCCCTTGGGGAGTTTGACAGTAGTTGTTAGGGAAGCTGTGAGTTGCTGCTTCACTTTCTCCACCCATATTTTCCCAGCTGGTGCGCGGCTCAAAGCCAGCAACATTCCAGCTACAAGTATGTGTCTTTCTATTTCATCAAGTGCTCTGACGAAGGCCTCAAAGCGAGCACCCGTTTGAAAGAATTCTATTTTCCCCCTAAAATAACCACACTTTCCCACACGTCTGCAGCTCGGCTCCCATCGCATTCACTGGGCATCTCATTGTTAGCGCTCAGATAGCACCATGCGTTCCTTTTTTAGCAGTCATTAGTACAGCTGACACTCAGGAGCACTGTTCTGTCAAGTGACAACGCCTCACACAAGTCAGAACATTACTTCCCAGACACTGGTAGCACCTATGCAGAGTTGTATTGGCACCTTGTGAGCTTGAACCGAAGTCGACATTTCTTAAGATTAATGTACTGGACGAAATAATAGGTTAGTTTAAAAATCGTATCTTTTCCCATCTTTTCCTTGTGATCAGCGGTGTGCTTCAAGTGCAGACTCTGATTGCCGGTTTGGTAACACGCTGCAAACTGACACTGACACTGGAAGCCACAGCAGTCGTTGCTGTAGTAAGATGTCTTGCTTCCATGGTGAGGCAGCAGATTTGTTGCAGGGGTTGCAGCAATCTTGCTTTGTGTTTTTTCTCTCTCCCCCGACGGTGATAGCGCTGTGCATCATATGCCGGCACTGACAAACAACTCCAGCTTTAATTAACAAGGCATCCCCCCCCCCGAGGCTCCGCTGCTCACTGGCTGACGCATCCCACGGAGAGAGCTTTCTTAATGCCAGTGGGACGTCCCCAGGCCCCGGATCTCTCTAACTGTCACACACTGTAGGCGACAGCACGGCTGATAAATGCATGGTCACATTCACGAGCCTTCTCTCTCTCACGCAAACACAGAATTGAATCTCCACTGTGCATCTGTCCAAGCCATCAACCAGTGACCTAAATATATCCACCCGAGGAAGGTTCTAGTGTGTCGCGTAAGTGTGTTCATGTGGATCTGGAAGCATGGCGATCATTTTATCAGCCTCCTCTGTGACTAAAGAACTACACTTGTATTCAGGTATGGGGGATTGGTGTGACACAAAATAAAAGGCAACTGGAGAAAATGCTTCAGTTTACAGATTTCTATAAACACTAAAGCGGAGTCGGAGGCCATATTTAGGATGTTTCCCAGAGCCCAAGTTGATGTGTTCAAATGGCTTATTTTATCCAAACAACAGTCCAAAGCCCAAAGATATTCAGTTTACCATTACTTTTAGGAATATCTTAACAGCAGCAGTATAACTTTGCGTTATTAAAATTAAGAAATACACTTAACGTGTAGCAATGCACCCGTAAAAAGGCAGTCTGCTAGCTAGCAAACAATGATTTTAACTAAGTAGGATTTTAAATATTCAAAAAATCTGCTTTGCAAATTGCAAGGATCCACACAATGTGTTTTGGTAAGGAACACTGAATTTAAACAGCACTTTTGCTTAATTATAAGAAAACTCCTCAGTACCTTTTTAAATATCCTTCAGCTATGATTATCCCAGTGGAATCATGGCATAGTACTCTATTATATACTTATTACTGTCTAAAGTTGGTGAAATTGTGATTTAAATCAGATGCTGTGTGAGAACAAACGATTTGTCAAGAAGAGTATGAATCTGAGAGCACATTTGATGCCAGCTTTTGGTACTTTACTTTTAACAGTTCAGGCACATTTCAGTCAACACCCAAAAAAATGTTGCAGGTCTATATCCAGCCTTAGTGGGAGAAGAGATGCATCTCTATCTGTATTTTCCTAATTTCTTTTAGCCAGCAGCACTGGTGTATTTCATGGAAGGCAGCGGGATAAATGCATGCTGGGCCTGAAGGGTCGTTTTTGAAGCGCTGTCAGTTGTCTATTTTGAGGTATCACTCCACAGTCTGAGTGTACCAGCACCACGAAAGCTCCGAATAAGAGCCTCTTTGTTTTCAGGTACCGTGAGTGGTGAGGAATTGCTGAAATGTGCAGACAGAACAACATAGCTGACACATATTAAGTGGCACATAAAAGCACGTGGGTAGCTTGTTGTACGCATATATATCCATTTCCTGCTTGTCGTCCCGAGCCGTCTTCCATCTTCCTGCCTCAGTGTTTTCATTGCGGTGAATGACAGGATGTAATTATGCTGTGATTAAGATGCTGTCTCCGAGCCTGCGATGGATTAGGAGCTGCACTGTTAGAAGGTTCCCCGGTAATTATCCACTGCTGATTTGTCCCCCCCCCTTTGCCTTTCATAACCCCCTCTCCAATTCCTCGACTGCTTGATTAATGCATGTTATTAAACAATGTTAACAAAAGACATTTCATTTGAGCAGTTTAAGAAAAAGAAATGATTTGGAGATAACTTCATAGTAATCATATTTGTCATTCAGCTGAGGTATTTTCCAGCCCTGTGATTTTGGTTAATATATAATGCCGCCCTTGGCCGCAGAAGCTTTGTATGAACGACTAGCAGACGAGTGCAGTGAAGGATTTACAATAAAAATAATGAAACTTAAATAGAGAGGGCACTCTTTAAGTGGCTCATTAAGTAATGGCTGTTTTCCTTTTCAGCCGTGTCCTTCGTGGACAGAGAGCAAAGAGAGCGCTCTGAAAGCCTGGCTTGCCTCAACCTTCACATTACTTGAATCTCTTTTCAACATTTTGTTTGCATGAGAGGGTCATTTTTTCCAGCCTGGCAGACTCATTCAGCACAAAGGTCTGTTGACTGGTCTTACTGAGTCGTCTGTGTGTGTGTGGGAAGGTAATAACAATGATCTTAACAATGCTCTCATGCAAACCAAGGTGAATATTTTATAAAAAGTGGATTGCTTGGCCATGTTAGTTATCAACAAAGAAAGGAAAAAAAAAAAAAGCATTTGTAAATGCGTGCAGAGGTTGTGTGTCACTAGCGATCAATTTATCAGGGATAACAGGCTTTAGCCAGAGCACGGCATTGTGAAAATAAAAAACAGAAAATGCCCCATTCTACAGCCTCCCTGTGCCCAATTGTCCTCATAAAATGCTGTTAGCAGGCTTCTCATTTTTTTTAGATTTTATCAGCTGTGTGGACATTCATTTTGTTATTTAGCCAATCTACAATAAGAGCTTTTTGGCTGTTTAACGTGCATCGCAATCAAGTTTCTGTTTCGCTCGTCTAAAGGTGTTTCAGGACGTGAAATGCGACCATGTATCGCTTTGATATTTGAAAAGTTAGCGAGAGTTTGCTTTGCTGTTTCTCAAAGACCAACAAAGTGTCTGAGCGTCAGAGAGTAGGTCGGTCAGCAAACAGTCCAGCAGAAGCTGCCCGTGCATGTCATTGTCCAGCCCCGGGCGTCGCTAGAAAGTAGTGGACAAACAACTAATGCTGGGAGATAGTAAAAAATAGGCTCAAACACTGGACATATCTGTTGTTTTACATGCCCCAAGTCATTTAATGATGTTACAAGACCTTTGGAATTTTTCATGCCAGATAAAATTAAATACAACACTTTCAGAATTGAATAACAGTGAAAATAGCAAATCAGGGCAGAGTTGCAGAGTGCAATGTGTGTGTATTCAAGATTTGAGTTTAGATGATACAATTAAAGACTTTTGTAGGCCCAGGGAGGATCCTGCAATGTGCTGGCACAAATCTTAAACCATCAAAACACATCACAGATAAAAAATCAGCCTCCAGTCCATGTGGTCATGTTTTCAAGGAGTGCTTCGTTTTCAAAGGCGTGACTCACACAGTCGTGACATTGCGCGGAGTCTTGCTGCATGTTTTCTTAATAGATCGCTCTTGGTGTGAAAGCAATTAGCGTTAACAGTTGTTGACATGCTCTTCTGCTACCGACACTCGCTACCAACACCAGCTCTGAGGGGAATAGTCTTTATGGGCCAAGTGATGCTGACAATAATTGCTCAGCACTCAGCTCCCCGTCTGAAACAAGATACAGTGATATGTTAGTCTGCAATTTATTACAGCTCATTGTTTGTTGGTGTGTTGATTGTATTCACGGCATTTAGCCTTTTCTGTGTGTGTGCGTGTTTATGTGTGGGTGCAGGCAAAGCCAAATAAGGACTGTTTCAGTTTTTTGTGGGATAGCTTTGGCAGCCATATAACAAGCCGTGGCCAAAATAATAGAGCTTAGATAAGAGGGTGGTTATGCAATGTGGAATTTCTCTCTTTCCCATTGCCTCTTCTCTTCCATTCACTGTCTGGATGACATTTGTCTGACAACTTTCGGCTGAGCTGCCACACTCGGTTTTCCTGTTGATATGAAGCACCTTGTCGGCCATCCACACTTCTGCTCGTGGAATCTGAATGGCTTTGTTTGGCAGGGGGAGTGCAGTATATGAGGAGGAGTCTGTCACTGCTGACATACTGTAGGTAAAAGGAGGTTAGTTTGTCACCGTATCTGGCCGATTGCTGCCCTTTCACTCAGGTGTGAATCAGCTGGTCATTGTTGTCAATGTCTGATATGATATCTGTGGTGCAGGATCCATTTTGAGAACAGCACTTCACAGAGATCCATTTAACTGAATCGACTGTTATGGGACATTTTAACTAGAAACTACATACTTATACAAAATGTATTCTTGTTTTGTTTTCTCAGTATTTGGGCTTATTCTCTTACCCTGATCTTTCTGTGCTTCTATTTACAGTTTTTATTTATTCATTAAATATCCCACACATAACTCATACGGCATTAATATTAGAGGATAGGTTCAAATTTTTCAAGTGTATCTTGTATTACAATACTCACATGTCTTCTGTTCATTGACAGAGTTGTCGGTCTCTAATCATCCCTCCCCTCCGTACTGGCCATGAAGCAGTATCACCATAGAGCACTCACACTGCAAGGAATCTGGGATGAAATCCAGAAGTCTTGTTCTGTGCAAAAACGCATAAGATAGGCATGAAACTCTTCTGGTTGAATCATCAGTGAAAGACTAACAACTGTGATATCCGGTTCTTTGATTAAAAAGTCTAAGTTACACACCTCCATAAGGAGAGAAGTTAACGACGACTCCCAAAGTGAGTTTCGGAATGAAACATCCAGTCACCAAGCTTAACATTTTAAGTGCTCCACTATCAGCGGGTGAAAGCTAAATATTACACTGGCGAAAAAACTGATAATACAATCTTTTGGATTCTGGGTAAATTTTGGATGAATTTCGGCAACTATGGCTCCGTGTTTTCTTGTCAGCTGCAACGATTAAGTGTTTTTTCGCCACCACTCTGATTGGCATCTCTGACTGCCTTCTTCTCCAATACCAACGTCGTCCGAGGCTCATGAGTATTCAGAGCCTTCCGCCATGCCAAATTGACAGAGAAATATAATTTCTCAGAAGTGAAGTTGAAGTAATGAAAACTGGCCATCATTTTATCATTATTAATATTATTTGTATAGTAGAATTAGAAGCAGGTGTAGCAATGATCTCACCCTGGGTTTCAGTGGAGAGTGTCTTGTGGTCTGCATGCTGTTTTAGAGGCTTTTGACCCTGCCAAGATTCAGTCATAGGGGAAACACTAAACCCTTTCTGGATTATTTTTTATGGATTTCCTTGGCATTTAAGATTTTTTATCGTCATATGAATATAGTATTCGCAATAAGAGCTTCCATCAACATAGGTATTGGAATTTAGGTCCCCGTATTGGTCAAACCTTTGTTCAGGAAGCAGATTTCATCAGTCTCCCTACAGTTTGCATGCTTCCGAATGTCATCAGTTTTTAACAGGCTCCACCTGTTGCCAACCCAGACACTTCTCACTTTATGAAACCTGTGAACGTCTATGAAAGTCAATGTTGCGGTTGTGTGCTCAGCAGAGTGAACAGGGCGAATGTGTTTGAAATATAACGGGATATATGAGGCATATGTAACATAGCCACTGCAGTAAAACCTGCAAGGGCAAGGCAAGCTCTGTCACCCGCAGTGAGGTCTGGCCGACGCATCTGCCAAAGAAAAGTATCATCAGTTTGTCTCCTCTACTCTCTGTCCCTGTCGATCTCCTCACTGACTCACCGGCTGCTTTCCTCTTTCTTTTTATACTGTACAGACAGCACGAACGTCCACTGATGACTTCTCCCTTTTTCTTCTTTCTAGTCCACGGGTTGTTTACCCATAGATCAAAGGCAATAAAATGCATCTGCTCCCCTCTTGCAAAGAGGCCACACAGCTCATTTCAGAGAGGCCACTTTGTCAGAGCGTCTGAAACGAGGACAGGCACCTTAGAGCCAGGAGGGCTTTACCCAAGGCGTGGAATGAGATCAAAATTACACACATAGACACACACACACACTCTCGGGGCCTGAGCACAAGGCCAGTTGTTGAGTCAATAAAGAAAACAGGCAGCGTACGAGAGCGAGAGAACATAAACAGAACTCTGCCAAGCTACTGTTTGCATTCCACATCTCTCTGCCTCGTAGCACAGCAGCTACTTTAGCCGTGTGCAGTTCAAATACCACACTATTCATAGCCACGCTGATATTATGATTTGTTGGTATGGCCTGTAATTATGAAGTGGATACAAGCCAGTCACTGTCATGGTGCAGTTTGTTTATTTACATGTTGAGGTGTCTATGGAAACTACAATGGGAAACCCCTAAAACAAATGTATTCTCATGAGAACATATTTAAGTATGAATATGGTTGTGTTAATAACAGTAGTAGTAGTAGTAGTAGCAGTGGTATCCTGGATGTGTTTTAGAGTCCTAAGTTCTGTTTCCACCCTTAATTTTGGTGGTCAACATGGAATTCTTTTTGAATTTCAGTATGTTGAATAGTGACACAGAAAGCTGGTGATCAACAGTTCAAACCAACATGCTGTTGGCAGAAGAGCATAGTATACACTGCAAATGTAATCATGTAAACAATCATTTTTAAAACTGATACTGTTTGTGATTTTTATTGATTGAGGCACTTGAATTATTGCCTTTCTCTTTTAGTGTCTGCAGTCAATAAAGGATATTTTTCTGTGACATATCAAAGTTATTTTCTGGTTTTGTGAATAAAGAAAGGCCCCACTTAATTTATAGCATAATTTCTCATTATTCAACTCAAAGGATTTGGCTCAAGGATACATCAGCAAGGCGGGTGCATGCCAGGACTGAGATTAGACTCCAGTCTGAGTTTCACCCAGGTTCAGAGGGAGGACATTCTGCACTTGACCCTAATTTCTTGTTTGGCGCATCCATCAAATTACCAAATATCTGAGGGCAATGGCATGAAAATCATCTGTGATGGATTTTTGTAGTCATTGTGTGTTACTCATCAGCCCATAGCTTCATACCACCTGAAAACAAAATATCAGACTTCATCATTAGTGAAAACTGCAAGAATATCACACAAAACTTAAACTAGCAGACTTACTCTATGCTCATTTCTTGATTTAAGTGATTTATGTTAGATTCCCATATTTTGCTTAAAATATTCAGCCACTGAAAGTGCATTTGTTTTGTTGGATATCCTATGTAGCTTGATAAGTTGAGTCATTATTATTAATTAACTGTTCAGCCTAAAAGTTTGTAGCAGTGTCCATTGTTCACACTAAGACTACATCCTGTACTTGCGTAAGCGCCACACAGAGCTACTCTATGTACTGGAGACACTAAGATGATTTTGATGTAATTTGAAGAAGTTCTGTTAAAAATCACTTGGTCCATTTGGAAGCCAATTCCATTAAAATTTTGGAATGATGTCTTTCAATTTTACAGAAATTTTACAGCCTTTGGCTTCTTAGCAGGCATGTCGGCTTTTGTTTTGAAGTGATACTTTGTCTTGATTTTAGTTACTATCATTTCAGTTGGAACTTAACTGATCCCAGTTAAGGAAGGATTCTCCCTCTCACCGCACAGAGGTCTGCTGTGGTTGCAGACTAGTGCAGCAGATGTAACTGCAATAATCTTTAATTAATCAAACTTGGCAGATAGTCATCATCAATATCAACCTGTACCTATGAGGCAAAGAGGAAAATATGTGGTGAACTGGTACACTTTGCTTTCACTGTATGTGGTGAATGGACACCTGATGCTATTCCTTAAACCAAAACATCAAGTACTGTCTTACAAGTCACCATATTATACACCAGATGTTAGCTTTTATCGTGACTGTCTGACACATTCAACTCTATACATAGTTCACATGTATACTCATCTTTAGACTGTTATTGGTCATGACAACTTGTCAATGACCTGCTGCTAACAATCAGGCACGAGATGTACGGTAAAACTGATTTTTGCAAGAATTAGAGCAAACATTATGTAGGAAATTAAAGCCAAGACATTTTAACTTACAAGCACGGGGCTTCAAGGCCTTAGAACTGATACCAAAGATAAGGATGATACCGCTTAACAAGACTGAACCACACATCACTCTGATGATTACATTTACAATTTCCTCTACTCAGAGGTCACAGCATGTAGGCAGGACGAGCCACAGCGCCTATCTGCAGCTGCGCGGGAGGCGAGCATCCATCGCTTCCCCCCAACACAGAGTCAAATGAGATCCCAACACGTCACAGACACTTTGTTATCAGCCGTTAATGGGACACTTTGTGGGGATGAATACCTTCCCTGTCTTCCAGTCGGCCTTCCCCAAGGCTTGCTATCAGTGCTCCAAATGTGCCACTGGTGTGAAGTGAGTATAGGGGGTAGTATTCCAGCTTCCTGCTTAATTGCTTCCTGGCAGCAGAGGTAAGCTTGTTCTCAGAACATAAATCCTCCTATTTTCATTTATCTGCTCCAGGTGTTGATGAAACAATTCCCCTACTGGATAATCATATTTCCCTTTCCCGCCTGCCAAGACGCTGAGAGGGAGATGGAGGCAGCACCCCCCCCCCCACCCCTTACCCATCACACACACACTAGGTCTGTCTGACTGCGTGTGTGTGTGAATTGCTGCTCTCCTTGGCGTTTCAATTTGCACAATAATACAAGAGGTGGGAAACGGTTACAGACACTGACAGGCTACACCAAAAGGCTGGTGGGTGTCAGCGTGTGTGTAAACGTGTATGTGTCACCCAGAACAGAGCCACCAGTTCATTTGTCAGTAGTGCATTTAATCAGTAAGTCGGTCAATCAATCAATAAGCGAGCAAGGCAGATTGTCAATCTGTCACTCAGTCAGACACCATCCAGCTAGTCTGCCAGCTAGTTAGTAAATCAGTCAGTTAATGAGAAATCAGTCTTCCAATCAGTCATTGAGCAACATCAATCATCATATGATCGCTGTAGAAGAAAATGTAATCGTTCTGTGTGCCTTTTTTTTCATAACAAAGCCTCTTCAAATGACAGAAAAGAAGTAAATGAGTGGTGAACATAAACCTCTTGATTTGTGCGTTGCCCCTGCCTCTCTTTCATTTTCTCCTCTTCTGTGGACGGATGTGGCATAAAGTCATGTTTTATGACTGGCAGAACAAGCCTGCATTTCTACTTGCTGCCAGTCATTTGGTAGCCCGTGGCATTGCCTTTATCAGTTCTGAAGCCTATAAATGTAACCGAGGGTCACATACCTCTGGAGGCCTCTCCAGGCCTCTATAGCTGGAGGCAGGAATGTTAAAACCAAGGGCAGGCCTGCTTGTGTCTGTGCTATCGCTGAACAGATATATACTGCTGTGGAGCCATGCAAAGGTATAGCACTTCCCTGCAGTGCTTTTTTTATGATAGAAGGCATCCCCATGCATTGCTTTGGAGCACATTGGCGTACCATCATATTGTGCTGTGATTTAAGGGGTAGCCAGAGCACATTTATCTGTTGACCTTTCGGGGAGAAGGTGCATCATTTTCCCCTGCCTCAGATTGTTGACAGGAAGATGAAAGTGCAGGCCAACACCTATAAAGCTGGAAGGGATTCAGGGTCTTGCTCAGGAGCACTTCAGCAGTGCGCCGCCCACTTGACATCGTGACATGCCCTAAGCTGTCATTAACCAGCCCGGTCTCACTTATTGGCCTCACAACCAGATCCATGACAGGAATCTCCAGCAGACAAAAGGGCCAAAGTGAGATAACGTGTGTTTTTTGGGCCCCTTCGGCAAAACAGCAGGCATTGTTTGCAGTAAAAGGCACAATGGTGTTTCTGTTCAAAACCAGCACAAGTGAAAGCTTGTCAGAGCTGAGGAAAGTAAGGGGGATAAGACAGAGGGGGAGAGAAAAGCACGTGGTCACAAAAGCAACCTGTTAGAGTGCTGGCTCTGGTTATTAAACCTGCAAAGCACTGCTGTCAAGTGAACAGTGTGTAGTTTGGGGCAGTTTTTGGCACTAGTTTTTTGTGTAACTCTAGTTCCCTCCCTGTTTGTAATAAACACTGTAATCTATAGTTTGTGCTAATAATGCTGTTGGACTTGTGTTGACCTCTTACTAAAAACTGTATCTGCTACATTAATCAATGTACCAGCTGGCTGTTGGAAGCCCTTAATCTAATTGGACCCTCATATGGCATTTGAACAGATTCCACACAACCATGGATTACGCATGACTTGTTTTCTTTCTGTTCACTGTGCTGTTTACATTTAGATAACCATGTACTGAAGGTGCGTAGACTCTGTTACTGTTGGCCTTTTCATCTGTTTTCCTTGCAGCTGGAGTTTTTGACAGCCCATATAACATATTGGTCCATTTTTTTCAAAAGTTGGCACAATAATAGTGGTCAGTCGAAGAAATGCAAGAACATAATTCCTCTGGCACTGCCATCAGTGCAAACTCCAACTCCACTGTGTTACTCTTCAACCTTTTCACGTATCAACAAATCAACCTAGTTATGTCCAAACATGATACCACTGTTTGCTGCACCATCATATTACTCTAAATTGGTGGGAAAGCACACAGACCAGTGCCAGTATCACCACTGCTCACTTGCTTCTCCATCTGTTTTGTCCAACCTCAGGCACCAGCCGTAACCACAATGTTAGTACTGGAGGTTATAATTTATCTGCCTCTAATGCAGCAATATCTGTAGTAGGCCTACGTAACACTTAATGGACTAAGTTGATTGTATAGTAGAAAAGGTGAAATCTCACTTGGAAAAAAAAAAAAAAAATTGCCCTGGTCTCAATTTTGAAGTGTGACCTCATAATATGTTGGTGGAAATATTGATTAAAGTCAGGTTGCACAATTGGGACATTGTTTCATTTCAAAACGAGATGTTACAGCTTAAAGAAGCACAGGCCAGATTTGATTAATTAAATCTATTTTGTTGTTGTAAATCACAGAGAAGAGCATCCCATCCTCATTAGTTTAGAAGCTATAGATGCCCCCACTTGCCCAAATGCAACACTGTTGGCAGGTATGACTAATAGCCTTTAAGTATTATTTCTCCTCTCCTGTAGCATAATATAGCACAGATATCAGCAGGGGTTTCTGAATGTTAGTAAGTGAAACAAGATAAACAACTTGCAGTTCTCTGTCTCTGGAGAATTCTGCAGCACAGCAGCGGTTTTACCATACTGTTTTACTGTCTTTTACCATACACACTGTACATACTTGGCTTCCATCAACAGTATACTTTACCTGACATCTGCTAATTAGCCGGATAGGTAACACTATCTCCATAACTGATGAGGAGTCCTATTCCCACTTGCCCGTTGCCTTGAAAAGCATTTCTAACCGACAATTTCCACCCATGAACACATTGAACAGAACGTAACGAGTAACAGATAATGCTTAATCCACCCTAACATTTGATCATACTTGTATTACACAATACTCAGCTCTGAGTGGGTAAGTACTAAAATAAAATGCTAGACTCCCCACCCTCAGACCTTTTATCTCTTGCTGTTTGGTGTAAAGTCTCCCATTTTCCCATTGGATTCCTGCTATTACACTTACCAGTTTTGGACACCTGAAAGCACGCAAAGCTGCCTCGTTCAGGTTAAGTTCCAGTTGGTTTGAGAAACACAAATAGTTTAGTGATTCATCGCGCAGGAATTTAGCATGGCATCACTGTATCTTTTTTCTTTAATTTTTGGAAGCTACACAGTTGTATTTGTAAATACAGTGATTTTAGTTTAGTTTTTGTGGATTCATTGTTGGAATAACCAAAAATCTGGACAGGAACCATCCAAGGCTGCATGGACAGACTCTCCTGCGGTGGAAATGCTGCCTGGTTTCTTTACTGCTTGTGCTTGTGGTGGGTCTGAAAGGCAGCCTGTCAAAGTTAATCAGCCTACAACGACCGGCTAAAAACAGACATCCTGACTGTAGTGTGGTTCACACACAGAGAGAAGCACACACAGAGGCTGGGAGACAAACATGCAGCCTCTCACGTACATGTTGATGCTCATGTTCCGCATGTATAAAGGATAAAAAATAGAGTTTGAACAGATTTCTCTTCCCCCAGCAAGACGTTAATGCAGTCTTGGTTAATGGTGACTCTGAATGAACCTGCATAGATACAGTGCTGCGCTGCACTCTTTGAGCTAGAGCTTCAGTGGGATTGGATGCCTGAAGACATTTATTCAAACACGATGAACTGTCGATCTATATCGCTCCACGCTTCTCCCCAGTTCATCTCTGTAGTGCAGTGTTGCTAGTAGAGGAGGAGGAATAAAAAAAAACCTGGCTCGTATTACTTACAGTACCTAGCAGGATGTACAGTATTTGGTTTTAGTGCAAACTTGAATAAAGCTGTCTGTTAAGTCTGTAAGATGAAAGGAAGGACATGCCAATGGATTAATCACCGCAAATTTGGTATTGTTATCACTAACTGTACCACTGGCATGACATTGACATTGGCTATTCTACTATTATGCTCTTTTTGGCCATGATAGCGGCATGGCTCTTGGGATGGCAATGTTGGTCTCTTGGTTGGTCCACCACTTAAATCCAGACTGAAATAATATTGGACTGATTGGCATGACATTTTGGACATACATTCATGGTGCCCAGAGGATGAATCTAAATGATATTGGTGATCCCCTGACTTTATCTTTAGCCCCACCAGCAGACACATTTTTTGTTTTTTAGTAGCAATCCATCCAATGTCTTGACAACTATTGGATCTATTGCCATTTGATACAGATATCTGTGGTGCCCAGAGGATGAATCCTAATGACTTGCTGTTCTTTGTGTTATTTGCTTATTAACTAAAAGCAAAAAAAGCTTACCAGCCATGTCAAGGTACGGGTAGACTCTGTTTCTCCACTGGAAAGACAGGGAGTCCAGTGGAGCTTTGAGTAGTAGTTAGTATAAGCATGTTTAAGGCCCTTTCTGTGTGGCTACCAGATGTGTGTGTTTGTAGGGGAGTGCCAAAACATAGCCGTAGCCCTGCTGGTTATAACCAGTTAAGGTTGCTGTTCATCAGCCCTAAATAACTTAAGCTCTGAATATAGTACAGTTATTGCACCTCAGAGTCTTGCCTGTTTCATCACGTTTCAAGGGGAGAGAATTTGGCACAAGCAGGCAAGTTTTGAGCAGACAAGGCAGTTTTTACACATTAGTCTTTTTATGCTGGAAAAATCAGCCATATACATCATATGTGAGTATGTGTACAGTGCTGAAAAAAAGATTTAGTGTGGAGCCCCCCCTTAATCTGCTCAGGATACAAACGTGTACCAAATGTCTGAAATGCAAAATGTGAAGAGAGACTGAGGCGAAGAATGTACACATGGGCAGTCCAGTGGCATTCATAGCCATCATTAATCACACATTCACCTGGAATTGGCAAAGCGGCACACTTTAAATGGTTTTAAATCAGTTGGGGCCTCAGAGCGAGGCGGCTACATAATGGCCCCCATCAAGTCCAGACTGAACGGTGCATGGTGTGGGAAGTAACTCTGCAAGTCTGCTGATAGTTCCCCTGCTTGTACATACAAGTCACCGTGAAATGCTGGAGGAGCGCGAACAATAAATAGCTCTAACCTGAGGCCTCGTCTGTTTGTATACGCATGGCTGTGTGTGTTTGTGTATGTAATGGACCCTCTCCGTCAGGTCACCCTCAGCTCCAGAGAAACAACCCATCCCCCAATATATGAAACGTCTCCTTGCATTGCTGTTAATCAGCCTCTAATTGGTATGCAGGTCAAGCGGGGGAACACTGGCATCAGCCCACGCTTGTAGGGCCATAACAGTGAATTACACCCAAATAAAAATACCAGCAGAGGAGATATGGTGAGCCAATGTAATATGCAGATGTAGAGCCAGTAATAATGAAAACAATAATGAGAAGTATCATAATGATAGCTAGTTACTCTGTGGATAACCAAACCTCTGTCAAGTTTGAATAATTATAGTGTGTTTGTTTATTATTTCTCATCTGGGTTTGATTGTCCACTAAAATATGCACATGAATTCTTTGCTGTTTAGAAAGTGACTTGGATGTTGGACTTTGCTACCACAGACTCTGCCGCTATTATTGACTTAAATTGCTTGTATTCTTTATATTCTTGTCTTAGTTTTTATATACCTCCTTATCACTATTATTATTATTATTTACTTTCTCTTTTTAGCTGTACTTATTCTGTCCTTGTGCTGCTACAAAAACCAAACTTCCCCTCTGGGGATCAATAAAGGCTTATCCTGTTCTTAACTCCAAAAAGATGAAATTTATGCATTTCACAATAACACAGAGCTTTGAGCGTCCTACTCTGAACTCATGTTGAACAAGTTGCTCAAAAACGAAAAATTCAAATTGGATTTGTGAACCCGGATGGAGCTTGTTTCTCCTTTTAATAACAGAAAAAACTATTATAAAATCCATCTACTATCTACACTGGATTTTAGGCATATCCAGTATGCTCATGCTGCAGTCACTACTGAATATTATTGATTAGTTCATTATTCAGTTTGTTTAATTCATTGCAATTTAAGATACTTAACATCCTTAGTTGAGCTGAAAGTGAACAACCATAACACCAGACCACAGAATTTGGTTAGCTTTAAAAGGTCTACCTACTGGTGTTTTTATGTTACATGCTTATTTCCTGTGTCTAATGACTGCTTTGTGTGACTTTACGTGTGAATTGTCTTGTTGTTGTTTTGTGTGTGTGTGTGTGTATATATATATATATATATATATATATATATATATATATATAGTGTGTGTGTGATGTATAAGTTTGTATGTATATATATGTTCTCAGGTCTGTTTGTATAACAAGCATTGATCTCAGTTGGATCAATGTCTGTGTGCTGAATGTCTGGCCATTAGCTTTTTTTAGATATCTGGCTATGGGCCAAAGGTTTGGTGATGGGTGAAATTTGTGCTGATGAATTTGTTAGAATAATGGTCATAAAATTAATTAGGGATCACCCTCTGGGTACCACAAATCTCCACAACAAATTACACAGTAATCTGGCCAGTACATGTAAAGATATCTTACTCTGGACAAAAGTGTCAGTCAGTCCTAGTGCTACCAGGAATGTAAGGATGCCTAGTCAGTGTTATTTACCTGCGACTGAGTTGGTCCATTGTGTTTGATTATTACTGTTTAATTGGAAACCCTTAGTCTGAAGGAAATCTCCATTGATTTCCAATATATGATATCATAATACACTCCTCTCTGCCAAGCCTCTCTGAGTGTATTAGTTGTTTCAATTTCCCAAGAACCATTTTCTGAATAAAAGACTCTATGCTTGTAAACTTTTGTTATGTACATTTCACATTTAAAGAAAACAAATAATATCAGTTGTCCAAAGCTTCAGTCCAGCAGGATTAGTACATGTATCAATGTGTAACATTTCATTTTAGTTGAGGCCTAATAATCCTAACAATAACAATGTGTGTAGCACTTGTCGTATAGTAATTTACAGAGAATGAAATGATAAAAATAAAAGTCCATTAGATTGGATGAAACTTTAATGATCCTTGTAGGGAAATTGGGTCATCAAAGCCGCAGAGAACAGGATACAGATGAGGACAAGAAAAATATGGAGCACTAAACATATGAGTAGTAGTTTAACAAATCATCCATGTTGAGATTAACACCACATTAAAAAGTCAACAGACAACATCATCTGACAAAAAATCATTGAAAAATGTATTTTATAAAAGCCTGTGTGTAAAGAATTTCAAAGATGACTCTTGAAACCAGCCCTCGTTGTTATTAAAGGGTTTCTGTGGACTGGGAGCTGCTGGTTGCCATGTGCTAAAAAGGTCATATTGCTTTATGCTGTTACTGTGATCGCCTCCTTAGATATGTGGGAGATGAAGAGCAACGCTGATAGCGCAGAACAGCCCTGTGTAAATCTTTATTATCCCTGAAGGGCAATTTGCTTTACATCAACCAGTCATTAACACACAGCAGAGACGTAACAGGTACACTACACCTCGACACACAAACCCAGCAGCCAGGATGTGTCGCATTATGTGAGCGGAGAACAGCCACAGTAAGTATCCACTGGTAAAAACTGTGGGAGTATAACATGATGACGCGCTGGTGGTGTAATTCTAGAAACTTCTTATTCATACACTGCATGTTACAGTGGAGAACTCTGCTCCACATGTTCCTAAGTGATTTTCTTGGAACTACTTAAGATAGTACAAGTTTCTGGTAGCCTGCTATTGTGCTAGGAGATGAATAATAGTACACTGAATTAAAAGATTAGGCACTTGATGAATTAGTTTAATGCTATCCTTGTTATTATTCTACACTGTCTTGATACTGTCATATATATATTCTGTATTGGCATGTTCCAACCGTTTATTGAAGCTTTAACATGTTTACATGACACCCAAGACTCCAAGGTTTCAATGGCTTCACCATATATCAATTGGAAATAATGTAGTTGTGCAATTTGCATAATATTATACACATATTTGATTATTTGAACTTTGGATCTTCACTACAATAAAGAATAAAGTTGTGGGTCTAATACAATATGTAGCTGCACAGTGTGAGTTAGTACCTCCTGACCCACCGCTGGGACAGTGGCTGAGTTGAGTCTATTGTGCCTTTGACATATCATGGTGTTAACTCGACAGAAAGCATCTAATTTTACATTTGTTTAGTCTGCTGTCACTGAATCATCAGAACAAGTATTTACTCTCAAGTTGTTTTGTAGCAGTGGTGGTTCTGGGTAATGTAAGGCTTTTGTTCTATGTTCAGTTGTGGCTTTAGTGCACTTTTTAATTTGGATATCTTGTGATAATTGCATCATGTCATTATTTTACCTCTTTTGTGCTCTTGAGTGAAGCTGTACCAACTTGAATGTGCTTATTGTAGTTGGTGCTGCTTTTGTTTCCCACGGTCTGGAGCACTGTTGGTAGTGAGATGTGCTATTTTGGAGGAAAAGCTCATCTGGCTGGAGATCAGTTTCCAGACCCATGCTGGTAATGTGGGTTTGTGGCTTTAGTGGTTGAACTGGTGAGTGGCTTGTGTCTGTCTGGTTGACTGCCAACCCAGTAAACAGTGCTGGGTTCAAAATGATCTGGGTCAATGTACATGGAGTACCTGCACAGCAGTTATCTTTACTCAGCATGCTTTGTTGCATTGGTGCTTTTTAAATCACTCAGGCTAACAAGCTCTAAAACAGGAAAGATCTGTCGGGAATCATTTTGGAAAAATTCCAAAATATGATCCAGCACTGTTTCAAAATCACATTTATCTCCTGCACTGTAGGCTGCTGCCATGTGTCACTTTAAAACACATTTCATGTATGTTTTCATCCTAGAAGATAGTGACAAGTACTGGGGTTTGGCCGTTTGGCCTTACTTTACAGGATTTGTCTCTTTAGAATTGATCAAGCCCTGTAAATTCCTAATTCTTTGCTGGCTCAGTATTTTTGAAACGCTTATAAAATGCAACAAAACTAACTAAAAATAAATATGCTGGTACACTATGATGACCCAGCACATATTTTATACTTTAGTTTCCCTAAGATTCTTCATATCTTTCATCAGAACTTGTACTTGATAAGTAGCAGATGATACCCTAATCGATCACTGCTGTGTATGTCTGACCTACTTTTTCCAGCCATGTTTTCATTTCTTACTTTGCAGGTTATGTACTGATGTAAAGATGGAAGGTTGACTAGCAGAGTCCAGAGTTTGACTCTCAGCTACCAGCATTATCAACTTCTTTTCATGTTAATGGTCAAGAGATGTCAACTTTTTGTATTGCTGTTGGAAACTGTCATGTATCAACATTTTGCATCTAGTGCCAGATCAGATTCCCAGTCTTGTTTTCTCATGCTTTAATCAAATATTTTCTCATTTAACTCGTACATGCCATTTTTAGACATCAGACTAGAAAAACATGTTTATATTTCTCAAAGGAAAGTATTGGCGTACCATTTTAATATTTGTACTGAAATTCGGGTATTGTATTGGCACCAGCGCATGCTGTATAATTTTGATACCAAGTCTATTTTTTGAAATGTTAACTAACTAATGCTAAAATTTAGTGGATTTAACGTCTAGCATTATATCCCCCAGTGGATGGATCAGTGTCTCCACTTAGTACTATGAAACCCCTTTTTGGTGGACATCGGAGGTGAACAGGTGCCTCATATTTGAGTGTTTTTGTGTTCGTCCATTAGTTCATCACACAAACCCAGTCCGCTATGAATTTATTAGAAATGTAACTAATTATACCTGGAAGTCCCAGCCGAAGTCATCCTAGCTCTGTTTGTATTTTCATATAAATGTTCTGTCTGCCCGAAGGAGCCAGAAACTCCTGTTGAAATCTTAACAAGATGTTTTGTTCCTCATCTCTGGCCTTCTCTCTCACTCTCTCTCCCTTGTCACTTTCTCCTTTCCTCCCCTCTCATATACTCTCTACTCCCAACTTGCATTCTTCCCCCCGAGCGTCCTTGTCAGTGTCAGAGTCAGCTGATGCTATGGCGAAAAGAGGCGAGGTCAATAGTTTGTCTCCCTGCCTTATAAATAATATGACTCAGAGGCTGACAGAATGAGTTTGGATGGCGGCAGCAGGGATAAAATGGCTGGAATATTTTCTTCACCACCACTACCTCCTCACTCCCCAGCTTGACTTGTTTAATCTAGGTGACAAATACTTGTCTGACCTTGCTGCTGTGTTTCCTTTCTGTTTGTTGTTGTTTAGGGGAGTTTTTCTCCTCCTTCACTGCGTCACTGCTGGCGTTTTAGCTGAGCAAGGAAATGTTTTCTTGTCAAAGAGCCATGTAATCGCATTACCCTCCACATGTGTTTTGGTTTAGAAAATCAAAGTGTGTGTGTGTGTGTGTGTGTGTGTGTGTGTGTATGTGCTGTGTGGGCTTTTGCGGGAATTTCAATGCAGTAGGATTACACACACACACACACACATACACAGAGACACAGCAATACACTCTACTTTTACGTGTGTTTGAAGCAGTTAGGGTGGGTATGTGCGTGTGTGCTCATGCTTTTGTGTTGACTTTTTGCGCATACACGCATGAACATGTCTGCGAATGTTTACCAACGCCACGGGGTGCACACGCTCCACTGGGATTCGAGTGTTACAGTCCACTGCTAGCTGCTACAGCCAGGGCCCAGGAGAGTTCTGCTGTGCGGTAACTGAGCAGCTCAGGGGAGGGGAATGGTGGAAGGCTGGGGTAGGCGGGGGTGGAGATTTCCTGTTGTCCATGCTGCTCGGGGTGAACACCAGTGTCAAGCGTTGGGTTACAGCTCAATGTGGTGGCTGTGAACGCAGCGCTGCACGTTCACCAGCAGCAGTGATTCTGCCTTTGCTTTTATCTAGAGAACTTTCACTTAAGCACGGTCAGATACAGGGATAATGGCTATGACTGCATGCACGCACACACACACATGCATTCAGTCACTAATACAACTGTGCACACATCAATTAGCAATTATTTTGGTATCATTTGATCTGCTGATTAGTTTCTTAAATAATTGATAAATAATTGTCTATAAAATGTAAGAAAATTAAACAAGTCACAAGCTGATCTAAGGATCTGTGTCTGTGCAAATCAGGGCACATCATTGAGGGCTGAAATAAAGCTGATCGAATTCCAATACTTTCTTCACTGTACTATGTTTTGTCCACCTCAGCCCTCTAGTGTTGCAGCGCTGCTCCTCTTTACTGCAGCCGGCCTCTACAGTGCAGAATTTCACTGCATATGCAAGTGAAAATTGAAGGGTGTGAATGTGCAAAATTATTTGGTTTTGTGGTTTTTGAGTTCAGAAAGAGAAGTTAGCAGGATACACAGCCTCACTAAACTCTGCGGCAAACAAGTCAATTATCTCTCCTTTCTCTTTCTTATTAGCAAAAACCATTGCGTGAAACATTCAGGTAGCATTCAGGTTCTCATTATATCCAGCGCTGTCTGGTGCTTTACAATGACAATCGTAGCCAGTGGCAGATAATATTTGCTGTCGCTAATTAACATTAATTCCATGAAAAACTTGGTGGCAGGCCAAAATTACACTTGGTTGTTAACGATTGTTATTGTAGTTGCCACAAATCCAACAGAGAGATACATATTTAATCAACATTCAGGTACATAGAAGTATGTTATCAACAGATACCCAATATTAAAGGACTCAGATCGGGGAAAAAAACAAACTTGATCTGGACAATCTTGACATCCCAAAAGAAAACAGTGAAAAATTCCCATTATACAGTAATTCCCAGTGCCCAAGGTGTCTTCACATTCCTTGTTTTGTCCAACCAACAGTTCAATCCCCAAGGACATTCAGAGTACAAGGATATAAAACAGAGAAAAGCAGAAAAAAAAGCCTCCAGTTGAGAATTTCTAACCAGACAATGTTTGGAGTAGCAGCATGAAAAATAATGGAAACAATGTGGTTGTGGATTAATTCTCTGGCTATACACTAATTTATTAATCAACTACTGCTTTAAGCTCTAAACGCTGGATAAATGCTAATTCAAAGCACACACATAAGTACAGTATCAATACAAAAATGTGTTTTTGTCCAAAGACCTATGAATACATAAACACATGAATCCTTTTACACACACGGATGAATGAATAAATGTGCACACACACACTATTCAGAATCAATCATTGTCACCAATCGGAAAAAAAGGCGTCAGGGGCGGTCTCATTCAACAACAGTTCTGTGAGGCATATCATCATTTTTAGCCTCTGAACACCATCTCAGGGAAAGCTGCTTTGCTTTTCAGAGAGAAGAGCTCCCAGAGCCGAGTTTGGTGTCTGATTGAACGTTTTTTTTCCCCCTCTCTCTCTAACATTTTAGCGGCGGGGTTTGAAATGCCACTCCAGCTCCAAATTGACTCTTCAGGGTTTCTCCGCTTTTACTATCTGTCATTCAGCATTAGGCTGAAGGGAGAAAGTCGGGAGCTGCGCTTGCCGCCTGGACCCTGGAAATAGAAATTACTTTAGTGGAGCAAATTATATGTGTCATTTTGTTCTATTCACGTTTTGCTTAACGAAAAGCTTTATTTTTTTAAGTAACATAGTAGGTAATGTGGCGCTGGTGTTCAGCAGTGAGAGCAGACTGTGGTGCCAGTGGCCTCTCCTGCCTATTGAGCTCACAGGAGCAGCCTCAGCTAATCACAATCGTTGCTACAGTATGGATTCCCATTATGGTTATGGTAATATATTTTGTGTTTGTAACTGCTGGCTCCTGCTCTGGTTGCACAGTGTGTATCACGTTGCATGATTCACACAGTGCCTCATTTGATTACGGGCGCCAGAAAAAGGGGGTCAGAGGCAGATCTGATGACCATGCAGTTCAGGAGGCTCTACGGCGGTTTCCAGGACATCCGACACAGTCTCTGTGTATGGCTCCCAGCATAATGAATGGTCCAAAGTGTGATTTAAATGGGCTAGCCCTGATCCATCTAATTGCTCCCCACTCAGTGTAATTACAACTTTATGTGCTCTTTGCTCGGGACTTCATACTGGCAGCGGCTACCAGCGCTGCTGTTTTAGCATTTTCCTGTTTAGCTTTAATTTCTCCCTCCTAGGATAGCAGTCGGACAAACATATTTCCTTATGTGGTAATTAGGCTGTTTTCTGTAAAGAGACACATTCTGAGATCTGCTTAGTTTGCTCGATTGCGTCTTGCCTGTTCGTACCATTTGTAAATGTGCTTGGTTTGCTGACAGTGGGTAGCATGCAAGTATATTTTCATATTCTTACGCAAAACCTCACACATTTTTTTTTCTGCAAGGCTTGCATATACGAATGTTCCAAGTCAGATTAACCAAACTCTCTTAAGTGCATACAGGATGTGCGCTTATGTGAGGTTTGACCATTAGCATAGCCCCCCCCCGTCATAACATAAGGCTACATGTTCTGTATTGTGTGTGTGGGCAAGTTTCGTTCACTAAAAATACAATACAGTTTCACCACCAAAATAGTATAAGGGGATCTGAAACAATTAATATTAACAGAGCTGCTAATGACGTGTCATTAGAGCACTGCTGCACTGTGACAGAAAAGAGGGAATAGTCCATGACTTAGTTGGGTGGTTGTCAAAGGTGGACATGGGTCATGGAGATGGCCAACAGAAAATTATACGGCGAGTGAGGTACAACGACTGTCACCTGGAAACTGAGTTGCGTACATGTGAATCTGAGAGTGAATGGTTGTCAGACTCTATGTCTGTCTCTATGTGTCAGCTCTGTGACTGACTGGTGCCCAGTCCAGGGTGTACCTGTATACAATGTCAGCTGGGATTGGCTCCAGCCCCCCCGCGACCCTCTAAGGATAAGTGGTATAAAATATGTATGGATGGTTTGCATTCATTTAATTTCATTGTCTAGACCTTAATCTCTTCATTGTAGCTAGCTTTTTTTCCCCTACCTTTTCCTATCCCTATTGTACTAGGGCTGTAACATATATTTTTATTATTGATTTATCTATGCACACGGGTACATATTTTACTGAGGGGTGCTGCACAGTATAAATGTGCACGCTTGACTATGTACGTTCACGCGCTTACACACAGCTCACTCTCTCTCCTTTCCCTCCATCCATTTACAATAACACACATTACAAGTTACCTTAACGCCCTGTAGACAACCTAAGTGACTGTAATCCATAATCCAATAAATCTTCAAAATTAAGCATGGATTTGTTTTTTTGGCCAACAATCCAACACCCAAAGATACATTTATTTTACAGTTATTTTAAACAGAGAAAGGCAGCATATATAAGATTGTCAGTTAATTACCTTCCCTTCAAATCAATTCAGCGCTACTATTTTATTCTGTCAGGTGTGGGAATGACCTGTGTATGAGTTGTATATGCCTCTGTACACCTGCTCCCTATTGTATATTTATAAGCATATGTGCGTTTGTGTAGAAGCTCCGTGGCTCTGACTGTGTTGTGTGTGTGTATGTATGTTTATCCAGCTATGGATGAATGCTCCAGCAGGCAGGCTGCGTGTGTATTGTCAGCAGCATCCCAGGGGACTGGCTCTAGGCAGGCGAAGTGTTAGTAATAGACTGATTTACCTACATAGTGCTGCCTAACTTCCCTGCTGCTCCAGGGAGCTACTACTGCTTGGCTGACTGACTGTGCAGCTGCGCGTGCGCGCACACACACACAGACACACACACACACACACACACACACACACACACACACACGTACACTCACATTCAACAAAGCGGGTGTCAAATACAAGTGGCACCTTTGCCAGAAGAGGAGGTGGTGTCAGTTTGCAAATTAGTTGTAAAAAAATGGCATGATTAGGATTAATTATTTTACAGCACCACCTGTTAATGGAGCAGTTACAGCACCTCAGCCAAATGCCAGCCCCTTAGCTTTTG
Organism: Lateolabrax maculatus; assembly: GCA_031216445.1. Classification (NCBI taxonomy): domain Eukaryota; kingdom Metazoa; phylum Chordata; class Actinopteri; order Acropomatiformes; family Lateolabracidae; genus Lateolabrax; species Lateolabrax maculatus. The sequence goes on from CM062217.1 coordinate 21,701,233, forward strand.
CCTTGCGATAAAGATACGGTATATGTGTTCAAATTGGGCTCTGAGTAGCTCGCTCTTTCCCCATTCCTCTCTGGCAGAGTTGTTTTGCTACATTTGAAGTTCCTGCACTCGGGGTGATGTTTGTTCTCAGATTAATCTAAGCCTGGTGGCTTTTGAGACGCCGTCAGATCTTTAGCGACGACTGTGTCATGTATTCACAGAAGGGTGGATAAAACACGTGTCTCAATTTGTCATCGGGAGCCTGCAGCAGCTCAGTCAAAGCAGCCTTTCAAAGACTCTGAATCAATCAGTTCTTCTTATCTGATGCCCCTTCACTCAGAAAGTAAGAAAAGAACTTGACTGATTTTTAAAGCTAGATCGAACTGATCTGTCTCTGCAAAAACCTTCTGCTTAATGCACCGTCTATGCAAGCAGAATACAGAACCTTTGTTATCCTAATATGAGTTTATTATTGAGTAGATAGGCTAATAGAAACATTAACCCACATTCTGCTCAGTTCTCAGTCTGATTATAAAACAGTACAGAAACAAGTGCATTAGTTGCCTTCAGCCATTTGTTTGATCCAATTATGAACTTGCTATCACGTGACAATCCTCAAATAAAATGTACACATAAATACACTTTATTTGACAATAATAAAATAAAAAAAATAAGCCTCATACTGCAGAGTATAAAACTTCACATTTAAAGACTGGTGTCTTACATTAGACACTCTATCCAGAGTGTGTTAAGAGATGAAACCAGCTCACTGTCAGTAGGTCAACAAGTAAAACCTGCCCGGTCAGAGTGGATTAACAGTTACTGAAACGTGCGGTTGGTGCCGTCTGCTGTACTTATTCGTCATTTTTGGAGGCTTATCTTCTGAATGACAGATGTTTAACCTACAGACTTAACAACTGGCAGCATTTCAAGCTTCTCTCGAACGTCTGGAGATATTTTCCTCCAGCTGAAAAGGTTTTCTGTTTTGCCAAAGCACACAGAGCACACGAGCTAAAGTGTGGATGTCAGGGCCGCTTCATTTGCCAGCTCCAGTATGAGTAGCCTATTTGCTGACCTGTAACAGATAATATGGGTGCACCTAGCAGGCGCTGGTAAGTTGCTAATGTTTGGAGGCGGCCCCCGTGGGGAGATCAGTGCTCCATTCAGCCAGCACAAGCCTCTTTTTCTGCTGCTTGAATGGAAATTAGAGTCGGCTTTTAGAAGGAATATCAGAACTTGGCTGTGTTGGGAGATCATTACAAGCGCTTTTGGATTCTGTTGCTAGGGTTGAGGTCAGAACAGCTCCTCAAATTTGACATACACTCTGTCTTTTTTCTATTTTGCTAGATTGTAGACGCTGCTTAAATGGAAAAAAAGACACAATGCGACTTATGGAAAAAGTCTCTTGGACTAAATGGCCAGTAGACATTTATGTATTTGGTTTACTCTAGGTATAGCAATTGCGTTTAGTATATGGTAGAGTTACATTCTATCCATTTTCTGTACATAGCTACTGTTTGACTCCCATTTTAATGTTGTACATTTATTACACTTGATGTGTGAAGTGATACAGTTCACTCTACACACATCTGCTCTGTATTCTTAATACATTTCTTCCACTCACCTTTATCCCCACACAACATCTCCACACTAAATGCCACCGTCACAAGACACAAGGAGCTGATTAGCGATGAGGAGGTAGATTTGTGCTGAAGGCCAAGGGTGACTCAGAGGCTGTGAACAGAGTCAAACAAAGAGAGGCGAGAGCTGCATGTAGGCGGAGATGAATAACTAGAGAACACAAAAAGGCCAAGAGAAGAGGACAAAGCCATGATGAGAAATGGAAATTGTTCATTCAGCACTATAAAAAAAGCTGAAAAACAGCAAAATAGTGCTTTTACTGCATCAAATTTAATGGTTTGTTCCCTAGTTGTTTTACTGTCTTTTATTTACAATTTAATAGACAACAAAAAAACCCCGCAATAAATGCTGATGATGATGGTAATTTGGATATACATTATGTAGATAGCATTATACATTAAAATACAGCATACCACCCAGACCGAGGAGCAGGGGAGTCAGCAGCAAAGTCCTGATCTGTGTATGCAGTGGTAGGGAGCCCTGCTGCTCGGCTGCCTGCCCCGCAGCCCAACATCTGCTGAGCGCAGGAAGCATTTGAAGGATAATTAAAAGGACTGGCTTCCAACTCATTTCCCGCCTCCCATGGCTAAGCAGCAACATGCTGCTCAACAACAAGGACTGCAATTATTTTGGGAATGAAGAAGAGAACTCAGGAATACAAATATCAAATGTGTGCAACAAGGAGACGTCTTCGTTTTCTTGTCCAAGTAATAACAGATGTTTGATTTTTTTTTTCTTTTTCTTGCTGGTGGGTCTGATTAGTCACCAGCCTATAGAGGTCAGTGTGAAGGCTGTGTTATTTTATATGACAGCGAGAACACTGCTCTCTTGTTTAGCTAATTTCAAACATGCAGTTGGCTCGGGCCTGATCTGTGAATCCAGGCTTAGTGGTCAGTAAAGCCAGCGGAAGCTCCCGAAAGGCGGCAAAGATGTGCATTCTTTATCCCTCAATAGGTCTTTTCAAGGAGATACTCAAAGCCGTCCATCACTTTAAAGGAGCTGTTAGCACGTGCTTTAAGAGAGGGGAGACGTGAAATATCACATCACCAGTAATGATCTTTGAGTTGCCTGGATGACAATAATGAGTGGGTGTGAGTATGAAGTGCTGGCTCGCACTGAGGTGTTAATATAGTCTGGTTCAGCAAAGGCCCAAGGCTATCCTTTGTCTTCCAAGCAAACAGTAATAGTAAGAAGAGGCATAAAACTCAGATTTCATTTTTAGAGGGAGGTTATAAAGAGGGATACATATCTCTTCCTGCAACACTGAATGAAGCCATTCATTGGATGTTAGCCATTTTCTGCAGTCACTCCTTTAAGAACATTCACAGGGTTTGTCAGTTTAAAGCGAGGTTTCTTATTTATTCTCTTCTCTCTCTGTTAGTCACTGGAGTCTTGTTACCAGTTCTCTCTTAAAACTTAGGATCATCCAGTTGTGCTATAATCCCCAGTCCAGCTCTGTGAGTGAAGTCTAGCCCAGCCGGCAGCCCTACAGCCTGCCTCCTTTGTGGGACACCAGTCATGTGAATAGGGCCCAGAATGGAGAGCCAGCTGTCCTTTTCCTGCCAAGTCATGTGCAAGTCACAAAGCAGCAGCGCCACTTGAAAGAGAAAGCAATAATCAATTTTGCAGAGTTAGCCGCTGAAAGGCTTGTTTTGTTCTCCGGGCCTGACGATTTAGGGCCGAGAGGCCAGCAGTGGCGTTTGTCGTTTTAATGGAATACACTGCGCTCTATTGTCCTGAACCCCATGCTGCCTAGCATGAAAGTCCATTTTTGTATTTCTGTATAATCACAGCGCATTGGAGAACTCTAAATGTGCAGTCACATTATGTCTTCAGCTTTTTCGGCATGTCAATGAAGTGGTTTGTTTACCACCCACTCCTCCAGGTTAGGACACCGAAGAAGAAACGTGCCTGGAACTGAATGCACTTTGACATTCTCACGGAGCATAGATTTTCAGTGGGGCAACAGACAGAAACCAAAGCACTTTTGTTAAGCTGGTATCTGTAAGTGTTTATGGCTGCCAAAATTGGCTTTTGTTGGGGGGGGGGGGAGGCGAGATTTGCACACTGGCTTTAAAGTCTTTTGTCAGAGCCAGGAGAGCATCACTCAAGCGCTGCTGCTACTGGCTGCAGTGAGTAAGACTGGGTGGAACACAGCTTTTCTATTTCCCTGGGACATTGTTTATAGGCTGAGGATAGTGTCTGGGAGCTTAGACGAACTGTCTTGGGCTGCATGAGGCTGGTACATATCAAACAGAAGCATTTGCTTACCTAACCTCCTCCATATCTGTCTGGTAGTCTGTCTTTAGGTAAGTGTTCTGAAGAGAGCTTCCCACTAAGGCCTTGCTGATGTCTCTTCCTGAGTAGGACCACTTAGCTACAGTCCAACACAACAGACAAAAATACTACAAAACTATGTCTTTGTTGCTGTTAACGACGGCGTCTTTAAAATATACTATCCTTATAATTCCGTACATGACCATCAAATCCTCAAAATAGATTCTGTTAAATGATTTGAAGAACATATCTAATTGACAATGATATGATGTTAAATATTTAACTGCGAGGTTGCTGTCCTTCAGACGTACGTCTTTTACATTCAGCAACTATTAATCTACCTGCTAGCTACCTGACATTGACATGAGGATATCACCTAGTTTGTTTATGAACTGTAGAAACAGACTTACCAGTCTGTCACTCTTTTCGACATCAACAATAGAGTGGCGTATCTTCTTAATGAAAAACATCTTTGGCCAAAATTAAAGGGCTGTCCACACCAAGAACGATAACTATAAAGATAACTATAAATATATTGTTTTAAAAATAGTTCGAACTCAAGAGGACGGCAGTGTCCAAAACTATAAAAACAACGATGGTGGCGAATGATATACTGCTAATTAGCAGTTGCTGAGTTAATTAGAACCAGCTGTATTTATAGACTTTTGCTTATTGTTAAGACACTGTTAATTCATGTATTCACTACATTATGATCAAAATATTTGAAAGGTGGACTCTTTCATATCCCAATTTTGATATGAAAACAATTACTCGTTCAGCTCTAACATACTTTTTGAGAAACTAGTTCTGAATGAAACATCCAGGATTGCATTTATGCAGCTGCTTATTATGATTGTTGATGAATCTGTTTTTGATTACTTTATTTACTTTTAAACTAACAGTGCATAACTCATCAATTTAATTTATTTAATCTAGAACCGATAAGTACCAAAACTGGAAATTTGTTTGATAAATTATGTAAATGTTTAATCTAATGAATAAATCATCAACATTTTTGTCAATTAATTTTCTATTGATCGACTCATTAATTAAGCGGCAAGTTTCATTGCGATTTTCTGGACAACTTGGAAGCTTTTTTAATGACCTTAGCGTGTCCGTGTTGTATGTTGGTTTTCCCCTTTCTGTGTCCACACGTGGCCATGAAGTGTTTGTTGACCCATGACCAATTGCTTCTATTTAATTACTGTGATCACACATGCTGTGTGTCTTTGGCTTGATGACATGGTGTTCCCCAGGGAGCATGAACGGGATCACGTAGGTCAGTGTCTCAGTGAAGGTTGTTTCCCTTCCTCCGCTCCTCCAGACATATGCCCTGCCCCCGGGCCAGATGGGTCCTGTGAAACCACAACATACACGCACACACACACACACACACACACACACACACACACACACACCTCCCCCTCATATACCAACCTCCTTTGCTATGTCATGTACGCCCTTCCCCTCGTTTCGCTCCTTCACTCTTTTTGCCTCAATAACACTTGCAAAGGGTTCAATTAACACGCGGCTCGACCTCCTCGCCCCGCTGCAGTCCCCCAGGAGATAGCTGGGATTGTGCTCGGCTGCCTCGGCCCTGAAGATTTCCTCTTAGTGGGATGGAATGAGAATACACTCAGCAGCCCACAATGGCTCCATTCCAGGATGTGCCATGTACAATAAAGCTCTGCTCTGCTCAATATGATGGGCTCTGAGGAAGCCTTTTCGGAATGTAGTAATTGAGAGAGGGGGTGTAGTGGAAAATGTTGTGATTGCGAAGCATGTTTTTTCCTGTAGTGCATGCTCCTTTTGAAAAATGGATCTGTTGGCCAAGAACAAATGCCGCCTCGCAGACCTCTACTTGTTTTCAGCTTCTCTGTGAGAGTGAGGTTTTTTCAAAAGCAATTTAATGAAAGCTTGTGACTCTTTCCCCCTTACTTTCTCTTCCTCTTTGCTATCCGTTATTGGCAGGCTTTCTTGTTTCATTGAGCAGACTGTTCTGGAGAATGGCAGAGTCTCATTTGACGTGTAGGCGGACATGTTTCCATTGAATCACACAATGCAGTTCACTCCACTGAGTTTTTATTTCCAGTTTATGCATTTACTCTTGTATAGCAGAAGCTAGCTACCCCACCCCCCAACCTGCTGAACCACCGTACTGCCTGTGGATTGTCAAATGCAAGTCTCTAAATCTGCAAATATATGGCCCACTCCTTTTTACTCGTTTTGCCGATTGCTGATTTTGTGAAATGCATATTTAATGTCGTGTGGTGAATGGGTTAGCCATCCCTCATCAGGTTCAGAGGCTCAGCTGGTCTTGCTCAGTGATTCTGCTAATACTCTACCTGCTGAGTTGACCTTTTTATAAACCAAAGGCGGCTTTACTCAGGCAGGATCTAAATAATATTTTTTACACTTTTCATTTCTGCATTTCATTTCTTGTTGGGGATAACTCCTTAAAAACATAGTTCAGTAAGGTTGTCTTTAGTTTATAGTTCAAAGGAGAATGACACAAGGCTGTTATAGCAGTATTTGGGGAAAAAGATTTAGAATTTGCTTATGCTGCCATTAAATTGTGCAGAATCCCCCGTTTTGGTTTAAACCAGCACTACAAAATGTTATTTTTGGTCTAAACCAGCATTACAAAATGTTATTTTTGGTCAACCAAGACGGTGTACCTATCCCACACCTGTGTGCTCCTCTGGAACCACCCACTTAATAGCTACAGGGGTTGGATGCAAAATTCTGAACACCTGCACAGTTTTATACTATCCGCTACAATAGCCCCCATTGGGAAACTTGCGTTCAATGTTCAATTGTTGTGGAAATGGGGTAAATCAACCTACGCTCTCAAAAATAACCAGTGTTCAGTCAACACTTTTCTGGCACAGTCTCAGCAAAACTTAAATGTTAGCAGTGTGTCTGTTGCAGGGGTGCACTGTATTTCACAGCTGTTTTTTTTAGATTGTGCACCCCCTTGTGCGCAACAGCGCTTGCAGCACCTTCATCTGTATGCTCTATTTTATAGTTGTATGTGTCTATTTTGACAGATTTCCAGTTGCAGTAAGTGAACTGGCATTTGCACCAAGTGCTGTGATTGACATGCTTTGACAGCGCAAAATTGATGTTTAAATGAGTAAACTGGAGACCCTGGTCTGCTGTTTAGAAGAAATGTAATCTCACACTCGCTCTATCAGTCATTCACTATTCTTTTAGGCATTCTGTCTTGGTAATATGACAAATTCTGTCTGCTTTGAGTATTTATAATTCAGTACAAAGAATTGTAGTTTTTCTTTTATGGAACTGAGGCTGTTATGTGCAGTCTTGTAAAATGTAGCTAATCTCCATGTCTGACACACTCACTGAGAGACCAGACTGTTTCAATTGTCAAAATTTTTATAAACATGAATAACTGAATCATCTTGGTGGCGTACAGTGATTGACCCATTTGCAGTTTCTAGAAAGTGACAGTTATTTCCAGGCTCACCAGTGATACATTTTCCATCTCTACAAAACGGTTCAACTCTTCGAAAATAACTGATGAGCTGTTCATGCACACAACAGCAGCACAAAGCAGCAGGCTCACAGGGCTGAGGATAAATTCTGTAACCAGTAGTCACAGGCTATTGCAGTCTTTCTCAAGAGCTAGTATAGGTAAGCATTAGGAGCAATTTTGGGAGTCTGCCTTTCCACTGAATGAGTCAGCATTGACTAAACTGGCAACAGGAAATACAAGTATCCTGTCAGATAGAGCTGAAGAAAAGTGTTGCACAGGACCATTTCCATGTTCCCCTTTCATTCATATGAGTAAATGTCTGTCATACTGAAATATGTGTTGTGATACGAACTGTTGATTCGGTTTAGCAAGATGGAATTTGTCATCTGTCATTGATCTGTTGAATAGGCCCCAGCGGGCTTCAGCTTCAGGAGTGTAATCATTTGCAGTGACTAATGCTGATGCACAAACGACACTGCTGTGTTTTGTGTTCCCTTTATTGAAATTGGCAACTCCAAGGCATGAGTTAAACTAAAGAGGTCGAAGAAATAAGGCCTGCAGCAGTCATTTATGTAATATGAAAGACCTTGCTACCATAGACATTTAGCAGATGCTTTTATCCATAAGGAATTAGAGTGGACACAATAGAAGGCTGTGTCACCAACACTGTCAGCACCCAAATTACACTCTTATTACATTAATATGCAGCTGGCATTATGTAATAAAACAATTATCAGATGCAAATTAAGCACATGCACATTAAAACACGTTCTTACTCATATAATTTTCTAACCTGCCATCAGTCATACCGCTAAAATGATCAGTTGATTAAATGATTATATTTTTCAAGCAAGAACAGTGAAAAAGGGCCACACATTCTCTGGTTGCAGCTTCTCAAATGTGAGGATTTGCTTCTTTTCTTTGTCATAAATCTCTGTAAATTGAGTTGCAAATTAATCTTTGGGTATGGGACAGTTGCTCCGATAAAATAAGACATTTACAGGGGTCACTTTTGGCTCTGGGAAGTTCTGATGCTCATTCATTCACTAATTTTTGACGTTTCATAGTTTAAATGATTGATTGATTAAGAAAAACATAATTGTCAGAATAATTGAATAATACTTTTGATTTATAGCTCTTAAGGTGCAGAGGCTTCTGTTTTTTTGGATATGAACACAACACTTCGATTGTTGACCTAAGAACACAGTCTCAACAGTCACGAGGAAGGAGAAGATACTAAAATATTTTCCTTTTGTACTGAGTCAACAGGTGTAGGCGTGGTGGTGTTTGTCTTTTTTTTGTTTGGGAACTGATCTTATCTCAGTCACTCTTAGAGGAAAAAAAACAAGATCACACTTGATATAAAAGGACAGGACAAAACAGGGCAGCAGAGAGAAGAGTGCTCAGAAACTCTTGAGAGGCTAAAGTGCTGTTTACACTAGACATGTCGCATGAGCAACTTGTGCAATTTCTGTCTGTGTCTAATGCATGGCAAAAACACAAGCTTTTTATTTCACACCACCTGCAAGAAAACTTTCATAACTAGAAATATGTAGTCCAAAAACACCAACAGATCAATGTGGGAAAGCGTGTTTAGGGATCGGGGAGACCAATATTGATAAGCCATCGGCCAGCGGAAGGAGAACTCTATCCCATCCAGCCTCAGACAATCAGAAAGTGTCATCTGGGATGTCTATAAAATGATGTGAAGGAGAAAAGTTTTACCGCCCCTTACAAATACAACACTTGCCTCATGAATCAGTGTTCGAAGAAAACTATGGGAGTATGGAAAAATGTGTTGAATTGTTTGGCTGAAATGATTAAAAATGGAGAATCTGCATGCCTAAGTGCAAGAAACAGACTTTGGGTGACAGAGCTGAAGTGTGACTCGTCAACCCGCAAGTCCAGTGTATCAGTTTTAATTGTTTGTGTCAATTTTGTCAGTCGACAGTCGGCACTGAAATCTGTCTGGTGTATACACTACCCAGCAGACGGGGTTGTTTACCAGTTCTTGTTCATTTCCGAGCGATCTTTGCATTTAGTTTTAACGCCACATATATAACTATACAAATACGCAGTCTTCCAAGGAAAATATCAGCTCCAGTAAGCCTGATAGAGAAGAAGGAAAAAGAAGACAGCTGTTGGGTGGAAAGTGTGAAGTCATTTATCATGGTTGTGGGTGGCGGAGGGGAAGGTGGAGAGGAGGGGGTAAGGAGTCGTCCCCGGGGACTCCTCCTGTGGCGGCTTTGATCTTGTCTGGCAGGCTGGGTTGGGATAATAAAACCTTTACAGCCATTAACTGAGTGAGTCACAGTGGGCCATTCCTAATGCCTGGCTTGTCTGGTGCTCTGCGGATACTATGAGATGGACCAGGTTGCGGCTGGTCACACTGCAGCATGTAGTCCTAGTCCAGCTGAACTCCTACAGCCGTCACTCAAAGAAACGACTGTGGCCTCTTGACCCACCTATGGCAGATTGTTGTATTTGCCAGATTGCTGGCTTTGCCTTTTTGAAAGCTGTTTAGGGCTGTAGGGCTTTGAAGCACCAGTGGTCGAGGAACAAGCTTAGTTGATACAGACTTAATATGCTGGAAAGAAATGTGTATTTCAGATAAAGATTAAGTGTGTAATCCATATGATATGAGTTTTATATATGCCTCAAGGTAATGACAGTCGGTTTTGGTTCAAGGGTTCGGCACAAGTGAAAGAAGATGTTGCGGTGGAGCATGACTGAGAGGAAATATTTGAGTTTTGAAAATTTCAGAAAACTTTTGAGATGTCTCAGTGTTTCTTTGCTTGGAAAACCTCTGAATAACATTGCAGCCCGTCTGCTGCTGCTGTTTGGTTAGACAGCTGCTGTAAATGCCAAGTAGTATTTACCTTTTCCACAACAGGTTCAGTTAAAACAATCCACTATTAAGAATTTCTACAGTAGTCGAGCTGAGTTTGTGGTTTCTCAACTCAGTCCTCAAAGCTTACCTGTTTTTTCGTTAATGTTGTTCTTGAACGCCAGAGCTAACTAACGCCCACATAGTTTCAAGTTAATTACATCAAGTTTGAAGTAGTACAGCTTGAGCAACCTGTAGTACAACTACAGTAGGTCAGCAATCATAGTAAATGTGTCATATGTATTGTATTCTAACTATGGTTAGTAGTAACAGCAGTAGTAGTAGTAGTTATTGCTTTGGATTCTGTATAATTAATTGAGCTGCTATACCAATCAACTCTCCATATATAGAATATATCACATATGTACTGCATATATATTTCACACCATGTGATAATTAGATGTTGGTAGCACTAATGTTGCAAAATAAAATTCTTAACTTTTGGCCCTGATTTTGGGTTATTAGGTGAGCTTTTCTGGTACGACATCAATTAGCTTTCCAACTAATTATGATGTGTATTCCAGAAAGTCAAATAGGTAGGATTTTCCATAAAACAATGAGAAACAAAACACCTACTGTAGTGGAGGTTTATTTTGAAATACTTTTACAGCAAGATTCAGGCAATAGGCTAACAAAGAGAAAGATAAACAGTTTTATTTCATTATGACAAATTTATTTTTATTCGTTCTTATTTTTTTTGTGTAACACCACCCATAAATGTGACTGATACATTTGTTGAAACAGCAGTTAGCGTTAAACACTGTGTTTTTACAGTATCTCAATGCTGTAAGCAGTTTTGACAGTGAGACTAATGAGGTATGACTTTGCCCTCTCTGGCAGGCTGCCTCAAGAAATGCACGCACAGTATGTTTTGATAAGATCTTATCTGGTTCAGTTTCTTATCACTCTCATATCAGCTGATAATCATCTGATCTGCCAGATATTTTTCCGTTACTGTGCACCCTTGGCAACAATAGGGACGCCTAATGTCGGTATCTCTTCTTCGCGGAGAGACACTGCACTCCTGGTGTGATGCCATGGATTGTGGGAATTACGGTAAAGGTGTTCACATGCACAAGGAAATAATGAGGTCAATTGTGTGTTTTTCCACCTGCTATCATGTCCACAGTCTTTCTGTTTGGATGCACACAACTGGGTTTCTTGTTCACATGCCATGTACAATATAAGGTTACTGCAAAAGGCCCACAATAACCCAAAAATAACCTGAGCACTTGACTCTGTCTGTAATGTGCTGAGAGAATAACCATGTGTTCAGGTTTGCTTAGCATGCTCTTTGAGATGGTTTCCTCCCTGTACTCTATATTTAACGCCACCGCATTAAATTTTAACGTTGAGCCTTGATTGCTTACATTGGGAAAGGCTCTCATCTCCTTTACCAATGATGCATTGCCCAGGATGTCATGTCCCTTGGTATGAATAAGATATGATATTGCATTGAGATTGTTGAAACTGAGACAAAATATGAAAAGAGGATGTGGGCAGCTGTAGAATTGTTAGGCTTAGAGATCAGCTAATGACAAGATATTCAAGGGTACGTCAATGGCTTAATAGAGTAAGCATTGAGGGTACTTCAATGTTTGAATATGAGTAAAAGCTTTGGATGCATCCTCTCCTCTGTTTCCCATCTTTTATCTCAAATAATTATTTCACTGAATAAAACTTAAAACATTGCATAAAAGAGAAAATATTCAGTTTGATAAGTTTAGCATTTATTTTATCTGCAGAGAGTATTAACCTTGTGTAGACATAATCACTTGTAATTGCTGTTTAATGAATAACCACACAAGCCACACAAGCACCAGAGAGGCTAAAGCTGCAAACTGCAACCTGGCTAGCGTCCTAGTTTTCTCACAGTATACATACCAGCTGCATGTGGCTTCTCTGCCCTGTTGTTTCCTTCATTGAAATGCAATTATGAGTTGTTCTGAACAGATACGATCTGCTGCATTTTGAGGTTTTCTGCAGAACCCTTTTAAGTCATTTCCTCCAGTAGTTTTAATGTTATGACTCTCCCACACTGTGGATGCGAGCTTTGCTGTGGTTCTCACAGCTTAGCTTGCTGCCGGATCCGGTCATGCCGTACCATATGGCCAGTTCAACAACATTCAAATTCAAAGTCATACCAATTGCATTTTTAGGGCGTTCGGTTGCATTTGATAAGATCCAGCGTCAAATGTTTGAATATCAGATGCAGCCTTTATGTTGAACACCTTGTTTTTCACAAACTACTTGCTCAGCACAACAAAGCTGATAAGCTTCATAAAAGTTTAATTCATAGAGTCTAGCCGGATCATTTGATTAGAGAAGACTCAGCGCTCAGTCGGTTATTTGAAATGCAACACACAGTTCATTCAGAGTCATAGTGGTGTTACAGAGTGATGTTTATTTCACTCACAAACAATCTTTGGCAAAATACAGACACCAGCTGCAGAGACCACATTAACCAGGCAACAATACTCTTAGTATTTAAAAAAGAGGAAGGAGTACTGAAAGGTTTGACAGGTCTTTTATTGCAATAATAAATCTGCTAACCAAAGATGGAACCAGATATCAGAACCCAACCCTATCCCACAGGTTACTATTTTATTTTATTTTTTATCTGAAAAAGTTGAATCTCGTAACTTTGATTTTGTCTGTAAATAATCTCTGCAAATGTGTTCACACTAAGCACAGTTGATGAATTTCCTCTCCCGTTTGGCTGAACCTGAAGTGGAATTGGGCTGCTACCAAGACGGCTTAACACTGGGAGCAACCCAGCAATAGCCATTTCTCTCTCTCTCTCTCTCTCTCTCTCTGTCTGTCTGTTTGTCCCTTTCTCCCAGCGGCTGACAGAAAGCCACAGGAAGCCGCTGTCAGCTGCCTTGGGAGCAGTGTGAGCGATGCAGGAAGTGACCATCAATCCCTCCTCATTTCCTCCGCTCTGATCCCTGGCTGCTGGTTTTGGACGGAGCTCTCCCCGAGCTGCACGCCATCAATATGCACTAATGATAGGAATTAGCAATGAACCACTGGACGCTGACATTAGGCAGATCAACAAGATGCTTGTTCCTCTATTTAATGGTACATGGCAAGCTGCTAGGGCATAGGAGCTGCACCCTGCACAGATTAAGACCAGATTGAATTAGCTGTGGCTGGACAAGTATGAGGGAAGCCTTTAGTGGTTTGTATGGTACCAGAGTACATGTGGTAAGGCTTAGAGATTTGAATGGCAGAGGAAACGGAACAGAGTTTACAGTGGGTTGAAAAGCCCCAAGTGGTTCTGCAAAGCACATTTTTCCATGATCACCTCTTTGTCCTGTCTGTAACAAAGGCAGGAAACATCAGAAGATGTCTGGTATTTTACAGCAGCAGAGAGTAGCCCACATCCAAAAACTTTCAGTTGAACTACAGCCCCAGTAGATTGCTGACCCAGAGAAATGTACAAATGTAAGTCATCACTAGCAGGGACAGCAAAAATCCATACCCATCCCATACGCAGCAGGTTAAATGTCCTGACACAAGCACCCATAAAAGAGTCCTATAAAATTGGCAAAGTTATGACTTTAACTTGTCTTAACTAAAGTTTTTGGCCATCGGGGCAGTTGAAAGCTGTAAACACTGACATATCATCACCTTTTCTTAGCCTACAGTTGCATATTCACACATCTAACAGATACAGAGCAACCTTGGCCAATCTTTTTTTTTACCAACTCCTGGTGGAAATATCCGTCTCTTTAGCAGCTAAATCCTTGATAATATTCACTAGCTAGCGGTTAACTTTGTCTCCATGGGGCTTATTAGAGGTTTTTCACTGATGACATAAACTTGTGGCAAAACAATGAGCTGAAAGACGCCAAAACACAGACCTGTTAAAATTCTCTGTGGGTTTGTCACTACGAGCGACCCCTTTCACATTCGGTCCTTTTTATAGAAACATCGATTATCACAACTTTCACATAATTCACATTCTTTGATGCTCGTTCCTGCGGACACATATTGAAACTCAAAAAGTTTCATTCCAAGCCAAGTGTCCGTAGAGGGTCAGATATGATAGAATAGTGGTATAGATCAAGAAATAAGAGTCAGACAGAAGTAATGAAAATGACAGATTAACCTTTTTGTTTGGAAGGGATAAATGAGTTAATGCTGTTTAGCCTATTTAGCTCATGTCCATAGTCAATGCTGAAAAGTGCTTTTTGAATGAAGAGACATTTCTGCTGATCATGTCAGCTGTCTGTCATTCAGTAGCGTTGACCCCATGCTGACCTGTAGCTGCAGAGGATGTTGTAGCCCAAGGCAAAAGACAACCACTGTGAACAAATTCTCTGGTATTTCTTTTTATTTAGTTTGCTGGGGAATTTCAGTGGGAGGGCAAAGCAGATGCCCTACAGGCAAGCAGTAGAGTAGCCTGAATGTGAGAGGGTGAAAATTTATATGCACTAGTGAGAAATGGCCAGTTTTCAATCTTGCAGTTATATCATTGTTGTGTATATTACATTTGTTGCTCATATTTTTCTTAGACAGTTTTTTTTTTTGATAATGTTGTTTCTTGCTTTGCCATCCAAATAACCCAGATGTTGACCCTCTAGGAGTGGCTTCAGCAGCTGGAACTGATATCTCTAGCCCGCAGCCTCGTGTTATCCTCACTCCCTCCTCCAGCAGGTTCTCATACTGGGAAGTTTCTGTCTCACTGGCACTGAACGACTCCCCCTCCCTCCTGTGATAAATATTGCAGGCTTTTGCCAGTCGAGGCCAGACATTGTCAGGATATTGCTCTGCTTTTAGCACCAGGAGGACTTCCGCTTCCCAGCTCTTTGAACCAGGCGGTGCAAGAGACAGGAGACAAGAGTGTAATTGCCAGGGTGGAATGTGCTGTGCGCCAATTAATGGCAACCTCCTTTGAAAGAGGAGTATCGTAGGGGTGGGGATGACTTTCAGCTGCCATTGTTGCCCCCTGATTGAGGCCTCTTTGAGAGAAGGGAGGCAGAGCTTGTTGAAACATCTTACAGTTGAGGCTCCACACCAAGAGCTCCAGGCACTGAGAGAGACGTACACTCAACAGTGATAGTCTTAAAAGATACTGCTCACACATCATTTCTGCCTTCTTCATTTTGACTTTAGTTATTAAAATTGGAAAAGATCGCAATACCCTGAGATGGTTCAATTCAAATCTTTTGACATCCTGTTATTGTTAGTCAGAGCAGAACGTGTGATTTCAGAGGGAGTGTTCTCTGAACGTTTCTTGTCAGTTTCTACCCTCCGAATTCTGCGCAGCCGTTACATCACACGCAGCTTGTTGGGTTGAGTTTACATCTCAAGACTCTCGATCTTTCTAGAGAAAGCCTGTCAGTTCACAGTGCTGCAGGTGCCTCATGAAAGCCTCATGACCCACATCAAACAGTGAGATCGCCACAGAGAACATGTAGGTTGCTTTATAGATTTGCTAGTTGCAGCATGAATGGACAGATTGCATTGTTTCCCATAAACACACCTACGTACAGCGTGCAAAGCTTTCAGGCTTGCAGGGAGGTGATTTCATATTAAAAATCCCCCAACAGAATGAGGATATATGGGGCAAACATGATTTGTTTTCTTTGATATCTAAGAGATGATTGATCTGAGATTCTCTCTCTGTTGCGCTAGACTCTGTTGTGTTTTATGTAATTCAGAGAGGCTTTGATAATTCAGTGGAATACATCTAACATCTCATACAGGGAATCCTGTCTGTCATCCCCTGTTAAGCCCATCTTCTGTGAGTCAGTAGCTTATGAATCCAGCAGCAGCTTACTGTGTATCAACAGCACTGAGTGTAAAAAAACTAATTTTCTCACCACAAGGGAAATAGCATTGCTTTCCATTGTAGCACCAGGCCTTTCAGTTGGAAACCAAACATTCCTGTTGATGAATGTGGCTGCTGAGAGCTTGGAGCTTTTTTTTTTTATTTATTTAAAAAAGATCAAGCTCGCCTTGCTTTTCAGTGTGTGGGAAGCGAGGAAGAGGAATGTATGAACCCCACATCTACCTCTAGCCTTTCATTACCCAGCTTGCCGAGGGAAAGGGGAATTGAAAGGTCTGTTCAGGAAACTCAGCCGACAGAAGGCAGACTACATGTCAAGTGAGCTGCAGCTGTTTTGTAGGGCAGTTGATCTGTTCTTCACGGCTTTGTAAATCACTCAGCCTTCCAGCTATTATTTTGGAGCAGAGTTGTGTTTACAATTGAATGGTAATTGTAAAAAAAAAAGTATTTTTTAAAAGTTGAGAGCTTATTGCTATTAGTTATCCTAATCCAGTTTATAGTGTTCCTCTCCATCACAGTCTTTAAACAGTTTATTGTAAAGTCAGCATACACCCTGAAGGAAAATAAGGAACCTGCCACTATATATTTATTCAGTTTTCATATGATGTCTTATAGTAATAGTGAACTGTGTTTCAGCACGTGAGTATTAAATGAACCACTCATATATTTCTGTTCGATGTGAATCTGGAACCAGAGAACTCTTAGCTTAGCTTAGCATAAAGACGAGAAACCGGGGGGAATTGTGTCTGTCTCAGACATGCTGTTTCCTCCTGTTTCCAGTTTTTGCTAAGCTAAGCTAAACGCCTCCTGGCTCCAGCTACATATTTAATGGACAGATATGAGAGTGGTATTAATCTTCTCATCCCACGCCAAGCAAGAGAGCCAGTGGGCATATTATGCATATATATATTAAATGGCAAACTATTCCTGTGTTTTGAGTCTGTGGGTGTAGAGCTGACTGGTTTAGTAGTTTTTCCCAAAGAGGTCAAAACAAGCTGCAGCCGCCCTGTGCAGTGACATCCAGCAGTGTGAAGTTGTGAAAGTGTTATGGGAGAGGCAGCAGCAGCAGCAGCAGCCTGGCCACGGAGAGGTGTAGTGACAGGGCTGACAGGGATCTAGCTCACTTTAAAGCCGCCGCGTGGCTCCGCTCACACTGCCGAGCTCAGGCAGGCACGGAGAGCCGGAAACACCAGGCTGCCGGAGACAAGGGCACATTCACCAGCCGAGCCACAGCAAATCCTCAAAAGGAGGATTTGTATGGAGACATCCACTACATATTTAGGATGTGGGGCGATTTGTTTGACTCGTGCCTCGCCGCGTAGATCCTCAGTGTGACACCGACGGCGCTTGAGTTTCTCTCCACAGCTTTATCGGTGGAGCTAGCCCCTTCCCTTTTTGCTTCAGCTATTTTTAAAATTGTGTATGCATCCATGTTGTGTGCTGTTCTTTTGCCTGTATGCTCACAGGTTTTCAGCACAGAGCAAATGTCTGTATATGAATGGATAAAGGAGAGGGTCAGTCTTCCAGGAATATCAGAACCATGTTGATGTGACAGTCTGACCCTTAGTAATGTTAAAAAAATAAAAAATTCTTAGGGCAAAATACATTTTACAAAATATAATATTAATGGGTTTTGTCACTCCTATTGTTATTGTTTTTCTTACTTCTACTTTGGATAATCATGTTGTAAGTTTGGAACTACTGTTCCAGTGTTTCTTTGGGGGAGGCAAACAAGAAGGATAATGTTGCCGTTAAGTCAGCGAGTTAGCTACAAGTTGAGTTTGTTTTTAGACAAATTTGCACCATGACAAAGCATGTCCAATTACCTATTAGTAGTTCTGTTTGCACTGTATACATGGACATACAGACAGAAGAGGATTACTTTTGTTACTGACGAAAACTTTCAAACGTGATGATTATTAGGCATATTCATTAGAGCGTCTTTTATATATGATTTCTAATTGGATTTATCAACGTTCACTCGCAACAGACATTAGAGACTAAGTTAGGAGTGTAATTTTTGAAGCAAATTGCATCAATCAGGTGCAAGGATTAATCCAGTGCATAATGGCATCTCTGAGCCATGTAGACTACTGTACAACAAAGCCATTTGAGAGGTGCCACTCTACCGTTTACTCAATTTCTCATCGTGATTGCTGAATGACAGTTCCCGTATAGAAATACAGAAAGCACCAATTAATCACATTAAGCTAGAGTTTTTTTTTTTTTTTTTTGCCAAGACAGGGAGCTGTTATGCCAGCTGGCAGCACTGTAATTAAATTATATTAAGCCAAAATACCGTGCTTTTTAAGTTGTGTCAAATAAAGCATCTTAATGTTCTCATGTGATTCGAACAATGTTGACGCAGCGCTGATTAGAGCACACTCAGAAAGAGAGCTGTGGGCTTTGTTGATTCCTTTTGATTCCTTTTGTTGTCATTAAAAGCTGCGTTATTGCTTTGCTTCAGGAGGATTTTCATTTCTCCACTTCTTTTATGGACTAAAATGCCTGTGGCCTATTTTCAGCTAATGTACTCTCGGGTACCGGAGCCCTATTGTGTTTCCTGTAGACAATCTTTTTAGTTACACAGGCCTTTGCTCCGATTTTACTGCTTCCACTCTGTCTGAGTATGATCTGCTGTCATGGCAATCCACTCTGCTTGATATCAACACAAAAAGGACCCACAATGCACCTCAACCTGGAAAGAGAAAACTCTTAAGGCTTGTCTGCTGTGCCAAGCTTTTCACACCCTGCCAATGTCTGAACCCATCAGTTAACATATTGGCTGCACTTCCCCTATTATGTGCCTGATGTAAACTGCCAGCCGTGTGCTGTTAGCTGTTGAAACATGTAAGAGGCTGGCTGATGGAGGAGATGAGCATCCTAAACAGATTGCATTATTAGGTACACAGCTGGAAGCTTGCAAGCCTCACATTTGTAGTGCCGCGATGGGAGCATAAACAACGGTGTAATCTCCCCAACTTCAATGATGTAATCAGCGGTAAAAACTGACGATAGTCTGTTCTGAATGAGCCGACTGCTGCTCCGATGCAGTATGGCTTGTCTCGATGATAGCACCGCTGTTGTCGAGCTCACTTTATGTGGTGGGCATTGTGTGCTTTCTTTGCTGTCAATATGAAGGGAAATATGCTCATCCTCTACAGCCATGTGGGACCACTTAGGCTCAGATAAATGGTTGTATCGGGATTTCTATAGGTTTTGTGTTAAGATTAAGTTTATTGATCTCCCCTTGGAAATTGGATTGGATGTGTTCAATGGTATGCACAATTTGTAGAGGCTAATGTGTACTGTATTCTTGATTATAGGCTACACTTTATCCATTTTCACTATAACCTCGCAGTCAGTAGTCAAATGTGCACAATTAATACAGTTAATGAACAACCGTTTTACTGTACTCAGTGGTACAGCACACAGTATACCCTCCAAGCCTTGATCCTCCGCTGTGGAGAAGCTTGTGTTGGCTGCCTGTCAGTATTTAGACTACCTGTGATTGGCTGTTTAGGGGCCCACTGAGCTGTGTGGACAAACAGCCGAGTCTCCGATTAATAAGGGGTGAACGGCAGTCTGCAGGCCTATTACTGAGCTCATTAACCTGCCAGCTGCCCCTGACTGCGTGCACACACACACACACACACACACAGGGAGATATACA
Organism: Lateolabrax maculatus; assembly: GCA_031216445.1. Lineage (NCBI taxonomy): Eukaryota > Metazoa > Chordata > Actinopteri > Acropomatiformes > Lateolabracidae > Lateolabrax > Lateolabrax maculatus. Next base: position 21,720,983 of record CM062217.1, read on the forward strand.
CTGTGCTATAACAGACTCTAGTAACTGTAACTCATCAAACACTGATAATGTCTTGAAAACATTGTGATCCAGTGTCCAAGCCACTCTGTGCATATGATATATATATATATGACACATGTTGCTGTCACTCTGTTGTGCTTTGGATGTTATAGTTAAAGGATTGGGATTTTTTTACTGGCCCATCAGTGCAAAGGTGTATTTTCTCATGTAAAACATGAGACATTTTCTGTGTCACTCTTGACCGAGATCCTTTTTATTCCCTCCCTTTTATTAAATGTGCTGTTGGCTTCGAGCCGTCTATAAAAAGCATCTAATTTCCTATTTTCTGGTCATGATTTTTTCATTTTACACTTGAACATGATTTAAAGGTATTTGTGGAATTTCCACATGAACTCTTTTTTTTTTTTTACTACCAAGAAGCACTTACAGGAAAGCTTCTACATTTGTTTTTCTAAACAGCAGGCATGTGTTTGGTCTTTCCCTGGAAAAATAATCTGGAGCACAGGAAGTAACAGATTTCTGATTTGCTTATATGTCTCGCTTCCTTGCTTATATCGAATAGAAGAGCTTGGCTTGCAGAGAGTAGTGAGGAAAACATATCGGAGTAGCCTGTTACGCTGGCAGGTGACCTCAGAGATAACCCATGGGATCAGGTGTTAATGGACCTGCTCCATAAAATAACAACAGATGTTACCACTTGGCACCAAAGACATCATTAAAATGACAAGGAATAGACACACAACTATTATTATAGTTACCCATAAATTTTGTCATTATGTTTCTTCTTCTTTTTTTTTACAGTATATCAAAGCAATCTATTTTTCCAAACAAAGGAAGAAATCAGGTCGTGGATGTTAAGAGCAATAAAAACTATGAAAAACTACCAATTTAATAAACTAAAAATGAAACTGTATGTAAAGGACACCAAACTACTCACACGGCATATGTTTTCTGAACCCGTGGGACAGCACTGAGGATTCAGAAGTCTAACATTCACTTCATCATGTTCTGCAGTGTCTCTACACTACACTGAAGCGCTCTGCTTTACCAAGCCGATGCTGCCTTTTGATGGAGTACATTTGTGACGCTTGAGTTGTCAAGTTGAGGGCTCACAGAGTTTTTATTCACTAAGCCCAGGGGAGCACACGCCTTGCTTACCACTCACTGCATATCATTGGACAAATCTGCAGATATTATATTACTGCTGAGTGGTCGTGTAAATCCCCTCATTCCATGGTCTTACATGTTAAAACATCACATAGTCTTTTAATTATTTATGTTATTATTGTATTGCTGTTAGATCCAATACAGAATAAGGAACCTGCTTTAATTGTAGGACTAGCTTCTTGGTACATAGCTAAGTATGTGAGTGTCTTGGCTTGCATTCAGGCTGTTTTTAGTACTCAGAAATGACATATCATTACAGTAAAATAATCTTTGACGTGATTTGGTGCCGCATAAATGTTTGAATCCCTGACGAAACTGCAAAGGAAGTTGTTTGTTAAATATATTCTGAGATATATACTGAAGTTTTGGGATCGTGTAGAATACCAAGTGAGCATTTTATTCAGCAGTAAAGTCAACTGCAGTATCAAGGCTGAGACAATGTAGAGAGCTAAATACTTCCTCTCCTCTGAGGTGCTTTGATGGATGCTGACACATACGTCTGCTGACCACTGTGTGTCAGAATCACAAACACCCACTTCTCTGTTTTGACATGTCATGAGGATGAGTAGATGATATGGCAATTTTCATTTCCGCTCAGATTGTTTCTTTGCTATGTGCATGCAGCGAACATTTTCTTCCAAAGCACCTTTCAATAGCAGATATGAATTTGTGCAGAACTTGAATCAGTGGGCTAATGGACTTGTGAACCAACACAGAACCAAACCTGTCATTTGATTAAATTCACTCAGCTGCCAAGCAAAGGAGCGTATCTTTTTTTTTAACTTCTCACAATGCATTTCCAGTTACTGTAATTTGCGTAACCCTTTGAAGAGAAAGTGTGACATGCTGTTGTTTAAGCGGATTTAAGGTAACGTCGTCATACCGCTATGTTGACTGTGTCTGGGCTGCACATCCTCCAGGACATACTGTACATCACAGATGAAATACACTGCTGCATGGAACGGTATGATTACCCAGCTTTCTCTCTATTAAGTTTCCATGACAGTGGAATGCGCAGGCCAGGAAGGTCGCAGAAGAGATAAGTACTACTTACCATATTCAGCGTCGTTTGAACTAGGTAATTATATTCAGCCGGAGACGTTTCTCCTCCCCCTCCCCCACAGTTCCTCTCTCTGTGTTTCTTCACGGCTAGTTTAAGCGCTGGTGTTGAGCTTTAACAAGGCTGCTTTTGTCCCAGATAAAGCTTCTAGACAGCACTCATCAGTGCAGCATAAGATCCCTGCCTGCCGGAGCACAGAGCACTGCCCCGGGGGCATCTTATCACTCCGCTGGCAATCACAAATACCCACTGAGATAGATGGGCTTCTCAGTTCTCTCTGTGGGGAGCCCTTCAGCTGAGAAAGATGGCTTCTGTCTTTCTGCAAACACTTCTGACTGGCAGCTTGGCAGACAGACAAACATAAAAACACAGAGAGAAGGCAAAAGCTATTGACAGACAGATGCCTGCAACCCACACAGAGAAGTGTTGGGCTCTTTCTACACATGCACTGATTGACAGATTGGCAGGCAAGATGGAGTGGAAGGCAGACAGAAAGCTGACATATGCATAAAACACGCATAAAGATACGTTTATGCAGTTACACGCACGCATGCACACACACACACATGCATACCACACTCCCACACAACAGCACTGTGTGCCTGCATTCCTACCATATTTTTCTTGGAACCCAAGAATGGCGAGCTCCACAGGTGGATTTTTATACACCATGTTATTGAATTCAGCAGCGATTCCAAATGGCATCTTCACCTTTTTCTGATTAGTTATTTTTACTCACATGTCGTGCTGCACCGGTAAAATGACCGTGGTGTTTCAGACAAGCAGAACATTCATGTGGAGTGATGGCAGGGGGTCTATAAGGATGGAGCCAGAAAACTACCATCACCAGTTGCGGTTCCAACTAGATAGCTATTATTGTATTATACTATACTATTATACTATTATACTATTGCAGCCATAGAGCGTACTCACATAGATGGTTTTCTCTTCATTATGTCTTGTACACTTTTGTTTAGCACCATACTATCATTTATTTTTATTACAATTATAACTCCAGTTTTAGTCATAATACTGGACCATGGTGTGTGGAGATTTTGATATTATTGGAGGAGGTACAGTTCAGTACTGTTTGGCTTCCCGTCAGTGTGTCTCAAAGGTCATCCTACATACTCACCCACTCTGGTTCCTCCCGCTAATAGAGACATCACAATCTATTTCATTTGTTAGTAAAATAACACGGAGCTGGTGTCATGTAATTACACACTCTCCCTCTGTAACGTATGATGAATGTATACCATTTAGTGCTTCGGGGGGGCAGATGGTCTGTTATTATGCTGTCAATGATTCAGGCAGAACAGACAAGCCATTTGTCTCCATATTGTAATGAGTCAATGTTTCGAAACAGTAATTACCTTTTCGACTGGTTGACAAATGACAAGAATAGTAACACACCAGCAGACACACTGGCACACACACAAACATGCCCACATCTCATGACGGAGTCCGGGTCATGTTAACCTTAAACCTCTGCTGTCACATCAACACTGATTCTCTTCCTGGATCAGACCTCATTATGTGTGGAGCAGCCAGCCAAAGCCTCAGCCTGCTGCCGTGGCCCCTCCCCCCCCCCCCCCCCGCCTTTGATATCATCCTCAGTCCTGATTGTGTTATGACTCCTTTTTGCAGAGATCAGATTTGACTCTGTGAAGCTTGCAGTCCAAGTCCTCTTTCAACATTTACGTTCATCCTGATACACTCCCCTTTCCCTCTGAAATTGTCATGGAAATTATTCACAGCATGATTTCTGATTTCCGGGCACCTTTACTTGGATTTTATAATGGGAAAAATTGTATCATATCATTTAAACCTTATTTCCTTAAAAAAGTGACAGTTTGGTATAAATATTGCAACTAGTTTCCAATAAAAATGAATTTGTTTCAAGGAATGTACGTGAAGACAGAATAAAGCAGGTGGCCGCATTAGAATAAAGAAAATAAAACTTGATACTGGAGTATCGTCGCTCCCCCTTTAATACTTGAGACAAGATGATTTACTGGGCTGGCAGAATAAACTAAAAGGAATCAGTTGCAGACAGTAATCTTAAATTGTCAAGACAGAGAGTTTTGCACTGTATTTACACTTTTCGCTGTTACTGTGGCCAAGTGTGTCTCTGACCTTTTGTGAAGGCAATTTAGCCCTCACAACTTCAGTGTATCTTTTTATCTTCTTTTTATGGTTTTTGCTCAGTCCAGATACAATCCGGTCATGCAGGATGCCTTTTAAAGCCAGGTTTAACAAGGCTCACAGAGACTCCCAGCTCTAAGTGATGCAGTCTGTCCACACATCAACACTCAGAGGAAATGATAAAAAGCTATTGTGTGTATAACCTCCCCCAGAAAAAGAAGGTAACATTTAAAGGGAGTGAGTCTGGAGGATAGGGGAGAGTTTGCTTAAAGGACAGTCAGAAAGCTGCAGTGTTTTGACTTGAGGTAAATGTCACAGTAATGTCAACTGCTTCCGATCCATAAAAAGAGGAGAGGAAGGTTAAGTTGTTTTTGTTTGGGAGGCTGGTTGGTGAGTGGGAATAAACCATCAGGATAAATGTGATTATTATTATCATTATTCTTTGAAAGCCAAGAAAAATAAGTTGTTGAGATAGTGGTTTGTCTGAGCTGTGAATTATCAGCTGGATTTAGTTGCAGTAAAGAGGGAATTTGTGTTTTTGCTATTAACTTTTACGAAGGTCAGCCATTCACACATCTTCGTCTGCAGTGTGCAATCAATATTACATGTTTGCTCTTTTCACTGTTGAGATCCTGCTTTTCTTGCAGGGCCGTTGTGTATCCTCAGTTTTTGTTTACTGTATATATTTAGTGTGAAGCTTCTGTCACATTTTTCAATACACAATAATACACCCACCTTTCATAAAAACAGTGCTGCTAAAATAACACCTTAATATAGTGTATAGTATATAATCAGTGTTTGCTTTCAGCTGCTTGCAGTGCTAGGCTCAGGTTTAAACTGGGCTGCAGCTGCACAAAGATACTGGCATTTACATCCTCTATTCTAGATGATGTATAGTTATGACTCAGTTTTATAAAGAAAAACTCATTATTGGCATAGAGGCTGGCCTGTGATTACTGGACTTGGAGCAGGGAGAATTAATGCACTTACATACTAATTTAATGAATGTAAAGGGCACAAATAGTTGATTATATACTATATTAAGATGAAGGGTGTGAATTTAAGAGTTTACACTGATGTGTGTAATTAAGATGTATATATGGCTCCTACTTTACAATGTTTGTTAAAACGGCCAACAACTAGGCACCCTTCCACCAGTTTGACAAGAAATGTACCAGAACAAGCTACAAAAATGTGGGCTTTACATTCTGCTTTACTGGAAGTATGTCACGGTTCATTTTTACAAGGGGAAAACGCTTCAGGTATTAGAGAGATCTTATCCTTGGGCTATCAGTATCTCAGGGAAAGTTTCCCAACAGGACTGATAAAGTGTTTCTCATCTTAAAAAACGAAACGGTATTAAAAAGGAAATTAGTCTCAATAACCTGTTAACTTAATACGGTTCACCGTATCAGGATAGTTCAGATAATGTCTGACAGATGATCACATTTAATAAACTGTTACATTCCCTGAAGTTGTAGCTCCCTGGCAGTCTAAAACAAGCACTCAAATGATTTGACCCAGGTCTGAAAATAAAGCAGCTACATATAGAAAAATGACATCTCCGGCTTCAGTATACATAATGGTGCATGGGAGCTTTGGCCTAATCTAGATCCAGCTGTGCAGCATTGATTTGTGGGCTGAATCTCCAGCAATAGGTCTGGCTGGGGTCAACTGTACAGGTATTTATGATACGAGCAGCAGATTGCGATGAATGCATGCCTTCCTTGGCTGTGAGAGGGACTCCGGGGATGGGAGGCGGGGTTACATCACTCCAGCAGAATGTAATAGGGATAAAATGAGGTGCTAGTCGGCTAAAAAACGGGGACGGGATTGGCAGCATCGATTTTATAAGGCAGTTTGAATATTAAGTCGCTGGACATAAGGGGAATGGACCTCTTAAAAATCTATACACTGGTGTCATTAACCAGGCCCGAGGGAGGCTGGGAGAGACTGAATGGATGAGGATGAGAGCAGTTCCCCAGGGAGTGAGTGAAGATATATGTTTCACTTTATTTGATGGTCTTTGAAGTTAAGCGTGTGTGTGTGTGTGTGTGTGTGTGTGTGTGTGTGTGTGTGTGTGATATTACTTTTTATAGAGGCTGTAAAAAGTTTTGTTGTGTGAAGAGACACAAATCCGGGTCAGCTGAGGCCTGGGCTTGTATTGGCAGGCGCAGACACACAGCGGCTGCCAACTTTCCCTGTGAAAACGTAAACAGTCACAGCTAGCACACAGCACGCTGATCCACTGCTCTGTGCATAGTGCCCCGTGGAAAGACTGATGCAAAACCTGGCAGCGTGAGCAATTTGGAGGCTAAGGAAGCATTTTCCTCCATATAAAGTGATCATGCGGGCAGCGTTTTTAATGCAAAGCATCACACTTCTGGCAGCCAGTGTTGATGGAGGGAATGTGTCACCGAATGGGTGTCACACCCCAGTGGTGAAGGAGTTTTTTGGGTGGGGGCCATCTCATGCGGAACCTGAGAATACGTGTGGAGACAAATACATGAGCTGCAGATGAGTTTGGGGATTTGATCTTAGTATTTTTGGATTTTGTGAACACCCATATGCTTGTTCTGGCTCTACAGAGAAAGCTTTACATCTCAAGCATTTAACACCAAAGTCTGCCTTTGTAACAAAGAACTGTAAAAGTTGCAGTTAATCTCACCCCTTTGCAGTGGATCTTTCCTGCCCTGCACCTGAACTGAGGTTCCCGTGGTTGTGCACACTCCATTCTCTCCTGTCTACTTATTACACATTCAGAGCCATCCAAATGAAAATTCATTTCTTTCAGTTAATTGACTCACAGCGTCTTTCCCTCAGCTCCCTCAGAGTTGCGAGGCAGAGTCAGCTGTCAATTCCAGATTACAGCGCGCTGTTGTCGGAGAGAGGGGCCCATTGTGTTTATCTGCAGTGACAGCTGGCTGGAGGCAGCAGGGGGAATAGATCTGTCACTGTGCCTAGTTTGTCTGTGATCTGGCATCTGCCCAGACACTCCACCTTTGGCTGGGCTGACTCCAGTCCACCTCCGCTCCGTCTTCTGTTCTTCCTTCCTTTCCTTTCCTCTCATCCTTCTCTCTGCTCTCCCCTCTCAGCGCTCTGCAGGATCTCTTCCGCAGCAGTAGACGTGTGCCCCTCAAGACCTGCGTTGACTGAGGGCAGCGAGCATTAGTGGGTATTCACTGGCTTCGCAGTCACACATCTTGTGAATCTCACATGCACTTATTGCGGGCCAGGCAGTGTGGTTCTCTCTGACCCGGGTTATACAGCAGGTGGGCCAGATCTCCCTTCCTGCTTGTGTTTGCCCATTACTGCTCCTAGCCTCCAGCATACAGATTCCCTCATGTCCCGCCGTGCAGGAGTGCCTATTCACTGCGATTATTTCATCATGCTAGCAGTTGAGCTGCGATGGGAAAAAAAGGCAGCGAGATGGATCACAGTTAGCCCTCCGCTCTGATTCCACTCTTAATTTTCGCAGAGGGGGGGCTCCTGTAATGAATCGCTTCCCCTGCAACAAACTTGCCCCTTTGTCATGCAGTGCTTCGTGGGGGCTGCCTGATGAGTTGGCAGCTGTTTCATTTCTACCGTTCGTGGGGCTCGACTCAGCCTCCCATTTTGAAGTGCCACGGGGCAGGAAAACTAGATCCTCTACCGGGGCCGAGCAAGGGTCAAGGCAGAGGAAATTCCTCTATTTGTAAACTCAAAGGTTTGTTTGTTTTTAGCCGATTCACTAAGCGCTAGCCGTCTGTTCACACCCTTGCTGCGGCGTTTGATGTGTGTCTCTTCACTTCGTCTTGTGCGGCGTTGTGTTGACATTTGACCAGAGTGCTTCTGTAATCTGTTTTTCTCCCCTCGCTGCCTGTGAGCAGGAGCTGTATAAACATGTCCTTCCTCCACGGGAGGCGAATGGATCACTCCTCATTACAGGGAAGGCAGGGAGACGAGAGGCGCACCGCCACTGCTGCCGTTTGATCCCACTGAGTGGAAGCAGGCCCGACGCAGGCACCCGTGTGCCATGTAGACGGCCACTTTCACGCACGCGCACAGACACGCACACAGCGGCGTGCGTGGCAGGTGGTCGAGCGTCCAAAGCAAGGTGGAGAAGAAGAAACTCGAGCGGCCATGTTTTGTTTCTTCACCCGTGCGCCACAAACTGCTGTCAGCCGTAAAGCTTACAAAACTCACCCGTGCCCTACTCCTCTGTTTTCACCTTGGGTGAATCAAGTCCACAAACTTTCTATCGCAGACTTCCCTCCACCGTCTTAGCTTGTCTCAGTCCCGTCTCACCACACCTGAGAGCACAGTGCCCGAGTAACCCGCCCCGACACCTTGGCCTCGCGCCGCTGCTCTGACACTGCACTCGCTGATGAGACATCAGTCAGACCCACCGGACTCCTCAGACGGGGGCCACCGCCGCTGTACTTTTACACGCCCCGCTGGGTGAGTGACGGGCTGGCTCCTCCAGGGAGGCAGCTTGTGGAGGAGCGGGGTTTAGACTCAAGTATGGGGTTTCTCCCAGCAGCAGGGGTTAAAAGGTGCCACTTCAACCAATCATCAGCTGATTCAGGCAAACTTACCCTAATTAGTTTGGTTGTTTGGCTGCTGCTAACTTGTTACTCATCACTTCCTCCACCATGTAGCCTCGTCCCATCTCGTTTCTCGTTAATCCGTCTAGTTACATCTTTACCGGATCTTTCTGTAGGGTTGTTCATATCTCAATGTCATGTGCATGCTGAGCCTTTGGTGTGAGGTTTTGCATTTGGATCAAGCTTTCCTTTTGAAACTGTTTGCACCCTGGAGAGCAGAATATTATAGCCTACCATTAAATACAAGCTTTTGTACATAAAGGTTCAACTTAAAGACAAGACTGTTGCTGCATAAAGTACCACCCATTAGTGACAGATGTATCCAGTCGGTGGTCACCACTATCCCAGTCAGCTGAAAATTACATTAAAAGATTTAGTCACCATGTCTTATTTGTAACTGCTAGATTTCTCTGTAATTGGAACTTTTAAAGTACTCACTCCACACCGAAACTGTATTTCTCTTAGATTAAGATAAAACTTTAATGAATCCTATGGGGGAAATGGGCCATTGGAGCAGCACAATCATTTAAATAACTCAGATAGTAGAAGAAAGGAAGAATATAAATTAAAGTTAAACAGATGAGGGGGATTAAACAGAACTGTGATTTACCACACAAGGACATATTAGAAGTAAAATAATAAGAATTAAATATATGAATAACATTTATGCACTGTGTGTGTGAAATAACAGCATAACATACAGGACCTCTAGTCCCTATTAAAAATATGAACAGTTGGGAATTAGTTTCACCCACAGATCTGTGGGCGTATGGACAGTATAGATGAACTGTGTAGAAATTCATACTGTGAATGTTGTAAAAGCTATTTAATTAATCAATTAATTTACATTTATTTAAATGCAGATGTAGAGGATCTGCAGAGTTGAACCTGTGGATTACTAGTTGTTAAAGTAATACTGTCCAGAAGGAAAAAAAAGTGACAATGTTCAACATTTGACACTGTCCACTTAAAGTAAATGGCCCCCTTTATTTATCAAGGGAATATTTATTATTTTATACCAATGCCCTGTTTGGCTTTCACTCTTGCATGTGTTTGGAGCGCCACAGGTGAAAACTAAGTGTAAATTGCATTGAAATTAATAATGCAAGAGCTTTGTTAAATATCCCATTATAATAAGACCATCTGCAGTGCAAACACTGTTTATTGTTATTTTTATGGCTTCAAAGGACAATTGTGGATCTGCAGCAGTACCAGCACCTTTTGTGTTTCTGTGTTTATCAGAAAAACCATATTCAAAGCTGTCCTGACCGTGACCATGTCACTCAGACTGGTAATGCCTCTTCCAGAAGGAAAGACACATTTTGGTTGTATGTGAATACAAAACCAGATGAAGATTAGCCATGTCAAACCAATGTTATACCAATATGACTTTAAATAAATCGACATTAGAATCCAATCCTTATACACATTTTCAGCAGTTTTCTTTCAAAATGGGTGCAAAACATTTTTCAGAATAAATATTTAGGGTTCAGCCTATAGTAAATGGTCATGAAAAGCACGTAAAAGGTGCAAAGGTGCATGAGACATGCTAGTAGCCGGCACTGTAGTGACCCTCCCTCACTGTCTCTTTTCTATCGCCTCCGGTAATTATTTACATCCCTCAGGAGTGAGTTGTCAGGCAGCTGTATTGCCAGCCTTGACTGCAGGGAGATCGCTCTGTGTTCTCTCTTTTCTCCTGACACCATTTTCATATCTCTCTCCATCTTCCTCCAGGTGGAATGGCCCGATGCCAAGGCCTTAGGTAACACCTAATAGACCCCTCTCTCTCCCTGCCTCTCTCTTTCTCTTCGCCCTCAGCGCTGCTCTGTACCTGTTAAACACAGGCTTAAAGTGCACTCGGCAGGGTGCAATTATACAGCCAGCACTGTTACATCCAGAGTTAAACATGGCCCCCTCTCTCCGCTCACTTGTCTGCCGCTGGCTGCTGCAGCCTGAAGGTAATTGTATTGCTGTCAGCCTTGGTTGATGAGTTGCCAGCGTAATTGCTTTACGGTTTGACCTCTGGTTTTTCAAACAAGCGCCCTGGTCAAGGATCTGCACTGGGCAGATGAGGGATGAGAGGGCGGCCGGCGTATGCGTGGGTTTCTGCTTGCGTGTGCTTGAGGTTGGCGGAGGCAGGATAAATATGTTAGGCCTCTAATGGTCTGTGTTGCCCCCGTGTCCTCCGTTACTCTCTCCCGTGTCTTAAAGTGCACTTCTCTGCCTTAGTTTAAAATCAGCATCCGAGTCAATTGAATTGTTTGGTATATTAAATGCACAGGGATTTGTCTTGGTGACAGAGGCACGGCGAGAGCAGCACATACGGATACACTTGGTTCGAGGAGAACAGGACATGACACGCAGCACCGCCACAGTGCCAGACGCTACACACATTACACTATATTTATCTCTTGACATGTTATTCTGAACTTGGTATTTTCATTTTCTCCTGACAAAATAAGCAGGATGAAAAATGACTAGCTTGTGATTTGTCAACCATGAACTCTTGAACATTTAAACTGAAAAGACAAAGCAATATATCATGTTAGAATTACTTTCTGAACTACCAAAAAAAAAAAAGAGCTTGTTTTCTTTTCTTTCCTTAATCATCCCTCCAATCTTGGGATGAATGCTAAATCATTTTTTGTGATTTCCAAATCGCAAGAACCAGATTTAAATTGGACTGTAACACACAGTATTAACAATGTCTTGTTAACAGGCTGTAGGATATGAGAGAATTCATTGATTTTGCTGGCTGTAATGTAATGACAATTGTTTCCAGCTGTAACTAATCCAAATTAATTCAGCGAGGCGATCAAATTACAAAACGTCTGTTTTGGGTTAATATGCTCTCTATGTATATTGTGTGTTGGTACTATTTACAATCATCCAGAGATGGCTTCATCGAGAAAAGCCCAACAAAGTGGCGAGTCTTTCTCTAGCGTTAGATGATCGCGTGCCGTCATTTTCAGGCAGTTAGCAGCGAGCTCGTTAGTGGTCATTAGTGTGCAAATTACCAACAGCTGGCGGATAGTGATCAGTCGTGTAACCTCCCGGTTCAATCTATAGGCGCGTCACGTTGGATGTGTTTGAAGTTTACCACCGTAACGCAGTAACACTGACACATCGCCACGTCAAATTGCTGAAACGAAACTTTTTGGCAGACAGGCGCCCACTCACACGTCAGCGTTCATTTGGAGTGGTGTTTCTGGTCACACGGTCAATGTAAGTCCAATATTCACTCTCCTTTCAGCTCTGTTTTGGTTTCCTGGCTGTTGAACCGCTACACGCTCCACCATGTTAGTGAGCTAGTCTCTAACTCTGTCCGCTGTTTGGTGCCGGGGAGACACAGCGAACAATGTGGTTATGCCATAAAGCTCCGTAGAGACGGAGATGATAATTCTCTGTGGATTTGTCACTACTATTACATGTAGTCATTTCATCCACTATTAATAGAAAAGTATTGATTAGTGTAGCTTTAAAAGCTCTGAATTTTAGAATGAAGCAGTGAGGCAGCTCGTCTGGTCTCGGGCAGCTATAGAACTCTAAACAGCGCCATGAGGGGTCACATGTGAAATCAGTGTTAGTTTTGTTCGTCAAAAACTGTCCAACCGTTGTTTGATAAAAGAACAAGAGCACGCTCAGGAGCACGGCCTTTGTCTGCAGCTACATGACATGACACGCACACGCGCGCACACGCACACACACATACACTGAAGTGGCAAGATGGAAACCTTAAGCCGTCGAGGGGTGGAGGAGGACGAGGGAGAAGTGCCGGGCTGAGGAAGGGACGGGTAGAGGTGTGAGAGAGAGTCCAGAGTGTTAAGTGGACGTACGTATGTGTGTGTGTGTGTGTGTGTGTGTGTGTGACAGTCAGAGACAATGAGGAAAAGAGAGAGCTTCATTGTATGGGTGTATTAAAGTGCTTTTTCACATTATGCAATGCGTAAGAAAGAATGAGACAGCTGCACTGTGTGTTGGCGTGTGTGGTTGGGTGTATATGTGAGAGGGGGATATAAGTGGAAGTGAAACAAGTGCATAGGCAAAGAAAAGTAAGACTTAAGCAAAACTGAAAGAAAAAGCAAGAAAGTAAACAGAGAAATTACACAGTAGGAGTGTGTGTGTGTAAGCAAAAAACAGTTGCAAGATGTGAAATAACTGCAAAAGCACTAAAAAACATGGAGCTGGTTATTTCTGATGGAAGCACACACGCTGAAGGAGGTTTATTGAAATACCACACGTGTGTGTGTGTGTGTGTGTGTGTATGTGTGTGTGTGTTTGTGTGTGCGTGCATATGCAAACAGTGTGTCAGGCTCATTCATTTAGCAAACAGTGTGACGGCATCAGTTCAGGGCTGACTCAGTGGTTTGGGAGCCCTCTGGGGTGGCTTTTAGCACCAACAAGAGCGCTTGTTTTTGTTGCCTCCGACACGATGCCTCATTCTCTCTGTGGCAGCTCGTTTCCCTCCCTGTCAAACAAAATCACCATGATTTCTCTTTTCGTAATAGTCTGAATATTCAAACATTTAACATCCATTCAGATGACAGGTTGTGCCTCTTAACACAGTTTCACAAGAAAATGAAAAGCATATTTAAGGATATACAATAAATGTTTTTACTGCCCTGTCCATGTCTCTCTTCTACTGACCAGGGAGATGACATGAGCATAGGAAGTGATGCTATCACATAGGTGATGTCATACTTAATTAATGAGGACTAGTAAAGCAGAGATAAGATTTCAAGTCAGCTTGATACAGCAGCAAATTAATACAAGTGTCAAATTGATATATCATGTGTAGTTAGAGCTATGTTTCTTAGTGTTCTTGTTGGAAGTGTTGGAATCACAATAAAACAAATCAACTGGCTGCAACAAGGTGTTGAAATAGATTTTATTATTTCACAAGACAAAACACTTGTAAGTTTAAAGTGTCCAGTTATCTGACAACAACACACGTCAATAATAAAATGAATGATGGTTGAATTCTATTTAGTTGCTTCAGTTTCAGGGCCCTGGTGTTGTGCATGCTGGCTCCCTCTGTTATTTGATGTTATTAGTAACACCCGTGTTTTTACTGTAATGACAACCCCAAATGTTTGCTCTGAAAAGGCCAGTTTTGAACAATCTCAGGATTTTGCTAGTAATATCTGGCGTTTGTTGTAGTTGATCATATTGTTAAGACTCAAAGAATCCTGCATTGAATAACTTAACTTTAAATACTGCAAGTGATGTCAATATAATAAACCTTTTAAAAGTGTATTTAACTAATTTTACACATCATTTTCAGTCTACCTCTCATGGGAAGTACTACTTAGGCTGTGAAAGCAGTTGAATAATGTCTTCTATGTCTCTGGAAGTAGCTATCCAAAATCTGGAAAATGTCATGTTATCTTGGCAGTCGAATTGATGTGGTGAAGGTTTTAGCAAATACTTGCTTATTTATAGATCCAGCAGTTACGGACCAACATTATGATTCATTTGGAGTCGTGTTTCTGCCCACCTGGTGAATCTAAGTCAAATATTGACTCTCTTTTAGCTCTGTTTCTTTTTCTCCACCAATTTCTGAGGGAAACATCTGGCTGTTTATCTGCTAACTGCTCCACTATGTTCGCCAGCTAGACACTAACTGTGTCTGTGTGCACCTTCATTGGGTTTTTAGAGCCTATTCTCTGTGAATAACTACCAGATTCAGGTGATTTTTTTTCTGTAAGTGCATCACTATGATTGACCCCCTTATTAAAAAAAAACAATTATAGTCATTATGACAGGTTGTGTCTGTCTTTTGACTGTTTTTTCCCCTCTCTTTTGAGTACCCCCATTTTATGTAAGTGCAATACTAAATTGCTGAAATACCCCTTTAACACATTTTAATATACAGAAATAGCATGACGTTGGGTTTCTGCAGGCTGAGGTCTAACGAAGCAGATATCCATTACAGGAAAGTGTTTTTCAGTGGATTCAATAGTTGAATTCATCAGTCTCCAGATCACACTACAGCCTCTTCAACCTACAACCATGAACTCTGAAATATTGAAAAGTCTCATATTAGGTCAGTTTAGAGAGTTAAAAGGCTTTGCATGGTGTTCACTCTATTATTAATACCAGTCACACATCTTTTTTTAGATTTTCACAATGTTCCCTGAGGGTAGATGTAGTTTTTTTTTAATGAGCATGGGTTTTCACGAGAATTAGGATGGAAACCTGAATTTGAGTGATTTTAAAATGTTTACATAAATCTTCTGGTCTACATGTGTGTATAGGCTCAGGGAGATTCATCATCATCAGGCCTAGACAAGAATATAAAGAATATGTGTTGCTGTTACGTTGAAAATATGGTATTACTTTTTGGAGATAGGTGTTGCTTTGACTGCAGTGAAATGAGGCTGCAGGCAGATCTGAGGTTTCTCCTCCCCTGTCAGTCGTCTCCGGCTGGGATTCCTCTGCACTGACAGCCTCCTGCTGTGGGAACAAAGTCGACTCCTCACACCGGTTCAGCTCGCAGCAGGACGCACTCGGAAATGCAGTTGACGTCAAAACATTTCTGCCATCTTCTGAGTTAGGCAGCAGTGGGAAGAAAACTGTTTTTTGTAATTTGTGTTTTGATTTGGCTTTGTAGTGAAAAGACCAAGAGAGTGGCTGTCAAACTGTGAACGTTCAGTAATGCAGACAGAAAAATGTGTTTGTTAGTGTTCAAAAGCTTGTCGTTTATTGTGTTGAAGAGGCTTGCCATTAACGTCCCTGGTGTGTTTTTAGCAGTTTTACCCATGAAAAACATAACTCAACAGTTGGTACGGAAATATGTTGAACTGATTTGTTGACAGTGTGAGACCAACATTACACATTTATAGAAGCTTATTTATTCTGCTCCACCAATGGGAATAGCTGTTGCCGAGGCAACACTTCCTCTCTCTGGAGAGTGTGAGGAAAGGAGAATTCCAAGGAATGACACCCGGCTGTATTTTGGGCTGCAGTGTGTGGGCTGAGCAGCAGAAAACAGGGAGCTTCCTGTGACAATGGGTGGGAGGTTCACAGGACATATTGGCCTCCATAGAAAGCCTCTTTCCTGTCAGACAATCTACTTAATAGTCTAAAAGTCCCTGTGGGTAGTCAGACCTGTGATATCTGGTAGCACCTGATCTCTACTCTAAACCTCAAGAATCAAACATGTTTGGGTAGTCACCATTCTTGCTTTGTGCATGATGTTTGAAGAGTCCAGCAATTATCCAACTACTGCTTATGCTGTAAAAATTGTGTCTGCCTTTTGCATTAGACTCAGCAGAAGGGGTAAAGGGGGTCACAAAGGGGTAATTCAGTCAAACAACTCACTAACTGAAAAAATTTATTTTTCATTGAAAGTAAATGTAAGTGCTAAAGCTTTTGGCCTGACACCCTGAGAACACCAGTGCAGAAGCTGACAGAGATCAATACACCCACTTGTAAAGAAACAGAGCCCACATATGCATGCTGGGATGGCAATGGACGTTAGAGAGATGCATCAGCTGCAGCAGCAGCAGCAAAGTGATCAGCAGTAGAGTGTGAGCAAGTGAGTTTGACAGCTGAAATAAACTGCTCAATTGGTGGCGGCCAACTCAGCCGACACGTCAGCAGATGCAGAGCGAAACGCCACTTGGGTCTTGTCTGATGTTATGTTAACATCACAGAAGTGGTTACCAGGATTACATTTTCTTCACAGTTCAATCAATTAACAAATGTTTCCTCAGAAAATGCCCTACTGCAAATGATCAACAAATTATTTTTGACCCACTGCTCTGATTGTCCACCCACTGGACTGTCAACTTCAACATGAGGAATACATTATTCACTAGAACTCTCCATGCAACATGTCAAATGTTAACATAGTATGTAACAGAATTATGGAAAAATTATCAAAATAAAAAAAGTAATTATCATGCTTGACTCTCACTCGACATCTACATGTGCACTAGTGCAATAACTGTTAATAACATGAATAGTGATGCATAACAAGCACTTCAGAATCTCATTAGAAAATAAATCCAAAGATTGAAGAGGCAATAGTAAATCAACATATGCAAATCACACTGAATATATTAATAGTCACAGTGAATAGTTTCAGTGTTTTATGACAAGTACTTATGACAAGACTGTAGTCTCGTAGTGAATAGAGTTCAATAAGTAATGTTGACTTGTACAAGTACAGTGACAGAAAGATGCAAAGTTACAATATATACTGTACATCCCTGGTGATAGTTATAAATAGCTGAGACAGCATTTACAGCACACATATTATCCTGTCAACAAATAAGTTACATGCTGTATGAACACATACAGTCAGTGAGAATGTGAAGGAATCCTGATCAGACTCCACCTGTCTTCCTTTATCACACATCTTGTGTCTTTTATTCCTGTAACGTGGGGTCTGTGTCTCTGCTCTTTGGTTTCCCGGGTGTTTGTCAGAGCTGTTAAACAGATTTAAAGCTGGTGTTTATTGTTGTGCTGCAACGCCGTGTTATCACTGCATTCCCCCGATTCTTCTCCCCTCAGCACCTGCTGGCCAGATGGTGTCACTCCAGGAGCTAATTTAGCCCTCACACATGTGTGCAACACAAACACACACACACACACACACACACACACACACACTTGCACATACGCATACTTACACGTACTCTGACTGCAGTATACTTTGCTATACATGGAATAGCTACGTGCACACACTCACACACACACATCGACACAAATGTGTGCACAAATGCAGTTTAAAGCAACATACACAACCACAAGAATATTTGACATGCACATACAGTAGAGAACAGAATATACACAGCTCTCGTTATACTTAAAATGCATACATTCACGTTGCATTTATTGATTAATGCACACATGCATACAGCGGGAAGGTTCATAAACATGCAAATACAGTACATGTTCATATACGTACACACGAACAAGCAGCAGGTTGCACAGCCATAAGAACCCTTAAAGGGGTCATAAAGCCTGCAGCTTCATTCCACTAGCTTAAAAAGTACAATCAAATGGGTGTAGAGAGCAATAGAAGAGGGGGGAGGGAATGAAAGAGAGGACACACACCACAGCAGTGATGCTAGGTCAAGAGAAAATCTCCGGGGCAACAACCACTGATACACAACCCAACAGAATACTGGAGATCCCACTTGTTCCTGATCACTTTCTTTTTCCAATTTTGAGTGCAGCTGATTTAAATGAATGTCTAACAAAATGCTACTGGAAAATTACAATGGCCTCTTTCAGCTGCCACAGATTAAGCAGTAAAATGTTTTTCACCTGTAGGTCTGTCTTTAAAGTAACCCATTTGGGTGGTGAAGCAGAACTGGAAACCTCATGTCACTTACTGCAAATTTTACATACAATATGTTACATTACGATTTTTACAATGTATGTTGTAATCTTATTGGCATTTTTTTTTAAACTTTGATCTCAAGTGTCCTTTTTCATCTCTGACTATGAAACTGACACAAATAGTGGGAGAGGAGTAGGGATTAGTAGGGAAGTGGTAAAACTACTGGGAAGAGATGCTATGCTTACTCAGACTGGCTCATGCCAAGTGTCTATACATTTTATCAGCTTGCTGGCAGGAAACTAGATTGAGGTGACAGTTTGCATACATTTTTATAAAGTGTCTATTAAGGTGTTGAATAGCAATCAGCATGTGCTAAAATTAGTTAGGTGTTAATTCTGTCTTTGAGGCTTTCGGTATTTGTGTTTACATGAGCTTCATCCAATCAATAACAGATTGAGAATGTTATTTTATGTCTGGGAAGGTCTTTTACTGACAGTAATGTTTGGATTGAAACATGAACTCAAATCTCAATAAGCACACAAGTGGTTGGTTTATTAAATATGAGACTAATTATTATGACAAACCAAAGTCTACAGAAAAAATCATGTTGTAGGCTTCAGACAAGCGCTTTCAAGTTGATGCTTTTACCCACAAATCATCCCGACAGTTATTCCCACATGATTCAAATCCAGCATTGTATGCACCGCTGCAAAACAGAAAGCAAGCGCAGCAACGAAGTGAACAAGTGTGTGAGAAGCAGAGAGAGAAGGAAGTGACAAAGTGAGTGGGGAGGCCCGCTCGCAGGTTGGCTCCTGTTAGCTGGACGAGTGTAGCAGCAAGCTGACCTGCCAGGGATTAACACCTCATGTCTCCTGTTCATTCCCCACGCTCTCCCATAATACACTGCATGCAGCAACAGCCCCAAAAAACTAGTTTACGCTCACAAAGGATTAGGCCTTTTAACCGTGAAGTCAAATGAACAGGAAAAACACACCACATTGATTAACAAAAGGTGAAAAGGATGTGGTTCATTTAATCCGTGTGCCAGCAAATTATGCTACATTGATCATTTTAGAAATGTGTGCTTTTCTCTTGTTCACAGCTTGATAAGCTTCTTGGCACACAATGCGCTCTCTTTTTTCTCTTCGAGGCAGAAGCCCTCTGATTATATGCTTTGAGAGAAACAGGGAGGCCGGGTAAATGAGTGTATGCTCTAAGTTAATCAAAGGTGTGTTTGATGTAGCTGACAGCAGCGTTAGATGGAAGGTGTGTGCTCTGCTGTCTCTGCGCTGAGCTTCACATGCGCGGGACTATAAAAGCTACCGAGCGCTGCATTATTAAATCAGTCCAGACTCAATCATGACAACTCAGAGTGATTCATTTGACATTCTAAGAGCTGTGGTAATGCGTACAGAATCAGTCCAACAACTGAGCGATAAATCTGAACAACCACACCTCAACCATCTTAAAAGGAGCTTTTATATCGTATGGAAAGATGAAATTGGTGAACTTTGAATATTAACCTCTTTGGATGCTAGAACATACCACTCATCTCATTAACAGACGCTAAATACAGCTCCACCTCAGCTCTCAGAGGGTAAAGGCTTGTGATAAACTTTGTGACTCTGCCCTTTTGAATGCAGGAAATTGTGTTGTTAAAGCACAACATTTTAAATTCCTTCCCTGTACACCATATGATGCTTTTAATAGTCCAATGAAATTCTACCATTACTTCCTATAATGTGATGTAAATAACTTTAGCAGAATGTTAAAGCACATTAATTAGTGATGGATGAATCAATAGACCCATCAGTTACAGAGAGTTTGATTTGATGGGACATTTGAGTGTTTTAAATATTTTAAATTGGCCATTGTTCTATATATTGTTATATATTGGTGTTTGCTTGCTTGCAGTTATCTTCTTCACTTCCTTTGTTGGCACATTGCTACTTCTGTGGGTGTGTGGCCACCACCAACTGTCTTTCAGCAGAATAGCATAAAACCAACGGCAGGATGTGATTTGCATTGCTTGTGTGCTTGCGTGTTCGTCCTCATGCGCGTGCATTATACCACCAAATGGGGACCCCCTTGTGAAAACATTGCTCCATTAGGTATCTTTTAATGCACACTGTAAGACTGACATTGGAAGCATCAACACATAGCAAAACCTGGAATGACCGATCACCACTCCATTGTCACAGTTGGGACCCATGTCACACTCTCATAACATGTGATTTAGCACCTCTAGTTTGCTTGCTTCCATCTGGGAGCTAAAATTCCCTTTTAAGTGTTCATGTTTACATTTCCACCACATCGTGTAATCTTGACAAAATAAAGTTTAGCTGACTGGTTAGTCAGTCAATTTAACAGATATATTTCAGACTAATCCCAAATCTTTTTTTCTGCAATTGTATGACACAGTAGGTCCTTTTTTTCATAGATATCCAGGCTTTGCTCTCGTAGCATTTGCTGCACCTTCCATGAAACTCACAATGCAGTTTTGAAGTATTTAATTGACAGTTTCGCTACAGCTCCGGTGTTGAGCAGTAGTTAGATCTACAGTGGTGGATTTTCAAAAGTGCCCTGTAATCTCTTTGTGGCGCTGCTTAATGTCAAGGGGAGGTGTACCCTGCAGAGCTCTTTGTGCCTAAATAATTACTGGCCTGAGAAAGAAGAGTGCAGTGGAGAAAGCGTGATGATGTGTATTATACACCACCATCTCTCTTTATCTCCCTCTCTCTTTACACTTCTCTATTTTTCTGCACTCCAGGCTCCATTTGTGAGACACCTTTGCCTTCTGGTTTATGCATGCCTCATGAAGACCCCCTTACCCTTTGCAAGCAACTTTGCTGACATTCCTCCAAGCAGAATGCTTAAACCTTCCTCTGGGAGCTGAATGTGCTTCCACGGTGGATCTCAAGGCCCTAGTTTTACTACGTAAAGCCATGCGCTTTATTGTTGCCGGCAAGGAAACTTGTTGTGTTGGATTTTATACACCCATACCCCCACACACACACTCATGCACACACATGCTCCAGTCCCCATGCAGCCTGGAACAGCTACAAAGCTCTCCCGTACTGTTGCCAGGGTAACGTGGTCGGGTCAAACCAGTCGAGCGGTCTCTTCTGTTCCAGGCTGAGCCCCCCCCCCCCCCCCCCCCCGATTCACACACACACACACACACACACTGCACTCACTTGCACTATCTCTGTTTATCTGTCCATCTTCCTTATCCTCTCCTCTTTCCCTCTTCTCTGTTGTCACTTCCCCCCCGGCTCATCGCCTCTTAGGCCACTTCTTCTCCACTTTTTGGTCACTGTCACATTTCTGCCCCAGGCTGAACAGGGTAAAATGAGGACAATTCACCACTACGATCACTTTGTGTAATTAAGGTCTGTGCAAATGATTGGCATTTCTCTTAATTTTGGAACAAAGAGACACCTGGGAAACCATAAAGAAAGGCTGAAAGTTATGTTTTTTGACCATGCAGGTTGCAGTGGCACTGAGGGTTAATAGATAACATTGTGCATTCCCCATTTAAAAGGCCAAAACCCTAACCCTAACTGTGTGTAGATTGAATACATATGTCACTTATACTGGCAGCAAAGCATTTACTTTGCAGTTATTTGCATCAGTATTTTACTCCTTTCATTTGCAAATGGGTTTTTAATAATGAGTGTAATATGGCTGCTCCGTTATGTGTAGAAACAATTTAATAACAGTTTATAAAAGAAAAACCCCACTTCAGGCCGTTGGCATATAGAAATTATATCAGAACTAAGCCGTTGCTGGCAGACACACAGTGATGGATTACCCTTCTTCTCTTGCAGCTGTTATAGATCTATTGTCAGAGTTGTGGACTGTGAATAAATGGAAATGGCACAGATAGACAATTGAATTCTGAATATTACTGATATAACACAACAGACATGAGACAGCAAGGAGAGCAGGTGGAAATGTGATAAACAAAGTATAATTGCTAGATGGTGCTCCAGCTTAGGTATTACAATTATCAGTAGCCTAAATCCTGGCACATACAAAATACATTGAAGCATGACACACATTTTTACACGTAGATCCACATCTGTTTCACCCAGCATAGTCTACTAGTCTGCAACATAGAGAAGTAGTCTATGCTGTAGTAGTTCCAGTTTAAGTAGTTCCTTAAATTGGTTTGAAGTGTATATGTCATCAGGCTTTTGTCTTGACAAGGATAGCAATGAGATATGTACTGTCTTCAAGCACTAGCTTATATTTAGTTTGTGTATTGGTTACTTCAGAAAACATCTGAGGACCTGCAGTTATTCAGTGAATAGGTGTAAAAGGAATAATCAGGTGTTTAACAAAGCCCATCGGTGCAGTTAGCCCACATGAAAAGCTTTTTAGAAGTAATGTTATGTAAGTGCCTTAGACCAAATACACATTCAAATTTCATGTTCAAACAGTGTAATACTGAAGCTGGAAAGGCACTTCTTGCTGATGTTGAATGGAGCTTGAGTTAGTAACCTGTGGCACGCAGGGGCTGCTGTTGAGTCTCGGGAACTCTTGGTTCTTTGAGGAGGTTGCATTGAAGTCTGACAAATGTGTTGAGTCTTTTAGAGTGGCAGCTGCTCCCCATGCCAACCTAGAGGCACCACCACAACCTGCCACTGTACCTAAATCACATGTGAGTTTTGAATGGTGGATTTTTACGTTTACCCCCGGGCTACTTTATTGACACAGCACACTGTTACTGTAATGAGGAAGGATGATGAGAGAGAGAGAAAGGTTGCATGATTCAAATTGATTTGAACTCGTTGTACTTGCTTGACTGAATGTTGCACTTGGCCAACTGAGATTGTACTTTTTTTTTAAACTACATTTCTGCTTCATAATATAGTAAAATAAATGCAAAAAGAGTGGGGAGATTTAGCAGAAAACACAGATTTCAAGCAAATTTGGTTGAAAGACTTAAGTCAAATATTGCTCACTGAATTGTTGTTATCAGTAAATGTATGACAATGGTAGATAACTTGTTTTCATAATATTTCAGACCATACAAGAAAAACTTATTCCAATTTTGGATTAGTTATCTTTACTTAAGATAATGCTAATCCCCTATGATTGCTGTATGCAAAGGCCTTAGCTTGCACACTATCTTCCAGACAAACAAAGATCCTCCCAATCCTCTTTTCAGATATTAGATACAATTAAAAGTGTCAAATAATCAGTGTAGTCCTTGTGTATGACTGCGTTTTCTACCTTGGCTGAATGAAGCAGATTATAACCACAGGGCTATCCTCCAGAATGCTAATAAAGCTCCATGATAATTAATTGATCACACACCACTCACTGCCAGTTTGTTCACAGAAGAATGTTTCTATAAATAACTTAGGAGATGGGGAAACTTCAATTCGCAATCCATCTCCCTGAATTGATGTTTATTGATGGACATTCACACTGCAAATTCAGCTCTGCATAAAGGGAGGAAAACTCCCGGTCTCCTTCTCAGCTTCCTTTGTAGTCAGACTTTAGCAGTTTTGTCCTCGTAACATCTCTTTAAAGATGGCTCTCCAGGTAATGAATTGTGTGGCCTGTTAATACAGTCTGGTCCCTCATGAGAAATTAATGTTTTGCCTTGAGGGTTGAGGAAAAGCTGCTTTGAGCTGATGTGTGATGTCAGTGTGATGACATAAAGTCTTCCTGTCGGAGTGGTGTCGGCCGTGAGCCCGGTTAGCTTAGCAACCTTTTGTCACACTTTAAAAAAATAGTATCACACAGCAACACTTTACTGCTCTTGATATATGCTTTAAATAGATGCCTGTCTGTTGTTTCTCTCAACTAAAGAAACTGTTGAATTCATTGTCGTTATTCTGAGCTTGGCCATAGTGGTCTTGAATACTGTTATTTAAGGCTTTTTAAGTCTTACATTTAACATTCAGAGGTCTTAATGTTTTAGTTTTCACTGTTTGCTCTGGTTTAACATGAGGCCAGTTACATATAGTAGATCTATATTCTGATCTAGTCCACTCTGTTAAGTGTTCTTTGGCACAGCGTGGAAGTAACAATTTTTCCTTTCACAATGACAAGAAAATAATCTTCCCCAATCAGCGAGTGTCATAACCAGTCTCAAAAAGTGTTAAGGTCATGCCTCCTCTAAACAAAAAGAAAATCTCATAACCAGAAACACTGCACGTGTTTCCAAACAACTAGGAACTAGTTCTCACTAGGAATAGTACCAGCAAGTAAGAAAAGAAACAATTTCAGCTACAAACATGTTTAGCGTAGCACAAAGTGATTCCTGCAAAGGACTAGAACATTGTATTAAAGGTGATTTTTACCCTCTCCAATAAAATTTTAGTGGCCGTGGCCAGTTTTTTGCAAGGCATGACACATGAACACCTTTTGTCACGGAAGGTGTCATTCATTAGCAGTTATGGGGCTAATGTGCTAGCCATCTGCTAACCTCCCACCCTTGGAGGCCAATAATTTGATTATTCATATGGAACGCTGAGCCGACTGCAGTCGGGCCGGGTGCTGCTGGCTGTGAACAGATGTTGAAACGTGAACTAGGAGCCCTTGGCCTTGAACTCCACGCAGCTTCAAGCAGCGGTGTGCCGTCCTCTGCCGTTCAGACACGCAGTGATCTCCACCGACAGGCTTTACCAAGCAGCAGCAAGTCACCCGCTCCACTCGGGCCTGATGAGATTGGAAAATAAGAGGCAGCAGAAGCCCAGGAGGAGGATACAATTCAATCACCAGGCAGGCAGGCAGGCAGGCAGGCTGGCAGCAGTGGAGGCTTTCAGATGTGCATGTGTGTTTGCGTGTCTCTTCACCATATCATGTCAGCCATGTCCTTAACTTTGCCCACACTGCCGGTGCATCTAGAGCTCAATTTGACCTCAGCTCTGTGACTAATGTCAACATGTGCTCAGGTCGTTTCATATGAGATGGGAAGATCGATGGAAGGTAGCCATGCTATAGTTTTCCTGCCAAGCTCGTGGCATGATTTTGAAGTGTTCTGTGAACTTAACACCCAGATTTTGTGCAATATGTCCTTGGTTATGCATTGAAATTCAATAAACTTTGGGTGCAGTGGCTGGCTAGATTAACTAACTACCCCAGCGCAGAGTGATTCTGCTGTTGATCATGTGTAGTGGACCTAAAACTCTATAGCTCAAATTGTTTGCTCACAAAACACTCCTACTAATGCCTACTGATGAGAGAGTTTGAGGTGAGGGTTTAAAAAATACTATGTCATGTATTAAATGGTAAATGGACTGCATTCATATATCACTTTTCTACCTTCACGGGGAAAGCGCTTAACAGTTTGACTCTCATTCACTCATTCATTTTTTAAGGAAACACCAGTCACTAGTATTATATGCACATATACAGAATGATGTCATTTGTGTCTGTCTGTGAAATACTCGTCAGGAGGTGAGTTGGGGGGCGAGCAAAGAAAAACCATTGAGTAAGATCCCAGGCGGTTACAAATGGTATTTGAATTCCAATAAACAAACACCAATTCCATACAGGCCGTAACCGAAGCATGAAAGGAATGATTAGTTAAAGGGGGATATTGCTTGGTCATAGTGTAAGTGTAGAGCGACTGTATTTTCTCCAGTGTGTGTTAAAGCAGCACTTCATATCATAAGCTCATTATATCTGAGCCATACAGTGATTATGGGCTCCAGTAAGGCATTGTTCTGCTGTTGACAGGATTAAAAATGACTTTAGAGAGAGAGAGAGAGAGAGAGAGAGAGAGCGCGTCACCGCTCTCTGCTCGAGTGTTTGCTTGCTTTGCTTAAGCCAGCAGTGAAAGGGGCTGTGCGCTTGACTGTTTGCCAGCTGTGGCACCCCCATCCCCCCCCCCCCCATTCTTTTTACACATTCATCTCCCGCCAGTCTGTCTATCCATCTAGATATCTGTCTGCTTTGTTGATGTTCGAAGGCAATGTGAAGTGTCCTTTTTCATAGACTTGTCATCACCTGGTATACAATTGTTTGAATGATTTTTAGGGAAATCCTTGAGACACTAAAAGCTGTAAATCTTTCTTGTCAGTGTGGCATTGAGTAGTGTCTGTGTGCAGAATTCCTATGGAAAGTGAAATGTCTTCTTTAAAAATGAAAAGGTTACTACCTTAGTGGATTTTAATCATTTAGTTTCTGTTATTAGTGACTTTTAATAACAAGACACATCATCAAGGACTATAGTAGCAGTGTTTTATTTATATACCCATCAACCACTCCACTGTACATACCATGCAAATGTACCTATCCCTATATATCTTCCCCTCACGCACACATTTTCGTGTTTTAGTGTCGAGGTTTCTAATGCTCTTTCTTCTTCTCCAGAAGAAAGCCGGAGTTGTGAAGGCACAGGAGAAGAAGGAGCGGTGGAAGGAGAAAAAGGTGGCGAAGCGGCAGAAAAAGGAAGACGAGGAGGTGGAGGAAGAAGAGGAGAATGTCCAGCCTGTGATGGATCCTCTGGAAAATGGCTTCCTTCATCACGCCCAGCGGGAACAGGAAAGGATGAACGAGAGGTTGCTGAAGAAGACTTACTCCAAGAAGAACAAAATGGTCAGTGTGTCCGCCTCCATAGCTTCAGCTACAGGCAATTTTAAGAAAAAAAGGTGAATAGTGTAAATAGCACCCCCGTCAGATGGGGCTTATTCTTGTATCAGCAGGAACTTTGTACCGCAGTGCTGAGGTTGTCCTCACTTCAGTCCTCTCTATCAGTGCAAAATCAAACCACATTTCACTGTTCACTGGTAAAATCATTTCTTCAAATACTGTCTTCCTTTGTGAGCAGCAGCTGCTAAATGATACAGAGTTTTAGCCCATTTGGAGCTGTTGAAATTTGGCTTTTTATTGCCCCAGTGATATTGAAAATTGTGTTTTTAAACATTTACTTGGTTTTTATTGTTTTTGAAATAGAAGCCTTTGACACTACTCCTAATTTCCTTCAGGGAAGTCCAGGTCATTGTCACAAAAGCCCTTTGGGCTTGTACAGAATTTGTTTGAGGTTTTGTCTACAGGGGCTTTTGTAGATAGCAATCATGCTTCTAACATTGCTGGTGACTTTGGGCACCTTCTAATGGTTTTAGCTTATTGTATTTGATTTGGTGCCAATGGTTGTGGCACTTATCTTTTTCCATTAGTAGTGAATGATGATTAACATGCTATGTTGATTTTTCTTTTCATTGTCAGTGAGGAACTTTTGCTCACTAGATGCTTAAAGTGAGAGCTCCATGATGCTGCTGATTGACTATGACTGACTATGCACTACCAGTACCATGAAGTGTGATCATGCAATCACTTTTTGATACTAGGTGGAGGCCTAGTA
The DNA here is from genome assembly GCA_031216445.1 of Lateolabrax maculatus. Lineage (NCBI taxonomy): Eukaryota > Metazoa > Chordata > Actinopteri > Acropomatiformes > Lateolabracidae > Lateolabrax > Lateolabrax maculatus. The sequence continues at coordinate 21,748,564 of CM062217.1, forward strand.
CTTGTCTATCTGAAAGTCTTTGCTTGATGGTAATAGCACCTTGTTTAATTGTTTAAGCAAAACTACGTTTGAAAGGAATTTAGCAAGTTATTGGCACAGCAGTGGCACTGCAGTACAACAGAGGTGAGGACGGCCATCAGTAACCTGTAGGTGCATTATGGGAGTTATATACTTTTTTAGTCAATCAGTCAAATAGCATTTGGACCTTAGTGAACAGTGACATATGTGACTTGCACACACCGGTGAGCCCAGGTGCTACCACAAGTGTTTGTGTTTCATAAACAAATTGTTGATATCCAGCCTTCAGGTGGGTTTACCCTGCCATCCTATGCTTGTTTTCCTTCATGACTGCAGAAGTGGTTTTCTGTTTGTTTATGCAGATAGAGGGCTGCCAATATCCCCGGCTTCAAGCACACTGCTGAGCCCACAGACTCCGAGTCTGTCCCAGTGAGATAGCCCATCTATGTGTTAACAGTTTGTTTAAATGGGCGGATGTTTTTATGCTCCTGTCCGACGCCAAGATCCACCATAGTGCTGTTGAGGATAAGAGGGGAAATGTAGTTAGGAAGCCAAACTAAATAATGAGGCTATGTAGCCTGGAGGCCTCCTCCACAGACAAAAATATCTCTTAGATAAGATTTCCTGAGGAAGTTAACATGGCTGAAAATGAGTTTGGCTGTGATATTTAGTTTACTAAGAGACAGTTAGAAATTATGTATTTAGCTGCTGCTCTTATCCAGAATTTAAGTGCAAGGCTGCATTCCCTGAACCAGGTCTACACTCCAGTCCAGATGGTGAACTCCAGTATATCTGCTGCTATTATGTGAAAACTTGAAATGTCAGCTGTGCTGAATTTCATATTTTATAGTTACCTCATCTGAAGATTTACTACTCATGCTCCCAAGGAGATTAAGATAGAAAGAGATTATGGAAGTAGCCCACAGGAAAACTAAAGCTAAAAACATTTTTTGATTTTCATTATTTATTTCTGTTTCTACCCATCAGCAGTGAGCTATTTATTTGTCCTTGGAATATATAATAGGGAAGTAAAGAATCAGAAAAAAAGTTTTATTTATAACACTTGATCCTGTGTCTTCAAATAAACATTTTTTTTCCAAGTTATATTATTGGGTATGGAATAAGTAGCCTCATCTCACATCTATCTATTTGTCATGACTTTTTTGCACGGTACAATTTGAAATAATGTCTTGGAGGAACTTCAACAAATGCACCTTCAGATTGTAGTGTATTTGACTGCTGTCAGCCAAACCACAAATCTGAGTATATTTTGGGGAATGGATAACAAAACGTTTATTTTGTCACTGATGTGCATGTATCTTTTAAAGTGCACACTCAACCCTGAAATGACTGCACACATGAACTGCAAAAAAACTACAGTTATCATCAGATGCTTATGTGTCAGTGAACCATTGTAAAGAATGTCTCTTCAGCACCTTGCAGCAGCTTAGAGGGAGAATTTGTTATTGGCTTAGTGGACTGGTTAAGGCACATTGACCCCATGTGTTGCCAAAGTCTCCTAAAAAACACCTCAGAGCTGTGATCCGTGAGATTGGAGACACCTCCCTTCCAGAGCTGGACTGATCTTTAAAGTACTGCTAGTTCCCTGTTGCTCTTACTTAACTTCTACACTGTCCAATCCCTTCCTTTTTCTTCTATCAGTTACTTATTTTTATCTCAGTGTCTGGAGTGGCTGAAGTGGCTGAAGCAATGTTTGTCTCCCTGTCTGAAAACAAGTAGCTAAAATATCTTTAAACGTGTGCAGGCTTTAGTTCTCTGCATGCTGAGAACTAAAGCCTGCCTTTGATACATAACTAACACTCCCAATTCCCAGCAACGTTATTATTGTTTTGAGAACTAACAATTATGTTGTGTTCATATGCTGTGGGAAACACCCATTTCCAGTCATAATCACAGTGCAGATGAGACTCACGGCATGATCATGTTGCACAGCTAATTAATTATAGATAACACTATGAAATATGAAGCAGTTGAGCAGCACCTTCAAATAAGCATCGAGAAAGCTGAATGGATCATTCCTGCTTTAGTTCAACTGGTGTTTGAGCAGGCCTGTTTTTTAAGACCATACCTCTCCACTCCCACTGCTTTTTATCCCATACCCACCTGCTTCCATAATGTGATTTATAAATTGTTGCCGAATAGGAATTTGTGCATGTGTGGCATGAAAAGTTACAAGTTACCAAACCATCATCTTACAGAGCCTGTGGGCTATCCTGCGCCATGTAAACCTTTTTTTGGAAGCCTGTGAACAGTTGATTGTTTTCATTCCCATTTAACCTTACAAATACAGGCACATTTCCTCGGGTTATTGTGTTTTGGGATGGAGGTGTCGATAGATTCTCTGTTGTTGAGTCCAGTCTCTGTGGGTGGAGTGCTTGCTCACTCACTGCTGTTGACAAACCACCTCTTTTGGCTTTTGTTTATGAGTCTCTGTTCATATGTCAAGGAATTATTACCCCGTTTTCCAGAGCAGCTTACAATGATCACAGTAAAAGTGTGACTCTGGAATGACTATGTAAGAATAAGAGCTAAGGAGAGAACAATAGATAGGAACTGTATTTACTCTTACTTTAAAGCAGGTGTTTACACATAATAAAAAAACATAATGATAGAATAAACTGATAGGTATGTATTCTTTTAGGATGTTCTGCACTGCACCAATCAGTTGCACTTGATCTAATTATGAGCCTCGCCAGGACCTCCAGAATGGCCAAGCATTGTGTGTGTGTGTGTTAGTGTGTGTGTGAGACACTGTGTATGTGCACATCAAGGTGTAAGGACAGTTTTCTTGTTAGAGCCATCTCTTCAGCAGTCAGACATGTTGTTTGGAGATGTTTTAATGTTTTTTTACTGATATTATTTGAATTGGGTCCAACAGTTTATACCATTTGCCTGTGCCAAAAGTGAAATTAAATCACAGTTTCATTTGATTTTGATTTTTGACAAGGATTTTTTTGGATTGAGAAAACCTACCACTGAAATTCATGATAATGAGATTTTTTTTAAATATGTTAGCAACCCTTTAAATGGCCAGTCATTATCAGCTCACCTCCTTGTCTGCTGAAACTCCACTGAAGTTCATAGCACCACCAAAAATACAGGAAGTAAACTCCTTTACTTCAAAACCATTACAACACACACAGACACCTGTCTAGGGCAAAGCATTATCAAAACAAGAACATTAGGTAAATATTGCACTTTTGTTATTAATATTGTAGGACATTACTGTATATTAGTTTCTATAATAAACCATCCATTAACCAATACACCAGTCTAACCTGCATTGCTGTTTTTTATCTTTCATTCCCTGCTGTAAGATACCCAGCGAGCACCAGCATGTCTTTGACCTTCAATATGCTTCAAATGGGGGTCATGAATAACACATAATGCTGATTCGCTCAAGTAACACACTAACAGCTACACATCACCATTCCTGTCCATTAGTGCAATGCCTTACCCTGTGCTACACACACACCCCACTAACAATGTCATATAGGAAAACATCTCTGACACATCACTCCATTCTTCCAACCCCCCCTCAGGCTAAACCCTCTCTATCAGGCCTGTCTTTGGACACAAAGCCAGCATCCTGCATGCCTCTGTCATGTTGTGGCTGCTTCAAGATTTCTTCATATCTAGGTGTGTTTATGAGCAGTAAGCCAGTCAGAGACAGATCAGATTAGTTAGGGCATTAACAGTGCACTGGAGCATAGTTCAGGGCAGCCTGAGAGCTGCAACCATCGGCAGTGGGGCAGTGGTAACAGGCAGGTGATCAGGATGACTGATAACCGTAGGCTGGTTGTTATCTGGGGAGCAGCGACCCTGAACGGTGGTAGCTCAGCTCAGGAGACGCCCGGCAGACAATCCCCATAACCCAGCTTCCAGCCCATTTAAACTGAAGATCAGTGTGAATACTCCCCACCTTAATTTTTTGTTGCGCTGACAGAAAATCTTTAAAACAGCAGATGTCAGATGTTGCTGGATATATTGAAACAACGTCTCATCAGTATCACCACAAGGAAGTTTTATATTTAGGCTATAGGACACATGATTTCTCACTTACCATAACTGAAGTTTGCTTTGCACACTACTTTTTCCCACATAAAGAAATATTTGTTCCACTTATCTGAGGCTTACACCTTTTGCTCACTTTACGATTATCTGCTTATAATGTTGTGGTTAAATCGAAGAACTGAAACACAGTCTACTGTTGCACTTGTAACGACATCAGCGATAAAATGTGAAATCCTCGATGTAATTATGGGGTTGGAAAGCTTGTAAGTGGTAACGTGATGGAAAAGGCCTTTACTCCTGTTACTCAGGTTAACACTGCAATTTAACAAAGAGCATTATTAGATGATTGCATAATGAGGTACGCTGAGGTGTCTGCAGGCACATCGCATGCGAGAGTGTGTGCATGTGTGTGCAGAGTAGAAACACAGAGATGAGTGGAGGAGCGTGACTTGTAATAGACCTTGACAGATCAATTAGTTAGCTGCTTGTAACATGAACATGTATGCATGATCACACGGCGGATAATTTTCCTTACCACATCAAAGACGAGTTTGCAAATGATCACGCACATGCCTGTGTAAGAGAGAGATAAATTACAATATGAAGAGTTTCATTCAAACTATAAGGTATCTGATTATTTAAAAAAGTAATACACCCAAAAGTGGAAAGTGGTTTATCTCCATTGTACCACTTTAGTGCCTTCCTACAGAGAACCACAATAGCAGTGGTTAGTGAAAGGAAGGAGTATTACTTTCCCTACAGAACTACTTACCAGCAGTGCCAGGGATTTGAACCAGTAACCTTGTTCAGACAATATTCACAAAATCATATCTAATGTGGTTTAACCACGCCAGTGTGAATCACGACTCAAGTAAAAGGCCCCTTGTTAAATGAAAGATGTCTTATTTTGGAATGAATCGCTTTAAATATACAGTAAAACTACAAATTAGGGATGTTTGAAACAAGTAATTTATGACTTCATTAACTTCAATAGCTGACCAAAGAACTGCAAGAACATTTGATGAGTCTCCAGCAAAGTATATACCATAAATGATATAAATAAGAAGCTCAGATTTTCCCAGCAGACAACAGTAAAGGCAGCTTATTAGAACTGAGATCAGACAGAGGTAATATATCACCATAATAAATGTTGCAATTATAACACAGCTCTATTCATGTTTGGCTTACAAACAATGCTTTTCTACATGAAATGTGTTGTAAAACCACTTGCTCAAATTGCTGAACACTTAAAAGTGCAGACAGCTGTTTTTGTAATCTAGTTGCTGGAGATTTTCTGTTGAAAAACTGAATGAAGAGAACTTTTGTAGTTTTGAGTCGCTGGAATTGATCATGGTAAGTTAGTTAAAGGTAAAACTTGAAAGAATTGAAAAATGAAATTCTGCAAATGAAATTCTGTGGGTAAAACTGACACATATCAGATTTTTGGTATAAAGGTCAGTAGACTTTCAGTCCCTGAGATGATTTTCCTATATGAATAAGTGTCTGGGAGCATGCACCTTTCTCTGTGTGTGTTTCCTAAATGCCGCCTGTTTTTGCTCAGCAGACAGCCTGACCACAGTGGATTTAGTGTGAGAAGCCAAACTCCTCCCCATGGGTTTCCACTGGGGCTGGTGGTGTTGACTTTGCCCGGCATGCCAGGGGCAGGCTGGGAAAAGATGAGGGAACAGTCCCACCGGTGTTGAAATGGAGGTGGGGGTGGGGGAGGGCGTAGAAGGATTTCATGTCCGCTGCTCCAGTCCCAGGGGACAGTTTGGAGTTGAACTGGCCCCAGATGGTGGGATTTGGAGAGTTGGTAAACTCAGAGGTGGCAGATATTCCTGTTAACTTTTGACTGATCTGTCAAAATGGATACAGTCTCCATAGATGGACAGATTGATGCACTAAAAGATCCATTTTTTAATCCAAGGTCAAGATTGTAAATGCGGCTGTGATAAGTGTGACCCACAGGAGCAGTCTCAACAAAAAAATTATTAAATGGGAACACCAGTTAAATTAGCTTGAGGAATATTCAGCATCTTTCTCTTCAAGATCCATCACCATCTACCGCCTCCCAACCCCTTAGACAAGGAGAGAGAGACATCCTGTAGGTAGAAAGACAGAGAGACCGAAATAGAACTGGGAATATAGGGAAGAGAATGACAAAGTACGGTCGAACCCAGACAACCCCTGCGCCCGCTGCGCTTAGCCAGGTGAATATTGCATGGGACAGTGCACAGTGATTAATGTCAGGCTATGTAAGGTGCTTGGCCGGGTTGCTGTCCTGCAGGTCCACACACACACATCGCATCCCATCACTTTTAACAAGCCATAGTCATTGAGATACAGCAGGGCTACTTCAGAGCAACCACTCTGGGGACAATTAGGTCTGGGAACATTAAATTAGCAGGGATCTAAAGTCATGCTCTGTTGGAGCTGGGGCCATTGCATGCTGGAATTGAACTAGGTAACAAAGGCAAGGAGAAACTCCTCCTGGATAAACTGTGTGCTATTTGATATTGCTGTCAGGGTAAAGGCATTATTTCTGTGCAATTTTAAATTTTGCAGTTACATTGGGGTGCAGATTTTTTTGCAGAGCAGTCATTAGGTTTTGGACTCAGGAGGCAAATGTTAGTTATAATAAATTTGTCAGGACATTATCTCTCTGTGGTTGGTTGCTGGCTAGTTGTGATTACTTTTTTTTTTTTTTTGTAATTTATTAAAGTGGGACTTCCCAGGCTACATCATATTCCAGTTTTGCATCTACCAGAGAATCTGTAGCTATAGCAACAGATGTATTGCCCCTGGTAGATGTTTAACTAGAGCAGACAGCAGGGAGAGACACTTTATTACACTTCGTGCTTTATGATTTACAGTATCATTGTGGTTTATATTACAGTAATGTTTAGGGAGCAGTTCAGAAATGTGTGTGCCAGGAAATCTCAGGTGTCTAGGGTCATATTCTACAAAGAACGAGTCATGAGGTTTCTACAAAGAACGAGTCATGAGCTGCGAGTCAGATTTATTGTGAAATGCTTTCATCAAACAGGACAATCACAAAGATCTAAAACAGGTGTAAACAAGAAAGAGGATCACAAACAGTAAGTCATAAAGCCATAGCGGTTTGTGTGTGTGTGACATGTGTGCAGTTTGTACACCTTCATCAAATTCGCTTTTAACAAAAATGTCCTTTCAAAATGTACTTTTCACTTGAGGTGTTATAGGACACACAGTGTCGCTTTGAACCGGAACAACCTTTAACAGATACTGAACACCACAGTTCAGGGACACAGAGAACAAAGTGTTAGAAATGAGGTCGCACAGCCCAGATTCTTAGATTCTCAGATTGTCCTTCGCTTCATGTCACTTCACACAGATATGTAGAAGTCAACCAATAATGGCTTTTAAGTGAATACAAATGAGATCAGATTGCTAGTGTCACCAACCTATGGTTTGATGGTTTTGGCCTGATAAAAAAATGTTTTGTCTCTCCATTTAAGTACAATCACATACATTTTTTTTATTTTACATTTTAATATGTGTTATTTTGTTCTTTTGTAGAGCTTGATCTTTACTGCTGAGGTGTTTTTGAAAAGATTGCTTGTTATTTATGTCGTGTGGTAGTCAACATAACATCATTTGTCCTTGTATTGGTTTTTTGATAAATGTTCTGTAGGTGGCGCTCTTTCCCTCATTTACACAACCATGCATAGCACTTCCTGTGTACCAGAGAAATCTTCCCTGGAAACACAAAAGAGGGAGCAGGTGTCTGCAAATGTGAAAGCTGTGTTGAATCACTGTTGCAGTGCAACATTTGCTAAAATGGAAACAAATCAGAAACAATCTGTGCCAGTATTTCATTCAAGCATTAAATAGACATGGTGAGTCACAAATTTTATCTCTGTGAGTTTAATGTGGTGTTCGTGCCTTTCTGTTTTGCTGATAATCAAAAATTTCAAGGAAAATAAAAATCTTGGAACAAATTCTCATACCTTTTTTGCTTTAAAGTAACCACTTTAAGTATACTGAATTTCAGAGCAGATTTATAGCCTCAGTGCAAAATAATAGCATCGGCCTTCAAAATCACGTACTAGTTAAACCCTTGAAGCAGGACTGTAACTCAGCACCGTCAGGGGTCAGGTTTCCCTGGTTATGTCCGTGTCCGGAGGCTGGCAGCCGTCTGGTGCACAGTGCTGTGTTACATGGGAGGCTTTAAAGATGAAGGGATCTGCTTGTTTGTTAGACTGGAAGTGGGTGGCAGTCCTGAGCCCATACTGAAAAGAGAAGCCTCCTGTAGTTGTGAGAGGTCTTTTGTTTGAAGGCCTGTGTGTTTTGACAGGCCTGAGAGGGGGTAAGACAATAGAGAGGCCAGGCTGTATCCTGATGGGTTCCTTCAGTAGGCTGCTACACTCCACTCGTATTGTTCTCCTCTGTCATTTGCAAAAGCCTCATCCCTTCCTTGTCACAGTTGTATCAATTTGTTTAAGTTAATTAGCCCTTCAATTAGCACCTATTTAATTCGATTTTATTTAATTGTTGCTTGGCTTAAAGAATGTGTTTTCATGTGTTTTCCAATGTGCAGAGCATTTCATTTATAAGCTTCTGTCGTGTCTCTGTGTGTGTTTCTATGGGGTTTGCATGTACTTCTGTTTATTTAAGCATGTGAGTTTATTTGTGTGTGTGTGTGTGTGTCTGTATAAGTGTGCATCCCTGCGTGGCTGTGGGAAGTGCTTGCCTTCTTGGCGGCGTCTGAACGTTTTAAGTGTCCAAGTGTCATCTTTGCCACTTTAGACCATTAGGGTCACTACATTAATGGGATCTGCCGAGGCCCCTGCCCCTGTTTTCATAGCTGTGCCTGGGGGGGTTGGCGACTAGCAAAGCTGGACATTAACTCAGACGGATTAAATGGGATTAGTGGTGTCACTGAGACAGATGTGATCTTTGCAGCCACAGTTTTCCTTTTCTTTCTCACTGTGTTCAGTTTTGCCGTGGTACAACACTGACCCCTGCTGCATTAGAGAGTCATTGCACCCACATAGATGAGGAGGTGGTGGATGATGCCTTGTTAACCCTTTGCCTGACTGTATCGCATCGTCCATTGGGGGTCACTGTTCCCATTTGAAAAAGATGGTGGGAGGCCTCTCCTCTCCTCTCCTCTTCTGCCATTTTGACTGCCTAATGCAAAGTATGTCAGGGTTTGCAATATTGAGCCCAGGCGTCGGATCTTTTGCAGGTTCCATCAACATGTTTCCTGCAGCGTCTTGTAATGGATGCTTAATGTGGCTTCAAAATATTGCCATGAAAACAACATCGTCAGAGATAATGAAATGCTGCTGGAACTCCGAGACTCATGTGTGGGCTGTATATGCTAAAGCTGTCGCTCATATTAGCTCATTAAAACAGCAAGTAGCGCTGCTACACAAGGTCAATGTATCCATATCAGTCAGAAATCTTCTTGCGTAAAGCACATCCTGTAATTAGCATATCACCAATGCAGGGAGAGTCGCTTAAACAGGGTGTATTTAAAATGCTCAGAATGAGGCTCTGTGCGTTTTAATGGGTTGTGATTTAGAGTATGTTTTTCAGATGTATATGCCTTTGAGCGGGCATCATGTGTTTGGTTCCTTTTTTCTCTTTTAAAGGCCATTCACACAGTAGCAATTGAACCAAGGGCTATAATTGTGTTTTCATGTACTATAGATCCTGTCATTAGGCCCCTGGGTCTGCAGGCAGTTATATGATGACAGCTGACAAGGGGGCGCGGCTCCTTTGAGGAAGAAGGGTGGGGGGGACTACACGCACAAAAGCCACAATTACTTCCTGGACGGTCCCCAGAGCTCAGTGGTTGGAGTGTGTATGTAAAATGATGTGGGAGAGGCCATTTGCAAAACAAAGAGAGGGGAGGCGGGGGGGCTGGGAGGGTTGGGGGTGGCGGGGGGATGATTGCTTCTGCACAATAGAGCATGTACACCCTGAGGCGGGGGGTTGAAGTGGCAGACTGGGGATTGACACGCCCCCTAGCAGTCCCTGAGGAGCTCAGTCCAGATGGGGGTGTGGTTCTCATGGTTGACCCCTTGGAGAGAAGAGGGTCAGGGTTCATCCCTTGGGACCCGAAGTGAGGCGATGGCCCAGGGGGGTGGACCTCTCAATACATACGGGTGTGACGCACCAATGTCTGAAGTCACAGGTTCACTTAGTAACAGATCACAGTTATTAACATACAGTTTATTACAGGTACAGCATTTAGTGTCTCTAAGATATTGAGAAAATCAAATTTGTATAAAATGGCTTGTGCTATTTTATGTAATCTGTATTACATTTTGTTATTATTTCACGTGTGTAGGAGTAGGTGTCAATTTTTAAAAGGCTAGATTATTCATTTTGAAATTAAACGTTTGTTCGGCAGACCTCCTTTCAAAACCAAATGACTCCGAATAAGACTGAGAATCAGAATAACAAAGGACTCCAATTTTTTTTCTTTATTAGATCGCACACATCAGGAAACATCAGGGAGTAATTAGATGACGTGACATGTGATTGAAGTCAAAGGCCAGACTCGAGCTGTGACACTGAGCCGTAGACATAACAACATCACCAATTAGCAGTGCGTCGTTGCAATACTGATTGGATAATATCTGAGCGGTGCAGCGGAGCTGTGAGCACGTTCTGCAGGGTCAGAAGGCTGAATTAGCCTGGTCGCTCTCAGTTTAATTAATGAGCCGGTAATGGTAGTATAATTGCTCTTCAAAGTGGAGTCCCCTCTGACACTGATGTAGAGCAGCGCTGTACACACCAGTCTCGCTTCAAATGCCCAGGTCGGTAACCACAGGTCTCGTCTTCGGCAGCAACACCCAAACTGCCAACCCCCGACCTCTGCCACTGCTGCAGCCACAGAGGGATACACACGACTCGTACTAGAGTGCATGAAATATTCAGCAGCAATTTCCCCCACATTTGAAATAATACCTTGAAATGTTAATGCGCTCCCACTGCTTGTTTTAAGTGGAAGGCATCCCTAGGTGCCTGTGTTTGGACTGCGCCAGTGCAGGGGGCTCTGTCCTTAAACTGCTGTCGGCGTGAAAGTAATACGCTACACTGGAGAATTACCGCAGCCACGCACTTGGGTCAAAAGGAGAATGCTATTCTTAGTGCCAGTTGCCCCACCCCCCCAACAATCGTAGACACATACTGAAATATCTACATATGAATTGCCCACAGGTAATGCACATACACACAGATCTACATGCTTTTAAAAATGCAGTTACACACATGCACATAGATGTGGATACACATACATATAAACATGGTAAGTATCTATCTCATATAACATAACTGTTTCCTGACACTTTTTTGCCAACATTCTGTAAAAATGTCTCTTTAACTACTAATATAAATGATCTTGTAATGTTTTCAATTTAATTTAATGGTGTTAAAGAGACCCACGACACCAATCCCTCCAAACTTTCTGGAGGGTCAGGTTTCTTGCAATCAGCCATACCGCCAAACCGTCAGCTCCTGTCCTCTTTCCAACGGTGTGACCTACTCACAGACAAAATAAATATACGAAAATGTCCTGATTATAATGGGTTGGCATGCAAAGACATTAAGTACACTACTACTGGTGGATGTTGTGGGTCCAGCAAATGGGATGAGGAGCTGGTCAATAAGGAAGCACTGTAGGCGCTCTGCTGAGGGTGGGAGGCTGTATAAATAAGAGACACAGCTTAGACATTACTCATTGTGATGGCTTATGTCACCAGCATGTTACAATGTTGCTTGTTTTCAATCAATTTATTGCCAAGTAAGTTTTCACATACAAGGAATTTGTCTTGGAATGTTGATGCAAAACACACATTTAGAAAATATGAGAAAGAACAAACAAAAGGACTGCAAAGTCCATAAACATAAATACAACATTTGCAGTAAAGAAAATAAGTAATAATATAAATATATATATATATTTTTATATTATTATATGATAATATATAACCTTATATATATATATATCTACACCCAGCGAAAAGACCGGAAAGTGCGTCAGGCTGGCTGTGGATCATAGCAGCAAACGGTGTCCGCCTCAGGTAATAGTTCCACTACATACACACAAATACGGACACTGAATACACACACATGTCACCTCTGACATTGATTTTCATTAGATTTACAATGGCTGGCATGTTGACAGTTTCACCAGCATCCTTGGTTCTAAATGTGTCTATTATTGGAGGATTACACAAGCCCAGGATTTATACAGTGACAGGCCATGGTCTGATATCCGCTGCCATTAACCTGGCTTCACCCACTAGGTGCCTCTTCAACCTTATCCAGAGACATTGCGATGTTATCAGGTCCGGTGATGCCTCCATCACCTGATACACCCCGTGGATTAGTAAGGGACTTGCCACCGGCTGTTCCGGCGGGGGGGGGGAGCATTGTAGTGTGTCTGCAGAAGCTGACACGGCTCAATGAAAATATTAATGCTGTGAGCTAAAAAAGTTTAGGTTGTGAGATTTGCGTATCAGGCAAATCAAGATAGTTTTTTTTTTTATTTGTCAGCTAGAAGCACACAAAAACACACATACACACATCCGTGTTCAGCTTTTCTTTCCGCCCACAGTCAGATTAAGTGAGCCTTGCAGAGGTACACACACTTGGCTGCACAGTTCCTCCATGTTCCTGTGCCCTTCAGACCTGACAGCAAGGCATTAAATATTAGTGGCGTTTTACGGCGGGTTTGTAACATGGTTATTCCAGTCAGTGGGCTTGACTTCCCACTGTCTGTGCCCACTGTGGGGCTTTGGTTTGACAACACTGGGGCACAAACCTATCTTGAGGGAGGCCATGGGCAGGTGAGCCTTGGGCAGTGAATACATGCACACTCACACACAATGTGAAAATGTTAGCATGAGTGGGCACATCAGATTTCATACACTGACAAACTGCAAAAATATGCATGTGCACATGCCTGTATACATACATACTGATGACACATGACACAGGAACATGCAGCTACAGTATATTTTGTATTTTACATATTACACGTTATGTATGTACCACACAGGGTGTACAGGAGGTGAGCACAATACCAAGAACATATCCACAGTGAGATGCAGTGCAGTACAACAGCTTTGCAAGGCTATAGTTTGTTGTCATCGTTTTTTATGTGATTGTATTATACCACTGACTGTTCCTTTAATTTTGTCCAACATATACATAGAGAAAACACAAAAACAATGGGTCATAGTTCAGTTTAGTATGGTTGTTTATTTTGCTGAGGGAACACAGTTTCTTTATTTCCTGCGACAGATCTCTTCACAATACTTCTGTAAACTCAGCAATATGTTTGTGTATGTGTGGCGCCTTTACTTATGTCCACCATGTACTTAAACCAGTTAATTTCATAGAATAGACGGGGCCAGTTTTATCAGTCAGGCACTAGTGACAGGTTGAAGTCTTTATAGTTCAGTTATTTTGTGGTCACTTAATTACCGGTCTGGACACAAGGGGAGTGTTCAGGAATGGGCAGGTCCTGGCATGTTTGTCCAGAAGGCTTTGAAAACCAAGTGCCTTTAGTCTATATTGCAAGTTTTTCAATTAACACCAACAATGGAGCAAGAGGAGGCACCACGGGCAGGGGCAGCTGGGGTATTAATTAGCTACTCGGCAAAGATCGCTTGCATGTCTTGCCACATGACAACCTCGCTGACATGTCTGGCCTTTGGGTGGCGCAGAGGGGTTTGTCGCAGCGAATGACAGTGACCTCCTCAGTGCCCCGCTCCCCCACCACCTCCTGGTGGAATTGATTAGGCATAATTGGAGGGAGTCAGAAGCTGAGGCAAGTGGCGCTAAATAAATTTGGGTAGTGTTAATTGCAGATTCCACTGTGTCTGTGTGTGGCAGTGTGAGGGGTAGAGAAACACTTAGCCACCGGCTGACAATGGAGGATTAATTGGACTCCTCCAATGAACATAATTAGACTGATTGTTGGGAGAGATAAAGCAAAGGTTTTATGAGTGCAGCAGCACTGTCAGTGCTAAGAATATCATCCCTTCTACCTCCTCCTCCTTTCCAATTCCCCTTCTCCCACTGTGGCGTAGTCCCCCTGTACAAAGTTAATGCTCCTTATTCCTGTTTTAGCTGTAAGGGAGTTGAAATCCCCGCTCACAGGGTAGGAGTGGATCACAGGTTCATGGTTACTGAGCCTTGAAGTGATAACATCTCTTCGGGAGGACAGTCCAATCTTCTTTTCCTACAGTGCAGCCCCTGTATCCATGGTCTTTGATTACATCAGTTGTTGAGCTTTTATTGGTCATAAATACAAAGAGCAAGAGAGTCCTCTGCCTGATGGTGGAGCTACCATACATCTAGATGATGAGAGGGATTCTTGTCAGCCATCCAGACCATACGAATCCAATTGTAGCTGGGGTTCATTCCTGCTCCAAGTGGAAATGATTTGGGAGCCCCAGAGCATTACTCAGGCTTGGCCAGGACCATCGGCAGCAACAACAGCAGTGACTTGTGGGACTTTAGTATCACTCAGGGCCCCATCACCACCCCAGAAACTCACTGAGCTGGAGCTGGGCTACACAGAGCTCCGACAGAGCCCTCTTGGATGGTGCCCAGGTCTCAAACAGAGAGGGGCCTCCATAGACTGCTTCAAAGGGGAGGGCGGAGAGAGGAGAACAATACACTTGACAAGATTCATCAGCAGAGGTTAACCACAAACGGCTGCATGCTAGCTGCTACTATAAATGTGACATGAGAAGATACGATGAAGAACAGCAAATGGAGGAATCAAAGAACATGTCAAAGGCTTTCAGAGTCTATGCCTCTCACTCCGCAGGATCACAGTTTGACAAGGCAGAAGATGGATTTCCTAGAAAAATAATAGATGATGAAAGATGGTCTCGAAACTGAGTCTTGAATTCTTTTGAAGGTCTGATTAATTAGCCAGTATTCAAAACGTCTGTTCACTGTTTGAAGTGAAATATGTACAGTAAAAACCTTAGTAAAAAAAAAAAATCCTTATGCTTCTCAAAAGGTTTGAAGTTGCCTTACAGTATGTTCTTTGACTTTGTATTTTACATATATTGATCGCAGCCACTGCCATATTTAATGCATTGAATTATATTGCATATATTGTATTTTGTTCCTGCCTTTTCACTGTCACTAAATCACCATTGATTAACCCATCTTTATTTTTGTCTAATACATTATAGCACTGCTTGAGTTTGATTGTGAATATGATTAACAGATATATATTATCCATCATTTGTCTTTTGTTCTATTAAATCATGCTGTTATACTCCCTTTTTTTGCCCAAGAGGTATGGCAGCATGGTGAAAACTGACCTTACTTGTTAAAAAAATCCTCTGAAATCTTCAAAGAACTGGAAACATCTGCACAAATGTTGTTTCCATGGACACCTGTCATGTTTCTGCCTAGCTCTGAATGGGAAAACAATGTCGGTTTTTTGACCTGAACCAAAGACTAAAAAAGTCAGCAAGCTTTTCTGACTGACAAGCAGGCAGCCCGGGGGGTTGGCTGAGCTGAGCAGGGCTGCTGAGGGCCGAGGGTTGAAGACCTTGACTCCTGCACCCGTGGTGTGATGGAGAGACTTGGCCTTCCAGCAAAAAAGAGACGAAGGCCTCCGCTCAAAGCCGAGGTACCTCAGGGAGACATTTTGATGCATGATGGGTGGAATAAAATAAAATAAAATGGGATCAACCCAGCAGCAGTTATTGGTGAAGGGGAGGTGGTTGCTGTAGCCCTCTGGCAATGCTCAACCTAAGGCTAGCTTAGCTTTCTATCTTCTATGTTTTACTATATGGAACTCCCACTGGTGCCCTGAGAGAAAACGGCCTGTTTTAAGATGTTCTGAAGAAATACTAGCACATCGACATATCCGTTTTAACTCAGCTGGGGCTAGGCATAAAATGGGGAAGTGCCTCCCCTTTGAGGAGAACTCACTGACCTTGGCAGGAAGTCTGAAAGAATACAGCCGGATTCTTGGCTTTAGTGTTTTCCTTTTGTGGCTTATTTTTAACATGCATGTTGGGTTTTTTGGTCATTGGCTTTCACTTCACATCTCATAAAGTTATTATGACTGTATGTTCAAAGACAGTTGTAGAAATAAGGTCAGTTGTTCAGCATGCTTATGCCATTAATTCCTACTCTTGCCTAGTCTGGCCTTTCTATTCTCTGCTTTATTTAAATTTTATTTTATTAATTCTGCTGTAGGTAGCTACTTATAAACTCCAGGCACTATAATGATTGGTGTTTGGAGTGCGCTGTGACTGTTTTCTTCTTAGATACTTAATGAACTTGCTGGCTTATAGGGAGAACTACAGTGGGGCATCAGTTCCAACTGGGCCCTGTATCCTCCATGATAGATGCTTGCTCCCTTAGTGGCTCTTTCCACCAGATCAGACTACAGAGAGGCACTGAAAAAAATGGGAGAGGCGACGATCCAATGCCAACTTCACTGGAGAAGGCCATCTCATCGTTTCGTCTCAAGTTGTTTTACCTTGGCCACCGGGTGGCTCCCACCTGGCCCCAGTGGGGTTGTGACTGCTGAGGGTTGGCCGAGAAGTCATGGCCGCAGATTAACTCCGCTATTTATGGCCCAAGCACGTCTAACTGCAGCCCCAGAGATGGGAAATATTGCTCACTTAGCAGGATTACTGGGTGCCGTAATGCCCCAAAGGCCTGCTTTATGGCAGGCCATAAATGTTCCCAGGGAGAGGCAGCGAGAGTCGGATTGATTAGCGCTCTGGAGGAAAGTCGATCCGTTACCCACGCCCCACTGGGGATCACTGTGATGGATGCTTCCGGGAGGTGGAGAGAGGCACTGAAAGGGAGGGGAGGGCACATTTCTCTGCACCACGCCAGTCCTAGACATCCCCATAGTGACAAAAGATGGAGGGCCCCCATTGCTTGCAGGGCCACAGGAGGTTGTCAGGCAGTCACAGAGCTATAACCCTGCTACGCTTCGGCCCTTCGCCATCCCACTGGCAGACAAATGGAGAGGCGACCTTGCCTCATGTTGCCATTTACCAAAGTCCCCCCTGACACCTTGCGTCCCCCAGATATCAGTCATTTCAAAAGATAGACTCTAGCTACACCCCACACCCCCTCTGGGCCAATCATTTGCAACAGTAGAAGGTCTGATATACAGTACAAGCTACAGCAGGCCCTTTATTGCCATCAATTTATGTCACCACTATCTTGGTTCGGGAATATGTTGCTATGTTTAACAAGAAAAGCATCTACTTAAAGTCAAAATGGTGAGTATTGAAATTGTTTTCATCCAGACGTTCTATCTACATTTCAAGTGCATAATATAATTTTAAGATGGATGGATGGTCCAGTGAGAGGTAATCCTCTGATCCTGACAATGTTGGTGGTAAATATGAATTAATATGTGTAGATTCATCTCAGTAGTCCGTGTACTGTAGTAAGATTTCAAACAATGCATGAAAGATGAATAAAGTGGCCCTCTTGTGTTACATTTCACTATTTATCTTTTGTGACATCTTCAGTTCTGGAAGCCATGCCATTTATGCCTGTCAAGAAACCAACACTTCTTGTTGAATGAGGATGTCTTTTAGGTCTACTCAGTAGATGAGCACCATCATCCCTTCATGTGCTGTCTCTTCTCCGGATTTAGAATGGCACTGAAACTGCCATGATATAGTGTTAGCATTGGAAGCGTCATAAAAGTGCTAATGTTATCCTCAACCCCTGTTTAGTGAAAATCTGTTAAGGTTGATGGGCATGACATCCGTAACACCCTTTTTAAACCAAATGTCTTCGCTGGCTAAATGGTGTAGATTATGATTCCTGTTGCCATGGCTCTTTTCTTTTCTTTTTTTTTTCTTGTTTTTGTTTGTCCTTTGCTTTTTCATCTTTTTTTTTTATCTTGACCTGGAGTGATAACTCTTCAACACTGTGCTATGTATGTGTGGAGATTAACCCCCCGTTGCAGGCCCGTAGCTTCCTAATGCATTTCACAGCTTAGACTATGCTCCATAAAACAGGGAATATGTTTTTAAATTATTATTTTTTGTTCAAACTATGAGCCTTAGTGGTAGTTTGCTCTTATCTGGTGAATGATTTTCTGCCCTTGTATATTTGCTCATTTGTAAAAATCAAGATTAAGATTTAGCATCATCTTTAAATTAAATTTAGTGTTAAGCATCTAAGAGCTTAGTTAACACAGCATCCGTAAGAATTCAGTGCCAGAGGCAATAAATACTACAAAAATAACAGCATGAAAGCTAAGTGGTAGGACATAATGTACCAGCTTTCTCTCCCCAGGTAGTACTGATTTCTTTCAACATGGCGCTATGCTCGCTACACCTCTCACCTCATCCTTCTGGCTCCCTGCTGTTCTTCAGTCTCCCTGACATGCCTACACAGTTTGACTGTAGCTGCCCTTATGCAGGCCTTTTACTAGCTTAGATATTTTCCAGATGCCTGACTTGGGATTGTGTGTGGGTGTGTGTGTGTGTGTGTGTGTGTGTGTGTGTGCACACGCGCTCACGCGCTTTTGATGTATATGATTTGCAAGTAGTGTATATGCATGTGCACATTTGCACATGTATGCATTATACGTACTCACACAAATAAATATGAAAATAAATATGCATATTTGTAAAGATGCTTGTGTTCAAAAGTGCAAGTGAGTGTGTCACAGCATCAGCAGCCGTTTCTCATGTTATTAGGAGTGGTGGTGCATGGCAGGATGAAAGGGGTAATCAAAATTACCTAACTGCTGATGGAGCTGTGCCCTTAGGATTTATGTGTGCCCTTAACTGCTGTTTCGACTAAAGCAAAAGTGTGTTCTGTTATTTAGAAGCTCTGGGCAGCTTGCCTTTCATTCTGATGCAAAGTCCCTATGACTTACATCTGCTATTGGATTACCACCAGAACCACATCAACAGGTGTTTTCGCTTTGTTTCACACTGTGCCTGTATGAGTCCTCTCCTGCCCTGTGCTCGCCCTAAACTTACATTCATTTACATTTCTTACTTGCACAAGTTAAATTGTTAAGTTAAACTTGTTTTTTAGTGCTGTTCATTTCGTAATGTGTGGTCTTCTTTTGTCTCTGTAACTGACAGTCCAAGCACATGTTTTTGCCACCTTGCTGGTTAAGGTGGCAAAAACATGTTGTTAAACAAGTTCAATCACAAGCGAGAGAGAAAATGCCTGTCACCCAGATAAAGCTGATTACAATGCGTATCAGATACATGCAGATAATTATGGTCGTAATACAAATGGAACAGCAGTCAAGATAACACAAAGCTGCTCCACCATCAAAAAGCATAGCAGATGATGAAGAGATAGCGTATGATAGAGCAAATACCCCTAAACTGTTTTTGGTAAAACTAAGCAAGCATGTCATGAATTTACAAAGCATACCACTTACCAGAAATAGCTGGTCAATAACCACGGAAATCCCGAGTGGCTGCTGCCATATCTGAAAGAATCTGGACTATCTGTAGAACCATAACTAGTTATCTAGGTTTTCATGTTTAGATTGTCTCAATGTTTATTTATGCATTGTGAAAGGTTTTTTTACCTTGTTGTTTATTTTTTATGTTAACTGTTGACCCACCAGTGGTAGAAAAGTAAAATAAAGCACTCGGCTGGCAGCTATAAGCCTACAGAAGCCTCTATAAGCTTGGAAAAGCTTCTTTCTCCTCAGCTTATAGGTATGATGTATCCTTCCTCACACTCTGAACTGCTGTTATACTGCTGTTAGTGTTATCTTATGGAGTTGACATAGGCTGGCCCCACGCTGTCACTCATCACATGCCACACCAGAAAGTCAGCGCAGGCCAGATGAGAGTGAGAAATGCTAGGCATGGATTTACAAGAGACAGAAGATGAAAATTGGTCACAGATATGAATAGACTGTTTAATTGAAAAGTCAAAGCTCAGTAACCATGATGACATTAAATGGATGTGTATGTGATGTCTTGTCACAACTTTGGAAACACTGGTGGCGCCTGTAGTTATCCATCACAGCTACTGAAATCAGGAGCAAACAGATGCAGTTAAAATGATTTTTCAGAGCTATCAGATATCACATACGATAGCTCTGAAAATTACGTTGGTACTTGTTTGGGTTGGCATTGAGCTTGGCCATTTCCTACATGATGCCATCTGCATTGTCTTGCATAAGGAAACAAGTATAGACCAAATCAGATAAGGTTAAAGTCCATCAGACTAAGCCATGTGGGATCAGACCAGACCAGACAAGATCAAACAGACTAGAACAGAACAGACTTTGTTTATTGAGCCCATTGTTTTTATGGCGTCAGTTGGTTATGCTGGTCACACAAATAGATGCCGTTCAGAGAGATCAAGATAGTAGTAAACATTTTTACAGAGATTTGACTGTAATCTTCAACAGGACTGTGATAAAATGATTATGGTCACATCCATTCGGTTTGTAACTTGTTTGGTAGGCTCACAAGAGAAAATCTAATGTCCCAAAGTAGAGTTTGATTAGAAAAAAATTTGAATTGACTAGGTACTTAGGTACTTGTATTGTTTAATTTGACACTAATACAATATGATATGAATTAATTTATTTGGAGAGATTTAATGCCATTTCATGATGTAACATTTGTAATAGTGTGATACTTTCACTATCAAGACTATATGTTTGAAATGTGTATTTGCTGGAAATGCTGATGTTGTCAGATGACCTTGCCACACCTTAACCTAACTGATGCCACTAATCGTGTCATAAATATAGCCATAAATATAACTGAAATAGCTAACATAGAGCCAAACTAGATTTTTTTTGTCTTGTTCACACTGGTATTCTTTCATTTTTATATATATATATCAACAAATCATCTGACAAGACCAAAACCATCAAGTATTGCCAGGGTAGCCACAGACTGATATATACTGGACACCAACTCCGATCTTTGTGGAGTAAGGCGTGAGAAACCAGAGAGGGAGATCTCTTGACATTTTGCCTCTCACTGCAGTGTCAATGCTGCTAAACAGGGTTCGATGTGCCATCGATCTGACCCAGACAACCAGGCGTTCACATCCCTGTAAAAACACACTAGGGATGAAGATGTAGAGCAATGCGCCATGTTGTGTTTGCTTTGCTAGCTCCCTAAGGCCTGGCCTCCCAGCTCCATTTATCAGGAGTGTTTGCACAAGGGGGTAATTTGTAATATTCGCTCAGGGCTTTGGAGATAGAGCAATGGGACAAAGGGTAGGAAGGAGATCAGCAGTTTGTTTTCTTTGATCCAAACTGTAGTGGAAGTTTTATTTTGCAGCATTATTCCATTTTGTGTGTTTATGTTCACCCTGTCCTGTTGCAAGGAATAAAGGCTTATAAAGAAAACTCACATGGACTCACAAATAGCTGGTTCACTGGACAGAGATTCAGCCATAATGTACCTTCAGTGATGGAGTAGTAGTTATAGCAGTAATCTACTCAAAGTCTATCTTTTGAATGTGAAATATTCACTGCCTGCAGTCTTGAGAGGCGGCTCTAAAAAGTTACTCCTTTGCAGAGGACAGCAGTTGTAGTCAGCTTAGATGGACAGAAGTTATTTCACCTGGAACCAAGACTAAACAATAAGTCAAAGCATCCATAGAAACATATCAAGTTATTCCAGCCACATAATTGCAACATTCTTCTTTAACATTGTTAAATACAATACTTCCGTGTCACATGGCCTTCTCATAGCTCCAAAATTCTGCCAGAAGTTGCATATATACCATTTTATTGACAAAGCAACAATTGGGTTAGAAATGTTTGAGATATTATACCTTAATAAGACTTCTATTTAGCACTTTACACTGGGACATGGACAGATGGTCAGATTCAATCAAGACATTTGTCCTTCAAGAAAGAACATAGCTGTTAAAAGGCTAAGGCAAGAGTAATGTAAACATTGACCCTGGTCTGGAAGATACTTTACAATGTCACTTCTCTTTGGAATGAAATTCACTCTAATCTGAGTTGTATTCTGTGGCTTATTCACTATATATACAACACAATTTTGTAAGTGCAAGCTTAGCAAACATATTACTTAACATTGGGTCTCCCAAATATTTGATCTTGTTTTGGTACACTACCCACCCTCAGCACTGCTACTCTTCAGCACAAAGATGAGGTGCAGTCTAATTAGGCTCATAACTTTGCACCACTTCTTCTGTGTGAGTTATGGAAAACTTGGATCAGTAAATGCTTTACAGCTGTGCATAGCATCAGCATACACTTACACAACCATATCATACATAATACTTTCATTTTGAATCTTTACTTATAATGTACCATCCAGTATTTCTCACACTTCAGTATGTGACTAAATGAGAATATGATATTTTGTTTTGGAAATACCCCTCCGTGTCCTCATTTTGGTCACGTCATCATCACATCTGCCTTCAATAGAAAACCCCTGTTGTTAAAGGCTGCACCAGACAGTATTGCAGCACCTCAGGTAAACATACACTTACAGTAATCACAAGCCCCTTTTAAACAGCCTGTTCAAGGCGGGATTGATGCACCGTGATCCCGTCTCAACTTTTGTATAAAAGGTATGAACGCAGAACGGGGGACAATTTTGTTACGTCGTTAAGCCGGCAGCAGAGGTAGTAACAACGCCAAAACAACATCTGTGGTAACAGTGGAGCTGGCAGGACGGAACGCCGATGCTGTATTACATGTCTCACCACTTTTCCTTCAGGAACGCTGGCATGCTTTCTAAAATCACAACTAGGTCGGCATTATGCCGGGGTTATTTGATTCAGTGTGAAAAAGAAATTCGGGGTAATTTGAGGACCCCCTTGAAAACAAGATGGAACCTCTCAAGGGTTTATTCCTAATAAAGAATGTCCATATGATAACAGGACTTCTTTACAGCATTTTCAGCATTGCATGACCTGTTGTAAAAAACGGTTACACATATGTATCTACAGTGAAAACTGTGACATTGTTTTTGCTAAACAGAATACAGTGGGAATTTATGTGCCCATATGGTGTCCTGGAGAACGGTCTTTTGCTTTTTGGTTGCCATAAGATGTAGAAGTAACTTTGCTCAACAGTGAAATGTAAGGGAGACATGGTCTCTGGCCTCACAGCAGCTGCAATATAAAAGGATGAAGAAAGAATAAAAGAGAGTGGAGGATAAAAAGCCTTTCCATCCCTGGAAAGTCAAGTAGACAGGCAATTTTACTATATCACCCATTTCTGTGACAATGGTTCTAGCAGAAATTCACTGAACAGCAGCGTGATAGAAATCACAGAGAGGTAATGTAGAGGTAGAGGAGGAGTGGGGTCTTATGGGAGCCATTTTCCTCACACTACTGCTGGCCTATAGATTTATGTGATTTGGCCCCACTGTCTCCCTCCCTTTGATGAAATTCAATACGTAGATGTATGGTAAAGTGGTTTGAAGCTCAAAGATACTTGCTGGGTGTCTCCAAAAGTGGAAGAGTATCTACAAACAACTCAACAGTCATGAGAGTTTGTGCATCTGTGTCATACAACTGTCAATACAATTGTATGTTCATGAAAAGTATTCACAACAGGACTATTTCCTGTGTCCTGGTGCTTTTTCAATGCATAACCCATCAGTACTGGACTTAAAAAAATCCATATCCATAGTTACCCATGATGTGTGACTAGTACCGGTATTAAGCCTTTGACTTAGCCGTGTTGCAGCAGAGTTTTAAGCAACAATCCAGGGTTGGGGGTTCTGTGACCCAGGGTTGCTTGATTATTGACAGAGCACAGCCCAGGTACATGTCAAGCACAATCAGACCCCCTCGTCTGTTGCCCCCCTCCTTTGCTACATCTGTTTCTTTTACCACTGCTTTGGTATTGATTTAAGGCCAAATGTGGTCTCTGTAGATAGAGGCCTGGCCAGGTGAGGTTAGCTGTGATTTGAATAAAAGATAATCCTAGTTCAACAGCACCAGACAAGCCCTGGGGAAGATCAATCACACTCATACATGACACTCCTCCTGAGACACAACTGTCCAAACATAGCGCAGTAGCCAAATGTGTGTGACTGCTGATATATTATAATGTCTACGTAATAGATAATATTCCTAGAGTAATTTGTTTGGCTCCAAAAACATTCCCATTTACATTCCAGACTGTCCTTGTTCTACCTCTGCTAATAATCATCTTCTTGTCTTGTGTAAGGCAAATCAGACAGTGGGACTGATCGTAATGCCAAAAACTTTCATATACAGCTACCAACATATATTTAACTTTCAAAAGTCATGTTTTTAAGTTTAAAGTTGGAATATTAGGTGTATATAGTCGTGTCATCAACATAACAGTGAAAACAAATACTAAAAGAAGTTATGATGTACCTTTTTAGTATAACTAATTTATTTGCACAGGAAAGTCCTAATCAAAACAAGGCATCATAACAAAACAGCTCTCCAGGAGAGGACAGAAACCCAGGCAAGTCCTCCCCAAAGAGCACAATCAAATCATAAACAGAAAAGCAAGCTGAAAAACAAACCAACAAAAGTGACAGTACATACTGTATGCATAAAGGTAGAATGTATAGTGAATAGCACACATAGGGTACACTGAAGTCCATGTGAAAATACTGTGAGGTCATCTTGTCATGAACTACAAATAAATAAATAACAAACCTTGATTACCAAATGTTTGATTATCGTATGGTCAACTGCATTAAGGGCTGTGCCCTTGGCAAATAGTAATGACAAGATGGACATCACTGACCAATTTGTGTTTTCATGTAATTTATGTTTACAAAAAGATGTTGAAACCAATACATATATATAATTGTGGGAAATTTGAGATCAGTTAAGTACTAAAGTACTTTACAAACTAGGTTTTGCTTTAAGCTTAGTTTAATGCTGCAAGTTGCTAAATTGGTGCACTGATCTTTAATATGCATACTGTCTTCTTTCATTTGCATTTTGAATTTATCCTTACCCCTGCTACCTCCCTTTTTGTGTGTTTTGACTGTTTGAGGAGTGTTGTTTGTATGGGTTGTGGTTGTACCATCTAGTGGACAGATCCCTCTCCACCGTCCTACAAGCCTCCCTCCAGTTCTTGGGCCAGGCTGAGACTTTGAAGGCTAGCGGTTGAGATTCAGCAGACAGACGCCTCCTCTGGGGAGCTGACATCATTAGAGCGGAGAGCAGATCCCAGCTCCTCTTCAGCTTCAGCGAGGGAAAGGGAGAGTTAAAGAAAAAGAGAGGGATAGGGAGAGGAAGAATGAAGGGCGGGTTTAAGCAATGCGAGGTCAAGATCATGGCACAATTACCCTGGCATAGCCGTGCCCTGGGAGGCTAAAGCCCCTGACTTCTCACCCTGCCAAGGTCGCCCAGGCTGCTCCTCAAGACAATTAGCCTCACAATCTCCTCCTGTCATTTCCACATTCACCACACATCTCCCTCTCCTTTCTGCCACTCCTCGTCCTCCTGTTCTGCTTGGTAGTTCATATGCTGTGAGCCTTCGGCAGTCATTTCCATGCTGTAGACATTGTGTTTTCTACAACTGCAACTCCACATGTGTGTTTGTGAGTATACTTTAGTGTTCAGTGTGTTACTGCCATCAAGTGGTGCTGCGACAGTGGCTCATGCGCATGTACATACTCTCCCCAACGCACTCACACAAGCCCAAACAAAGCCCGTATACATGAAGGAGACAAAAGTGACACATTGTGTTTTCTTGGGTGCTGGAAGTGGCGGATTGTCAGTCTGCATACTGTAACGTATGAGTGTTCGCTGCTGGAAGGGGAGCACGACAAGCACAAACAGAGAAAAACACAACAGCGAGACGGCGAGTTGTGAATATGGGTCATCTTTGGTTTCCTTCATGCCCTTAATATAAGACGTGACGTTTTAAGGTAGCCTGTGCTGTGTTGAAGAAAAAGTGGGAAGCAGTTAACCGGTTGTCTAAGATTTTGCTATCCAAAATGAAAATGGATATCTAAATGTCTCTCCATGTTGAGGATGTTGTTGAACAACACAATCTTCAGGACAACTGACATCTCAAAAGTAAGTCATCCAAGGTCAACCAAATGGAACTGCTGGACACAAAACAGATGTACTGTGTAAAAACAGAGAAAAACCTGAAATTCTTCAACTCCAGCAGTCGCCAAATATTCTCTTTGGGACCATTTTGTCTATCCAAAACCCAAACAAATTACTATAATCTTTTTAATTTTAGAAAACAATTTCTGGTAATAGCATCAATAGTTATTCAGCACAAAATTAAATTACAATAGCACAATATCATTCAGGTATGGCAGCACATTGTATGATTGAACCAAAACAGCTATTGGCATCACTCAATCCCACTACAAAGATGGGCCTACTCATCTGAGATTAAGCCACCATTTAATTAAGTCGTGTTAACTTCCTACACTATTAAGTGGCACAGATTTACAGTTAGTCTTTGTTTATCCCCTGGACTATTCCATGTGTTCCCAGTCATGGGATACAGGAGGCAGCTTCATCCGAGGGGCCTTGCCAATTAGAATGCACAGTGAATCCGCCTGTAATCTTATTAAATCACTATTATCCCTATTAACACAATGGACATGATCCTCCTATACCAACTGCATCCTCATTTTATGTAGTGTACATCGTGACAAGCAGCGCCTGTCAGATCATCTTATGTTGTCAGTATGCTCACATACATACATACATACACACACACACGGCACACACATAATGGTGCACAGACACTCGCGGATAGCGAGGCTCAAATCCCAGCATATGACAGCATTTTGAGGGATCATATAGATGCAAATGCAGCCATGTAATTGCACAAGCAGTAGATCTGCGCTTTCTAGGCTGGATGCTGTCATGTCAACGGCTGAATCCATCTGCTTTTCATCGTCTTTTTTTTTTTTTCCCTCCAAGACTTGATTTCCATACCAACCCAAAGCTTTAGAATCCTCTCATCCTCCCATCTCCGCCTCCTCCTCCCCTTCCTCCTCCTCGATCTACTCCACCAACTTATCTCTCCTAGTCCAAGCAGGAGTGATGGAAGTGACAGCAAAGAGGCAGATGTCACAACCAAACACCCAAATGACAGGGAGGAGGCTGCCTGGGTAGTTTCTCTTCTCTCCTCTTCCTCTCTCTCCTCCCATCTCCTCCTCTTCTAAAGGTTCCAACTATCCTTGCCTCACTTATTCCATATCTGACATGTACAAACTCCCTTAAGAGTGCACATTGCAGTTTTGTAAGGGAGAATGCATCAATCCTTGCACCCCCCTCTACTTTCTTCTACGTCTCTTCCATTGGTCTCGCTTTCTTTCCTTTTCCTTCATTTTCCCTCTGTCTTGTTCCTCCCTCTCCTGACCTCCCATTATTCTCAGCAGCCTTCATATTTTTGCCTGTCAGGTGCACGAGCTGCATGCTTTCTGCATCTGGGCCTATAGGGATTTAAAACATCCCTTATGCAGGCCTGCATATGGAGATACATAAAAGCCAGTGTGACGGCAGTGTGATACGCTACCAATCTACCAATTTGCTGCAAGTCAAAAGAGCAATGATCATTTGCTTGGAAAAAAAGGACTTAGCGAGAAGGGATTGTGAGGAGGAGGACTGTGCCAAGCCTTTTTTATCTATGCTTATTAGTATGATTTGGGTGATTGTTACATTGCGCTTGCATATGTAAACCACCTGATTTTCTTTTCTGTGTTTGGCAATCACATCCACTTTTTTACATTCCACAATCGAGGAATGCATCGGAATTTGTTTTTGGGAGGAATGCAATTTGCAATTTTCACCTAATAATGTGGCACTGCTGCGTCTAGAACATAAAATGGACATTATTGAGGTGTTATCTAATGGACAGGGACAACTGTTTTAACTTGACTGTTGTGTTGTAGACCAGCAACATGGTGCAAAAAGGAAAATTACAATTATCAAGATTACGTGTGTGTATGTGTATATATGATGCATATATTTATCTTTACATGAAATATTTTCACCCCAGTGGTTTTATTAACTTCATTTTGTAAATATAAGTAAAATATGCTTAAAACAACATATCATAAATGTGCTACATAACTGTGAAAATGAAATAAACTAAATAATCAAATTTCTTACAAGGTTTCCTAAAACAGCCTGCAGGCAACAAGAATGTGTGGATATTTCAGGTGGATGTATTGAGTGAGAAAGGTCTGTTGTCTGAGATGGAAGAAACAGGGCTGCTTCATTGTATAATCGGTGGTTGAACAAACTTTGTAGTTTCAAACCACATAGAAGGGAGGAGATAATGGCATCATTCATTTATTGGTGAAGTCCTTCTTAAACTCTGTGGCATTTGATGTGGACCGGGCTGCGGGAGCTCGTATGTTGCAGGAAGACAGTTGAGATCTCACTATTCACCTCAACACCACCACCTTTATCAAGGTCGAATTTCATCATTAAATAGGCAAGAAGCAGTAACACGCTAGCGTTTGGGCTTTTTAACATGTGGAGTCAAGCACATTTACATCCAGAAGTTGCTAGTTAACATGCTAACAACAAAAATTAAAAATGTAGAGATGTACAGTATGGGTATATGCAAAACATTAATTAACTTATATATACATACATAATAGCACATGCACAGATATAT
Source organism: Lateolabrax maculatus (assembly GCA_031216445.1). NCBI lineage: Eukaryota > Metazoa > Chordata > Actinopteri > Acropomatiformes > Lateolabracidae > Lateolabrax > Lateolabrax maculatus. The sequence goes on from CM062217.1 coordinate 21,777,224, forward strand.
ATATTATATATTGCACACACATATATTGTGCATTATTTCAGCACATACAGCATGCACATACTTTGTTATATTCCAGCACACACACACATAGATAAGTGAGTATGCCTGTACACATACACACACTTCAACTCCCCTACCTCTCCCTCCCCTCCTTCATCCAACACATAACACTTCCTCCAAAATTCACTGGCAGTGTGTGCTATGCAGGCATGAGATAACGTCCCAGAAGTTTTTCAAGGGCAGGACGGGTGCTCAGACATCAGAGGGAAGCCGCGTCGAGCCGAAGCTGATTCATTACATGTGTTGCATCTGCCTCCTATTAAAAAGCCCAGAGCACTCTGGCTGTCTCTCCCGGTCTCTCTTTCTCACTTTCTGACTGCAAACTACCTCCTGACTCCTTGCCTAGACCTCATCCCTCTCTCAAGAACTCCTTTCTTCTTTCTGTCTTTTCTTCTAAACCCCCCCCCCCCTCCTCTGATGACATGCCTCAGCTCCTCACAATTACAGATCAGCTCTAGCATACAGTACTACAATACAAAGTCCAATCAACATGTGTGTCTCTAGGTCCGATGCAAATATTTTAGGATCAAAGCTGTTCATGCATACAAAATACCTTGTACCTATATAGATTTTTTTATATTACCATTTTGTGCCAGAGGTTTTTAGTGTATAACCTAGAATTATTTTCTTGCCAGCATTGAAAACAACATTTAGATCATTGCACCATAAGACTGTGGAAATGGCTGGTTTTCACTTTATTGTTTCATACTGAGCCAAGATCTAACTTGGCACACTGAGTGCCCAGTGATCTTTGCATGGTTTTTGTGTTGATCAAGTGTAAGGTTCTGTAGTTGGCTTTGGTCAGTAGTTTTCTTAGGAGCTGTCTTGGCTTTTGCTGCACATGCTAACTACAGCCTGGTGGATATATTGGCATGGCCAATATTACTGACCAGTTTTATCTTATCACAGATATATTGGTGTTGTCATATACAGTATGTCTGCAAAGTAAATGGAATTAAATGAGAAGTTATATGACAGTTATAAAATGTCCTGTGCAGTTCATAACTTGGTCACAATTCTCTAATAACCTCTAAATTGTCTGATTTTTTAGTTACCAAATATAGATATCTGTATAGACCTGAACAATTTCAGTTTCCAGTGTCTAGCTCTGTTTATTCGAAATAGGCACTGCTTCTGTTGCTGTAGGTGTAAAATATATAATTTGGCCATTGTTTGCAATTGAATGTTTATAGCACATTTAAAAGCATTTTAAACTGGTTCAGTTCTGTCATTTATTGGCCATATGGAACCCAGGAAGAGTTGTTGCCAAGAAAACAACTAATGGGGATTGAAATAAACCATAAAAACAAACTGGTAATAGGTTGGATCTCTATTGTAATGCCAGTCACCTCATGTGAATCAGGTTAAAATGTAACTATAATGTAAAGGTTTTCCATACACAAATAGTATATCACTATCCAAAGAAATTGTATAATGTCCATCTTTTCAGAAACAGACATGAATGTCCAGTGCAGTATTTAGTTCTCTGTATTGTTTTAACCTTCATCAGGATCTCTGTGACATAAACAAAAGCAAGAAGCAGCTGCTTTGGAGAACCCATCATCATCACTGAGCTACTTTTCCATTTAGAAACATTTTATCACAATTTCAAATGCTTCTTTTTCCATTTTTGTCCCTGGTCTGCACAAAGAGACAAACAATACTCCTTGAAATTATACAAAAAGTAACCGCAAATACAGTAGCTAAGGAAAAAGTTACTTTCCTCAGTATTGTGTTTCAATTGCTGTTTGTCATTGGTCAGCTGCACATTGATACTAAAGCAATAGCATATTGATTTGGAAACAAAGCACGATTTTACTCAGACATTCCATTAAAGAGCCATTTCCTTACCTGATTGAAGAATACAGTCTAAAGTTAGACTGATTGGAAGTTTCAGACTGTTCTTCATCTAGCATTTTTTAATCACTTGCTCATTTCCTTTACCCCACAATCTCATCTTCAGTGTTTTAATTATGTCGTAGTGAATGATAGCTAGTTTTAAGGTGTGTGTGTTTGGTGGACTTGTTAAAAGGGGCCCTTTTGCAGCGCGTATGTCTGCTTCAGCTGATAATTATTTCAGATTACATTAGAGGAAATTAAACATTTCTTAAAGTACGTGTGAGGGTGACAAAGTTATCAAGTGTATTCACAGGAGAGAGTGTGAATGTTACACCTCCAAAAATGTAATTTTTTCAGCTGCTAATAAGATCATTTTCAAGTGTTAAAAAATAATTAATGGTGTTAAAGCAGGTAAGGAATAACTGGAGTCTTTAGTACATGGATTAGTGGTACACAGTGGTCAGTGATGGAAGAAATTGTTGGTTAAAAAGTGTGTAAATTAGCAAAGCCAAAGCAATATGTAAGAAAGACATTCCTTATCATTTAGGCTATACAAACAAGTGTGAAGTGTTTGAAATTGGGGTTGAGCTGACTGGTGTTGTATTGGTAGAACACTATAAAGTTCCTGATGAACACAATTATTTTATAATGACGCTAATACAAGTCAGTGTTTGTGTGTTATATGATCTGCTTATTATTTACAGAGACCAGGGTTTTCTTTGATATTTAGCAATGTTAGTTCAAGTTGTGAAAATCTGTGTGTAGTCAGACATTCTGTCATTTCGAAATCGGTGTGGACCACTGATCTGTCCCACCAACAGACTCTTATCAGCTGATAAGAGTATTTACGCCAGCTTTATCTCTGTCCATTTAAGGGTTATAGAGTTGAGAGTCATAACTGATAAATCCTTCCCACATGAAACAGTTGCAGATTCTGTGATTGATGCAGCATACCTACAGTTATTATGGTCACAGTGTTGAGGCTGTGCGTAAGACTTTGACCTGCATGTGGGAGGCATATTTTATCTCAAACTTTCAGACATCTGAAAGATACAATCAATAATTTGGTTAAAATGTTGCTACTGTCATGAAAAAAGTATAGTTCCTTTTTTATGCCTTCCCATCTCGTTCCATCTTATTCTTTGTTTTTTTTTTTTGTTTGTTTTTTTAAAGACTCCATGGTAATTTATTTGGAAGTATTTTACTTCACTTCTAAGCTGATTAAATACAGTATAAGCTAATATTACCACTATTAGAATGGTGGTGATGATAGAAAGCACTCACTCATTCACTCAATTGGACCTGAACTGGTAAACTAATAATAAATGCATTTTTATTCTGCAACAGCATTCATCATTAGTGTCATAGTGGCACTTCTTTGTTTAGGACGTGGATATGGAATGTGAATAAGGTCATAAGGTTGTGTGATTACAACGTTAATTATGAAAGAACGTGGTTTTTATCAAGTGAATTGAAATTAATATATAGGCAGTACATTTATTTATTTTTTTGCATTTTTCTGTTTTTTTTTTTTTATTTTTTTTTGGTTTGTTTGTTTTTTAAGGTTAGCACTCACTTTCGGCAGCAGCTATTTAGGGGTTGAGAATATACATATTTATTTTGTCCTTTCTTTCCATGCCCCCCCATTACTTTGAAAATACTCTTGGTGATTGAAAGGTCTGCTGAGATAATTACAGCATTGAGAGGTACAGCAGCACACACTTGAAAATGAATGAATAAATCATTCTCTCTCTTACTCTCCAAAAGGTTTTGCTGACCACTAAGTGCAAATGTGGCATTTCCAGTGGCTTGTACCAGAACCTGAAGTTGTTTTAACACGTCTGCTTTTTTGAAAGCCAAATTGAACTTTGACTTGCAAATAATCATGTTGAGTTAAAAAAAAAAAAAAAAATGAAGCACAACCTCCGAAGTGAACACCATTTGAATTTTTTCTTGTTAGCATGCATAAATCCTTAGCAAAATGCACTCACTGCTTTCAACGCTAATAGTGTACACAGAAATCAAAGCTGTGCATTTCTTGCAGAGCAACAACAGAGGAAGAAGATCTGCATAATGTTGGCTCCAGCAATGAAGAGCAAAACGCAGATCCACAGCATTGCTCCCTTGCTTTCCTTCCAATAACATCATTAGCATTTTGACATCATTGGACTAATTGTTGTTGGTAGCTCTGAGAAATGCTTGCCTTGGAGTGGGAGTCGGGAGGGAGAGGAGGGGGCTGGGGTGTTTCTGCTGTAAGGCCTTGTGCTTATCAGTGCAGGGCAGATACTGCTCCTATGGTCCTGGCTGACAGGTGAGGTGTGTGTGTGTGTGTGCGTGTGTGTGTGTGTGTGTGTGTCTGTCTGTTGGTTGCGGTTGTCAGTGAACCCCCGGGACAGGTGCTGAGGGATGGGCTCGTATTTGGGAGCAGGTGCACCTCCCCTCCCCCCCTTCCTCCTCTTTCGCCTTGTTCCCCTCACTCCCCCAGGAGGCATATGGTGAGAGTGATTGGAGAGACCTGGGGCCCACAGGGAGTGATCCTCTCCCCAGTTCATCTGTTCCAGACGGGGCCCTGCGGGACACTCGGGCTCTCCTGAGGTCCCTGTTGGCTGGGAATAAGGCCGAGTAAGCGGCTTCGCTTTCAGGTTGACTGCTTTGTTACAGTGTTGGGCGGTCGCGGTGACCACCCCAGTTAGCTTTACACAGTGCAAAACTGTACACTGCAATTTTGTGCACAGGACACATGCCGAACGGCTAATAGGTCACGCCCTCTAATTTGTTTGCTCCGTACCTCATTTGTACGCAAGTGTTGCTTTTAATCTGCCGACTCTTGTCGTGTCCTGGTGTCATTGCTTGGAATAGAAACACCATCTTGCTGCGATTTCACAGGCTCATATTTGCGAACCGGCTTACAAATGCGATGTAGTTCTGAGTGCACTAGGAGAGAGAGTTATGGGGGCATTTTAGGCCTTGTATAATATGTGTACCTCTTTTATGTGGTCATTTATTATAAGGCGAGCTCTATGAATAATGTATGATTAAAAGGCGTAATGGATACACTGGGACTCGTCAAAATAAAAGCAAAAATCCATTTGCTCTCCCTGTAGTAAATCCACTAGCTTGTCCTTGGGCTAATTTCCAACTTGGGACTTGGTGGGGGAGTGAGTGCATGTCTTGATAGCGATTTCAGGGGAGGGAGGTGTTGGTTCTGCTTTTAAGTGTGTGTGAGAGGGGGAGGAGAGGGGGAGGAGGAAAAGTGGAATGAGACATGGATGAGGAACAAAGCCAGGAACACCTCTTTCTCTTGATGCCGCCTTCCTTCATTTCACTCTATCCCAGACCCTCTCTCTTTCTCTCCTTCCCTCTCTCCCATGTCTGCCTCTCACCATCTTAAAGCTCCTTCCCCCTGCCTCCGAGCAGCTGCCACTTCTGAGCCTGAAGAAAATGAAGGCAGATGAATCAATTTGGCCTGTGGCCCTAAAGTGCACTTGTCTGCACCCCAGCCTGGGCGGGGGGGGGATAATGAGCCGATAGATTGAGCCTGTGCCGGAGCCCGGCACTGAGCGCCAAGATGCCTTTGCCTCCCGCACCACCAGGCCGCCCTCACACACACACATACATACACACACTGCTGATGCCTCCCTGAGCAGCGGTAGCAGCCTGTCGCTGGGTTAATGGGGGTGAGGGTCCTTTGCGCAGGACACTTTTCAGAGCAAATTAGAGGAAGGATCTGTATCCGTCCTCTTCAGCCCTCCCTTCCCTGTATCGCCCCACGTGTCCTCGCCGCCCTGTGCCTGGGAAGCCCGGAGAGCTGATTGGAGCGTGGTAGTGCGGAGCAGAAGAGCATCAACGCAGCTAGAAAGGAAGGGGCGGGCAGGGGGCAAGGTCCAAGATCCTAGGGTAATGAGGATTGACACTGGGACAAGGATGAAGCACAGCCTCCCTGAGCGCTGTTGACAGGTGACGGCAGGCTAGGGAGAGACGAGGCAGAGTGAGAGGAGCTGGAGCAAGAAGAGGAAAAGCGAGGTCAGGACTAACAGCTTCTCTTATTCAAGGAGAAAAAAGGTGGGAGACCACGCAGCTATACGATCCCCCCCCCCCCCCCCCCCAAACCCCCTGCAAGGTGAAGGAGGGAGGATCAAAGGAGCAGGACAACAAAGGATCACCCGCCAGACTCTAACCAGCTCCCTACTGACAGGCTACAGATTGATCGACACTGCAAGGAGAGTGAAGATGAGTGAAAGGAAAAGGAAAGTTAGCCAAACCTATCATGAACTGATGTGAACCACTACTGTCTCCATCGATGCCTCGACTAGACCTTCTAAGCAGGGAGGCTTTGTGACTTCACCCAGGGTTAGAGTAGTATAAATGAGCAGACCCAAGTCGGCACTAGTCAACTTGGGGGGAAATTAAGATGCTGGAGGGCCCTTTGAAGATAATTAAAGAGCACAGAGCGGCAGCCTCCAGAGAGGGACTGCAGACATGTTCAATACCGAGACTAATGGAGCTAATTTCCAGTACATTATTCATGTAAAACACAGGCCCTTACTTAGCTATGTTTTTTTTCTACGTCTCTTCTATCTGTCGTCTTAAGTCAAACTGTACCCCCCACACACACAGATTCACTCGCTGCATCAACCAGATTAACCTTGCCTCAATGCTGCATCGGTCAAACCTGTACGTAAACAAACTTAATCCACACAAAAACTAAAACTCCTTAACAGCCAGGTGGCCAAGAACTGCGTCCTCAGGGCTTCCCAGAATGCATTACAAAGGCACAGACCTCAAATATAGTGGAAAGGCATTATGACCTTGAACTGTGTCACTGCTTGCAACCAATCACATCTCAGTAGAGACCATTAGCCCCACCCCCAAGCTCACTAACTTGTCCTTTAACATTAATGAGTACACAAAAAAGAAAAAACAACACATGAAAGCTGTACAGTTGGGAGCTTAGGGCCAATTAAACACCTCCCCAGACAGGAAATTAGTCCCTGCCTTAATCACAGGCAGCCAGGGTTGCCAATCTTTTGTCAGAGTTGGTGAATTCCTGCCTAGATCAATTGCTCTCCTGTCCCGTTGAACAGCGGCTCGGGGAACAGTCCTTGCACGCTGCATCATTAACCTAGGCGGCTAATTAGACGCTGTGCTCTGATCAATAGCCAAGTTGATTGCTGACTGGGTAATGCAGCCCCAGGCCCCAGAGGAGACGGAAACACTTTAGGCGCCTTCAGGAATTTGTCAGCAACACTGATGCTGGGTAAACAAAGTAATCAACGGCTGCACTTGACGGCGACGTGACACAGACTGTACCTTGACGCTCTGTCTCTGCCTCCATGCCTGCCTGCCAAGGAGGATTGCTCTTTGTGCTCTCCTTGAGAAAAGGAAATCAAAAAGGCCACCATCTATTTTAAAATTTCAAGGAGTGATTAGGCTGACAGCTAGTCGTGAGAGACTGAGAGTGGCAGAGGCGGGTAGAGTTGGAAGTCAAACCTGATTAGGCCCACCTGCAGGTTTTTCTTCCTTCCATCTCTACACCCTGATTGCTTGGCGGCAGCTCCCTCCTCTTCTCCGCCACACTCACCCCACCCCACCCTGTCCTGTCACTGTTGACCTCAGCGCACTGCTAATGCCCCCTGGCCAATCAGCATGCTTGCCCTGGCGGCGGCAGGGTAATTAAAAGGGAATTGTGTCTACTTGGCATGTGAGCTGGTGGGCACGAGGGTAGACAAACACTCTCTCTGCCGCCTTGCCTCCCTCCCTCTCTCCCAGCCAGGTGGCAGTGTACAGGACCTGTCAGATTAGCTGATGACCCTTTTAATTCTAGCCCAGCCGGGGGCCATAATTGATATTTACCAGGAAAGGTTAATTGTAGCAGTGATCTGCTTAAATTACAGTGGAGATCAGGAGAACGGGGCCAGCCACCATGCGCTCCACCAGGGGAGCTGCTACATGCAAACTGCTAGTCAAATGGATTACACCCCGCGGCCATCACCACTGTACTCCAAGGTGGGGAAGCAGCACGGGACATTGTGATTGGCTGGTGCTGCACCGGCACAGAGTCTTCCTTGCTGAGCTCGCCAACCTCCCATCTGGCTGGGAATTTGGGTGCATGCCAACTGTGGATCTTGATGGCCTGCAATAAAACAAGCCGTCCATGTTTGCATTAGGGTTACCATGATGTGGGTCGCTAAATGCAGATACTAGCATTCGTACATTTAAGCTGCAGATATTTATTTTTTTTTGTAATTTGACCACTTTTTTTTCTCTAAAATGGAAGTATGTGCAGTATATTGTTTAGCATTGTGTTCTTATAGTTCATCCTTCATGTTTATTCTTTTTTTTCCTTTTTTACTGACCTCAAGGAGCTGTTTTCGGCCTTGTGAAGCTAAAGAATCAGCCTGAGCTGTGAGGGAGTGGAGTGCACGGGGATTTTAGACAATACTCAGCAATGGATCCTAACTTTTTACTGACTCTGACTGTAAAGCAACATTATATATTTTTATTTTTTTTAATAATATTATTTTTTTATTGTATGTAGGCCAAAGCTAAAGTAAGCACATAATGCAAAGTTGCCTACCTTAGGCTTGAGTTATCGTATGTACAAAATATTGTCAGGATGGAAATTCCATCTTACATGAGTTGGACAATACTGATTGGTGAAGTTACAGTAAATTATTCTACTGTAACTTCACCAATGACAAAAATATGTCCTGTAAATCATTCAAATACAACATAGTCCACAAAAAATTCAACTGAATTTGCAATAATGTCCTGAATATGCATGACTAATGTAGCACACAGTCACAGTTGGGTTTACTGCATTGTTGCTGCTGCGTTCCTGTTGCTGGCTGGTATGACTGGCAGTGGGTAAAGGTTTGGGGTTGCAGGTGTTTTTGCTACACCCAGTTCTGCTTTGCATTTAGCCAAAGCACAAACTGACACTGAGCTATGAGACACCACACCAACTTTGCGATTTCCTCAGGTTAAGAATAGAAGAACCATGGACCATTGAAAGTCAGTTGAAACTATTGTAGTTACGCTGTATTGTTAATTTAATTTGTGTCACCCGGTTCAAACATTGTTGCTCTACTACTGTATTACAGTGTCTGAACATTTGATATAAAATGGATAGTTCTGGTCCTCAGTGACTGATTTCCCCAATTAACGTGGGGGGGGGGGGATTTAATCATCACTCCCCAATATCTCATGTCAACATATAGAGTGACGAGGTCGGAGCCTAGGCGTCAAACTGTGTCTGCTGTTGTAATTAACATTTCAAATGTGAGTTGTCTGACTAAAACTTGTTAATGTGTCAGAGGTCATTTAAAGATCAATGCACAATCACCACAAAAAAACACCACCTCGACTGGTGCTTTTGTTTTAACAAGAAAACAAGAGAATTATCAAAATTTATAATGCTATGTTGATAGATGGAATAATATTTAATGATTATTATAGCATGCAATTATTTAATTATAGATAATTCATAATCACCTTTTTCTTCTGATTAGTGATTTATCAATACAAAATGTACTGTATTGGTGTTTTTGCATTTGTACGTAGCCTACATTTCTGCTGTCCTTTTCTCATATACCATTGTCAGTTATTAATTATTTTTTCTTTGTCCTGGGGGTCCTTTGTAGCCATAGATTTCCGTTCATTTCAGAATGTTATGAAATTAACGTAGGTAATACACCACAGTTGACATCATTCTCAATTTTATTAAAGGTTTGTCAGCGTTACATCTTGTTGCATGGGTTAACACTGGATTTGAAAATCCTGCTGTTGCCGTTTTGGGGCACCCCGGTGGCTGAATGGTTAATGCACATACAACATAACAGCAATGTCCACGGTTTGACTCCTGGCCAGAGCAGCTTTAGGATTATACTTTATGCCTCTCAAAAGTCTGAAAAGTAAATATAAATTATTGTCTCTCAGGTGTGTTTAGTTGTGAACATCGTGGTTTGGGTCATGAAATAGTAAATGATTCGAATATGTCCTCTTTTCTTGTGTCTTATGCAGATCAAACCTTTGGCGCTACGTCCGGTCAAAATCAGCGAGGACGAGACGGTGCAGGAGCTCAGCCGACCACACAGGAGCAACTCCAAGGAGCAGCTGAGCGAGGTGAGTGCTTGGACGAGACCTTTCCCTTTTCACAAACCCCGTACAGAGAGCCAGGCTATCCAGTTTCACAGGCCAAGGCAGGGGACGCCTCAGGTGGGATATGGAGAGCAGGCGGACAGCAGCAACACTGAGGATGAGATCAGAGGGCAGCTGGTGCAGTAGCTCCTGCTGTTTCCAGCTATCACCTCATAAATCCCCCGTGTGTTGGGAAAAAGACTGGTTGGCTGGCAGCACATAGACAGGAAATGATTAGGCCGGTCACACAGCATCACCTAGTTGGCCTGGCATTATTTAAAGCATGGCGCGGTTAAATGTAGACATGACCTAACGCAGTTCAGCCAGGTGTGGGCTGACCTCATTGGCCCGAGAATGGAATGAGTTAAAGAAACTGTTCCAATTATCGCTGCGCCTGCATCCATATGCCAGCCCATTTAGAGGATGAGTAGGTGGCAAAGGAAAATGGAGGCCAGGCAGTGGTTCAGCATAAGGGATGAAATAATGCAATTTAGATACAGGGGAAGTAATGAGAATTTATGCAAAATCCCAAGCGGCTCATTTTAAATGAATGTAGAAATATGCTTCCTAACTAATGCCTGTCAAGCAGGCCTCCCAAACCTAACTAAATTCAATCAGACTGCTCATTTAGCTGACGAAAGCAGCAGGAGGAGAGAGAGAGGGTGGAGAGAAAGAAGAGAAGGAAAATATGCAGCTTCCTTTTCCAGCAGGGGTAAAATGATGGAGAGAAAATGATTTTAATGAACTTATTAAATACATTGTTTTAAGCTATTCAGCATTCCAATTGAAAATCCAGCCTGATGGGGAAAAAAAAATTAAAAAATCACCCAGCCTAATTTTTCACATCTTTATCCTCTTTTCTCTAAGCCTTGCTGTTCTGTTTCTCTTGTGCACTGTCCCCCCTCTTCCCCTCATGCTATTTCTCTTGAATTTGTGTAAAAGGCTGTCTTTTAATGAAAAAGTCAGGAGGAAGAGGCGGGCTTGTCAGATAAAAGACCGAAGCCGGTTGACAGCTCTGACAGGGATATACGACAAGCACTGCGAAGGGGGGGCACAGATGGGGGGGGTGGTAGAGTGAGGGTGGAAGTGGTGGTGGTTGCGGTGGTGGCGGGGAGGTGGGGGCACTGTTGAAAATTGCACGCTGTAATCGCTGACGGTGTTAGATGTGGCATGTCTCTCTAATCTGCTGCCAAATAAATGGTGCACAGACGCTGATCGTTGTAGCCACAGCATCCATATCTCTCCATCTCTCTCCCTCTGCCTGTCTTTACCTTTCTCTTTGTCTGTCTGTTTGTCTGCTGGCTGTTGTACTCCACTCAGTAAAGGCCTGGACATAACACACACACACAGTGAGATTCCTCACCGACACTGTCACAGTCTCCCGTATATTTCTTATTTTTTCAGCTCCGTGAAATCTCCGCCACCGCACTGAGAGCACTGCTAATTTTTGTAAAACACGCTCCACCACATCAAAGTGGCTCCCCAGCTTTAGGAGCTCTTAACTAATGATGCCGCGTCTGCAACGAGTAAAATGGATTTCTCTTGTCTTACCGCCAAAGGAAATAGAGACAAATGCGACATGTGGACGTGCCCGCCTGCCCGCCTGTGAAAACAGTCATGCATCAATTTAGGAGCAGGGGGTAAAAAAAAATTGCAGGGGATGCTGTTTGTTCATTGCCGTGGTTTGGTCTTTATCTGTTTATTTTGACTAGGTAATTGTGCCTGCGGTGCAGCAGGGCCCCGGCACTAAGCCACACAGGGATTAGGGAAATATGAGGAGGTGGAGGGGGTGGTTTCCACTGCATCTGTGTCCTGTGGAGGAGAGGGCGGCAGTTGTGGTGCTGTCAGGGTCTCTAACACCCTCCTGTATCCACCCACACCCACCCACATGCACCCAAACCCACCCAGCTACCTGATCTTCCTGCCACAGAGGGAATACATGTTTGCATCCCTTTCCTCGTTATGCCCCAACAAGCTCTGATTGGCCTGCCCCTTGGCCTCCCTGCAACGACAAAAACCAATAGTCTGGGTCGGGAGAAGATGGACTGGACCCTCCCCTCTTCTCGCCACGTTTTTCTTTTTTTTCTTTCTTTTTTTTTTTTTTTTTAAGGAGAGTGGAGGAGGGGGCATGGAAATGGGGAGAGGATTAGGGGGCGGATTTAGCAACATTTCTCGTCTCCGGGGCTGTTTAGTTAACCCTTAAATGCCGCCAGCATCCGCCCCATCCCTTTTGCCACCAACCACCATAACCACCACACAAACACACACACACACACACACACACACACACACACACACTCGTCCTCCTCCCTCCCCCACACTCCCTCTCTGGGGCGGATTCTTAAATCCTTTTGAAGTCCTAAGCGCTGCAGAAATCCATTGAGAGCCATGTATAATGGCTTTTAAGAGAGAGTGTTTAGCTGGATGCCGACCCTATGGCTTATGAACCGCTGGCGTTTTAATGGATCCCCCCTTTCCCTCCCCTCTTTTCCTCCCTTCACCGGCACTAAATCCAATGGATTGTCCCTCATTATCATTTAAATAAGCCTCTCTTTCTACTCAGAATGCTCCAAGTTGAATGAACTCTACATAGTAAGGCTAATTCCAAATGGCCTTGGCCTCCCACCACCTATGCACATATGCGCTCACACACACAAACACATGCATATACACACATATGTAAGTGCACTCACAACATCCTCACACACAGACAACAGACCACATTCTTACTGGAACACACTTTTGGCCCTTTTGTATCCACAGATTTTGCCTTCTGTGCAGTTCTTCTTCCCCTCTCTTCTCGCCTCCTCTCTGGTCGCAGTAGTGAAGGGAGCAGAGAGGTTGAGCAGAGCGGGAATAGCCTTTTGATTCCCGCAGAGCCTGCTTTCCGGTTCGCGGTGGGACTCCTCCGTAATCGTCACCACAGGAGCCGTCCTGTGAATCAGAGGGGCACACAGGCGTTGATGAGGGCTGAGGCCTAGAGCAGGTGTGGGAGAATGGATGAGGGGTTTTGGTAGGGTGCAAAACAAGGGAGGCAGTGGCAGTGTAGGTGTGGGGGAGGTCGTTTGGATTGAAGGTGGACCTATGGATGAAATTGGTCTAGCAGAAAAGTCCCCTCCAGAGACCAGGGGGGGAGAAATTGCCAATCTAGACAGAGGAATAAAAGAAGTGAAAAGTGGAAGTGGAGGGAGGGATTTGGAGATTGGTATTCGTGCTGGGCGCTGACAGACAGCCAGAGAACAGAACAAAACCCAGCTTTTTCTGTCTCCATCCTGCTCTTGTTCAGCATTTAGAAGACTGCATTAGAAAACACAAGAGGAGTTTGATGGGCCAAAACACCTCCCTAAATGCATGAAGAGATATTTATCCCGAGTACAAAAGGGGCTGATATAACATGAAGAACATTTGATTTGGTTCTAAAAAAAGAAGACAGACACCATTTTAAAAACAGATCTCACAATAATGAATAGAGAATCCAATGAAGGACAGTGTATAGTGCATGTCTTGATAGACAAAGTTAAATTGTTACAGTGTGATATTCTTTTATAGTTAATGTTTAATGACAGTACATAATGTCTTTTTGTCTCTAAAAGATATAATGCTTTTGGAAATTATCTCTTTCCTTTATATGTACTAGATTTGCCGATTATATAAACTAAAATATCTGCCTTCTTGTCCAAAAAGGCCTGTTGATGCCACTCCTATTCAATACAGTTTGTTTTGAGTGCAAAGCACTCAATATTAAAAGTTGTAATAAGAAGAGAACCCAACACCATCGGCTAGCAGGGTACCTGAGCTGTTACTCAAAACAACAATTTCTATATCAAGTTGTGTTTAATCATTTTATCTACGGATGCAAGTGATGGATTCACTCCCATGTGTTTATTAATGTCAGAGGGCACTCTCGAAGGACAGAAGCAAGTGAATTCAAACAGATAAATGGTGACACTTAATCTCGACCTGAACTGTAACACGTTACCTGACTATAAAACCATCAGTATAAATAATTATATTTACATAAAGTCAGTCGACAAAGATTTGAAATGTTATTAACCATACACTGTGATTACAATGCATTTACCCAGCCTTAGAGTGACTGTTGTGCATCATTTTAATTATAATTTTACTAAATAATTAAAATTTTCCACAGTGTATTTCTTTGACAACTGACAACAATTAAGTCTCAGCAGGACGCGAGTGATTGTTTTTAGAACGGGCACCGCTCAGCTACCACCATGGCGGAGGCCAGAATATATGGGAGTGATGTGTGCGGGTGTGGGATACATGGCGGGCGGGTAAAAGGTTAACGTGAATATTGATATTAAAGCGGCGCTGCTTCATCATGTCTGTGTCAGCGAGTGAAACGCTCCTTAAAGGTCATCCCTGTTCTCCTCTCTCTCCCTACAGAGTTCCACTCACTCGCTGTCAGGCCGTGGCTACTCGGTAAGTGGCATTTTCATGCTTCATAGCTTTACGGCAGAATTACAATCTCCAACGACCCGCTTTATGGCCTCGGCGCTCGACATTTTAATTATGTTAAATAGAGTAATGGAGAAATCATGATATTAGGAACATTAATTCTGGCTGACTGACTGATTAAATTGCAGGAAGGTGTCCTGCGCTACCTTGGCGAAAAGAGCCTCGTTTTATTGGCATCGATCAGTGCCGTTCGTCGGTGCTGCAATTTGGCTGTCAGAGTTTTATGTCTTCCTCTGGTGACTGTCAGTGGAGGATCCTTTTGCTCACATATATGACAGTATCCCTTAAAGCCCTTTAAAGGGCCCTGTATCTATGCAATAAATACAATTTCTCACCACCACAGAAATGCATGTACATTCACACCTTGAGAAAGATCCATAGTAGGTCAACATGCCTCATGATTTGTTGGACGGAGTCAGTGAGATGGTTTTTGTCATAGAACATGTAGAATGTTGTTCAAGGTAAATGTGCCTAAGAGGAATATTTAGAGATGCCTTGGAAAACGTCAAACCAATCCTTTCAAACATGCACTAGCTCTCAAATTGTCAGAGCAGCACTATTTTTATCCCTTGAAAGCATCTGTTGCCTTGCCCCAGTGCGTTTTCGAACCGTAAATTTGTGCTCTTCCCCTCCCATTGTTTCAATGATGTGTCTAGTCTCTGGGTAATAGAGACAGCGGTCGTCCTTTATGTCCTTTGCTTAAAGGAGAACTCATAAGAAGAACATTTTTTAAAGTGTGCTACTTTTAGCTGATGAGTGGCATATGGCAGTTCTTATTGCAGCTTGGAAGCAATCATCCCGACAAACAAAACAACTATAAATGGTTTGTCATCGTTAATCTGCCTCAAAGGACTGCAGTTAAAGCGCTGAATAAAGCTTAACTTCAAAAGACCTTGATCTCTGTGCGATCTTTTTTTTTTATTTTGTTTTAATAGAACATGTCACATTCCTATTCCCCAGAGGCCGCATACTCACAGATGGATGAAAACAAACAAGACCTTCCAAAAAAGCTTGTGAGCCCTTTGGCTCGAGCTGTCAGTTTGAGTCGGCAGGGAATGAGGCCTTCTCTTTATCTGAAAGGAGGAGGATTCAGAGAGAAAGGGCAGAAATGGAGGTGGAGGGGGCTTGGTGGTGGTAGTGTGGGGGCGGGGGGCGTTGTTCAAGCAAAGGAAAGTCCAGTAATGAGGGTAGGAAGTTTTACGTTGTCTGGCTCCCCTGTCTGGCTATCCGATGGTGCTATCTGCCGCGTTTGTAGCCTGTGGGCACCTCCTGGGTGCTGAGCTCTGACTCTCAATCTGCTCTGCTGCCGGGCCCGCTTGATTTCCGGGGTCTCCTTATCTGTAAGTGCTTCAGGCTTTACAGTATGATGGTTTCGAAGGGGGGGCACAGGGTGTGGGGTCAAGGGGCTCCAGGGAACTGCCAGGCAGAGGCTGAGGGAGGAGGAGTAGGATGAGGAGAAGGCCAGGGGCTGGATAGAGCGTTATGGCTTGAGGAAGAGAAAGAGCGAGGCCATGTATGTGGGTGGAGGGCGGTTTGTGAGGTGGGGAGGGGGTGTGGGAGGGTCAACAAGGTGGGCACACAGACGTAGGCAGCACCACCAGCCACCAATAGCGTGGACAGGGCTATCTGCTGGTTTGCCCCTGGCACTGATCGCCATCTACTGCTCTGCCTCTCCACAAACACTCAAAAAAAAAAATCAAGCTAGTGGATGGAGGCTGGTTATCTGTCACAAGGCCCTAAGAGGTAAAAAAAGGCAATCTCTCCTGACAGTTTGTTTTTCTACTTCTATGTGTGATAACGCCTCTTCTTGTTAATGCTTCCATATGTCCCCCTTCTTATGTTGCCTGTCAGGCTCGAATGGCCTCATTTGAATAGTTTGCACAAGAATGTAGAGAAAGTTTCTGAGCTTTAGTGCAAGACCAGAGTGTTTTTGGCTGAGCAAATACCTTCATACCTTATACAGAACATATTGTCTGCTGGATTAATTCATCTGTGTTTTTGTACATTAAAAACGCTGCGCATACAGTACATATCTGCACACATTCTGCAGAAATACAAGATACATCTCCTTGTCAGTCTATTGCACTTTGTCTCATCTCATTTTATTCACTTCATTCTTGTTAAAAGACAAAGCTAACTGAAAACTGAAAAAACAGCTAACTTATATTTTATCAATTGAACGCTAATTAATATATAATGAATACCTGAACAATATACCATCATACCACTGGTGGTAAGCGGTTGGTGTTATTACCATTACAATAAACTTGTAAACTTGTGACTTGGTGAGCTTATACTGCAGGACAGAAATGACGACATTCAACACGCATACCATTATATAAATAAAACATATACAAATACACAAAAACACAAAGTATAAAAGATAAGCTTATAACAAAATATATTTTAAAGTCTTATAGATTGTATTTCCAAGCCAATATTCATCCTTTGTCTCAGCAAACAGATTCTGCTTGGTAGGGTAAACATGATGTGTTTATCCAGGTGATGACATCGCTAGACATGAAATCGCTGCACAACCCACCCACCCACCCACCCTCACCCCTTCATTTCCCATTCAGGGGTGAGGGCTAATCTCTGGACTGTTGAGTCCAGCAGCGATATGTAGCAGCAGGACTGAGACTCGTTATCTTGCTCTCTGTGGAAGACTGGAAATGGAATTGTTTATCAGGCCGACTCTCTCCTGTCGGCTTTGTGCAGGCTTCATTATAGCCTCTGCTATGTTTGGGAGACAATATCTGTGCTTGTTTCCTGCGCTGCTACCTGCTTGTTGTTCCACTGGAGATGGGACTGGGCTCTGGCGATTTATCATCCTCTCTGAGGGGCTCCTTGATAAAGAACCCAACATCCCCCTCTGTGCCTGGGAGATACAGGCGGCAAGAGATGGGGAAAATGTCAAAGAATCTCACTGCAACTATCCGCCCGTCCTGTCGCTACCCCTGGGCTGGATATACTGTATAGAGGAGGAGACATTTTAGCTAAGCGAAAAAGACAATACACCTCCCTTTCCTTTCAGATGAAGTGATTGAGCTTCAGTCTCCCACCCCCCATCTTTTAAAACCACCCCAAGGCCAAGCTACGGCTCATGTTTTCACGCACGATAAAAGCATAGAGCTTTGTCTGTGACAGTATAATCTGACTAGTCTGTTTTGGGAGGGTTTATCTCTGCGATGTCAGGGAGTAAAACCTAAGCTGGAATGTTTGGGTTGAGCGAGAGTGCTCCGAGCTCTCAGACACACCCATTCTTCATTTCCCTGCTCGGGTTGTCATAATCATATTTAACGCTAAATGAGTCTACACTCTAAACAGAGCAGTCTCAGAGTCATTTGTGCATTCTTAAACAGCCTTGTTTTAATTGATTTGGCATTCACGACCTCCACATTGTGGCAAATACACGTCCCTGTCTGAGTGACGAGGCTTTTTACAAGATCTTTATCGAATACAAGGATTATGTCACTTAATTATAATAGAAGCCATTAAAAGCTTCACGCTTTATTTAACAAAACGACACAGATTCACTGGATTAAATGCTAAACACAGCAATTGAAAGGAAATTAAGTATAAATCATATCTTATACTTGGAATAATATTTGCTGCAAGACTTTTTTTTGGTCACTACACCAAAGTTGGGCACACAGAGCTTGACCAGAAAGCCATGGCTTCTTCCCCTACACTATACTGTATGAAATCTCTTAACCGCCTCTTTTTGAGTATTTGTCTCTCTCTCTCTCTCTCTCTCTCTCTCTCTCTCTCTCTCTTTCTCTCTCTCTCTCTCTCTCTCTCTTTCTCTCTCTCTCTCTCTCTCTCTCCCTCGTTCTCTCTCTCTCACTTTCTTTCTCTTTCTCTCTCTCTGTATATCACTCTGTCTGCCTTTCTGTCTCTTGTGCTCTGCTTACTTTTCAGTGGGGTGTGCAGGTGTTTCCATACCACTGGCTCTGCACATGGTGAAAATTAGTGAAGGAAACCAAGAGCCCAGCAGGAGTGGGCTGGGGCCCTGACATTGTCCTGGCCTTGGGGTGGGGCGCTGCCTGTCAGGGGCCTCTCTATGAGGGCTGTCCGCCTTGAAAAACCTATTTGTTTATCCCTGTGTGCGGTCTGGCTTCAGATCCTGGGCCCTGCTGCTCTCTGCGCACCAGGGACCTGGGCTGTTGCCGCTAGCAACAGATAAAAATTGCTGTTAACCACAGCAGGGCCCACAACACATCAATCAACAGTTCTGCAGATAAAGGCTGCAGGCTTCTGGGGCCCCGGCTGAATGGCACGGTTGAAAATCCCTTTCCAGTGGCTGAACACACACAGCTCTGGTGGTAGAAGGCCTGCTATCATTCAGTCGAGAAGGGAAACTTCATTTTCAGCAATGCAGCTCAGGTTTTGTTCTAATGGAGATGCATTAGAACGGCACCAGCACAAAGGGGACTCTGGGAGAGGTCATTTGAATAAAAAGGCGACACTGTGAATTAGTGTTGACCGGGCCTCAGAAAAACCAGCCCCGGCATAGTTCAGTTGTTCTAAATGAACTCTTAATTGCTTTTGCCTCTTGGCTTTGCTCTTAAGGCTGCTTAAAAGCTAGGACGTTCAGCTTCACCACGTTCCACATAGCCCGTTTGTTAGGACTGAATTGAGATCAACGATTGGAAATGGCTAGAAGCTATACTCCGAAGGCCCAAATTGGCCTTAGTACAAAATATTTTTTCATCAGAGGTGACTTCAGTGGTTCACTTGAACCTTTTTCAATCTTTTTCCACCACCCTTAAAGCAAATGTATGGTGATGACTTTGGTGCCTGGTAATGAAAAAGAACAATGCTGATCTTTTCTTATATTAATTCCAGTTAATGTATTCCCAGTCGAAGCTCTATGCTATCACCCATGCTGGAGTTAGTCCAAATGAAACACAGACTCTCATGGGTAAAAGCATTAGTTTTATCCCCCTAAGCCCAGCCTTGATAATCATCACTCTTAGTTTGTCCTGCATGCACTGTCCCCTAACTCACATTTGCCCCACTTTAAACAAATAGCCCTATAATGTAACAATCAAATAATGCTCTGAGGATTTGTTTACCGCAGGCCTTCTCCCCATTAAGTTTCACGGACACTGTAGACAAATAAAGTGGTAATTCCACTTTATCATATGTTACATATACCACAATCAAGCAGCAATTACATGCTCCTTCCATTTGTAAGAGCTCCCAATGCCGACGTGGATGTTTTAATGAGGGCTGTAATGAACGCTCAGGGTGTTTGGCAAGTCTCCGAGATGTTGCTGGGGCTTTTATGGCTCCCCATTATAACGTACAATTTGCATCAGCAAATTACAATGCTCCATATCATTATCCTGCACCAAGGCCCGATCATAAATTAGAGCTCCAATTACAAACATCTATCTGGGAACGGGGAATGAATATGATGGCAGCCCACCAGAAGCAGGCAGGAGGGAGAGAAAGCCTCCTGTGGATTGTGGGATGAGACTTCCATAGAGGTGTGATATTCTCATAAACCGCCCTTATGGGGAATTCATGCTTCCAAAAGAAATAGACCGTTTTGGGGGGAAAGAACGTCTGCTTGTTCTGTTTTTACCGTTCCATATGTCATATTTCACGGCACGCTGCACATTGAACTTTTTGGTATTTTAATCGCTTTCCTTCTGCTAAACACAACACCCACTGATTTTGGTGGCTGACTGTTTCACACTTCTCATTCAAAGCTA
This sequence comes from Lateolabrax maculatus, assembly GCA_031216445.1. Classification (NCBI taxonomy): domain Eukaryota; kingdom Metazoa; phylum Chordata; class Actinopteri; order Acropomatiformes; family Lateolabracidae; genus Lateolabrax; species Lateolabrax maculatus. The sequence goes on from CM062217.1 coordinate 21,797,464, forward strand.
TGTAAGCCTGTCCATTCAGCTGTGCAGAGCAAGGGCCTTGTCTATTGTGTCTCAATCCAGACCCAACTACGTCTCTGTCTCTTCCAATCTCCCTCTGTCTGACTCTCTCTCCCTCTCTCATTCAACTTGATTATACACTGGAGGGAACATAATAAATCATAGAGATTTATCATGCTGCAGCTTATTAATTCAGCGCCACAAGTGTAATATTAGTCTGTGTCATTTAAAGAAGCAGGCATTGCAGCATTGCCAATGTCCCCCAAGGAATCCAGACAAAGACATTTTAGTTTGGGCAGAACCTAATGAGAAAAAAGAGCATATTTTGCAAGACTTTTCATTTCCCAGCACATGTCTTGGTTGTTCTTCTCTCTTTTTTCTTTATAACACACCTTACTTTCTCTGACTGATATGGAGATTCAGTGCCCGCCTCTCTCCTGAGCGCTAACAGTTGTTGTAGGGGAAACAAACAGCGGTGTACCTGTGATGGCTGTGTTGCCTGTAATCCGCGACCTGTGACCAAATCTTGCATGGAGAGGCAGAACAAAAGGCGTACGCCAACGGATCGCTTCAGGCGCCAAACAGAAACCACCTCTACTGATGAGACAAAAGGCCTGCGGGTCTCCCGCAAACCCACAAGAGCTCCCCGACGCTGCACAAACAAAGCCTGAAATTAGGAGGAGCCAGAGGCAGGCCCATTTCTACAGCAAAGCTAAAGTGTTCCTTTTCCATGGCCTCAGTGGATTTCCAGTACGGGATTGTAATAGGGCAGAGAAATGAAAATACGCGTTGCCATTTTCAGTCACAGATTTTGAGAAAGCAGGTTTCTCTTCCTTTTTTTCTCTTCTCGTTTCCGGCTCTCAACACTCACACCTCCCACCACACTTTCTGGGCTAATTTTAAAGGTACTAAACCCTCCTCTTGTTGCTTTTTGAGGGTGTCAGATGATGTTTAATTCATATTTTGTTTTGCATTTTAACCTTGCTCCAGTAGGATCAAACACATCCATCTGTGCTTTTTGGCTGCAAAGGCAGAGCATAGAGGATGACTGCAAGCCCTTGTTTGAGTTTGAGAGGTCATGAGATGAAGAGACTTTATTCCATATTCACAAACACCCCCTGGCAATTATTCCTGCTATCTTCAATGTTTCTATGAATCTATTACTTACTAGCCCCCACCCACCTCTCTAACTCTAACCGCATGAGTACCTTTTCCAAAACCTGTACAAAAAAGTTATACTAAGTAGGTCATGTTCTGCCACTCGTCTTCTAATCACTCAACGAAAAGAACACGATTTCCCTCCATCGGAGCCCCTGAGCCTTGCTCCTGGGATTTCAGTGAGCAACATACACTCATTTGATTTTCTGGCATGTGTTTTCTCCTCTCTTTCTCTATCTACCCCCCTCTTTTTACTTTCCTTACCTTGTATCTGACAGTACACAGGCAACACCTACCCTGCCTCCAACTTCATCACACACACATATATGCGCACACACACACACACACACACACACACACCAACACACACACACCCCATGTCACTCTCTCGCTGTCTCTCTGTCTCTCTCAGCGGAGAAGGTGTCTGACAGTAAGCAGCAGGTAAGGTATAAGATTACAGGAGAAGCAGGGGCAATTATACCTCCAGCTGATGCTGGTGTGTTTATGAGGAGAGTAACTGTTAATGACAGTGTTGTGGTTTCTCCAGAGGCCAGAGCATAGCTTAGGGAAACCTGCTGTTTCTGTCAGCCTAGCTTCCTGCTATGTTGTTGTAGTTGAGCTTTTTTCTGTCCGCCTATCCGATTTTTTTTTTTTTTTCTTTCTCTCTCCAATGCCCCGCCGACTATAAGAGCCTTCAGTTCGGGCTGCCTTGCCTCTGTCTTGTCCTGCCTGTGCTGTGGTTTTTCCTTTTGGGCAAACCGAGTCACCAAGCAAGTACAGGATTCCTGTAATATGCTGGTGTTGACTGGATTGGGTGAAAAAATGCTTCTTAAGGTCATAGCAGCATGGCTTGGTAAAGCATATATGTAAATATCTGTGTGTACACACACACACACACACACACACACACACACACACACACAGGCCGGTGTTTGCAACTGCAGGTCTCACTAGGGTTTTTGCTGCCTTGCCACTTCCCCCCTACGTGCCTTCACACACGACAGGCAGATCGCAGCGATTGGAGAGGAGTTTGTGTTTAGATAAAGCAGCTTAATCACAATTGCATGGGCTTTCCAGTGTCTAGCAGTGGCACACTCCCAGTAGCTGTTTTCTGGATCACAGCGAGAAGTATCAGCAGTCATGGGAGATACAGCTGAAACATATCATATATAACTTTTTCTTAACAGTACAAAAATATTTTTTTATGGCACTGCAAATTTCATTTAAAGTGAAAGCAAAACTAAAATAGAGAAATGAGTTTGTTCATAAAATGCATTTAAGTATTAAACAAACAAAAAATACAGCGAGTGGTCTTTGCTACTGTATATGTTACAATATAAACATACACATATCTGTCTGAATCTATTATACCTTTAGATGTGTTGTGTAGCTCTACCTCACAGTTATTAGCCTCATTTGACCATATGCAAATCCTTATGCATTTCTGTCTGTGCCAGATGGTGCTAAGACAATATTTGTCTTTTGTTTCCTCTGAGGCTGCACCTGTTGGCGTTGAACCTGTCTTTGACTATCTGTATTGTCTGACATATGTTTGACAAATTTGGACCTGTACTGTATTCATAAAGATATAATTTACATAAATTCAGTATTTTCAGTGTTGCATCCATGTGCAGTATTTTAATATGATTCGCTACTTTATGTCCCTTGTGGCTGCTGACTCGGTTTACAATATGATCGTTGAACCCACTGCAGGCCCAGTTGGAGTTTGGTTTTAGATGTCTTGGCTTTGCTGTGACCCACTCATTAACTGTTGGTTGTTAATGTGTTTAGCTGTCTTCAAAATGAAGGTTATTTCACTGTTTCATTGATTGTAAGTCACTTTGGATAGAAGAGTCAGCTAAATGCCAGTAAATGTAAATGAATGCCAGACTCACCCACCAGTCTTCTGCCCACGACCATCCACACCCCAGACCCCAGCCACTGTGCCCTCAGCGTGTGGTTGGCCTTGGCCCCGATCACACCGGGGCACATGGGAGATTAACTGGGCCGGCTTACTCACTCAGCAGGTTCCCTGACTCCCCTCCACTCATCCCGGCCCAATCTGCCAGCTAGCCTCCTGCTCCACCGAGCCATGGCAGCAGGGCACCACAAGCCCGGCCCGCCTTCATTACGCCTGCCAGATGGGCTGAGAATTAGATTCGAACTCCCACCATGGAAGGAGGGAGTGGAGAGAGATTGAGGAGGGAGGAAGGGAGAGAGAGAGGTGGTGGAGGAAAAGGGAGGAGGGAAGAAATTTGTGGGGGGAAGAAAGTAATGGTTTTTGTTTTCATTTATGTTGCAAGTTATTACATTTTAATGTAACACCCCTGGGACCTGGCAGCATTAAATGCCTGTTCTTGAATAATCGACACTAACTGCAAGCAAATGCTAGGGAGAAATGAAATTAGCGAGCACAGCAATTTGGCACAGTGATTATCGGCTCCTTGGAGGCACTTCCTGATGATTTAAGAATGCTAACATTTAAGCAAGTCAGATCTCATTACTCTTCAAGGTTAAATCGAGCTGTGTCGGAGGGAAGGCAGATGCTTGATTGGAACTAGTGCTTCCTCGTCTCTCTGTGTCTCTCTTCATCTCCCTTTGTTTATGCCGATGTTTCTCACTTTTGCGGCAGCTCACTGCAAGCGGAAAAGACTAAGGGCTGAAATCTGTCAGACCCCGATGACACCTTTTGGCCAGCTCTTAATTACATCAGCAATACTCTGTTTCCAAGGTATAATTTGTCCTCTGCCAAGGATCATCACTTGTGGCGTGAGCACTGCCATGCTAGTTGCTTCAGTCTGGTACTGAATCTCTGTGTACCACACTCCCTTTCACACAGATGTATGGCTGGGCCTTTGGATGAACAAAAGAAAATAGGGACCTTTTGAATCCACGCCAAAGGGAAAGTGTTTATTACTTTCCAGACTGAGCCACAAATGTTCTTTCATACTGTATTTTTCCCTGCTATTCTCCCTTGTTCTATGTAGGCAGAAACGATTTTCAAAGCAATTTCAGCCCTGGCATCTTCTGGTCCAGTGTTTACCTCAGCCAGCCATACACATCTGTTCTCCACACAAACTTGATCCAATTAGGTGACACCAGACAATAGCTTACTCCTCCATAAGCCCAGCACAGCGCCAGGGGTCCCGAACAATACGGAAGTGTTTTTTCTTCCATTACGGGGCGTCAGATCCTTTTAAAGGTGTTTACCCGCCGTCGATGTGTCAGCCCCTGTTTCCAAAAGGGGGCTCAGCTGGGGAAGTGATAGGCGATGAGGATAATGATGCGAGTGGGAGCAGTGTGGCGGATGCAGATGCACTTTACCGTGCTGCGTGTGATAAATCCTTCCCTCCGCTGCACTGCACCCCGCAAAGTTGAGGGACAGATGGGTTGGACTTTTATCTCCGCTTTCTAAATGCAGGAGAAATCAAAACATTTTTCACTGCAGTGATGAGATTTATTTAAAGCAAGGCAGGAGCAACAAAGCTACTTTGGGGAATACGTCTATTAGTTTTTCCAAGCTGTTGTTTTCTCATGCAGGGGGGAAAATCATTGCAAGTCAAATGTAATCATCCCGCCGTTGGGTTATGCTCCGTCTCGAATAATAATAATATTAGGTTGGTCCCTGGCATTGCCTACATCAGGCTTGTAATTTGAATTTCTGAGACACAAGTAAGAAGGCTGATGTTAATCACAATCAATCACTGATGTTATTGGTGTTGTTTATAACAGCTTCATCTTTTGGCACATCTTGAAATTTGGCACCCTGAATTCATTATCTGCAGTGTTTCATGTAGTCAACAAACATGCTGTCTGTAATGTTGGATTCTGCTTCCTCCTACTTACATGCTGTGTGCACTGTACCGCATCTGATGTCTCTACATCACATTTCGTCTTTGTTGTGGCCAAAAGGATTTCTGGATTTTAACAGGGTTACCCCAGGAATGAGGCAAAAGCCTCTAAATTGTAACCAGGCATTTCCACATGAAACATTCATGCTTAAGTATGATTAGCAGAGATTAAGGTGGGTTTGTTTTGCCTCTTAGAAGGCCCCGTGACAATCTGGAAATGGATTGAGAGCAGCTTTTGCAAGCACAGCCTCCTTAATCCAGTGCCACGAGTTCTCACCCACCTTTGCTGAATTATTTACATTAAAGTTCTCACGTCAGCTTTGGAGCCAAGGGCCTAGAGGTACTACGTGCTAAACTGCCTAAACCTCAAAGCATCAGAAGCATGGAAAATATTATGTTAAGTATTTCCAAGACTTTTAATGGAACATGTTTTGAGAGATTTGTCAGTGTGACTTGAGAAGCTATTCTGAAGGTATTAGTAGACAAGAAATAGTTAGAGTTCAGAGAGACTGTGCCTATTGTAATGGCAGCAGTAGCTTGTACATTTTCTATTTCCAAGACTGACAGAATAGACAGAGTGCTCAGATCAAATAGCGGTCCATTCTCCCAGCCAGTGATGTGAATCCATCTTCCCATCCAAGCCATTCTGCTATCATGTATCCCATTTCCATATCGTCTCCCTATCATGTATATGAGATGGAGCCCTCCCATGTGCTGGATGATGTGATCCCCAGATAGATTCATTCATACATAATGATAAAAGATGGGTTTGGACAGGGCTACTTATTTGACAATCATTGAAGTGCCACTGTGATGGATGTTGAGGAGGACCTCCACCCCTCTCCCCTCCCACCCCATAACCATGTGGCTCCCTCTTCTGATCCCCCCCCCACCCCCCCTTCATTTTTCCTGGCCTAGCTCAAGGTCTCGCCTCACTTTAAAAGAGAAATATCAAATTGAATTAAAATTGCTCGCTCACCCAAAACAAGAGGCCCGTGTGCCTTAAAAATCACACATCTGTTCCCACAATTCATTGTTGCAAAGTCAATCCCTCTCTCTCTCTCTCTCTCTCTCTCTCTCTCTCTCTCTCTCTCTCTCTCTCTCTCTCTGTCTCTCTCTGGGCGCGTGGTAATGTGAATTATTCATGCCAGCGGGGCCACGGCGTGCTTCATCATGTTAAAGTGCCCATGACATTACTGATGGAGCCACCAACGCCCCCGCACTGCTAGCTATGCTAATGCATTTGGAAGGAGGAAAGAAAAGAGATGGCAGCACCTCTAGGGATCAGGAGGACAAGAACAGATCACCTATTAGAAATTAGTACTTGAATGTGTAAGTCCTAGTCCAATCGCAAATGTCCCCTTACCTTTAAAGAAAATCCTTTGAATGAAGAAACCAAATATTGTTTTTGTTCCAGGGCTTAGAATTAATCATTCCACTTTCACAAATAAAGTTATCAGGATATGTGACACCCCCATGGCTTAGTGGTTACGACACCAACCATTACCCCAGTTTGAGTCAGGCTGGGGGATCTTCATTGCATCTCTTTTTCTCCCTCGTTTCCTGTTATCCCTCTTCTGTCCCAATCTAATACTGCCATAAAATGCTTGCTAAAAAACAGTTATTTTTGTTTTTTATATAAGTCATTAATTGGAAAAGTATTAAGAGTACCGTTTATATCACCGAGCACTGCTGGCTGGTGACACAGTCTGGGGGTCGAACCTAACTTATGCTGTTTATATGTAATGTCAGTGGTTTTGAAAGTGACCGATGCTGGGAAATGCAATGGGTCTGTTATTACTCTGCATCTACATGATTTGTTTTTTTCTGTTGAGGATTTTTTCCCCCAACTGCACCGGGCAAGATTTAAAAAAAATCTTTACTCACTACACAAAAACCAAGAGCAGTTGAACAAGTGAATAAGTTTCACTCATTCCTTTCCCCACCTACATTTTACCAGCTCACCCTGCAATTCAACGTTTTTCATCACAACCCCACTTCTCAGCTGGATTACTTTCCTGCTCACTGAGAGTGCATCTCAGTAGCACCCAGGGGATTACTTTGTGTTAGCGTGCATCCGTGCTGGGAGCTCGTGCTGTATTTATCGGAACCCTGAAATTCAATAAGCCAGCTCAATTGTAAGTGCAAAGAATTAACTTTGATGGTGATATTGAATGTAGAGCATCAGTTTAGCTTGTGAAAGAATACACTGGCACTGAATGGTGTTATAGTCCACATAATGTGGGCCCACAGGGAGAGGCCATCATTCAGCTTCATTTTTTGTCCTTCAGGTGTTTGTATTCATGGCTAAGAATGGTCTGATTGATAGGGATTTCTAAGCTAGCAGACTATCGCATCTCACATTTCTTCTCCATATCTAGCTGATTCATGCAAATGGAAGCCTCTCCCCAAATGTTATTTCTCAATGTTGTAAATCGATCTTGCAATGAGCCAGTACAGTACTGGCAGAAGTTTTACACAAAGAAAACAAGCACAGAAAAGGGAGGGAGCAGAGAGAAGAGGTTGAACACTGTATGCAATATTTCCACTGTCAGTTTGTGTTAAACTGGCCTCTGATATGCTCTTTGTGAAGCTTTTCTCGCCCTTTCAGAAACCGCCCGCGCTTCTGTAAAGGTGCTGGGCGAGATGAGCACAACTGATACTGTGGTTCCCACACGCTTTGCCTTCTGAAATTTCACAACCGATAGTGGTTACTGACAGAGGGGGCCTGATAAAATCTCACCTGATTAGAAAAAAGAGTGTAAGAGAGGCAGTGAGAAAGGGTTGAGGCAAGGCGAGTAAAAACCAGAAGAGATAGCACGCCTGATCAGATCGCTGAGGTTCTGTCTAGGTTTCAGTTGACACATCTCTGGCTGCCCCGAGTGCACCACGCTCTCCACAAATGAGTGGGTTGAGTCAAGACTGACGCATTACAAACCACACTGGTATTGGTTTATCTTCTGATTGCAAATTTGACATAGAGATTCTTCAAGTATGATTAAGATGTTTCCCTTTCAGATTTGTTCTGAACAAACAAGGTCAACACTTTTTTAATCTTATCTAACTCTAACCATTTTAAGCCTTTTCAAGGCAAACACACATATACACATACACAAATCACATTTTGTCAACCATATGTGGGACTTTAGAGAGGAGGGGGTACTCCAGGGGCCGAAAAATGAGCCTGGCCCCACGTAGACAAGAGATCTGGCCCCAAAATAGCCAAGTTGCCTGGCTCCTGGGAGCTGCTATGCTTAAACTCAGAGATGCTATCACAGTCAACCTACCATTCTTGTTACTGAGAAGAGGAAGAAGGAAGGAAGGTGGAGGATTGCGTCATCCTGTTTGTTCCTTTTCTGACTTAGTCTGCCATGATTATTCTCTTTATCTCTGATCATCTCTGATTTAATGTGCTCCATTTCATTGCTCTCATTTAATGTGAGGTGAGATGGTGCCATGTCTTAGTTATCAGCAAATACATTGATTTTACTTGGCTCAACAATGTGAGATGTGACCCAGATTCTTTGAATGAAAATTGTTCCCAAACAGAGCACCACTCAACTTGGTAACATTTCGCAATCACTATTAAAAACACACACAACCTTTTTTTTTTTTTTTTAGGCTTTAGGCTTTAGGCAAATTTCAGTAAATTGACACGTCATGAAGGGTCCGCCCAACTCCCTTCTCCCCGTCCCATTAGAGATGCTTGTTAGCAGAGCTGCCATAGGCCCTCATTGCCGTGACGGCTCAGTCACAATCTATTACACTGACTGGGAGCCTACGCATCTCATAACTGGCACCAAATATTGGTTTTGCTGATAAATTCTGAAAAAATGCCACATTAATGATGAGAAAAATAAACAAGAGGCTTGTCGGCAGGATGTGGGTGGCTGTCCCATGGGAGAGGAATCTCGGGGATATAGAAATAGTTACAGCATCACCCAACAGGGGTTCCGCCACCTCCCCCTCACAATCTTTCCTATACTCGCAGTGCCTTGCAGCTATCGAGACACTTGTATGGCTGTAGTAAGACAGCAAAGTTTTCATTTACCATCTACGCAGCTCCCACTCCGAAAGCAAGCCTTCAGGGTAATGTTAGGTCTTTTCATAAGTTACAAAGATGTAATTAGACAAATTAGCTCAGCAGACACTCGGGGTTGCGTTTTTAATGGCTGCGTGTTGCCTAGGTTGGTAATTAGCAGGCAGCCGCTGCTCCAAAATCACACATTGCACCCGAGGTCTTGCATCCGTAACCTGACAACCAGTAGCAGCACGGTAATGAAGGCTTATGTATCCCAGAGGCTTGGTTTGTCTCACTTGCCAGCCAGGTTTGATGTTGGAATTCACGCTGAGCCACTGTGCAAATCTCTTGTTTATGCCCATGTATCATTTTCTTCCAGGTTGAGCATGCCGTCCTTTCCGCACAGTGATGTATTCAAATCAAACGGATGTGTTTTTGCCTCAGAGGCGCAGACTTTCATTTGAGCCAATCACCTTTATGGCTCAATTCATCAGGGCCTTGGTCTACGTGTCCAGGTCTCTTGTTGTGAGTAGCACCCGGGGAGCCGATGAGCCATTTCCACACACCCAGCTCCTCTCCCACTTTTAATGACTTGCCGATGGTGATTTTCACCAAGCGCCTGTTTTTTATTGGCTCGGAATAAATTCCCCCCTCTGTCTGACACTAGACATTCTCTTTAAATTGGATCGAGGGGGCTGAATGCCAAATCGGAAATGACCTGGCAAAATGCAGATTAACTTGTGAGAGAATGTATTTGTCTATTTACTGTATGTGTCCATATTAAATTTGTGACACTGTGTTTATCACAAATATGACTTAGCTGCAAGCTTTTCAATGCTGTTACAATGGTGTTCAGTCTCCATGTGCGGCAAGAAATTGATTTTCTCTCAGTTTTCCATTTATTAGTATGCAACTTCAAGCACTAAGGCATGTCTTTGTACTTATATATTTCGTAACACTTGTCATTATCTGAAAAGATATCACATTCAGCTGCATCATACTTCACTTCATTCAGCAGAACTTCCTGCTTTTAGTCTGTTGTAATCAGCTGTAGTTCTCGTTATCAGTTTATCACTCCATACAGAGAAAGCAGAGATATGTTTTGAAAAAGTTAACTTAGAATATGTGACATTTAAGTATTGTATTTCATAAATAAAATGAATTTATACTTAACATCTCAATCAGATAAACCAGACTTTTTAAAATAAAAATAACACCATTAGCTGCTGTATGTATAGAACTACCATTTGCCCTAACCTCTCGTAGTCGCAGCAGCTTTGCGCCACATACTGTCTTTTCTGTCCTAATTGTGGGAGCAAGTTGGCACAATGTTCTGCCTTCATCGACGTGGGAAGGAGATGATTGGGAACAACGTGCTGCGAGTGGATAGCAGCACACATCCACAGGAGCTTTGTGGACCAGGGAGATAAGGCTGGAGCCCACAGCATGACAGGGAGACCGGGACAGGGGAATGGAGGACAAGAGACGGCAGCCTTAAGGCCAAAAGACTCAGCAGAGAGTAATGAGGGCCAGCTCTCACCAAGGATACTGCCCAAACTGCCAGAGAGAGGGTGGGGTAGGGGGGGTGGAGAGGTGGAATAACAACCTTGGCGGGGAAATTAGCTGCCTCGCCATAGTAGCTGACGTATTAGAGTGTGGAAACAAAAGGCACAAATGACAAGGAACAAATTTGAAGTGGCTTTGATTCCAGGTGCAGGAATCTGACCCCTGTTGGGACAGGCCGTTACACAAACACCAGGTTGGAATGCATGAACACTCTGCATTGTTGAAAAAAAGTATATGTAGTATGTCATTATGTATTTGTGTCAGAATGATTACATGGCATCTCTGCTTTGTTATAATGTGACACTCAACAGTAGAAGAGATGCAGTAATAATCTTCAATACTAAAATCAATATTTTTATAATAACAGCGCTTCAAATGACAGTGTGACAATGTGACTAGTCTTGTTTTTCCAGGACTTGAAACTATACTGTTATACTACTTTCCTTCTTTTTATAGGCCTGTGTATGTGGTTAAGTGTTGCATTTTATTTCAACAGACATTACAGTAAAATGCCTTTGGCTTTGATTTTACATACAGAATATTTTGTGGTGTCGTACTAACCTATAAGTAGGCCTTCAGAGAATGAGTTTACAACATTACAAGTACTAATCAGTCACAGGGTCACTTAGAATTAATCAGCCACCATCTTAAAAGGAAATGGCTGTCATCTCAAAGGGGCCGTATGAAGATCCTCTGAGGGCACAATCTGAGTTGAAAAATACTTTTAATTTTGAGCGTCACAGTTTCTCAGGCGTAGATCATGGCCCATCCATTATGCTTGATGCCTTTAGATTCCTCTAATGGAATTTTGCAGTTCACTTTCTCTCTCTATTGCTTTCCCTTTTTCTCCTCTCTCTCTCTGTCTCATATATGTCACACCATTCTGTGCTGGGCTTGCCTATGGCATAAGACGTGTTGGATCATTTGATTCCAGCTAATAACTGGAGCTAGCCCAGAGAAAGGCATAAATGAGTTGTGGCCTCCCTGGGCTCCTCCTGCTGCCTGTCTGAAGTGTGAGATGACTGAAGGCTCACAGCCAGTCAGCTTTCTGGATGGAGGCTGATTGTGTCAAAAGGTTTACGATACAGTACGTATGTTCTCCTAGAGGATGATGCTGCAACAAGGAAACCTTATAATTCAACTGCAAAAAACATCTATCTTTCCAAGTACTGTTAAGTATTTTCTGCAGTTTTAGTCCAAGTCTTATCATCTCTCCTTAAAGATCAAATGTCTTTCAGTTTTTGGTTTATCAAATTTACTATCCTCCTTTAAAGCTCTTAGGCCAAGTCTCAGTTAGATGGTTGTCAAGCTAAGTGTCATTCATTAGTGTGAATGACTTGATAGGAAATGTATTGCAGGTATATGCACAAAACATAGACAGACAGACACAAACTCCTAACCACATACTATCCCCACCCTCACACACAGCGACACATGTACATATACTAATAAACCATGGTCCCACCCACGCCTTCCTTCACACACACATACAGAAAAAAACCACACATACATCTATATATTCTCAGTAAAAATGAAAACACTTCCTTGTTGACACGTTGCAGTGCTTTGCGTTCTGATTAGCGAGAGAAGGGAAGTGGTAATGAACTGTGAACGCGCTGCTTCCTTCCATTTGGAGACCAGACATCATCTCGTTCCTCCGCTCTCCCCCGCCAAACGCTGTATTACTATTCTGTCCGTACACCGCTCCCAATTAACTCTGGCATCTCTCCCTTCCCCCTTTGTTGATATTCAATGTAAGAATGACTATTTGCTCCATTTTCTCAGCACATCAGTGATGATGATATGCCTGGTTATGGATGAGCTGTGACATTATGATGCCCGCTGCTGTTATTCCCAAAGTGTTCGGCTGATTTTGTTGTTGTTCTTTTCTGCCAATAAACCTTTTTGTAACTAGTTGTTGCAGACCATTAAGGCTGAATCTGTAACAAGGATGGATGGATGGATGGACGGGTGGATGGATGGATAGATAGATAGATAGATAGATAGATAGATAGATAGATACAACAGTATGTTAGGCAGACTGTATTTTTCTCACATTTATCTCCTCCAATAATTATTTTGTCAGTTTCACAGCATTGTTTGCACCCAAACATCTCTCAGCCAAAACTTTTTTCTTTTGTTTTACGCAACGTCTTGTTGTTCCAGCTCTGAAAAACAAAAAGTGTGAAATCACATTTCCCTTCTATCTCGCCTGTAGAATCTGCAATAACAGCCCCTCCCCCGCCTGCCTCATGGACGCAGGGAGATGCGGCGTGCGACATGTGTGTATGTGTGTGAAAGAGAGTGTGTATCAATCTTTTGTTATTTTTAATACTGCAGTCTTATCGGGAGAAATGACAAGCTCAAATGAGCCGGCGCGGCAATTACCACAGTGAGAATAAATGTGGGTCTGTGTGTGGGTGGGTGGGTGGGTGTGTCGGTTGGGTGGGGGCCGGAGGGGGTTGTCGGTGGTGGGACCATTTACAGCTTGCTGATGAGAAACCCTGCTGCTCTCCTCATCACCCCTTCTTCCTGATCCGTCTCCTTCAACACGCCCCAAACACACACTCTTCCTCACACACACACACACACACACACACACACACCGCAGGACACCTGTAATTAGGCAGTTATGTGTCACACAAATACTCACATAATGGTTACTATAATGTCCAATAGATATCTCCAGTGGCTCTGGAAGCACTTGCTACAAATGTATAACTGTTTTGCATAATTAAAGAAAAGTTATACTCTCGAAATTCAGTTTGGATGGATAAACTGTGTTGACGTTTACATTTATTATGCATAGTAAACACTTGAAGCCAAACCTCTTTGCAATAAATAGGCAATAAATAAAGGAGCTAAATTGCAAAGTGCAAGCATTTTTGTGACTATCACACACCAACAGCTCCATCATCCTTTGCTTGCAACGACACACACACATACACACACTCATATAGATCCATCGTCCTCTAAAATGGGCGAGGGACACATCAACACAGCGAGAAAAGCCTGCGGAGGCCACAACATGCAGAGGGATGTGGAGGTGTCAAACATGGAAGTGTCAAACACTGCCCACTCACCACCCCGAACCTTTCCTCATCCTCAGTATGTGTGTGTGTAGAGCTGTGGAGTGTGTACAGTGTGTGTCCGTGGGCGGCTGTCACCTCTAAACAGCAAAGTTTCCAAATGACAGGGCCAGGCGATGACAGTTCAGCTACTGCCACCGGGCAGGTTAGAGACGGGAGCCTCCCTCCATCTAACAACCCCCCCCCACCCCTCTCTCTCTCGCTCTCTCTCTCAGCTCCGTATTGTGACTGCTTGTGACAGGACTCGCAGGTTTCTTGCTGTTTATTCCATGTGGTTTTCTTGCTACAACATGTTTGGGTTGTGCATTTTCTCCCAGCATGTTCGTAAGTTTGACATTGAGCTGGTGTGTGTGTGTGTGTGTGTGTGTGTGTGTGTGTGTGCGTGCGTGTAAGAACAGTCATGTTATTATATGTACATATGATGTACATATATGTTTCTGTCAAACATATGAATTTACAAAGCACCGGTGTGTTAGGCAGAGCCACAAAATATCTACAATAATGCGAATGAGATTAAAAAACAATGGGAGTGAAAGAGTTAATTCAGGGCCTGGTGTTTACGTGTGTAATCCTCTGAACAGCTGGAACTTTAGAGTGATGTACATGGTAATTGAAACATAAAAAACATGGTAAGATTATGCAGGTTACCTTGCATCCAGTTGGCGTAAACATGGATCTTGACCTTTGACCTTTGTTCACTTCTCAGTGATAGTGATGAAGAAATTGTACATATGTATTTTCTACAGTTTGAGCATTCTACTGCATATCCAAATAAAATAGAAAAAAGACTGTGTGAATGTCAAAAATTTGAGCACACTAGTGAGTGACCCTGACTAGGTACATAATAAGGTAAGTATCATATTGTAATATTAAAGGACTCAGATCAGGATTGGGGCCAACAAAAAAAATTAATAGGGAAATCCCTATTGGACAAAAAATATCAAATAAACTACCCACAAACTCTTTAAAGCACATTTACTTCTTTGTGACTATGCTGAATGAATATGTTTCATTTTTAAAGTTAATGCAAAAAGTCTGCTTAACTGAAAAGTCCATTCTGAATGTATGGAGGTTTCAACTTTCCAATTGTCCACTTCGCACTTTTATAGGTTGCATATTTCACCATAATTGGCTTCCAAACTAGTTGTGATATCATGAAATCATGCTTGTACATGCATCGTTTAAATATAGACAAAAACATCTCCCACAGTAGGAATGTCCTTAAATCAGTAATGTACTACTACCTGCTCTGTTATCACAATACAAACTCATATAAACTATAACATGTTACCAATTCCCAGCCTTGAACTTTCATATACAAGTTTGAGATTGTGTTTTGAAATTGTTCCTGGTGGTGGTTTAATTCAAAGATGTGACTTATTGAACTAGTCCTGGGATGTGTCATTTCATGTTGGAGGAGCAATCCCTCTCCTGTGGACGGGGTTTGGTTTAATTTAACAGCCTGCAACAGCTCATCGATAGTTTGTCCCACTGCAGAAAGAGATGAAATTGGCAATGACAGCATATAGAAGCTATTGTAGGTTATATCTTAATAAACAGGCCTCACACAGGAAGAGATGAAGATGGATTTCAACTGGAACACACTCTAGGGAAATACGTTTGTGTTGTGTAGAGGCAGCATGTTGAGTGAATTTCCAAGTGCCTGATGACCTCTAAGTTAATCCTTACCGAGGGTGTCCTGGTAGCTCAGGAGACTAATGGACAAAGTGTGGATTTGTGACTCAACACCACATATTTGAATCCACCCAGTAACCTTTGTCATGTGTCACCGCTTCTCTCTTGGCCAGTTTTTTTCTTGTGTGTGTCTGTCTTGTAGCAGTCTAATAAAGCAGAAACACATTATATGGAAGTCTGTTTATGGCCTTTTAGCCTTGCACATATGGATGGCAGGATGTAGGCTAACACATGGATTTATCTCTTTATATTATGATCAAACAACAGCAGTTTTATTACCAATGACAATCACAGGCCCTAGCATGCCTTATTACCATACATTTACATTTCTGTGTAAACATATGGCTTTAAATGTTTGTCAAACATAATGTAATTGCCACTTTTTGGGCTATTTGTATATCTTGGGGGAATTCCCCAGAGACCTGGATTTTTTTGCAGCCACTGACACCATTGTGTTTAGCTTGATGAAGCCGTAGCTCACAAGTCATTATAGATGTAAGTTACTAGATTCAATCACAGATTGTAGTGGTAATGTAAATGCATTGGATGTACTGTGGCCAAATGTGACCATAATAGAACATTTATCTGTAATTAATCTTACTTTTAGTGTCTTTCAGAGAAATTAACAGTGTCATGATCTTATTTTCAGATGGACATTGATTCATTTTTGCCAGTTTATCAAAAGTAATGGATTGATTTTATTGTGTCATCATGAGCCATCGCACTTGGCAAAGGTCAAGCAGATCTAATTAAAAAATGAAAATCATCAGCATTTAAGAGACCATAGCTGCTACTGCGGCAGTGGTATTGGAATCAGCTTAGGAAAATGTCTTAAAAAGCCGTTAAAAGCCCACTTGAGTCACTGGTGTTTTTCCCATTCAGCCAGTTCACGGAGGTACAGGTCACATTGCCCTCCCTCTGATTCCATCCGCTTATTTACCGCCAGACACCCATATGCACACATAAACATTCTCAGACAAATACAGCAGCGCCACTTCACAGCGCCCAGACAGATGGAAACCATTATTTGATTCTTAACTCGAAAGGAAATCATTTCATATCACAAAAAGCAAATTACCAGTCGTCCAAATATTTAGGGAATGAGATGAATTGAGACCTCCTCCTCTACATTGGCTTCCTGCACGGAAACTCTAATTTGGGATTTAAACAAAGCTGGAAAAGGAAAATAAACGTGTGGCAGTCGGGAGACAGCCCTGTTTTTGACCTTGGTGACACGACAGGCGAGACGGCGGGGGCGATTATGGAAGTGTGTTCTTTGATTTTAGAGTAGGGCTTGCTCTCTGCACAGGATGCCATGTGTCAAACAAGGATCTGGGGCCTCAAAATGGAGGAAGTGTCTCCTTTATGACACTTTGCAGTGTAACTGCCAATGCAGTATTTGCCAGATGGCCTGTGATGGATAGGGAAGCAATCCAATACACATCATTTCTTGTTCCTTGTCCAGGACTGGACAGTCCATCATATTTACTTTCTGTAGCTATAAGATAAAACACTATCTGTGTAACAAAGTTTTTAATATTATTAATATTGATAAAATGTTAATAATACATTGAGTTAATTAAGCAAATTGACATACTCAAACACTACACTATGTAACATTACATTTATTGATTAGTGGGGAGATACTTTAACAAGAATTTTAGTTCCATAAAACTATTTTAAAAAGGAGTTGGCTAGAAATTAGATTTTAAAAACCTCATCTCAGTACCTGTGGAGTTGTAGGTATGGGACCAGTTATTTCCCTCTTTCTACCTTTGCAACAGAGGAACATTTATTTTGCAACTAGTTGTTCCTCCCGCCTTCCCTCCACGTCCTCCATCTCCCACCTTTTGACCTAGCCCATCTTTGATTATCCCTGAGAAAAATGGCTTCTTTGACTCCCAGGGAGCAAAGGAACAAAAAAATGTCCTTGAGCTATTTGTCTTGCCACTTTTGTCTCGCAACACATCTGCACCAAGCACTGTCAGCCAAAGCTTTTATTCCATCCTTCCCTTTACTCCATATCTCCTCCCACTGCAGTGCATCAAACAGCTGGGTGTCTGTTTGTGGTCTATTCATAATTGTGCCAGGGTAATTAAGAGCTTTCTGTAAAATGATAGCTTTGTCAGGCCTCTCAGATGTTACCTAACAAGGCAGCCTACAAAGGTGTTAGTGTAGCGCATTCATCATTGTCATGTGGGGCTAATTACAAGCCTATAAATCACTAGTCTGACCTGGACCAGCCAGCCACAACTGAAGGAACAGGAACTCGGCTCTGTTAAGGTGGATCAAAACCCCAGTCCTCCCTGGATGGTTTCCCTTGTTTAATGTATTATTTTTATCTTTTAGCAAAAAACATTTGCTGCGTTATTATCAACTTTTTTGATACGTTTCCTGATTTTTTTAAATGATTAGCAATGAGCTAAAAACGTAATTTACTGTATGCATTGCAGGATCCCTACTTTTTTCATTTTACTATACCATGAACTCATTTAAAGAACCTGAATGAGATAACATTCTCTGCAGCAGACAGGGCTTAAAGTGTCCTCGCCCTGACTTTTACAATGATAGGAAGGTTAAGTTAGCACTGTGTTAGATTTATGCTGCCTTTCAAGCATCCTTCATTTCCACTTACTTACCAGATCAAGCAATCCCAGGCCAGTCTATAAAATCCCACAGCTTACTTTTCTTTAATTAAATGCCACTCGTAATGCTCCCAGTGCACCCCGTATATCTGCGGCCATAGCTGATGCTTTAAAAAGCAAAGAGCCACCTTTAATGCGGTGCGCCGTCTGCAGCTGCACCGAAGGGACAGAGCAACCAGGCATCCATCTTAACAAGGTCACACCGTTTGATTTTTAATATAACGGTCAGTGCTCGGGCCCTGCGTCCTCCTTTGAAATATTAGCGCTCATTAATGATGTGGAAGCAGCCCCGCCCCTCCCCTCCTTGCAAAAACCCATCAGCAATCATTCTGTACATGAGGGTGTGCAGAGTCAGATCTGTGCTTAGACCTGCTCCCACTCACTGCCAGGGGCTGACCAAAAGCCTGCTTTATAGGCCATTTTTATGGCATTCATTATGCACACTTAACAGCCACTGTAATTCTCTCAGATGGGTTGGGGAAGTGAGGCGATTAGCTGTTGGGTGTAAACGTGGGCTGCTTGAGACTTTGACCTTTTGTTTTGGACATGAAAGATGATGTCTCTGCCTCACGCAGAGATATTTCCTATCTGCATTCTGGTCTGTACTTTATTATGCTTTTCTCCTTCATTTGTGCATGTCTGCCTTAAAAATGGTGTCTAATCAGGAGGAAGCAGGCTGAGATAAGGTCTCGTCTTATTGAAGATGACGTTATGAATGGGATCCAGAAAGATCGTGTTGTCCTTGTGTACATAAGTTTTTGAACTTTGACCATTTTCCTTAAGGCTTATAAAAGTGTTATTGCATTCTGCCTTCTGTTAAGAATATATTCCACGGGGCTTTAAGCATAAAAGCTGAGTTAAAGTGACTGGCAGTTGTTTTCACTTCAGATTGCTGCATCTCAGAGATGTAAAAATGAGGCATAGAGGGTCAGGGTCAAAAACATCTCACACTCCTACGCAAACAGCTTATTGGAGGAAAGCCTTTGTAAAGGGGTTTAACTTTTCTGTGCTTTTTGTTTTCAGCTTCCCACTCATTTAATGTTGTGCAGCAAAAAGGGGAAAAAAAACATTAACAGCAGTGCTCTATTATAATCTACTACAGATTGTCTTTGTTGTCTTAATTCAGAGCTTCAAAACATGTCTTCAGTGAAAAACACTGAATCATGACCAACAACGCTGATCAGTCTGCTGGATGACGTGTTTTTCTTACGCGATCTCTGCAGGTTTACTGCCCAACTGCTGGGCTGAATCTTCCATGTGAAGCACAGCTTACGCAAGCAGTACACCCATAACAAATTACACCAGCACCTCCTCTCGACATGACTTATCCTCCTGTGTAGATGGAGATGCAAGACATTCCATAAGTTATTGTGCTGTGTGCCCTTGGAGCTGACGGCCTGTTTACACAACCCATATTCCTCTCTGCCTGCTCCTTGGCTCTATTCCCTAAGAGAGATTTCCAGGTCACAATCCGAACAAACCAAACGAACACATTTCTCTGAGCCTCCCTGCTTGGATGCACAAAGTAACGGCAGCTGTCATGGGAAATTTAGGTTGTAAATCTACAGACAGTGACCTCATAAAGTGTGCTTGACCTCTAGGATGAGGAGGCTGAATGGGCCACGCACCATTAAGTTCACAGACGCCATCAGGATTACATTTAAACACTCAGAACTGTATGTTGTCAGAATCAGTGGCACTTTGAAAAGTCACCAAATCGATAACCTGCACCACTGACCAAAGAGATGTGAAGTTAATAGTTTAGCTTGGTTTTTACTGACATTGTTTTAGAGTCCTGAAAAGAAAAAAATCTACCTTACTAGCTCACAGATGAGATATACAGAGCACATTTAATGATAAAACATGAATATGCAAAAAAAGGACAAAAAAGACTTGTTTCTTTTAGGCTGCATTTCTCCTACATTCAACAAAACCAGAGAAACATTCAAAGTTTTGTTTTCTCTGAAGTTGTGGTGTTTCAGCTCGACGAGAAGGGTTAAAGCTGGCCTCAGTCTGCCCTCGCGGTTCTTTTTAAGAGCCCCCCTTAAAGTATCTTTTGTGGATCCAGATGTTTTGTGTAGCTATTTATTTAGTTTGTGAACAGGCCGACAAAAAGGCAGCAGGCATAATGATGGAGAGGCAGAACCACAGTGACATTGTTGCAGGGCCTTACAAAAGATAGCTGTATGCTTAATGTGATTTAGAGCCGGGGTTGGAGCGGGGGACTTTATCGCCTTTGAGAGGGAGGTTACCAAATTGAAATGCAAATCTTAACATTTTGGAATTCATTAGGGTTGACACGGCCCTTGGAACAACAACAAAAACAAAATGTTAGGGGGTTGGGGGAGTTCTCATTTCTTCCAAATTCTTTCTCTTAAAGGGAATGGAAAGAAATGAATACGACCTTCTGACTTTGTTATTTTACTGCAATGTTGTCGTCCTCTAATTTTTCCTGTGCATGTTGATGTGAACACAGCTATCATCCACAGGCTTGCTAGTTGCAAAGTTCCCATATGGAGCAGGTGGATTGTCCCCGGCTGCACTAATGCTGCAGCAGATGAGAGCATCTGCCAAGTAGTCAGGTAACACGCTAACCCCTCTAGGTATGAGAAACAGACGTTGGAATTATGACGACAATATGATCTGTCATAATTATCTAATATAAATGTTGTCTATGGCAGACTTTGCCTCTGTGTTTCACTCCTAACTAGAACTCCAAGTTGCAGATAAAACTAGAAGGAACTTTAGCTTTTGAGAAATTAAAAAGTTAAGGAGTTTGGTGAGATGAATGTTGTTATGAAACGCTTTAAAGCTTTCTCATTCTTTGACAGTTTATATCACTCAGTTATTCTGACATTCTCACAAACAAGCCTGTGCACAAGCGTCCAACACACACAGACACACAGACACACACACACACATCTGTCACTGACGTATGGCAAGTCCTGATCTGTATCTCCCGCACACACTTCCCCAGAGAATTGATTAAAATCAGAGAGAGACAGGCCTTGAACATAGCTGCTTTTGTCTGAACAAACAAAGGCTGCCGGTAATTGGATTCACATTGAGAGAGGTATTTAAAACAGTCTGATAACTAACACAAGCTGCCAGCTTTTTGCACGGGCATTTTGTGACCCAGTCACCTTTATTGGTCTAGTCCTGCTCCAGCAGAGCACAGTTATGTCAAGCAGCTCCCTTTTAACCCCAGGGAACATTATTACGAGAAATCTGTCAGTCAGAATGGGTTCAGAGGTCTTTGACCTCTTTTTCCGCTACGGGTTCCTCCTTTTGGGGCACTTAAATGCACTATTAACTCACTCCAGTCTCAAAGTACATTTGGATAAAAGTTCACTGTCTATGTTGGATGTTTGGTTAAATGCAACTTAAAGATAATAAGGGCCTGCAGGAGGCTGACGTGACCTTTGGGAGTGTAAACTAAGCAGGCCAAATACCACAAGTTACAGATAATTAAACCGGTGAAGGGCTGATTAGAGGCAGCGAGACAAGAAATCAATGAAACATGGCCAGACAAAGTGTGTCTGATTGTTTACATACCTGAGACTAGGAGAGAGAGAGAGAGAGAGAGAGAGAGAGAAAGAGAGAGAGAGAGAGAGAGAGAGAGAGAGAGAGGGAGAGAAATGACTGCCATTTTATGTCTGGATTTGAGGTGAACAAGATAGAGATCAACTCCAAATGGCTACAGTCAGAGGGCCTGCGGCTCAGGGGACACCACTGCCTCGCAATCCATCGCTCACCCAGACATAGACACTCCATTATGCTGGCTCTGAACCTGGATTAAATCCCATCCCAACCCTGATTGTCTTTCCACCTCTACTCCGTCCTGTTGACATTGGCCTCCCGGGCCGAGGAGGCAGCTCTACCCGATGGGTCGTGCTGAGTCACAGCCCGGCCTGCTGGGTCCTGGAGGATTAGCCAGAGTGAGCCAAAAGTGAGCTAAGGGGTAGATGATTGCACCAAACCCTGAGAGATCTCTGGCTGCTCTAAGTGTATTTGCACAGTTGTCCCAGTGTAGTGATAAAATTGTGAAGGCTCATAATCAGCCCAGGTATGTTGAGTAACGTTTTGCTTATATGAGTGTCTTATCTGGGTCTGGCTACACATTATACCTTTGTGTGTTTACATTTTCATGTTCGAGTGTGTGTTCTAGCAGTATTTACCTTTTCTGTTGGTTGTTCAAGGGCAAAGAGAGTTCATCCCTTGTCTCAGTTGTACCTTGTACTTTTTCCTGCTGGTCCCTGTTTCACTTGAATGATGGCCAGCATTTGAGCTGTATGTAGAAGTGTGCCAAGTTGATAGCCAGTATATTTAACTCTAAACTAAAGTAATGTTTTTGATTGCAGGATGACAATTAAGCCAGGTAATTATTGTTGCATATATGTTTGGTCATATGTTTTGGTGGAACTGTGAAACAGATGGAAACTTCTTGTTTACCTAGCACATCCGTCCTGATGACATCATGCAGGTTGTAAAAGACAGCAAGCTTCGATTGGTCAGGGACAAGTGTGTAAAATTTATGACACTATCACAATCGACACAGTAACCATTTTAACAGAAAAACATATTGTGTAATCTTAACCCGGAGTTACATTAAGCAGTTTTGCGCTTTGGCAGCCCCAATAGGCAGTGAGAAGTAGTACCCAGAAATGCTGTACCATTTTTGCATACAGCAGGTTTTTTTTAAGTAATGGCTTGAACACACAAGATTATTTTTGAGATATTCACAATTTATTAGAGGGTTGGTCATCTCATGGTGCCAATTACAGTCGTTGACTAACACTGATGTTTGGCTATGGCAGAGAACATGAATGTTTCATTCACTTAGGCACTTATACAATTTGTTAGGGGAAGAACATTGAAAATATTATCTCACCAGATGTAAGGCAATCTTCTTAGTTACTTGTAAGGCAGATTAAAATTGTTAGCAAATGGATGTAAAGTAACTAAAATTACTTGAACAGACAGCTAATGACATTCATTGAAGTCAACCCAAACTATGCCAAATCAATGATGGCTCAGGATTTGTTCCTTCAGACTGAATTGTATCTACAGAAAGCCCTTAAGTGAATCCAAATGTGTCCCCGATTTTGATATAATATATACATTATATAATCTAGCACTTCCACACAGCACAGCCAATAGGTTTGTCTGTGCTCACCACACCCTATACTAGACAGAAACACAACATGATAAATATTTATGCTTCTAATTATTCTATGTGCATTATTAATTGAACCAAAATATCCCTCCAAGAGGATCTCATTAGGGTAGGAAATTAGTCAAAGCAAATAACGCTCATAGTTGAAAAAGCATTTTTAAACATCATCTACATTTCCTCTCTCATTTTGCCAGTGCTGAAGTTCATAAACTGCACTGTGAACGCGCTCATTAGAATTAGTATTTCCTCAAACTGAGTTGACTAGAGAAATTGTGTGTGATTAAATATTAGCTTGAATATAATTAACATTTATTAGCAAACTCTGCTATGGCAGATAATGAAAATCTTAATGAAATGCTTTGTTGAATTTTGTGTCGGGGGGGTGGATTTTATTTTTTCTCAGATTTGCAGTCAGTATGCCTTAACCCAGTCTATACAAACAAAAATTGTATTGAGTTATAATCTAGACAGCTGCTGTTATTGTAAAATCCTACTATTAGGCCCCTTCGTTGAAACAATGTTGAGTCTGTCTGCTCCGTACAACAGCCTACAGTGAGTTTAATAGGCTCCTCAGTCTGGTAGAGCTATTACCAAATCCAACACAGACCATTAGGCCGCATGGGCTTAATTGCACATTAATTGGATAATTAGTCCTGCACTTTGTTTTCCTCCCATTTTTTCAAATCTTCTCCCTCATTTTGGCAAGCGGTTGGTCATTCGCTAGATTTCCCTTTTGTCATTATGTTTTTCAGCACAGCAAGAAAATACAGAAGGTGGAGCAGTCATCCTGTGGCTGGAGATTTGCCGTGGGGAGGGGTTGCTCCACGTGGGTGGGAAGCCAAAGCTGTGAGGATTGATGGGGCCCTAGGTTGTCTTCCTCCTGTGCTGTCATGTTGACCCACAATACATGCTGTGTTTGTGTCTCCGCCAGCACAGAAACCAGGAAGAAGCATGCATAGTTAAATAGGCAACAACTCTCTAGTGCAAAAGGTGCATTATTTATGAACTTTTTAAAGAGATTTTATTCATCCCTTCCTCGTATTTCTCCCCACCATTATTGTCTGTGCTTTAGGCGTGTGCCTCAGCACTCTCAGATTGCTACCATTAAACCCGGGGAGCCATCTGATGGAGTTATCAAAGTAAATGTTTGGCACATTTGATAGCGTTTGAAATATCCTCCTGTAATAAAGCCCTCCGGGGAGAAAGAGGGACAGGCTTTTCATGCAAATAGCCGGTTTTCTGATATCACACCGTGTCGAAATATCCACATTTATCTCAGCGCTGTCAACAAACACACAGAGCACCCACTGATATGGAGGTTGATGTTTGGCTAGATGGGAGACGGAGGAAAAGTGTTCGCCAAATGACATCGGCCAGGCAGCACTTAATGAAATCATTATCTTAAATTTACAAGCAATGAATCTACCAAGCTGCAGTTTGAGTTCAGTGTGGTTTTATTGTGCATATGGTATACATATGGAAGCCAGACAATTAGAAAAAGATGAAGGAACATAAAATCTCATATTATTTTTGGAAGGAAAAGGGTATGAATGCTATTGTGTAATTTCAGATGGTTGGTGTAAATGCAGACTTTGGGGAACAGGGAGGAAATCAGTGCAAAGGGAAATTTAGTGATAGACTGGGAACTGCTCTGCCTTAATGAGCAAAGCATTGTAGTCCTCTCCCAGACCCTGATAGGTCTCCTACTGATTAGACAAGTTAAAGCTCAGTCTTTTATTATTCCCAGAAGAAGCAGTGCTTGCTTTTGTCTCTGTGATAATAATAGCCATAAAGTATGATCATTCCAAAGTGTTAAAATGCTCCTTATAAACATCGGTCTGTTTTCGTTTTGTTTATTATTCATCTTGTCCAATTACCATTCTAAAGGAGGAGTGTTTCTCGCCAGGCACTGAGGGAATAGGAGATTAAAAGGCAATGAGGAAACATCTGTGTCTCTGCTTTGCCACAAATCTGCATCTCATTCCTACCACTGGTATCCAAATAGACAGCGCCTACAATGCAGGGAAAAAAGTAAAACACCAAGGCGCATAGGGCTAGTGAATAGAGGGAAGGGTTACCATAGAAACACATACCTCACATGGGTTTATGGGCTGCATCCTATCACATGCTATCAATTACCATAAATCTTCTGGCAGCGAGGGCGGTGGTTAAGGTGCGCCTCAGCAGTGAATGACAATGTGTTGATCTCCACATATCTGGAAAGAGGCATCCAGGCTCTTTAAATCAAGAGGAAAATGGCATCAGATTTAGCTTGTGACAATAGAAAGATGGAGAGTGCCTCTAATGCATTTCCTTTCATGAGCCTGTGTGCAAACAGATATTGAAAAATCTGAAAGAGGATGCTGGCTGCCTTTCCCTTATATTCATGTCATTGTGGAGATGAATGATTGCAAAATCAAAACTTAGTGGAAAGCTTAATGCGCCACAGAGCTATACATTTATGCCTGATAATCTTTGACTGGGTGTCATCATGCTTATTCCATTCACTCGTCGTACAGCTGTCTGCACATAAAAAGCCAGCAGTGAGAATTGTGTCAGAGCACAGCGGTACACCAGTGCAATTTCCACAAATGGCATCTTTTCCCAAGCTCCCATCCTCTCGACCTCTGGCGCAGAGCGACGATGCTGAGAGCATTATCAGATGTGTTTGAGCAGCTCCCATCAGCACGACCCCGGTGGGCGGTACAGATATCGAGTGACCTTTTCTGCATGGCTCCCTGATATTAACGCAATCTCCCCGCCTTATTACCATGGGAACATTTCACAGAGTATTAGACTTAATAAATTACTTTTTCCTTGGCTTCCATCTCCCTTCTCCCTTCGCCATCTTTCGTCCCCATTCTCTCCTGCCCTGCTCCCCTCGTCTTCCCTGCTCCTGAGCCGATAACCCGACCTCCCCAGGGGCCCGGCCTCCATAATCACGTCAGTTCACGGCCCTCTTATTCCAGCAGAATTGCTTAATTGGTATGTGTTCTACATAACTGTTGGAGTATTAGACTCACAAATGAAGGTTAGAACCTCAGTGCTTGTAATCGACTGAAAGAAATTGATTTGTGCTCAGCTGCCCTTCTGGGACGAGACTTTATGGTTCTCTGAAGAAATGAAGCTTTTATAATTGTGTGTTCTCCTCCCCCCACCCCTCGCTCTGCTCTCCTGTCCTCTCTCTCTTTTTCTCATTTCCTCCCTGCTAACTGCTTTGTTGACATTCATCAAAAGGCAAAACGCTGGCAATTTATAGGTGATATGTCTGCTCTTCCATGTTACAGTGCACTTGGCATACGCTACATAAGTTCCCTGGCTGTAAAGCAGGTGTAGAGTGCTGAGCAGTGAATATCTATGTGTCTCTTATCCCCCCACAGGGAAATCTAATCATAGCTTAGGTCCTCTGTCAATGGAAATCTGATTGCATTATGTGTGATCATGTAGAAGGCGTGGAGCGGCGTCATATTAACCAAACCTGACCAACGAGCATAAATTGTCTTATGATTGATCTTCTTGGATTGTGTGCCGCTTTAAGACTTTGCATCAATAGCTGAATGTGTGTGATTAACAAGGGCCTTGTCACAGCTTTATGGCGAAACAACTAAAGTGGTCAGCAGGGGGAAATGCAGCAATGCGGATCTATCCTGGTTCTAAAGGAGACACCGGGACACGTGCAGGCACAGATTTTGCATTAATAAGCATTATACTCCTTTCCATCATACAGTTACCTAAAAGAAACGCCTTGCAATGACTAGTGCTTTTATTACATTTGATTAGCTTGTGTTACTGTTCTTTAACCGTATATAATGTGTCAACAGCATAATAGTTCAGTTGGATGCTTGGGAGTGATAGGAGAAACAGTGAATTAAAGAGTTAAGAAATAACAGGGACTTAACATAGCAAAATCATTCCCCTTACATCACCCAGGATGAAATCAACAGGACTTAACACAGTTTATCCTGCAGGACTGGGTTGCTGCCGCTGTCTGACTGGTGTCTTATGCATGACAACTCCCCCTGACTTAGGTGACCGTAGATTATTCATGCCTGCTTTCCAGGTGGGCAGACTCAGATGTGCTCAGTGCAGAGGTTTGCTCAACGCAAAATCACATTTCACGCTTGCGCTAATGTCACCTGGCGAGTGGAGAGGAGCGAGAACTGGCAGGTGGTGTTTACAAATGAGAACACCCCAAACCGCAAGCCACCCTGACACCAGATGCTGATTTGATTATGGGGTGGCATGTAAGAGAGTGTATGAATGTATGGAGAAGGCGAGGTGGTACATTCAAAGTCGATTAAGTGAAACAGCGTTGAATGTCGCATGTGTTTATTTATATTTTGTCCAAATGGAGGTGTCATCTTTGTGACTGACAAGGCTTTTCACAACACTGGAGTGGTCTCAGAGAAATGGGGTGTGGTTGCTCACTGTGGAGTCACTGTATATCTGCAAGATGAGACCATGTTTGTTGTTGATTCTTCTTGGGGCACATTCTTCCATGTGAAGTTGCTCTTTTTTGTGTTTTAGGTGTGATCGCTTTAAGTGCTATCTGTTTATGTTCAGATAAGTTTAGCAGAAAATTTGCACATTCTCTAGTTCAGTACTTTGATGTGTCTTTCTGCCCCTCAGTGTCTTAAATTATATCAAAGAAACGTTCCTCAATGCTGACAGCAAGTCAGCAACTTTCAAGAAAATCCTGTTGCTTTTGTCACAAACTAGCCTGGGAACCAGACGAATCTCATGTTTTATTTGCTCTGGCAGATACATCTGGCCCCTCTCCATTCAAACTGATTTCCTTGGTGCTGGAAGCGTCGTTGTCTTGGGCGAACCAATCACAAGCGTTTATCTAGTATGAAGCAGGTTTAATACGATGACAGACAGAGAAAAGAGCTATTGAAGCATCTTTGTAAATATCCAAAATGGCGGCTGCCAATATGGAGCGTTCAACTGCCGGCTACAGCGGCAGTATTAAACGGACTGGATGGTACATTTTCTCTAAAGAAAGAACAAACAACTGCACTTTATGTTGATAAGAAATGTGTGTTTGCTGACAGGACATTCTGTCCGCTAGGACGGCCCTTAGTCGCTCTGATTGATTGTCTCCGCCCTTCATAACGCCCCTTGGAAATTGAAAATAAACTAAGAGGTTCCAGACTAATATGCATTTGCAAATTAGTCTGGCAATGCCTGGCTAGTCAAGAACAAATTAAGTAAGGAAACACCTCATGAAACTGGCTTGTAATTTACCGTCTCACAAACTTATTCATATTTAGCAGGCTGCACATTCTTCAATAGTGGGAGTTGTTCTGTCATTGTCAGACTATGTCTACACCTGCTAACCTGTGCATGTGTGTAGTCACATTTTTTCAGAATCTGGTTAGGAAGCCCCTCTCAGCCTGGAAGACAGAGGACCAATAATGACATTCAGCAATATCAACTCTGTACTCTAAAGCCCCTTTCACACTGGCACTGCTACCCACACATTGTCCGGACATTTTCCGGACACGGTGTATGTGTGAATGCAAACGTTCAGTCAGTTGGAGCGGACTTTAAACAGACTTTAACCATCCAGCTCCTCAGTACAAAGTCCGCTCAATGTCCGGGTGAGCCCATGTGTGAATGCAGCGGGTAATTGTCCGGACAATTCCACTCCCAGCAGTCAGCTGCTCTCATCCACAGCCGCTGTGTTAATAAATGCTGCTGGCGCTGGACAAACGCAGCCTGATAAAAGCTGACGCTAACGGGAGAGAGGACTTCCTGTAAAATAAAAGATGTTTTATCTCTGCTGAAAATCTTAAAAACGCTGAATTACAAACAGCGGCGACTTTTTGCGTCATGTCCTGCCTCCTGCAGCCCTCGCCTAAACCAAATGGACTATTTCCAGTTAGTGTGAACACCTCTGACACGGCTTATGTAAGGCTGACATAAGTATCGCTGTTATTTCTTTCAGTCTGCCTGGCCATTGTCATGGCAAAATCTTCCATTATTGCTTTGCTTGCCTGTAGGTGGCAGTGATTGGACTGGAACTGCAGTTATGAAACTTCTGCCACTCGGTGATGATGTGTCTTTGCTCTAAAATATGTAATCAGTTTTTAAAGAGGGGTAGTTGGTTGTAGACATGGATGACCCCTCTCACAACCAAGTATTCTCTATACGTCAACATCCTTTCTTCTTCAATCCTTGGTAATTACCGGCAAATGCAAATTGAGCTTTGACAGCCTGTAGTAGCAGTAAGACTCAAACCCAACCTTCTAATCAACTCTGTGATTTAACGGTGCATCCTAAGCATTAGTATTCCAGAGCCGGATCCCTCTTGGATCCAGGCTAGGATTATCCAAGCTCTTAACATCTTAGCTAAGCTGGTTAACACCTGTTTTTATTGACATCCGAACACCATCCTAGTCTCCTCGTCTTCTGTGGTTTTAAAAGATCTTCTCTTGCTCTCTTCTGCATGCTAGTCACTCCTCTTCATCTAGGCTGCAGCCCACATAAATTAGTGTTTTTCCCACCACACGTATTGGTAGCAGGTCAGCAGCTTCACTGTAGAGATGGGGAGTAAATTTACATTCTTACAAACATTGTTATTGCAGCCGTTATTGTAATATGGTTACATTAGATAAGCCAAGATACTTTGATGCAAATATAAATCACTTGTTTAGAGCTAAGCTTAGTGAACTAGTGATGTAGTTATTTTTCTTGCCAGGTCCAAGTCTAGACATGAGGTACAATTTCAAGAATCCCATACAATACTGTACATTCTTGCTCACGTTTCAATTTGCTAGGCATAAAGAAAACAGGCTCTCTTTATTTGTTTATAAGGCCTTATAATTCCACTGGGGCCCACATTTGCCCCAGTGTAACTGATGTCATATTCTATAAAAACCATAAAGGCTGTTGATACAGCCTGGGGGGGGGATTCTGGTTAGCAGTGGCTTTGTAGACTCAGAGAAATCTGTTTCAAAAAGTCTTGTCAGGGTCAGTGTGGGAAACTTTGAAGAATGTCCCAGGATTTGTCGAAATCATGATGTATGGATCCTCTTAAGCGTTGCTGGCATTAGAGCTCAGCCCTATCAATGATTCCATTAACCTAAATTCCAAACCAGGCTTCACAACATGACTATATTAACCCCTCGGATTTCACCAAGCTCTTGATCCCTCGCTATTTAGATAGATGGGAATGAATGGTCACTCGCATTGTCTGGCTACCAGCAGTTTCCTGCCCCAGACAGGGAATAATCTGTAATGTGACCCTATGTTTATCTTTGGCCTATATGTGTTCACATATTTTCTGGTTATTTTTTTCCTATCCTATAACAGAAGCTGATTAGGTAATGGCAGTGGTGATGTGATATGATAAGGTATATAGAGTTGACAAGGGCAGAATCCCAATCTGCTGATTTTTATCTTCCCTCGATGAACAATAATCATTCCGGGTTAACAGCACTGGAACAAGCAGAGAATAGAAAGAAATGAGTGTCTGCCTTCATTAGGACAAAGGGAGGGTGAGCAGGAGAGCATCTGACAAGCCAGTAACGCCTCATTGTCCCTGATCTCAAGTTTCATAAATTTCCACGGCTCTCGTTAAAGGACGTGTCGCTGCTGTCACCAGGCGCTAAGTCTTATCTCCTCAACGCCGTAAAACGCTGTAATTAACATTCAACAACTGTAACCGATCCAGCATTCTTCCTCTCTAGCCGCTAATTGCCACACTATTGTGCTTGCTCACAAGTGGGCCTTTTGTGTGTGTACTTGTGGGCACACATTTCTGTTGTTCATTTTGATTGTAAATAGAGGTGAGGAAGCAGTTAATTTGAGTTTATAGGTTAAAAGTGTTCTCTCAGTTTTCCTTGCAGGAGTTGTTGAGTTTATGCCTCAGTCAAAGACTCATTTGGATTTGGATATTTTTGCATACATCTGGACATTTTAAAGGCCTTCTATCCAAGAGCTTGTAAATTAAAGCTTTGTCGACGGATGCTTTTAGTAGACTACTCAAGGGTAACGCAACCTGTATTTTTACCGTTGAAGAGCGTAGTGGAGGCCCATTTGTCGAAATCACAATTACTGTAATTACAAAATTGCAAATTCATCGCAATGCCTGCCTGTGGTTGTGAGGACACAGAGTGTACCATTATTTAAGGAGCTGCACCATTATCCTTTCAGCCATGCATGAGCGTCCCCCTCACATCATATCCTCCATTGGATCAAACACAACCTCCAGTTGGGAATATATAGCTGCACTGCTATCCACTTACAGTGGCACACAGTGATATTTTTTTTCCTTTTGAGGCATTAGATTTTCTTTCATAGTTTCAAGTAGATACCCAGCAGTGTCAACTCGTTTTAGTAGTAAATGTTTTTGTTTTCCCAATAGCTGCTCCTGCCTGACCTTACCGGAGCAGAAGCCGTCACAACAAGGCCTTATGAATAATTAGTCTGGGTCAACTGATACTCTCCGGCTCCACACCGCTGTCATCTATTCTGCCAGCGCCAGCCAAAAGCCAATGAACTGTGCGCAATTCTGCTCGATTGAATCAGTTGAAGTTGATGCAGCTCTTGTTATTCGAAGGTAAATGGCTAGATGTAAGTTTATACGGGGGCTACCCTTGAGGCCAAGTGCAGAACAGGAGAAGGGCCATCAAATTAGCAGCGTCACAGGGACCACGTTTGGAGACTTCTACGGTGGTCTGTCACAGATATGCAATCACCTGGTGCTTTATCTGTATGCTGCCGGCCCAGCATTTCATTCTCTGGGGATTAGAGCGAATGCCAGGGTAGAGTTTCCGAGAGCCAAGACGGCCCCAGGAGAACAAACAAAACCAAATGGTTGCATAGTGTTTCTTGTCCTGGTTTCATGTTCGGGTCAGAGGAGATGTTGTGCAGGTGTCTGGGGATTCAGGTGTGTATCTACGGAATGGGCTAAGAGCTTTATTGTTAGACACATGATGTACATGTCTTTTGTTACTCAGATGGCTTCTTTATGGGCTTTTTTTTTTTTTTTTTTGGCTAAAGGAGCAATTTTATTTAACGGAAAGTGTCTTAGCAAGATGTTATGCCACCACAAGCCTCCAGAACAGCATCAATGCTCCTTGACAAATTGTTTAGGTGGGTTGAGTCCTGGTTACTATAAGGGCCATAGCCTATTATTTACATAATTATATTACTAATCAAACATTTTGTGATCCCTACTGAAGCATCTACATTAATTTTGTTTCCACTCATTTATACATTTCCACTGTCAGAAGCTAGAAAACTAAACTTGCTGTGTCTATTTCACAGGACTAAGCTTCCGTGTGTGTTGGGTTGTGGCTTAACCCCATATGAAGAATAACCTGTTCTTTAGCAACTCATAGCACCCTTTGTGGTTTGACTTGTTTGCACAACAGGCACATAGGTTGTGGTTTTTCTCACATTTTCACAACGGCTCACCACCAACGAAACTGCAGTCGCTGCAGAGTTTGAACTCTCACTGCCTCTCCTTCCTGTTAGAGTTCTGTGGAAATTAACTCTGTCTCACCAGAGAGCTAACATCAAGAAAGTGAAGCAACTTATAAAATATCTCTCACACATGTTGGTTTTGTTGTCAGAACTTTGGAAGACACTGGATATATTTTTGACCAAATAACAAACATGTTAAGTTGTTTGCCTAGCAGTGAAAAGCTCCGTGCCTCTGTTCATTAGGACCAGGCCTCAAATTTGCCACGGAAGAACCAGTCCTTCTTTTAGGTTGTTATTAGTGTAATATCCTTAGACTCAATATAGTATCAATGTCAGCTGATGTGTGGTGAAGACACAAAGACGTGCCTTCAACTAGAGTGCTTAATTGTGTGCTTAATTTATTTTCATGCTCACATTGCCTCTAATTTGACCTGCAACATCAGCAAGACCATCTGCAGTCCCCACACTTTCTTGATTGGACATAGATCTGGAAAAAATTATCTCTGACTGTGATGAATTTTATAGATAGGAAAGATGCTGGCAAGCTAGCAAAAAGGTCCTTTTACGAGCACCATGAACAAAGGAGAGTTTATTCTCCTCAGGGGTTTGCAGAGGAGAAGATGGAAAGCATAAATGAGGGAAAGTGTCATCATATGGCTTTTTTTAAATGAGATTGTTAAAGATAGATCTAATTTTAATTTGGGCTAATGCGAGGAACACTATCAGCCATTGACTAAGGGTGTCTTATGACTGACTTGACGTACTTCGCTCAACAGTCTTGTGCTTTTACTCTGCAGTTTCAGTTCAGAGACAAGGCCAAGAGCATAGACAGGGTGGTTTTAAAAGCTCCTGCACTCACTGTTTAGTTCATGAACTTAAGCACACCACCTCCTTCCTTCCATTCAGCTCCTGAAAGCACAACTATATTAGTATCTCCCAGAGAGTGTCAAGCGAGTCTGCTGCTTGTGTTTACAGGCTATTCAATCACTCTAAGTACTAGTGGCAGACTGATTTTCTTGGAAATACATTTGCCACAGTCCCCCCTGGCTCCTTACATGCAAGGTATTTATCATATGAAAATTTGGAACTATCTGACTCGCCTATTTTACTAGCCTTGTCCTAGAGCTGGGACTGGTAAAACATTGTAATATATGTACTGCTGTCAAAATTGAACATAAAAATATCCCAGAATACTGTGAGATTTACACTCTGTCATAGGGAAGTTGTTGCTTCTATAACACCATCGCACAGGAGATAACATCTCACAGCTTAAGTAGTCTCACAGTAAAAATGGGTCATTTGATTTTATTTATTCTTTTAGTTCTCAGTTTAGTTCACAAAAAAAGTTGTGTACTTTAAGCAACAATCCAGTTAAAAAAAAAATCAGCTACAGTGTCAATTTGTTTTTAGCCTACTTAGCATATGTATCTGCTGGAAATATTGCTGCGTGCCACCTCATATCACACATTTTGTGTGTGCGTGGAATGTCTGAGTGTGTGCACGTGTGTGTGTGTGTGTGTGTGTGTGTGTGTGTGTGTGTGTATGCGCTAGTGACCTCAAACCTGGCAACAGCCCCTGCTAACAGCTGGTTTTCTGCCAGTTTTTCTGCAAGGCTATGAGAAAATTAGCTGAGCTGTGTGGTGGCTTGTAGCACCCTAATATACCATTAAGCAGGGTGACCGGGCTCACTCAAGATTGATGACTGTTGTCTATCCGACCGCACTTTGCATCTTTAGCATTAGGTCCTTGTTCTCGAGGTCATAGGTCACAGGTCACATTCATAAACTGACGCACATGCAGCCATTTCCACACCACAGTTTCTTCATTCCCCTGGGTTAAAAATTGGCTACGGTATTTTGTAATAGTAACAGCAACGGTTATTGTAAGGGGATGTAGTGCATACACTTTACAATGGTAATTTTACATCTGTCTGTCACCATTGTGCCATAATAATTGAAATGTCAGTTTAGGTCTACACTGAAGCCTCAGCCTGTGAGACCCTCCCAGCTTCCATGTAAATAAACAACATGCAGAAGATTGAGTGCCAGCATGTCTTCAATCATGTCTGCTCTGTCGTCGTCTCTTTCAGGCTTTGCTCTTTTCTCTTTGTCTGCCTCCCTCTGACCTGTCTATTTACCCAGCATCCCCCTCTGTAACGAGGAGCGTTTGCTCATCAGCCATGTTTAAACTGCAGACAGGATTAACTTGGCTAAAGACTTAATGCACATGCACAGTCACCCCAATGCTCTGTTTGCTGTTTCCAGGCCGCAGATCGACTAGCAGCTCTGTCAGGCTTCCCTCTCTTGCTTGTTCTCTGTCTCTCTGGGCTCCCTAGGCCTCACCCTCCTCCTCCTCCTCCTTCGTCCTCATTTTGCCTGAATTAATTGAGTTCTCATTTTTTGTGGGAAAGCTCACAGGAGGGCTGTATGAGGAGCGAGAGAAGAGTGATAGAAAGAATGAGATAGACAGAGAGAGATCAGTGGCAGAAAGCCTAGGGGGCATAGCTCTCCCAGAGGTAGGCAGTCATCAGTTTCCTGGGGGACGGCGAGGCCCCTCTGCAGTGACTTATATCTTTATCCTCTCCACAGTCATCCCTCAGCACATCAGGGAAGACCCATAGGCTGGTGGTCAGGGTCAGGCAGATGTGCTTCTTCACTCCCCCAGCCCAAGGGAGGCTGCCACCTAATATAAGCTCTTTGTGTCTGTAAAGCTAAGAAGTGGACACACTGAAAAGTGTGCAAGCTCAGCAACAACCAAACTAGAAAAACACAAACCAACCAAGCAGATTCTACTTAAGTGGATGTACATTTTGGGAAGCATGCTTAGCCAACACAGCTCTCCTTGTGCAGGGTTGGACGTGACATGTGACGCCTCCACACAGTAAATGCTAACCGAAGCGCTAAATATGTGACAAGGACTAGGTAGTTTTATTGCTGTGGAAACGACCCACAGACAGAACATGATATTGTGTTTTGCCTCAGTGTAACTCACTACAAATACTAGATGTGGAAATAGCAGGCAGAATGTGCACCCGCGGACTCTACCTTGGCCTGAACCCTTTCAATTATGAACCATTACAACTTCTCCCCTTGCAATATTCATGCACGGGCAGATCACTCCTTCAGATGTCTTAGGTTGCTGTAAGTTGAGATAAACACTTGCCGAGTTGTAACGGCCAATCGCCCGCCTCTATTCTTCAATGTCACTGCCTTAGCACTCAATAATTCAAGGCTTTGCGGTAATGAGCTCCCCGTAGGCCCTGTCCCCAAGGAGCCTCCCCACTGTGCCTCCACTGTAATGTAGTTATATCTCATGTCAGCTTTCAAATCAATTACATTTCTATCTGATGGCTATGTAATTGTGCCTGATTGAGTTTTTGGCACGCCAGCCAAGTGTGTGGTTCCCAAACTCAAGCCAGTCAAAACAGGAAGCTTCATCAAATGAAACTGTATTTCATTCTGATTGAGGCTGCTTGCATGATAAGCACAACTGTAATTATCATAATAATAACAATAGCAATCTGTGTTTTCTCAGCTTTGTTGTTTTTTCCCCCTTGCTCTCCAGATGAAATTTTGCCCCAAGGACTACGAAACAACATTTGCTTTACTCAAGATGCAAAGGCTGATTTGATTGTTTGTAGCATGTGCAATTTAGTAGATTGTATGCAAACCATTATGCTTTTGTATAAATTTGTATAAAGTGTCTGGAGTCTCCCTTAGTTTTAGTGCATCAGACTTTTTCCTGCAGGACTACACTTTTTGACTAGAGCCATAGTGATCTTCACATGTTGTGCTTAGATTTTTTCAGTTGTCAGACATATAGTGTCCCACTGCCAACAGAATTCATATTGTCTTTTGGCATTATGCCTAGATATAACAAGCTAACCTCTTACCTACAGCATCAAGCTGACAGCTAAGGTCAGAGAAATATTGTTGTATATGTCAGATCTTTGAGAGTAGAATTTTATTTTTAAAAGATTGGATGGATTGATAGATGGGTAGATGGATGGGCAGACTGATGGACATGTGGATGGATGGATTAATGGACTGATGGATGGACGAGTGAATTTACACATATATGGAAGGACAAACCGCTGTACAGACGGATGGATGGAAGGATGACTGGATAGATGAATGCATACATGGATGGATGGACGAATGGAAATACGGATGGATAGATGGATCAACAGAATGCATGCCTGGATGGACAGAGGGAATACTCTAATGGAGTAGTATTGAGATGGATGAGGGGGAGGATGCTGTGGTTAGGTGCATCAGCAACTAAATAGAGATGAATTGTGGCTGCTGTCAGCAGGACTAAGTATAACAGACATAGTAAAGCAGCCTGGCTCATCCATAATCAGCAGACACAGACTGTCTTCATGGCAGAAGAGAACTTCTTTGGAAATAAAGCACTGAGGGCATCTACCAATCTGTCTTTCTATCCTCACTTCATCATCCCTTTTCTTTTTATATCCCCTTACTCTTGGTGTTCTTGCCCTTTAAATCTCTTCACGTGTATTATTCTCTCCTCATTTCTCTTCTTAAGGTCTAGAGTCTCTCTCTCTCTCTCTCTCTCTCTGTCTCTCTCTCTATCTTTCTCTCTCTCTCTCTCTCTCTCTCTCTCTCTCTCTCTGTCTCTCTCTCTCTCTCTCTCTCTCTGTCTCTCTCTCTATCTTTCTCTCTCTCTCTCTCTCTCTCTCTCTCTCTCTCTCTCTCTCTCTCTCTCCGACACTGTCTTTTGTGTTAACAGCCTTCCATTTTTTTGCAGTGGGAGAGCCACTGGGTGCACATCTACAATCTTGCCTTTCATTTCATGGCTTCTGGAAATGGATGTTTTACTGCCTTCATTAAGGCATGCAGCAGTCAGCACCGTGTTTTCCCTCTGAAGTTTAGCTCCATGAACCTCGCCATTAGAGGACATTATGGCCCCAGATTTCAGGGCACAGTGGAACACTGTATAATTTGATTAGTGTTATTAATCAAGTGGAATACCGCTCCTTTCACCCCCATCTCCCTCCCCTCCTCCTCCTTCTTTGCCATTTCACTCCTGCTTTCAAACCCTGAGGTTCCCTTCCCTCTTCCTCCTCCCTTTATCCGTGCACCTCTCTATCGCCTGCACTACAACACTCATGCAGTGAAAGTGACAAAAGGCCTTACGCCTTCCCTTTTAAAAACAATGATTTACCACTTGTTTTTTTCTCCCCCCTCACAACCCCCATCCCTCTTCAACCAATGTCCCCCCCCCCAACCCAGGACATAAATCAATTGAGATGAAAGTTCCATAATTGTGCTTGCTGGGAGGGATTTGAGCAAAATTGCACTATGAATTTTTTAAAGGGAATTTTTACTAGCTGTTCAGCGAGACTTGGGAGGCGAAGGAAGGTGAGGCCATGAGGATTTATGGGCCCGGATTCTTCATTACTGAAGTAATTTTCCTGCAAATGATAGTGCAGCACCCTGGAGGGGGGAGCGCTGCCCGCCTGGGAGAGTACAAACCTGCTTAATCTCTCGTGGAGAGAGAGCAGCTCAGAGCACTAATATCATCTGTAAGCGACTGAGGCTCCATTTGTTCACATCTAAACCGCAGCTAGTGTATTTGTGATTCATAGTAATTGATTGCTCAGACTCGTTCCAAGAGTAGCTGTACAAGTTGATTTCATTACGAAGGACAGTTTTGTTAGAATTGCTAAGATATATGCTCCGGGGTCAATTCTATGATACACTGTTTTCACAAAATATGTACATTTTGTCAGACATTTTAAGTTTTCAGTATGATTTGTCTAATTGCAAAGGTTGATAAGTACACCAGCTGTACATGTGCACTGAAGTAGTTGAGGGATTAATTGGGCTCGACATAGTACAGTATATTATAAAATAAAGATGGAGGTGGGGAAGAACAAGGCATTTAAGAGGAGAAAAGGTCAGTTTAAATTATATTTAATACTTTCTCCCTTTTCTGTTTCTGTGGTTGACACTCTGTCATCTATTTATGGTGTGTACTGTATGTCCATCCTCGTGCTGATTTAGATATGCTTTGCCAAGCTGTCATATTGTTTCTTCAGCAAGGGTCTCCACCTTTCTCTCTACTTTTGGTCTTTCCTCCCTTCTCATTTTAACCTTCCTCAGTCCAATATGGCTGACGTTCTGTCTCCATCTCTTTAGGTGCAGCCAGCAGCAGTGGCCCTCCTCAAGGTTAGTGCGTCCACGATGCCAGGTCTCATTCTTTATCCTGCCTGCCGTCCACTCAATTTTACAGCTCAGTAGCTTGAGAAGCAGAGGGGGTAAATCTGCTGCAAGAAGGAGAAAGAGAGAGAGAGGGAAGGGGAGGAGGAAGGGAGAAACAAAATTATTGTGCACCCTGTCGACGATTGAAGTGGATCTCATTCCAGGCACACTAACAACTCGAGACAATTAGTCACTTCTCACTAGGCCAGACCTGAGACTCACTTGAGGGCCAAAAAGAGGCAGGGAGTAGAAGACCGACTAGCATGGCTAGGCAGTGCAGTTACAGGAGCGACTCAGTGGAGAGATAAGCAATGTAGGGATGAAATGGCTCTGAGTTCTGCTGGAATGGCTCCTTGGGGCTTTTTGTGCAACACTGAGATAGAAATAGGAATATATAACATGGAATTAATGCACTGATAAGTCATAAATATCTGTACAAAATACTGCACTTTAAAAATATCTCTGAATATGAATAATTATTATTTTTATGGACATGTCTTAGATTGATGTTGCCCGCTTCTAATGCTAAGATCACAAATAAATGCAGTTAATGACTGACTTATGACTTATATAATGATCTACTGGTAAGTAATTTATGATGCATTTTTTCTTTTTCTTTTTTTATAACATTCATCAACATAAACAAAGACCACAATGTTATTAATCTGTTACGTTCCACCTATTAGGCTGTCTAAGGTAGTTTGTAGCCAAAGATGAGCCCTGAAGCTCCAGCCACCACATGCTCCTGAACAAAAGTGAAGCATGACTGAGGTGGGTGGTGCGTAGAAGATCAGGGAGTGGAAAGAGAGAAAAGTTTGTCCTGGGCACTCTGCAGAAACGCAGTGTGACCAATTGAGGTGAAGGGGATGAATGAGGCCATTCACTGGGCCTAATGAAAGAGTTCCTGCTGGGCCCTGAATGAGGGTGGGCCCATCTGCACCACATAGGCGTGCACAAACCAGTGACCTCGAAAATTACCCAGGAAGCACTTTGGGACAGTCACCCCAGCAACAGGCCGGGGTGCGCATAGAAACCAGGCGCTTCAATCAGTGCCTGGCAGCTTCTTAAACAGAGCAAAGTTTTTCTCTCTATTGAAAGAGCTCTGTGTGAAATCAACTTAGAGGGACACCCCCCAGTTTTTTTAAAGGGGGGGGAGCTGCCTATAATTGTACCATGTGAAACGTCCAGGAGCTCTTAACAGCTTTGAGAGGTGTGGGATGCGGCCCTCAGGATTTTTAATCTCAAGACACAAAGACCTGTTTGTCTTAACTACATGTGTATATGTGCTGCCTGAGTGTATATGCAGTACTGTATCTAGGTTAATTAGGTTCAGGGGATGTACTGTATAGTGGCACGTTTAGGATGTTCTGAAATAGATCCAATTACAAAGATTCCAGATGAGGTGAGATACCTTCAGCACCCCTGGGGACTGGACATTAAGTTTACAAGCATCTTCAAGGATCTGGTTCATTGGATTTTATCTGCGTTATTTGGTTTAATATATTCAGTCTTGATGAGCCAGAGGCATGCAGGTCATTGAAGTTCCATTCCCGTCTCCGTTCCCTCACAGAACTTTTGACAGCGTGAAATGACAATCCGCCCCTGCACGCATCTCCCACGTCAAAAAGTAATGAGATTGTGCTGCTGGAAATATCACTACAAAGCATCAGGCCTGCACTCGGGTCTGACTGCACCTTCAAACAGCGCTGCCTGCCAGCTCGCCTGCCTCGCCTGCCTGCTGAAAAAGAAACGAACAAAAACAATCAGAATCAGAGACAGAGAAACGGCAAGGGAAGCTCCCCATACTGAGACAAACGAACACGCCAGGGTCTTTCATCCTGAGAGTGATTAGCCATCCGAAACGTTTTAAAAACCTGCTTTGAGTGTGTTCCTCAAACGAAAGAGTTCCATTGAGGAGTGGTGGTGAGATGTTTCTCGCTGGGAAGCGCCAGTGATCTAGTCTCTAATTGTGGCGTCGCTGACAAGGCTGGTGTGGCTGGGAGCTTTTTAAGCGGGGCTTTTTGCTACGCTCTTGTTCCCTTCCTGTCAGATCCACCACCAAAGGCACCGGGGAACAAAAAGGCCCCTCAGATTCTGTTCTTACATCCATCT
Organism: Lateolabrax maculatus; assembly: GCA_031216445.1. Classification (NCBI taxonomy): domain Eukaryota; kingdom Metazoa; phylum Chordata; class Actinopteri; order Acropomatiformes; family Lateolabracidae; genus Lateolabrax; species Lateolabrax maculatus. Next base: position 21,838,436 of record CM062217.1, read on the forward strand.
GCCTAGTGCTTTGTGCATAAATACAGGCTTAATTTAACACACTAATAGGCCCTGATGCTGGCCTAATGTGACCAAAACTACAATAGGTGCTGTAAATGTGGTGTTTGGTTGCAGATATGTGAGATTATCCAACATGATTTTCAGTCTGTATAATTGTTGTCTTCATCGCTCTCATGTTCTTTCATTTATTGAAGTCTCTCAGCTTCAGAGAAGATGCAAAGATTCTCACACATTGGCAATAGTGTTACCGTTCTTCTGCAGTATAGCAGGAACAAAGTCATGTTCAAGGTCTCTGAGCGGCGTTCAGTGGAGCTGGTAGGAGCTCTCAGAATTTGGCACAGAAACTTTTAAGATCCTCTACTGTTCAGAAGCCAGGTTGTCCAAGGTTTGAGGGATCGAAGAGAGGCGGTTTGAAGAATAAAAGAATCAGTGACAGTAGGGGGAAAAGGGAGGAGTTGGAGGGGTAGAGAGGAGAGGAAAGGAGTGAAACCCTAGCTCATAAAAATCAGTATTATAACAACATTAATTGATGCTGCTGAGTGCCATATGTGACGCCATATGGAAAAGCTACCCCAGAGGCCTGCTATAATAGACAGCCCGTAGCGGTGCACACAACTTGGCACATTTACAAACAAGGGACGTCCCATTAATATCAGCCACGCAGACCGAGCAGGAAACAGTGGGAGAGGGAGTGAGAGGGTGTTGGAGGCAGGAAGGGGGGCGAGAAAATAAAGAGAGACAACCAAGATACCTCATGTTTTGTTTCGTTGCCATCTTTAGTCCTTATTTTATTTACTTTTTATCCACTTGCCTCATACAATAATTTCTACCAACTTGAGAGAAATTCAAGAGATTTTCTAGATGCATATCAGTATCCATTTACAAGCTTTGCTCCTCTACTCCCACGGTTCCTTAATTACAGTAATAAATGGCCCCTCCCTTCTGGGTTGATCAGACCGCCCTCTGTCCGCCCAACTGTCAGTCCCACCACAGATGCCCAGTGGCCCTTTCACCACACACACACAGACACACACTTCAGCAGGTGAGGTGATTCATGGCACCTTGACAAAGGCTGCGTGAACGAGCTCTGTTTAACCTCTTCTGTGCCTAATCACACGGCAGCTGTTATTTACGGCTGCTGTCCGCAGTTTCCACTGCCTGGTTGCTCACAGCACTGTCTCACTCTTACACTGCATTCTGTCTCATGACAGAGACTGCTGTTGGATGTGGGCATTCTGTAAGACATTGTACACTAAAAATGTCAGTTTACGGGTGGTAAATATTACATTGATTTTATGTTCATTTAAAATAGGATTAATGAAGTGAACCATTTATATTTTAGTTGTTTTGGGATCACAGCTTTTAAGATGCAATGGTCACAATGTTAGGGTAACAGTTCTGTATTTTGTGAACTCAAAATCATTAATTGCCAAGAATATGCAACTAAGAATTATTTTCATTACTGAATAAATTGTTGATTATTGTTTCTACTAATCATGTAATCATTTAGTTTGTAAATTGTCGGAAAAATTTCACAATTTTTTAAAACCCTATGATGTTTAAATTGCGTCCAAAACTCATTCAATTAACAAAGACATAATAGAAACAAAACAGCAAATCCTCACATTGGTTGGAAGTTGAAAGTATATATAAGGCATTTTGCTTGATAAAGATTAATCAATAATTAAAACTAAGTAATTGTTTTAACAATGATAGTGGGGTGTTAAAGCTGACAATAATAATTACAGAATTACTGAAGTCTAAGATAATCAGTCATGGCAGCAAGGTGGTTAGAATCAAGTTTGAACTCTTTAAAGTTGATGCTTTTGTCCTGTGAAGATGTTTAGTTTTTCTTTCTCCTGTACGTGCCAGGAGATGCGAACAGACACCTTTACGGATATGTACACGCATCCGTTTTGCACGAGGCTCTTCTGACTCTTCTGACATGCCCAGAGCAGGGAGGGAGAAAGAAGAGATCCTTATGAAACGGAGTTGTCAGCCATTCTGTTGAGTTTCATAGAATGTGAGGCGAAACAAGAATAGCGTACAGCTGTTTCCTCCCTGACACAGAGGGAGGCAGATGAAGAGCAAAATAGAGAAAAGAGAGAAATAGTGAGAGCAAGAGAGAGAGAGAGCTCTCCGCTCTATGATGTGCACTGATGTTGCCGCAGCTCTAGGTCAAACGCTGCCAGTGTTTTGTGTTCATCTTCGTCTCGTCTCCCCAGTGCTCTTCTAAATTATTCACAGCCTGAAGATGTGCAATGTGGCTGCCTCCTCCCTTCCTCTCTCCTCCTCCACTCTACATTGCTCTCTGTCTCTCTTTCTCTGTTTCCCATCCTTTCCTTCTTCTCTCATGTGACGGCTTGTTTTAGAGGCAATGAACAGAAGTCTCTCCTTGCAAGCTGGTTAACCCCCCCCCCCCCCCCATCCCCCATCCCACATACACTCATCTACCATCAACCACCCACCTTTCATCACTGACTTCATCTCTCACACTCCTCCTTTCATCCCTGCTCGTCCCTCTCTTGCCTCTCCTGGCTGCCAGACTAGAACCAGCCGCCTGTTTTTTAAGGGGGAGGCTGCCAGCTGTTAGCATCAACTCCTTGGTAGCTCCTGCTCTCCCCCTACATCTCTCACTTTCCTCTCATTTCATAGGATCAACAATGTAGGGGTCAGGCTGACAGGGTATTTTTCCCCCCGTTTCTTTTTTTTTTCTCTCCTCTCAACTCTTTAATGATTTCCAGTGACTTTGTGCTCATTTTATCTAGCCGAGTTGAGAGATAAACCCCAAGTGCGTACCAAATCCTCAGGCCAGTCGATGGCACTGATTAAAGATATGCCCGTCAGTCATTTCACCTTTAACAGACTGCCAGTCCTGCAAAGATGGAGGGAGCTGCTAGAAACCAAGGACATAGTGGGGCGAGGGTTAGGCGATATGATGATAAATACCATAAGATGATCAGAGTTTGTCCGCCATCAGATTTGGTCATACTGTGTATACTGTGGTATCCATCCCTTTATTGTTTGTGGGTGTATCAGACTGTTGCAGGCAATGAAAATCAGTGAACAGGCACAGGAAAAACCTTGATTTATCAGGTATTACGTATCCTGGACTATCCAAAAAATGGACATTTGCTTATTTTTTCCATAAATTGTTTCGCGATTGAGTTTACAAAATATTTACTTTATCATACTACATATTGATATTGTGATATAAAATTACATTTATAGTGATAACAAGAAATTTAGATTTTATCCATATCGCCCACCCAAAGGTGGGACGCAGCCTAACGCATATGCAGCACCTCTGTGTCTGAATGTGTTGGCTTGTAAACCGCCTGCTTTTGTAACAGATTATAATTGTCATGTTAACTAGGAAGACACAAGTATTAAATCCTGTTTGGACAGCAGGGGTTGCAGGATGAGGTGTTCCCCTCATGGCCACCTGAGGAGAGAGCAGAGTGGAGAGAGCAGTTGAATCCAGTTCCAGCCGTTTCCACAGGACACTCATTTGTAATTCTGTTCCCTGCCTACAATAACGTTTGATCATTGCAGAGGGGGGACATAAGGTACAGGGAGGGGGGAGGAAGCCGAGGCTTTCTCCCTCTCTCTTCACTCCCCACCTCCCCAAACCCCCTACCCGCCCTCTCGCAATTGCTGTCACCCAGTATGAATGCCCCCTCTGGCCCGATGACAAGTCTAGCGTGAAACGCTTGGCTGCCCCCTGAAATTAGCAGTAGAGCCCCCCGGCAGCACATGCTTCTCATGACCAGCACACAGTGGGCTGCCGCCAGATTCTTTTCATTATGGCTGTGGCCTGCCAGCCCCCTTACTCTACCTCCTTCTGCGTCTTCCTCCATTCCACCCCCCCTCTACTTCTCCTTCCCCCTGTGTGTCGGCCAGAGCTCAGTAAACAGCATCTGTAGTGCTCATCACATTACTGTCGTAGGGAACAGAAGGAAGGAGGTAGCCAAGCCCTCTGTGGGTGTTGCTGTTATTTCTGTGTATCTATGTGATTGCACATAGTATGTATATACTGTGCATGTTTCTGTGTGTTGGCTTGACAGGATTAGTGAGAGAGAGAGAGAGCTAGTAGTAACAGTAAAGAGAGTGAGGAAGAGTGAGAGAGGAGGGGAGTAGCAGTACAGAGCGATGCCTGGAGGCTCAATCTGTTCCTCACTGAGCTACATCAGTGTTAGAGACGGCGGCTCGGGCCGCGGGGAAGCCTCCACTCGCTCCATCAAACTGTCAGGAAGCCAGCGGAGCTGCACAGGGAGACTCTCAGCTGCCCCCAGGGCCAGTTCAAGTCAACATCCCATTTCCTTGCCTCCTCGCCTAATTTCTTCTACGCCCCGACTTAAATTTCCAGTGCCCAGTGTCTGCCACTGCAGCTCAGCAGCACCAGGCCCGGGGCCATGTCAAAACACATGGTGCTGGGGGTTGTACATCCGTTTATGTGTGTGTGCGTTCACCTCTGAAGGCAAGATAGCGAGCTAGTTACGGTCACATGGTCAGCAGAGACAAGAAGAAGCCGAAGGGAGCATTATGAAAGACGAGGTTAAAAGAAAAAACATAAATCAGTGTTGCTGTTATTTTCTCTCACTCTCCTACCTATGTCCCCATTTTTCTTCGACAACTATATTCATAACACAGTTGTGTATTCCCTGTCCCTTCAGGTTTCTGGCGTTTTTCTTCTTTTTCTCTGAGCTGAATAAATGCTCCCTGTTCCCTAGTACATCTGCCATTACTGTCTGTTTTTCCCTCGCCAGACTACTCCAAGGATCACACCAGCAGCCCAGCCGGCTCTGTCACTCCCCCAGTGAGTGCTGAAAGCAAAGGTTGAGGGATTTTTTGTTGGAAAGAACAAGGCTGTCCTTTAATTTAGTGAAGAAGGGGGACAGCTCTTCAAGTTTACCCCCACCACTATCACCATCAATCTGTCCGTGCACCCCCTCCACTTCTTCCTTCTCGACCTCACCACATACTTTGCATGGAAGTGAAACAGAGCGCTGCCAGGTCTCAGTGATGTTTACATGGACTCTGGGTAATGTTAAAGTCTGCTTAGTTTGGCCCCAGGTCAGGACTATATCTTTCCTCACCCCGGCTTGATTTACATGGCCCCCGCTGACTCTTCCCTTAAGTGTGTCAGCTCTGAACCAGAGCCCTCTGTGTGTCTGGCTAATGCAAAGAGCATTTCTCTGAGCTTGTCTTCTTCAATCCTCCTTAACTCTCATTCTCTCTCCGTCCTCTTTCAATGGGCCTCTGTGAAAAGAGCTTTTGCTGAAGCCGTCTCTCTGTTTGCACAGCCAACTGCGAGGTCCCAAGCTCAAATATGGTTTTACATGAGAGCCTGTCTAGGCCTCTCCTGCTGGTCGATATCATTTCTACCCGGCAGAGCTTTTTCTCTCAATCTCATTCCCTCTGGATCCTTCATCTTCACTGGGATCAATACTTTCCTAATCCAGAGCTCCTAGGCTGACCCTGGGTAATCAGCTGACTTCCCATGCTGCTTGCTGGGGAGGTCAAGGGTCAAATGGCTGTATAGATTTGATCCCGTGATCAAATCACTTTGCTAGGTGGTGCTTTCAGATAAAGCTAGTGGGGTCAAGAGCAATCACTAGATTTTTTTCTTCTCTCTGTGGTTGAGAGAGGTAAATGCAGTGGTGCTATGTTTGCCATGTCGACCTTAATATTAATACAGCACCACAACTGAAGTTCAGCACTTACATGCTTACACACATGTAAGCATACATAAATACATGCACGCACCACCTCCTCAACTCTGCAGTGACTCATTGCTTTCTAAGTTTGTCTCACAGAGAGTAAGAACACAAAGGCATGCAACAAAACAACCTGTTGATAAATTATTGAAAGCTGAGTTAAAGTAAGGCTTCACCCTTCTCCACAAAGGCCGAAAAGAGACCTTCAGATATCTCACTGTTGTTGAGTCCCCAGCGGACCCCGGGCTCTGCTTGCCATCCCCATCAGAGTGGCCACGGTACCTACATCCCCACATCTCATCCCAGCATCCGCAGGAGGGAAATTGCGGTAGGAAATTGGTGTTGTTCCACCTGTATCCAACACTGCTTTGGTCCTCGACTATCTAAATGGACCATTACCGCCTATGTGTGCTCTCACTCTAGGAGATCTGGGTTTGCCAGTACTCTCTCCTTTACAATTAGGGGTATCTCAGTACATGTCCCTGGAGAGATATTTCCTAAATTGAAGCCATTTCTCTCATCAGTATGAAGATGTCAAAATTTGCATTGTTGGCTCGTCACCTTATTCGCTTGGACAGTTGGGATCAAGTGCTGCTTCTGTCTCACTGTTAAATCCGAGTTTTTTTGGCCCTTCAATCAATTCTGCCAGTTTAGTTTTTACATGCTGGGATTTTTTTTTTTCTCCAGTTCTCAAGTTTTTGATGAAAGGCATTCAATCACTGGTACAAAGCCATCACCATATCCCAGACTGATCATTTCAGTGTTAATGAATGGAAAACAGTTGGAAACGTTATTCCTATGCTTACCATTGTATGCTTTACAACATAATCTGGTGGCAACACTTCTTATAGTGAGTTTGATAAACTGCAGCCAGGCAAGTTTTCGTCACAAATTGTATTGTCAAAGCACAAATACTTTCATTCGTATTCTGTCTTTTTTTCTTTTGTCCATTTTATTTATTACTTTTATTTTGAGTAGGAGCCGACACTGACACTTAAATGCCAGCAGCTCAGGCAGCTCTTGTTTTGCCTATTTTTTCTAGATTTCTTGCAGCAGTACAGGGTTGCAATCAGTATTCAGGCAGACAGTCGTTGACGCCGTGCCAGCATTTGCGTAGCCGGGCAAGTTCCTCCTCTGTTCCTCTCTTTATCTCTGAGGCAGAATTCATGGCAGACTGTTCTCCGAGTGTGACAAGTGGAACTGTGTGATTAATTTGGCCAGTCGTTTTAATGTGCTCCGGGATGCGCAACGCTTATTGTCTTCCCCTTGCACGTCTATCGGAATCTGCCAGAGAAAATGTCCAGGAGAATCGAGACATACCTCCCTCCCTCCCTTTCTCTTGCTCCTCTCTCCTCAGCCCTGCCTCATTTCAGGGCTGAGCTACAGGGTCGTCATGGGGGCCAGCCCAGGTCGAGGCCCTGGCTCTAGCCAGGGCCGCTGGCGGAATAAATCTCCTGTCTCTGAAGTGTTGAAAGCTGTGTAAATGTCAAACGCATCCGACTGATGTGCTGGCTGAGGGGAGGGAGGGTTGGAGAGGAGGTGTGGGATGCTGGGAGGGAGGGTTGTGGATGAGCCATCCGCTGAAGCTGGTCCCCCGTTACTCTTCGTAGCTGGCGGTTGCCAGGTGCAGATGTTGCTGCTTGCTCCTTGCCTCTGAAGAGCCAGCCAGTTTTTTTTTTTTTTTTTTTTTTTTTATGGTTTGTTTGGTTTGTGAACATCTATGAGAGACACAACCCACTAGGGGCTTGGCTCCTGTCAGGCAGCTTAGTGAGCTGCATATCTCTCAGATTTTAACAAAGTCCCCTCTGACCAGACATGCTGTTTAGGGAGGTTTCTGTTTGGGGTTGTGGATTTGCATTTTCACCATTTGGTTTTCTTGTATAGCCTTGCTGAAAATCTTTTACCCGGTGTAGATATTAAAAGAAGCGCAGTGTGCTAAATGACGTGGTCCTCTTCTCACACCCATGCACTCAAAAACATGAGCCAATCTTCTTTTCTTTGACTCACCCAAGTGTAATAGCCCAACAGGGCAATCACATACTGTACAGTACTGACAAAAACACTACCTCCATCCGTCCATGTCTTCATCTCCATAGCCTCCCCCCTGCTTGTTCTTACTGTTTGTTCCCCCTTTCCACCTGCCTCTCTCTCCCCTGCTGTGCTGTGTCCCTCTCTGTCTCAGCCATAGCTAGTATTCCTCTTTACGCTCTGCTACAGTGCATGTTTCTTGTAAAAGGATAAGCACCATGCTGTGCTCTTTTGATATTATTTTTCCTCCTTGCCAGCTCCAGCCTTGTGAGGCCTCATCTCTAGTGTCGTGGCTACTGCTGCAACAACAAGGCCAAGCATGCACCCAGGGAATAGACTGAGCCAGTTGTTCATCTCCATCACCTAGGGTTTAAACTCGTCCACAGTAATAGAGGGGAAATCACAACCACTGTGAGATGGAAGTCATCTGTTCAGCTGCATGCTAAGAATACATTTACACAAGTTTCTTGGGGGTTGGGTTGGGCGAAGTTAAAGATTGGATCAATTTTCTTTTTTTTTTGTAATTCGTTAATGGATCCAGATGGAGAGAAACATTGTTTAGAATGTGATTCCTTTCAGATAAAATGCCAGAGTGGTGAGGGAGAAAATGGAGGGTGATTACAGGTTGTGATATGCCTCTAACAGAAATGGCTGACAATTAATTTGTCCAGAATCCGTAGTCTGAATGGGGAATTGATTGACAAGAAGCCTAAGCCACTTTCTGTTCTTAATGCCCTGCACTCTGTAATGAAAGTCTTTTGACAAGCAACAGCCAGAAATTAGGGTTTGCAAACATTCCCCAATAGAAGAGGACATGCTGCACAGAAATGTGTTTCTAATTTTCTTTCTGTTTTATACATGTGGGTATATACTCATACGTTAATACTAAAGTCTTATTTTCTCATTATTAGTGGTCATTGCCTATTATGGGCCATCTTATTTTATTTTTAGAGCAAGTAATCACAATTCTTGTATGATGAGCAACAAAAACATTTCTAATATGTATCTAATATAAATAACCATCTGCATGTTCTCAGGGACATTATTGTGAGGCACCCATTTATTTTTCTGACGCTCACCGACAGACTCTGGAATGATGAACAACAATCACTTTAGCAAGTAGAAAGCCTCATCTTAAACATGTCCTCTCACTATATTTATCCTCCAACAAGTCAGTGTTCTTGTTCTATAGGAGCTCAGGCATTTCTTGGAGTTGTTATTCTGCAGATAAAGATGCAAACAAAACAATAAACCCTCCTAAGGGGTTGAGCCACAATGTTTTACATTTAAAGCTACTGCCAGCAAGGGCTCCTGCTGTAGCCCTTGTCTTTGCAGAGTAGGATGAATCACGGGGCACGGAAGCCCCCCCCCCCCCCCCCCTCCTTCCCACTCTCCTCTCCTGAGAGATCTTGGCCACTGAGCCTTTGCACTGATTACTCTCGTTACTTAATTATACATTTGGACCCACCGCACTCGCAACAAAGGGCCGCTGTGCCTCCATTGACCCAGCTCCCTCCTCATTGTGCCCGGCTCTGAAAGGGAGTCAAACAAAATAAAGAGGGTCCACTTAAATATGTTGCCACAGGAATTTAATTGACAGATTGATGGCAGTTTTTCACTGGGGGCCCTCTCCCTCTCTATGTGGCTCTCCGCTTGAATTGCTCTGCTCCTCATGCATCCTGCTGTGAGGTCCAGTGGGACTGGCCTGCAGCTCGACCACTCCTGTTTCCACAACTTTACCATCTATTGTCTTGTGTTAGAGATTGACCAGCCAAGAGCATTTAGCAACAGATGAATGTGAGAAACGGAAGCACAGATCTTGTGGGTTGGATTTAAGTTGAAGAATGTTATGTTTATCATAAAAATTTAATTTACGGTATTTCAACTGACAGGATGGGATGTATGTTATACGTACTGAACAAACCGTTTGAAAAAGCATTTAATGCAAGCCAGAGTTATTGACTTTAACTTCACACATTCTTTTAGACTAAATGTGAATACAATTTCCAGTATTAGTTTGAGTTTTTTTATTATTTGCTGAAGAGTTTTCTGCTTGTGAACGTGTCAGGAATGAAAGGCTGTGCCCCTCTGTTGTCAGTTACAAGGTCTGACTTTTTCTCCTTTTCTTCATTTTTTAAAGCTGCACTTCTTCTCAAGATATTTGAGCCTGATCACTTCATATTTTATTGGTGAAATGACTTATGAAATTTGAAGTGTTCAAGAAAAACATTTGAACAAACGGTGATTTGGCCCTTGGCTGTGCTATACAGGGCATATTTCAGTACAACCTCTCTTGTTATTTAGTTCCTTTATCCCTGTAGAAGTCTGACATACAAATTAAAGACTGGTTTGTCACAAGGCGGATTTGAAATACCGCACTTAATAGGCACTGTGTTTGAGTATTCAGAAAGCCTAAGCTCTCTCTGTCCTTGAGATACTATCGTCCAATTTTAAAGCACTCTTAAAAGGCTAAATGACAAGCTGCAGCTGAATGCAAAGTCATTGAACAACCTCTTTATAATAGAACCCAGTGTATAGTATTATTCATTTTTTTCATCTTTTGGAAATTTACAGCATTGAATTTGCTCCAGAAACACCAGAATGTGCGGCTGTGCTGCTTTTGAAACATGAAAAACTCTCTTAGACTACCACACTCTCCTTTTCCTCCTTATCCTCTGCCGTTTGCACTGAAAGCTGTCAGTGAATGGGAGGTTGCACACAAAAATAACATCTGCACTGATTATGGGCTACTGGGGGGGAGCCAAATGAATAATTCCTTATATTTCCTGTGTCTGTCTCTTTTCTGTTACAGTGTGACAGCGAGAGTGACATTGACGACAAGGTAGGACTGCTTTTCCTGTGTTTATTCACCCACCACATGAAGTGGCTGAGAGTTGTGAATAACAAATTTGAGCTCTCAACTAAAGGAGGGAATCAGTCATAGGGTGTTGTTAGAAAAAGGCGAGGGGTAAAAGACCACTGTGCTGCTCCCACCACTGTTGATCATTTGCATCTTACAGAGCACGAAAGTGACAAGGAAAATGCAGTACAGGAAGAAGCCATTTTTCAGTGTTAGTTTTCTATTTTGCGATGTAAAAAGATATGGTGTCTTATCATTTTTTCGAGCACTTTATGCTAACCTAGATCATAACGACTGCTACATACAATACACGTTTGTGTGTACATTTAATCTTACTTCATGTCACATGTTACCTCTATTTGCTTGTTTCTCTAATATACTTGATAGCAATATCATAGCTCCACTTTGTGCTTCTAATGTAATATTTTTAGTTTAAAATTTGAGAGTTTTACAATGGTTATTATGTTCAAGTCACAGAAAAGCATTTGTTTTTCTCAAAAATTGTTGTAAAAGTTGGAGAGAGAGCTAGAGAGTTGCTTAACAAAGTGAATTAGAATCCGTTTCACAACAGGTCCCAATTCCTTAACCTAATCAAAGAGATCAACCAAACCGAGCCGAAATGAAAAGCTGCTCACTTGTGCAGTTTCTGCTTTAGCTTGAGACAGTCTTGGTTTTACAGTGGCTAAATGACACTTGAATGTAATCATAATTTTTCTCCAAATGTCTCAGATGTAAAAACATGGAGAGCAAAAACTGGAGCTAGCATTACAAGGAACTTGGTGTGCTCAAAAAAAAAAAAAAGAAAATGCTATTTTTTGGCAGTGCTGTCATCAAGTTTTAACCATTTGACAATTTGACAGATGTAGTCTATCAGTTTCACTTCTGTGTATTTGTTTATCCCAGACTTGGAGGTGGTTGTCTGATGGCAGCCACCTGGTTACAAGATGAAACGCCTTTGGGGAACCTCACGCATTCTAATTCCTCCACAGTTTAGCAATTACTCCCTGGTAAATGAATGAGATAGCATGCCTAATCTCCTGTAAGCTTAGCTCCCAGTTCTGTGGAAATGTCTGCAGCTCTCCCTATAAATAATACATTGATAGCAGGCCCAATTTGCATTAACTGTAGCCTGGCAAGTCAATAGGCTTTTATCTCTTCATTGAAGCGAGAAGGAACCGAGGGCTCTAGCTAGTTGACACGACAGAGAGCCGTAGCAGGCCTGTCAGTCTCCATGCGGCTCCCCGGCATCACTGTGGGGGGTAGAGGGGTAGTAAAGTAGGAGGGACGCTCTCGGAGTGTTTCCTTTTCAGGGTTTTGTTTTCCTTCCTGCTCAATCAGTTACTTGAGACTTGTAACAGTTCTACAGTGTCACACATTTTGACATTAAATATACAAAAGTTTGATACTATGATGCAAAACAACACTACCAAAAGAAAGACCACAGAAAAAAAACAAACAAACAACGCTTCGGCGGTTTTGGAGAAACTCAGGCGTGTTGCCATGTTGTTGGTTAGGTGTCAGCCTCTGTCTGTTCAGTGCAACAGCTCCATATTTGGCATTTGGCACCACTTATATCAGTCAGTTTAGGTGGACTGGGATACAGTTCAAGATATGGTGGACTGTTAAACATTGCTGCCAAGTTTTCAGCTGTCTGATTCTTGGATTTTGTACCAATTATTACACAGTCCACTTTCAAGAGCCAGACTGCAGCTTCGCCTGTTTAGGCTTTTCTCTTCTCATACACTTGTCATCAATATGTCATGAAGTGGTATTTTAGCTTTGTGAAACACAATTTGTGTTACTGGGTTCATAAAAAAAAAACTGAATGCTTTTTTACTAATATCACTTTTCATACCAGTTACTATGCCCACACTGTGATACACATTGAAAAAAATATATATATATTATTCTCTAAACATGATAACTAAAACAAAAGTGTGAATCCCACTGGCAGCAAAATAATACTGCAAATGAAAAATATAATCGTTAGTAAGAAAGTTGTAACCAAGGCTGCAGTCATGTCATCAGTTGTCTTGCCTTGTGTAAAACTATTGATTTTCCCTCCCAAGATCCTTTACTTTTTTTTTTGTTGTTGTGTCTCTTGAAGCTTTGTTTTCAGTTCTTACTTTTCATTCTCAGTTTTAAAGTGTTAACTTTTGCTTTTGAGCCTCTTTTTTTTTTGGGGGGGGGGGGGGGGGGGGGGGGCTTGGTGCTTAAAGGAGGGCTTCCTAAAACAGTACTGATATGTACATTGAACAATTACAACAACCAAACTCTGTAAGGTCTGTAGTAGAGCTTATACAGGAGCTGTTTTCATATGTGTAACGTTACTTACATAGAGAAGAAATGTAACCTTTAATATTCCTCCTAAAGTGCTGCCAGCTAACATTAGCTTTGCATCAGCAACAGCGACGTTGGAGCATCGTTGGAGTCTTCAGCCCCTTTCACACACGAAACTAACTCACTAACTGGAGACTGTCCGTTCGGTTCAGGGCTGCAGGAGGCAGGACGTGACGCAAAAAGTCGCCGCTGTTTGTAATTCAGCGTTTTTAAGATTTTCACCAGAGATAAAACATCTTTTATTTTACAGGAAGTCCTCTCTCCCGTTAGCGTTAGCTTCGCAGCGGAGCATCCAAACTATGCAGCTTTTATCAGGCTGCGTTTGTCCAGCCCAAGCAGCATTTATTAACACAGCGGCTGTGGATGAGAGCAGCTGACTGCTGGGAGTGGAATTGTCCGGACAATTACCCGGACATTGAGCGGACTTTGTACTGAGGAGCTGGATGGTTAAAGTCTGTTTAAAGTCCGCTCCAACTGACTGAACGTTTGCGTTCACACATACACCGTGTCCGGAAAATGTCCGGACAATGTGTGGGTAGCAGTGCCAGTGTGAAAGGGGCTTTACATACGAAGCTACATTATGTTATGAAAGGCAATACTAAAGCACTAGATAATTTACATTTTTCATTACATAGAGCAATAAGGAACTGTGCAACACTCAACATAGCAACCAATCAATACAGTCACATACAATCTGAACACCTCTTTTGAAAGCTACAGTAGGTAAGAATAGAGGCCCACAGGTAAGTATTGATCTATTCCATTGTTCTAATTATGCTAATGTTCCATTCCCAGGAGCAGAGGTATTGAACAAAGAAAAGCTTTCATTTGTGGGCAACAAGAAATGTAAATGAAAAACAGCATGATTTCAAAACAAGTATCACTGTTTTGGAATCTTTGTAAATACACTGTTGATGTCCATGTATTTGCCAAGAGTGCAAGAAGAAAAGAACATCTGCATAAAGGCTAAAGCAGTGCTGACCTTTTCATTTCCTCAGAAACACATATTATCATAATCAAGTTGATGAGAGTTGCGAATCATCCGTAGCAAATCGCTTGGGAAAGAAGAAGACTCGGGGAAAAAATACTTTGACAGGCCATCACCAAAAGCAGAGAGAAAAAACACCATGGTGTAAAAATTGGGTTCCATGAGGAGAAAGACAAACACTGTCATTTGTAATTGCCCGCACTCAGGATAACTCGACAGCGATAATTTTCCGCAACGTTTTGCTGAAACAGGTGCCAGCTCCTCCCGTATCTTTCCAATGAAAACAAAGGCTCCTTTCACATCAGATTACCAGCCACCTGAACACCCACATTGTCAGGATTTCACAGATTAACTTAATTAGAATATTGCTTCCAGGTGTGCCCCCAGGGTGCAATCAGTTACACTGTATTTGAATAAAACTGACGAGTTGCTGCCACTGCAAAGTCAGTTTAGATTGCTGCACCTTGTGAAGCTTGCTTGTATCAAAGCAATGCCTGAGATAGCACGCAGTGATGTGTTTCCAGAACGTGTCTGACTTAAACTCTTCGGGGATTTCTGGGTCACCTCCAGTTCAGTGCAAGGCTGCGAGGGGGGGATCGTTATGTAGATTGGCCCAGCCTCGAAGGAACAAGCAATCAGAATCCGGGTATTGTGTTCTCATTACTGGCATTTCTTCTTGGGAGGCCTTTCGTCTGATGTCCGAGATTACATGACGTTTGACAATGAGAAGTATTCAGTGTTCGTTTAAAAAAAATAAAAATAACAGCCTTAACCTTGAATTGCCCCGTTTATGTCTGCACCCTGGGGTAAAATACACTTTATAAAGGATTCTTTATAGACAATTGTGTTTCTTTACAGCTATTAAAGCAACAGCAATGCAAGAAACACTTTGTGTGTTTGCGCGTAGCCATGTTAAATTAGATGCTCATGAAGCAAATAACCACATGTATAGTAAATCGCTTGGCAATACAGGGACTATGTGTATTCAAGTTTGTTTGAGGCCATGCTATGGACCTGGGAACGTCATAAATTTTTTTATTCTTGAATACTTGAGGCCACTTACTTTCTCTGTGTGACTGTCAGTTGATCAAAATGTACTTACATGACCCGGAACACGTGTTAGCTGTTTAGTGCTTCACAAAAAACATGTGTTGAATGAATAGCCATGCTTGTGTAATGGTGACATCTGTGATAACAAGACGTCACAAGGACAGTATTTGATGTAATTGTGAATGAGATGTGTTATTTAACACAGTAACATTTTTGTTTGGCTACTTTTTAAGGCTCATTAGGCTCATCTTAATGATGGAACTTTGTAGCTTATTATTTATCTATTGCTGTAACATATTTATAAGTAAATCCAGTAAAATTGGTTTTGGTTTTATAACATTTTCATAACACCAGGTATTATTAACCGTCCTTTCAACTGCTATACATTTTTAAAAAGTGTTCTCACCCCTCCCTGCTCCACCTGTAATCTATCAGCCATCCAGTCCTGTCAACCTCTGACATGTCTGAGATACTCCAAGTCAAGACGGTCATTTTCTGTCATTGGAGAGGCAGAGAAAGAAATAGAGTGAGATTTATCCCCTCTCAGTTTGTCCATGCACTCTCCTGAAGTGTCATCCTATCTCCGTTAGGCCCCACTTTGCCATCCTCGCTGGCTCCTCCAATTTCCTCTGTATTCTTTCTCCTGTGCAAATAATACAGTGTCTGTCTGTGTGCGAAGCGTTAGTATGAGCCGCTTATATTCTCCCCCGGCCCTTAACACAGTGGCCTCGTGTCAGGTGCATTACCACCGCCACCGCCACATCATCGTGGCCACAATGGAGAACACCCAGGTTAGCTAATTCTATTTGGTCCTATTTGCCGAGCAGTCACTCAGCAGAAAGTGTATCTGTCTCCAAGGACCATTACCACATCCTGTCTATGAGCTCTTTTATGGCTCCGGTGTACTCATCTGCCAGGGCCAGCGCACAGCCTCTGATTGACACATTAATTCCTCCTCTACCCCCTTATCTTCCTGCTGCGTGCAGAATGAATGCCATATCACTGCGTCGGAGCGTCTCTACTGGCTTATCAGTAATGGCTCGTCAGCTAATGGTATCCTCCCAGCTGATGTATTGGGGGGTACGCCCTGTGAAGTTAGCAGTGCAACGAAAAACAAGCATGCTGTGGGGATTTCAAACATATCCGTTAACACCCTCACCTCTCTATTTTTTCTTTTAATCTAATCCTCCTCCGGTATTTCCTCTATTTTATTTACTGCCTCCTCTCTATCTGTATTTACCAGTGTTGTCAGTCTTTACCTCTTCCCCCTCAATCGCCATATTGGAAAAGGAAAAAGGCAACAGTAATATATATTCATGTAGGTATGTTCCCCCTCCTACATACCCCTCCCTAACCCCCGCTATATTGCAAGATCCAGATTGGTCTCCGAAAGTCATCATATTCAATAACAAACAGGCCACCCACCAGGCCGCTGACAACCTTAACATTTTTTTATAGATGGGAAAAATGGACCAGCTTAATGTTTCGACACGAGTGATCATCCGTCGTCATCTCTTTAATGAAATTAGATTAAGTGCACCTGGGAAAGAGCTGAGAAAGCAGAATGCCTCGCCACCTCCTTTAATCTAAAACCAATTTGCCAGTAATATTCCTTTCCCCCCAGCTTGGGATTCGCCGGCCCTGATTCAAAATGGAGGAGGAACGAGATGAGACCAGAGCTGACTGGTTGCATTCAGCTCCCCATGGGCACTGTGAAATTAGAACTGACACCGGCAACACAGGCCTTAATATGGAGATGTCATTTTTCTCCTCTTGCTTTTGTCTTTCTCTCTCCCTCCCTCATTCTCTCCCTCTTTTTTTATTTTACTCAGTTCCTTCCACTATTCACTACAGTTTTTCACTTTCTGGCTTAGTCTGAAAAGTAAAACAAAAGAGAAAAGGGGGCGAATTAAGAAGATACATCATACAATTTGAAAGATGAACTATTCCCCCCTAATTTCTAAGAACCATCCCCCTAGACAGGTTTGAATGTAAGGCCTCCAGTAAGTCTAATGATAAAGATTAGAGTTATGCCATCATCAACATGTTAGGAGAAAATAATAACTACTAGCTTTGTAGATTGGCCAAAAATAAACATCTCATGATGTTCCTCACTACTTACTATTACCATGAACCTGGAAACACTTATTTTCTGAATTTATATTGAGCTGTTTGCAACATGCATTCCTGTTCAGCTCCAAATCATGTGTGCTCTGCAGACTGTTTTTTTTTTTTTGTTTTGTTTTGTTTTTTTCGTTTTGTGGTTGTCAAGCGATACATCTGTTGAGCATTTAGCACATAAGTATGCGGTGATCAGGGAGCACATTTGGATTTGTCTCTGAAGTGAAGAAGGATGCCTTTAGTCTTAAAAGAATGTGTGTTTGTGTACAAGCTCGGAGGGGAAGTGAGTGTAAGGGCATGCTCAGCGGTGAAACCCAGCCCCAGTGCATGTTGGGAGAGAGAGGCGTGATGACAGAGAAAAACTTGAAGCTTCTGCAGGGCCAGCCAGCAGACACAGCCAACTGACATCAGCAAAGACGGCCTGTCACTAGCAATGCCTGTCATACAGCAGTGCAGAGACAGGCAACATGGCTGTGGCGTCATTGATGTGGCACCAATAGCCTGGTCAGATTCTTTCTTAAAGGTTAGCACTGATGTTGGCATTGCAGATAAAAAATAGAAGGCCCGTTGCAAGCAAAACCACGGCAGCCACCTAGAACATAGGAGGTGTGAAAACATGGCATCAAGACTGTAATCTTCTTTCACTCACTGCATCCTCTCAGCGAAGCTGTTTGTGTTGGCAGAGAATGTTAATAGAACAAATAGTCGTCCCTTTGCTCCGTTAAAATCATACCACACACCCTACTCCCCTGTCTTTGAAACACCAGTGCTTTGCTAACTCTTTGAGAAAATCCTGTCACCACTCAGCCATGTTTAACAGCTTGTGATCATTGTTATTGAGGGAGTTATTGTTGCCTCGATGAACACCAGGTTTTGGTATGTGTTTTTCCCCCACCTCAACCAGATCCATTTTTAAAGGTTGTTTTCCTCCCACCTGAGAGCTCTGGTTCGGTAATAGGCTAGTTTTCAGCAACGGCCAGGTGAAACACTCGATTGCACAATTTTCTGCTACAGAGCTCGTCCGTTCAATGATACAGTGATAAAAAAAAAGCATGGCATGCCATATCAAACAAGACAAGTTGTGAAGTGTTACACCAGCTGCGGTGCCACATCACATCTAACTGGTACTGTATGTATCTGTAGAACATTGTCAGTAGTGTGGAAAAGCATTGCAGTGTATATTGATTTAATTTCAGACAGACAAATCAAAGATAAAACCTGCTTAATTAACTTGAAGTCACTTGAATGATGCAGTTAATGCACATACATTTAATAGCAAGTAAAGCATAACACATAATCCCAATGCAGTTGTGTGACACAAAGTTAAACAGGCAGCTAAACTGACCAACTTCAGTGTTCAGTGTGTGTCTACTGCTCCAAAGCACCATGGCACAGAATTCATTGTATTTCAAGTGGCCTGTGTTTGAATAACAATCCAAGCACTATATACATTTTTCCACATGAGTAATAAAAGTAAAATTGACTCCATATTGGGTGCAGATGTTCTGTGGAACGAGTAAAAAGACACAAATGTTTTTGTGTACGTGGATGTAAGATTTGAGTGTTTCTGATCGTGCATAAACATAATGTCTAAGTGGGTTTTTATTCAATAAACATGGTTGGACTGTAATTACTTACACATTTCTTCAGGCTGGAAATGCAAGACAGACTTTGTGTGCGTTTAGAGCTGGCGCACCAAGACTCATGTCTGTCCCAGCCTTGGCTTGTCTGCACAAAACTGCCTAATGCAAAAGGACTTGCTTTTCCTCCAACAAATGGCATATGCAATCAGGGATAAATATAGAATTCCCTGTTGTTATTAGGAATCAGTGCCATCGTGGATAATGTTTCCCTAAAGAAGCGTTGCTTCCTCTTCGGCCAGGAATACATCAGTAAATGGAGCTTAGGTCCACTGTGGCTGTGAAAAGAATGTTTAGAGAGCCGCAATTCCCTTCTCAGACAAAGAGGCCAGTCAGCAAAATAGTATGCTACTCATATTTTTTTGTAGACATTTTATAAGGAAAATCAACACACATTAATCATGAAGTCGTAGGCCATTGTTAATTCTTGAGGCTGTATTTTGTCTCCATTTACTAAATATTTCCTGCTAAAGCCAAGTTTCACGATCCTCACGATCTTTATGGGAAGAATCATCTGCAGCCCTCATAATAGTGATGATGGACAGTAAAGAAAGTGAACCTTGAGTCTGAGCCTCTATCCCACCCACTGAGAGAAACATATTCCATCTTTCTTTTGCTAACCACTTGAGCATCTCCAAGTCAATCTAAACATTCAGATGCCTGTGGATGGGCTGGTGACTGCCAGACCTCAAGCCCTGCAGGCCCTCGCGTCACTCGGGCTCTGGAGGGAACTTTCCATGGGCGAATGTGTATGTGATGTGGAAAGCTGAGAACCCTGGAGAGCGCGCTGAGATCAGGCCCAAACACACACAGGGGCCAGCTGCCTTCAATTAAGCCAGAAACCCCAGCCACTGCAGTCCCGTATGCACAAGACCGGGCCGCTTTGATCTGCAACAGCCATGGGAAAAGGTACAGGGCTTGAAAGATTACAGGGAAAAAAATAATTATTGTATCAAAGGGTGCTCCATAAAATTTAACGGGGGGATTTTTAGGCTCAGGGGGCAGCGGGAAGCAGGTATTAACGATGGCTGTCACTCATGTTCATTTGCCAGTTATCCCCTCGCCTTTTCAGTGAGCTTTAATTAGTGGACACACCTGGCCTCTCTCCGAAGTTAACTCTAAAACTCTCCCTGCCACTTTCATTTTTTATGGGCAATGAAGATCAATTCTGAGTCATGCAGGGCACATTGGCACAACTGAGGCTGATATGCTTGTCAGTTTCGGCAAAGAGGTACAGCAGCTCTTGGATATGTATGAGGTTTAGAGCCACAGACAGACCAGCATTAAAACTGTCCCCGTGCCAGCACCACAGACGCAGGCGGCATGGGCATCCATTAAATTAATTTGACTTCATTAGTGCAGACCTGCTCGGCCTGGGGTGCCTATAGAGATGCCAGGGGGCGGGAGGTAGGGGGTGGTGGTTGAGTGGCATTAGCCGCTGTGCTCTGAGGAGAGCGAACACATGGCACTGACAGGCGGAATATGGCCCCGGTTCTTACACCGGGACGGCTGCCAAACAAAGGCAACATGCGTCACTGGCTTTGGGGGAGCTCAATCAACACCCGGTCGGAGCATTAACGCCATGCGCGCCGCGCCACATCAGTGAGGAGGCCGCGGGTCGCTGGGCAGCCATCAAGTCATGCGTGTGCACACTGTGAATGTGGCAGCATGATATGATACAGGGTCTCTGCCAAAGGGTTGACCTACTGCCATCACCTGCTGATGTCTGCTGCCAGAAACGCTCATGTTATTAGGTTACAAAGCTCACATTTATCTCTTGTTAGTGACATATTGCAATAATATATGTCACAGCAATTTTTAAGTAAGTAATACTTGTTGTCGTGACTTTTGGCATGCTAAGTAATTGTTCTATACTCATAAATAGTCCTACAGTGTAGTTGTGTTTGTGCTCCACTGGTGGGAACAAAATCAATTAAATCACAAGCAGGACTGTAATCTTGCGTACAGTCCATTGTGTCGACAACATTTCAGTCCAATGAGCACATATGTAGACAAAATACTCTCATTCCGAATGGGCATAAGGAGTGCCATTTCATCATACACTGTAGCTTACTTCTTTGTATGATTGAGAGTTAAATATATTTCTTCTTTAGTTAATGGAAGTATTGAAGATAAATTACCTTTTTTTTTTAATGGAAAGTTGATTTTAATCTGTGTTATTGTTTATGGATCTTACAATCTTTTCAGCCCACTTGCATTCAGCCAACAAAAATAATACCACTACAGTAGGGGAGGGTCAGATTGATTGGCTTGGCTTTCTTTTTATCCTTTCCTTTTAGCCGTCTACTTTCAGCTAGTGTGAACTCCACCACTTTGTTGAGCGAGGTTACATGCTTTGCTTAACAGCACCTTAACAGCACTTCTAACCGGCAACTTCCTAGTCCCAAGCCTGCTTCTGTAACCTCTAGGCAACTGCTGCCAGCTTCTGGAGCGCATACGAGCTCTGCTGGGAGTGGTGCACCTGATAAATACAGAAGTGTGGAAATAAATAAATAATGGGAGGCATTAAGTCCGGATAGGACTGGAAGGTAGCCTGAGGGTGGTAAGTGTTATGTCTGACAGCAGCGAACACTTTGATCAGAGGGCCCCGTCTGAAGATCGCTTCCACATCTGCACAGGGGGAACGAGCTGTAAACTGCCAAGAAGCATTTTAATGACAGTTGGATTATAAAATGAAAGAGGGCTCCAGATGGCAGGCAGTGCAGCGGCTGCGGTTCGGGGGGAGGCTGTTTAAACTGCTTTTTTATTGATAAAATATGGGGTGAAAAATTGCGTAGAGCTTATTAGGCGTCCCGCTGTGATGTTGCTCAGCTGGCCAAGCTGTTCACTGTGGCCCCCGTCCAAACATGCCTCCATAAATTTTAAGCAGTACCTTTAAATCTGTAAGATCCCTGCTTGTTAAGTTCACCCTGGCTCCCCAAAATCCCCCACACCGTATTTGTCCTTTGAAAGACTTGCTTGTGTCCTTTGTTTTGTTTTTTGACCGGCTGGATGATGAAAGCAATGTTGGTAGCTCAACATAGACTACGGAGGTTGCATGGGGGGGGTTCCCACATAGCATGCTCATTATCGTTTAGCCCTTAAACAACTTAATAACTGCATGATTTCATTAGCTTCACTCTCCTAGTGATAAAAGTTAGAGTGGCCTTATGAATTCAAGACACTGTGGTTGTGCTTTCCACCTAGATCCCCAGTGTACTGTTCAAGGCAAAAATAGTCATCTGGGCATTGACATTTAGTAACTGGCTGTAATACTTGCCATAAGGGAGAAACAGTTGGACTTAGTGTGAATCGACTACCAAGTTAAAGCCTAAGTTACATGAATAGTAATCTGCGTCAGAAAATACTGTAGTCAGAGAGGTTCTGTTAGACCCACTAGAGAAGTGGAAAGACAAGGGGTTTGTTCGATAATGAATTCCTTTTCAGAGGTGCCATCTTGAGGCTTTGTAATCCACATGTTGGATAGAAGTCATGATGATTCATTTGAGGGGAAAGGCATAATAATTACATTTTTTATGTGATTTATAGTGATGTTGCCTAAATCAGATTGTCAATTTTGTCGGTTAATATTACCTTACACTAAATTGGTCTCATGCACATCTTTGATCTGGAGCTCAAATTAAATTTGGTTGAAATGTGAATAGGCCTAATGCAAAAGCTGGGAAAAAATCATGGTTTCAATAAAAAAGATCAGTGAAAGCAGTCTTGACTCCATCAAAATACATACATGTCACATATATGCTTTTCTCTCCGCAAAGTGGGCTGCTTTCAGCTGAGGTGTGTTGTTAGCCATGCTCTCACTGCTAATTTAAAATCCATTTAAGCTGATAGGGTGGTTGACTAAAACGCTGTTTTGACGGCCTCGCAAAAATGGGCGCCTGTAGTTTTTTTCTTACCTTCAGAAAACAGGCAGCTCCAATTTATATTCCATAACTACCACTTCAAGGCCAACCCACCGCGCCCCCATTCCACCCTAGCGCATCAAAGACAATTACTGTCGACATCACATCAAGTTACAACTGTTGGTTTGCTTGTTTGTCTCGTTATGTGACTTAAAGCTGCCGTCTCCCACCCAGGGAAGGTCCCCTCCCATCTGCCCACCCTTATGGGTCTACACACACACACACACACACACACACCCACACACACATACATATATCCCCTTCCAGCACAGAGAAGAGAACGGACAGGCAGCCGACAGCCTAATGGACTAATTTGTAATTGCGAATGAGAAAAAGCTGAGTTGTTGGACGTGTTATAATTTGACAGAGAGTGGCAGCTCTGAGCCGGACAATGACGCTTCAACCACAAATCTCTCTCTCTCTCCCATCTCCTTCCTCTCCCTCTCCTTCAAATGCTTTCTTTCTTCACCTCCGTGGAGAATAGTCAGAAAGGAAGGTGATGGGAGAGATGCTTTCGGCACATTCTGCTGCTCAAAGCTCCTGGCTCTGTCATATTCTTTTTCTTTCTACCCAGCCCCCCCCCCCCCCCGACATCCCTACCTCCCTTCTCTCTCTACCTTTACATGGATCCCATAGGATAGAATAGGGAAAGTATCTCAGAGCATTCAGATGTGTTTGAAGTGCAGGACAGATGGGAGGCTCGAGGGACTGTAAAAAATAAATCGAGGCAAGTAATAGGAGAGATGTTTTGAATCCTCTCCCCCATAAGTTATTTATCAGGGGCCCTTAGTGGTGGAGGAAGACTTCAGAGTGCTCCCTTAATGTAGCATCTGATGACTAGTAGGGGGGCTGTTCCAGGAAGTACTGCTGTAAAACAGGAGGGGAACATTAGCAGGGAAGTCTCTCAGGCCCTGGGCAATGGAGAGGAACAACACGCAGGGCGGCTCTTTCCCAGCATGCAACGCAGGACAGATGAGAGGTGTATAAGAAAATGTCCCGGAGCCCCCCGCCAGCCAGTGATATCACACAAGGTACAGAGCAAGACATCAAGTACTACGATTCCCACCACGTTAGGCAAGTTTGAGTAGACGAGGTACTTCTAATAGTTATATAATAAATAACACAAAGCAGAACCCAATGAACTAAAAGCAGTGGCCGCTGGTTAATTTAGTAATTATTCACATTATGATATTGATTATAATTCCCTACTATGTCCACAACTTTGCCTATTTAGTATTTTGAATTATCTGCTTTATTATAAAATTTGCATTAACATGAGCAGTAAGCCACCAGTTAAGCTGTTGATAGATCAATTCATTTTCATAAAATCTTACAATAGATTTTTTGTGTTTTCCACCTGACAAGAATACAATTTTGGGGAAAAGTCTTTTTACAGAATTTAAAGCATGGTGTTTTAAAATTATCCATCGAAACACAGGATTATAACAATGAATCAGTTCAAATTGATGAAAATATAGTATTATAAATCTAGTGATAATGCTAATACAGTATTCCAGTCTTTATCTTTTACATGCCAAAAGCATCAAAGAACAGCAACTACTAAGAATACAAACACTAAAATGATTTGTTCTCAATTCTCAAATGTCCCCCAATATGGTTGTGTTCTTCATCATA
This sequence comes from Lateolabrax maculatus, assembly GCA_031216445.1. NCBI lineage: Eukaryota > Metazoa > Chordata > Actinopteri > Acropomatiformes > Lateolabracidae > Lateolabrax > Lateolabrax maculatus. Next base: position 21,862,741 of record CM062217.1, read on the forward strand.
CGATCACCCATCTGCATCACATCCATAATATCAGAAATGGGCATCAGTAACTAGCAGATTTCTAATTTTAATGACCGGAAAGCTATACATGGGTCTCGCCACCTTGAAACTGTACTTGCGCAATCACAAATGCCAGTAATGGGCCGAGCCAGCCAGGGAAGTCTCTGATCACAGGAGACTAATGGCCTCTGAACTGATCACTGAGGCTAATAAAGACCAGCTAACGACATAGCCGCTTCGTTTGTGCTAATTGCTCTCTCTGGACCTCCGCCGTGGCCTGTGTCTCCCGAGCATCTGTCACCAGGCATATTCCCCAACACAGCTCAGACCCTGGCCTCGGCCTCAAAGCCGGGCACACCGCCAGAAACAATTGTCCTCTGGTGTCCTTTTACTACGGTGGGGTGTGAAAAAAACATTATCTAGGTATATTGTTTGTTTTGCTAGATTTACATCTTGGTAAAACTTGACATGTCCATGTGGGGATGAAGAGCTCAAGCCTAAATAGTCTGAATATAATGCAACAGTATTGCATTGTCTATCCTTAATCATTGTTGAATATTCCATATTGACATTATTAATAGCCTTTTGAGACCATGCATTGTTTTATAGTTTCAGCCACTGGCCTATGCACTCATCTTAAGCACATCAATTTCTTTTGGTATTTAGCTTTAAGCTAAAAGTGAGTTTTTCCACAAAGCTGAATCCATAATCCATAATCTTTATAGGACTTACTGATTTGAGGATTTTTTTTTTTTTTAAAAGCATTCAGTTAGGAGTGAGGCTATCAAAATGCTTACAACAAATACCAAACTAAACAAAACTGGTAACCACTTAAGCAAGACATAACGTGCACTGTACTAATCCTGGTAAAGTACCCAGTACTGATAGTGTGTAAGGGACTGTTAGCTAGCCAATACTGCCAAACAGTAAGACTTTACGGTGCTGGCAGGTAGATATACAGACATATGGGGGGATATCAGCATGACCCCAAAAACGAGGACACCTCTATGGAGCCGGCAGTGTGGAACTATAGTTGTCGCTGGTGTCATGCTCACATTTTCACAAACACCTGTTTCATCCTATTTATGTGTTACCATAAATTAAACACTAAAATGAATCTGAATTTGCCTGATTTACATTTAATTTATAATATGATATATTTTAACTATAAAATCACCTATAATACTAATGTGTTTACATGTTTAATCATTGCTGTTCATCTGATATTGACATAATATGACAAAATGATATACCTTTGGCACACATGTTTCAGTACTTTTCTCTAATGAGTGAGACAAAGACAGAGAGAGATAGTGACAGTGATCAGAGAGAGGCCGCTCTGTGCACCCAGGTGCTGCAATTTGCACAGGTATCAGGGCTGTGGAGCAGGTGGGAATGATTGACATCTTGTGGTCCAGTTTCATCTGAAATGGTCACATTGTTCTGTTTCTGTTCATTAAGCGAGATTAGAAACATTTAGCACATTTTGAAAATTAGCCATGCAAATCACACTTTCCAGCTGCCAATATTTTCAGAATGTTTTGGATGAACCAAGCCTAAAATTGCTTATCAGAAGTAATTTTGGCCATTAATCATGAACATACAGTATGCCGTACATAATAAAAGTATGGCGCTATCCATACAGGAGACAGACAATTGGTTACGCCTTTTGAAGCAAGAAAAGCAATAATATTTGTATTTGATTTACACTTATTGGACAGATAGGCGTCTTGCAAGAAAATGTGCGATGAGTTAAGGTCAGGGATTTTAAGAAAAACACATTTTCTAGTCTAACAGAAGCCATTTAGCCTTACTAAAAAAAACTGAATGGGCTAAGTGGGCACACAGTAGCAATTTTGCAACTGCATACTCCTTAAAATCCTTTTCACAGAAGGAAATACTTGTTACTACTATACTACTGTCTGATAGTCCAACATGCTATCACCTAAACTAACATGGCACTTGTAAACAATATTTTCCACCCCACACCTTTGTCAATGACACTAGGTGACAATTGCTTCCGGGCAGCCACAATATACTAAACATATCAGCCTCTGACAAATCAAATTTATATATATAACAGGCAATTTCAAGATCAGCTACATTTTTTACATGGATGTAAGGAAGAGCACCTACATTTTTTCATTGTGCAGAACTTGTGAAGCGGACGCAGCAGTGGCCATTTTGAAGCACTGACGCATGGTGAAGCATTACAATGGGCAACAATTTGCATATCATTTCATGTTGGGGATATTAGATTAATGGCTTGTGACTGGTGTGATGAATACTAATTTAGCCTTAAATCATGTCACCGTTCAGACATCACCAGCCTGCCCAACAGGCAGCAGAGCAGCTAAGCAGTCAGACATTTTATAAGGTCAGCTAACTTCCCTAGCTAAGCTGTTCCTGTTCCTCATTCGTTCTAGCTGGTTATGGCACTTGTAGTAAATGTTTGCTATTCCAGGGACTGTTGGCTTCACTGTTAAGGATATATGGGCCCACCACAGTGGTTAATGCCATCTCCATTTACCCTAGCAGACAATAAAATCTGCTGATAGAGTGAGGCCAGGGGTAATGGAAAAGCTGGGTCTGATGAAAATCATAAATGTTGTACTGCCCCAACCCCCCCCCCCCCAATAGCCCCAGTTTGACTCCCAGCAGTGTTGGTCCCTGGCGCAGGCAGATTTTGTGGCCGCAAGGCACAATGATGTTAATGTTGTGTGAAAAGGCTACAGAGATAGGTAGGAGAGCCGAGCATCACGCAGTGTTTTAATGTCATCAGCGACTGTTTAGACTCACCCCAACATGTTGTGCAGTAAAACATGGAAGACGTGGACCCAAAATAAAGGAACCAAAAACCAAAACAGTACTTCTGACTGTCCATGAGTTTCCTCAAACCTGGTGGTCACATTAAAACATTTAGTATTTCTTTTTTAGATTAGGTTTGAATCTGATTGGAGAATAAAGTGAACTGAAAATGGTAGTTCGTCTATTCCCATTAAGGTTAATTTGATATGGGTAAATGAAGGTTTGGATCCCGATATTTATATTTTTGTTTAAAATTGGAAAGTGTAATATTCTGCCGAAATGTTCAGTACCTTTTGAAATTGGTAGATTTTTATTTTGGATGAATAAAACATTCCTTGGATGCTGAACTAAACAAAAACAAAGAATAATACAATATTAAAAACAATGCCAGAATCAATTTTTGTTGTGTCCATAGACAACCTGTTTCTTTGTTCAAATATTTAATTACTATTATAACAAAGTTAATTATCTGTCATCAGGTGGATGATGTGGCAATTCAGTATTAAATAAAAGGTGAATGGTATCCAAGTCAGCAAACCAATAGAACAGTATAACCTTGTTTTCCAGAAACAATTTGTTTGTGTGCAACTTTCCAGTATTTACAGTGTATATTGGTTACAACGTTAATACTGAACTATTTCTGGACATTTTACAGATTCAGAAATGGTTTAAGAATCAACCAATTCTGTACACAGACATATACTACATATACATATACAAGTCATTGACGCAGCTCAGTTTAAAGCCAGGCAACTGAAGGTACAGCAGCTCATCAGTACAGTTTCATTTAAAAATTACTGACGTGTACCCCAACAATCATAGGAAAAGATTGTTTTACTTACTGGTTGTCCCTAATGAGCACTTAGACTGATGAATATTCACATTGGTTTGACAATAGAGACGCCATTATGGGCTAGTATCAGATGGTGCTATTGAACTATAACCATACTGTATTAGTTCACGTTGTATGACTCTCAATGGTGCAGTAATACTTGGCTGTGGATTCAAATATATGATGATAATTTCGTTATTTTATCCCACTGCATTAGCCATCATATCCATTTTGCATGAATTTCTTAATGTTATGCTAAACCACTTCTTTTATCGGTATGTGGAGATTTTTTCATATATGTGTGTGTGCGCGCGCGTGTCTGTGTGTGTGTCGCATTATACATTCTCCTGAGAGTAGATGGCTAGCCAGGAGTATGGAGGGAGGAGGTGGGTGGTTGTCCAGAGGGAGCTGTTTGATTGATGTGTTTTGGGGGTAGAGGAAGGTAGATGGGGGGGGGGGTAGTTTTGAGGATGAGGAGGGGATAGGGGCTTGATGGGACTCCGCGGCAGGAGGGAGGCAGGGCTCTTAAGTGGGGGAGGAGGGGATGGGAGCTTTAACAAGCCCTAGATTGTTAGTGACAGGCAGATACTTCAACACTTAAAGTAGAAGGTTTGATTTAATCACAGAGCTGTCATTTGTTATTTGTCTGGCTTGCTCCACCGAGGCCACGGCTGATCAACTGCCTGGTCCCAAGAGAGCCCTTTTTCCCCCTGTAATGTCTAAATCCCCTGCACAAATTACAGGCCTGCACCACCTCCCATCTCCACCCCTCCACTCCCCTCCCTGCTTCAATCCTGCCATGTTCAGAGACGGAAGCTAGAATGGGGGTTTGCAAAGAAAGAGAGTTGGGTTGGCAGGACGTGAGCAGAGCAGGGAGACAGGTACTGGGAAAGAGAGAGAGATGGAATGGCCTGAGGGCCACTAAAGATCATTAATAGGACTGTCAGGGAGGTTGCCAGTTGGTTAGCGTCTCATAAATAAGAAATGAGCTCCTCCCTCTTCGCCCATTCTAGTTCATTAATAATGCCTGCTGTGGCTATTTTGTTGCATTGCACTTTCAAGGGAGGAGAGACAGAGAGATGGAGCACGATGAAGGGGAATTCAGGGATACAGTGCCTCACTTCTCTGCTATCTTTGGTAATCCGATACGGAATATGGACGGCCTTCCAAATTAGCAATGAGTCCCCAATACCACAGAACAGAGTCAATTAATCCCACTAACGATGAGAACAATCGAACGGGAATGGAGGGATTGGTGACAAGAGAAAGGAAAGATAGACGTATCCAAAGGCCCCATTGAATCTGCCTCCCGGGTCCTTAAGCATGTCCTTTCGTCTGTTTTTCTTAATTTTTTGAGGTGGAAATATACATTTCAGCATTTCCAGCCCATCATTCTCCTGGGTTATGGACAGAGAAAAGAAGGAATGAGCAGATGGACAGATTCAAAGTGATGAGGATGGGGGGTTGGTTGTCAAAGACCGAGAAGGAGCAGGTTCAGAAGGGTCACCCTCCAGGTAAAAGCATTGCCTTTTAATTAGGGTGAAAGGATATGATTCTTTTATAAAGGCCAGGGGCCTGGGCACTGTTAGGGCTGATAGTAAGCAATGCTGCTCATTAACCCTCCCTTTCACTCTCCTTTCTCGACATGACTCCATCTGAGAAGGCATAGATAAAAGGCTCAGCCGGGTCACAAATGACAGGTGGGTTTAGGGGTTTCTGCTCCATATAGTCACTATTACTCTCTTTTCTTTCACTCCCCTCACTCTCTATTTCCCTGTGTTTATCCCTTTCTTATTTTGGTCACCAATGTCTTAAGCCTCTCCACTTGTCATGGATTATGCTCCATTTCTCCAAGGTGAGCTACCTTGGGGAAGCGGGGTCCACCGCACACGTTATATTACATTTGTTAGCTTCTTTCTTGTATTGGGGGTTTCATTATGAAGAGAGCTACAGATCAGTCTCTCTCCTTCGGCTCTTTGATTTGCTTGCTTGTTTGTTGCATGCAGTATCTCAGACGCCTTTCATCTGACTGATGAACTGGGAAGGATAAATGTCACTACTGTTTTCAAGTATCCTAGGAAGTACACTGGTTCTCCCAAATATGGCACTACAATAGGTTGAAACAAAGTGACATATTTGTTACAGCTGGCTTTTGAACGGGACCGCACAATTTGCATGAGGAGTATTTTTCTTTCATCTCGTCTTTCTTGCTTGTTATCTTGTGCCTTGGGTTTTTTGGTGGGTGCTTCATTTTCGACCCCCCATCTCTTCCCCCCTCAATGCAAATATGTGCACTTCAGGTTGTTTTTAGACATCAAACACAGGAATGAGAGTGACGGGGAAAAGAGAAAGAAAGCACGACAGAGAGAATAGCAGGAGGCCAGCAGCCAGAGAGCCATGATGTATGATTTTATTCATCCGTCCTTCCTGTTCCTGATTAGGGGCCTTTAAACTGTGATCGATCAGCCCTCAGACCAGCCTCAAATCAAAGGCAGATACTATATGTGCTGAGTGAGAAGGAAACACATGGAAGCATTAGAGGCCTATGGCTCTGAGGTGCACAGCAAGAGGTTGATTCACTTTGTTCAGGCCAGCTAGGGAATGGAACATGGAGGGGGGTCATGGGGTGATGAAAGACCATGGCACACACTTACATGCTGACGGCCAGAAATGCATGTCTGTACCCCCTGTCAGTACATACACAGCTACAGACACAGATAAGCCTGACCTCCCTCAGCTCCTCCTGTCTGTTATGTGTGTTCTCACAGTGGGACAGGTGGGAGTGCTGGCCTTGACAGTGGGGTCATGCTTCCAAACAACAAGGAGGCGGCTCTATCCAACCTCCAAACCCAGATGCTTAAACTCCTCATTCTTCAGTTCCCCACATTTTCCTTCACCTCATCCAGTCCCTCTGCATTTTCTCCGACACCCCCCCCCCCCCCCCCCCCCCTCCCCCCACAGTCTCCATCCACTTGAGATGAGCCCCAGTTTTTAAGAGATGAACACACTGCAAACAATTTATGATGCCTTTCTAAGGAAGTCAGATCTTTCCTCCATACCTTGGGGACCTTTTTTCTCCCCCTCTCTCTTTTGCAGCGCTGCCAAAAGAACATTCTGATATGTAATCTCTGGCTGGAGGAATGGCAGATAGACAGACACATGTGCATGGTGCACATTTGTTTTCCTGCTCTTGACCTACGATCGACTGTAGAGCTGCGGAGAGAGAGCGAGAGAAAGGCTGCCTTACAACAGATGGTTCTCCTTAAGGAGCTGAGATGAAACTCTTTGTGTTACAAGTGCTCTTTGGTCTTTTTTGAGACTCCAATCGGTTCAGGCTCCCCTGCTGGGCTTCGTTCCAATGTGCTGAGGCCAAATGAGTGCATAGGCATGCATACACATACACACACACACTTGGGTATCTGATTAATGGTCTCACCTGTCTTCTCTCTTTGACTTATTGAACAAACTGAGTTCCAGTCAAGGCTCATAAATTGTCCTTGGAATTGTACTAGAATCAGATTGTAATTATTGGTCTTGTCATTTTAGATGGCTATACTGGGACTATGAATTTTCCTTAACAATTCAATATAAAACAGATTAAAGGGATACAAATGCCCAAAAAGCATGAAGTCATTTGTATTGCTGCAAGTAATGGAAAATGTTTTATTGTAATTGTGTGTTATAGGGCACACTCCAGTTATCCAAGTGAATGTAGCCTTCTTTCCAGATTTAAAGCAGATATGTTCAAAGATTTAAAGATGGGCTACTGAGTAATCCACCATCGTCATTATGGTGGCTCTAATGAATGATCACTGCACACGTCTCACCCAGCAGCTTGTTAAGACTGATATCTGGAGCCTCTCACAGATTGATGCTGAATCGGAATAGGAAATGGAGTGCGTCTAGCAGCCGAGGCCTGTCTCAGAAGAGAGGGGGGAAAGGGAAGAGGAGCGATTGCATTCCCAGCAGAGTGATGGCATCACTTCTAAAAAGCGCACACGCTCGTGACAAGTAAACTGAAATCATCATTGATGTTATTTATTTTCAAATGTTCCCCGCTTGACAGGCGACATCTTGTTCGGCAAGCATCCCAAGGGAGGCCGCGGTGCTCAGCGCTTCTCGGCTCCATCACGCGCAGACAGCCGTTCGGTGCTGACACCAAAGCAGTGGGACTCACTAGAGACTTGCTCTGGAATTTGTCACAATCCTGCACCACACGAAGAAAACACAAATGCACTCAGCTCCTTGTTTACACACATCCAGATCTGTCGCAATGCTTGTCTCCCACCTCAGCATCTGCCACCACACTAGAAAACAAGGGATTGTTTGCCAAAAAAAAAAAAAAAGAAAGTCCATTAAAGATTAGATTTTTTTGTGCTAGATAAATGTCAACAAAAGTTTAATCTGTGGAAGGGGAGTGTGCTGCAAATGCCAAATCAGCGACTTCCTGTCTCGGTCTGATTTAGACATGACACAGGAGTAAATTAATCTGTCTGTCAAAACAACATCTTAAAAATGTTTTCCAAAAGCCACATCAAATCTTTGTAAGTTGTTATTGTACATTATTTTGTTTAATCAAAAATGTATCCAAATATTGACTAATGACCAACGCTAATCGCTGCATATTACGTTAAGCTCCATTTTGTTACCCTATTTTTCCAAAGAGTGCAAGGTTTTCTTTGCCAGTTTTCCACTGTAATCCATCACAGACATCATAGTAACAGTTCCAACTACACAATTCCATGCTACTAACAACATAAGCCAGCCAGCCCTGCCTATCTCAGCACAGTGAGGCTCAGCGTCTGTGTGTATGTATGTGTGCTGGCACATTTGTGTGTCTTTGGTAGCCTGGCCCATCCATTCATGTGTACATGGCCTCATTATCAGTCAGTAGCTGTCTGAGCTCAGGGGAGGCAGTGCAGATGAAGAAGCGAGCATGGCGGTGGGCAGGTAAACCAGCCATGAGCCAACACCAGAGCCCAGATCCCCCCGACACAGCTCTGCTAAAGGAGTCCATTTGTCAAATGTGCCTCCACCGAGGCCCGCCAGGGAGTACATTACTGGCTGGGGCCCCTGCAGGGATCGGTCCTCTGACTCCCAGCCACACTCACTCACCAGGCTGGCCGCCCAAGGTGCTTCTTACAGTCAGCAGTGACCAGCCCCAAGCCTGCACTCATTCGATTGGCTCATTAATAAAACAGCCCCCACCCGAGAGCAGGGGACATGCTCCAATGCTCTGGACATCGCTCTCTGCAGCTAATGGGCCAGCCGGGAGAGGCTTTTGTCTGCACCCGACTCCCTCACATCCTTCAACATGTCAGACAAGACAATGCAAGGAAGGATGGAGGGCTTTGACTGTGTAAAGCCCAGATCATTTTGTGTATGAGCCCGGGCTGGAGCTCAGTATTCACCCTAGACCTCAATGTGTCTTCAGTCTGGGCAAGTGCCCGAGCTTTGCTCCATCAATCCCACTTAGCCTCACTTGGCCGAACCCCCTCAATTGTGTCTCCTCTCAAAATGATTATGGACTGGCTTGCATGTGTCAGCACCATAAAACCATCTACGCATTTTGCAGGGATTCCCGCCACCATCCACCAACTCTTGTACCTCCTCGTTCTTTGTTTATCAACAATGTGAATTTTGCTAGTTTCGCTCTTTCTCACCCTCTTCCTGTTTGGCATGTTGAGCTCAGATAGAAGCTGCTCTGATTCACAGCTGGGCTCCTGGGGAAGAAACAAGTTTTGTTTGTGTTGTTCTAGGACATAAATCTGACAAGAGAGGTGGAGATCGAGCAGTAAGGCTTATGGATCCCTGAGGGGTCTTACCTCACTAAATAAATCTGAATCGAAAATACATATGGAGCTGTAAACTGTTCACATAAAGGAGCACTTGTTCTCCTCGAGGAGAGTATCAGATTTACTGGCTCCACAGTCTGTCTACTGGATTCCACCCTCAGCACATTAACACAATAAAGACATGTGAGAGAGAGAGAGAGAGAGAGAGACAGTTAGTGTACATAAAGTTCATTGACTGAAATGTTTTTGTGATGTATCAAGCAAGAGCCTGAGAGAAGTAGCTTTGCTTTGACATCCATCTTTGAAAGTCTGCATGAGGTGGTGGTCTACATATTCTGGAACTCAATAGCTTGCTTTCCCCTACAGCTCTAAAGTGAAATCTCCAGGGGACCTAAACCTGGGGCTGTTTATAGAGCAATTTAGTTACCGCTATTACCATAGATATCTACTTCCTGTTTGGCAGGGTGAGAGAGACAGAAAGTGGAAAGTGCAAAATTTGTGCCATAATATCGCCAGACACAACGCATGGGGAGAGGTGGCTCTCCTCAATTATTAGCTTAAGGAAACAGTCTAGAGATTTATGAAAATCCCCCAGGTGACTTAGAACAGCTCTAGTCACTTCCATATGTGACCCTGAGGGTGAGTAGTTGACAGAGCCCTTCTAGTCCGATTAGGCTCCCAGGCCCTAGCTGAGAGGCCTGCCTTGTTGGCAGATGGGGGCCAGGGGAGCATAGCCTCTTGAGCTCAATTGGTAAAGATCACAGATGTAGAGGCCCAATGAGGGCAGCCAGTTGCTGGGTCGCCACAGCCAGTGAGGCCCTCCTCCTTGACACTGGGTTTACTGTTACCCTCAGTCCCTTGAAGAGGAAATAACAGAGGCGCCAATTAAAGCTTTAAGACATTAAATAAAAACCCTCTGTTGTTGCCTTTAAAACATCCCAGTTAATGCTTGTTTGTCTTTACGATGGAACCCCAGTCAGCTGCCATCACTCTGCTTTCTATTAAAGAGGGATCGAGTGGTTTTGTGTAGAGTTTTTTTTCCCTCCCCCTTCAACAATCTTTCCCCTGCTTTCCAGCTCGTGGCTTGATTGCTATATAAACAACCTTTTTTATTGCTGAAATACATACTGTTAGAGGGGAGGAAGTCCAGATTTTGTAGACTTTTGAGGTAGTAAACAGCTTACCTCTGTGAACATCCTCAGGCTATAAGTACACTGTACTGTTAAATTGATTTCGCCAATCAGAATACATTTGCTAACCAAAAGGCTTCCCTGGTGTAGGTCTCATGATGAGCCATGAGACATCCTGATGTTTGAAGGTTTTGTTTAATAAATCGAGCCATTTCAGAAATCTAAGAGATTTAAAAGCCTTTTTCAAATTAAGCAGGCTTTCAAGCAGAGAGTAATAAAGAGCCTTAAGTTGGAGGAAACAGTAGATCCCAGCTGGCACTCTTAAAGACTCCCACACAAAGTCCAAATGAAGATTTTATACTTTTAATTCAGTTACAGTGGCTAAATTTCATTATTTATTTTTTCATAGTGATTTTAGTGATCTATTCTTTATTGGACCAAAGATTTTTTTTTCTTTAGCTGCACAGTACGATGTCTGCTTTTTTTCTTCATTTATGTGTACGTCACTTCACTGTAATACAGCGCAGCATGCATGCACTTACTTTGGGGATTTCTGTGTTATTGAATTTAGATAACCTGTTAAGTGAAAAGCCTTACTGGACAGAGCTGCATTATTGTGCTCTGTCTATGTGTGAGGGAAAGGAAATAAAAAGCTCAAATAAATTACATTCATTCCATGTTTGAACACCAAACACAGTGGATTCTTTGAGTTTGAAAATGGTGGGCTTTATGCATCCAGTCACTTTGCAGTGCATGTAATGAAGCTCAGGTAAGAAGGAAGTTATGATCGACAGCCCTGCAGCAAGTTTACAAAGAAGCAATGGAACAAAGGAACAAAAGACCAATATGAAACTGATGTCAAAGGCTCTCGGCTTCTGTCTCTGGAGCTGCATTGGTGTAATTAGCGAGGAAGGCCCTTGCCCTTGCACCAGTCTTCTATCAACCCCCCTATCCCCGCTGGGGTCTGGCATGAGGAGGGCCAGGGCAGCTCACTTGGGGGAATGGAAGGTTAGATGTCATGGCAGGCCTGTGGCCAGATGAACGAGGGAGCTGTGATGCAAAAAGGCTTTTCTGGCATCATGACTGAGCTTCTGAGCTAAAGTGCCTAATCCATATTACATGCACAAAGGCCCCGCAGATTAGCAGACATCTTCATCAAAATGAATTAAAATTTATCAAATGGGGGTGGTGGGATTTGGGGGGGGGGGCATGGTATTAGAGAGATAAAAATGGGCTTTTACCAAGAACTGCTGAGAAGACATTTCTGTCTTTATAGGTTAAGATATTCAGGTTGAGAACCTTAACCTCTGATGTGGAAGCCATTAGTTTGGAGGGCAAGGGTCTTCTGGCTAAGAATATGGGATATAGGGTGACACACACAATTATGGGCTAAAATGGAAACCATCTGACTGGTGTTAATGTCTTAACTCATTTGCGGTGGCTCTTTTCCACACTGGCTGACGTTTTGACAACTAGGCTAGCAGTAAAATGTGTTTCTTGTCTTGTTTCTTCCCAAAGTCCTCACATACAAACTCAATATTGAGTAAAAACATGGCCTCAGGCATGGCCTCAGTTGGACTGTACTTTATGTAAGAATGTGATTGAATTTGCTGTTGATGTGCTGTAAACGGTTGAAATCTAATTTCAGTAATTTTCTTGGTCTCTTCATCATTAATTTGGCATTAGCTGGATGATATTCCAGAGGACTCCTCATGCTTTCAGTATAATGGGTGTATTCTTCAGTGAAATGCTAAACTACAGTACAACAAGGGTAGTGTATGAAGAGTGGCATGATGAAAAGAGGGATTCACAAGCTTGATATCTTGGTTGATTGAGGTGAAAAAAGTTCATGTGTGTGGTGTCAGAGGCTCATTGCTTGTGGAATGACCACAGTATTCGAGCATGGCCTCTTTGAAGTTTTTACATTGGTTCCATCTTTAGCTCTTGGTTTGGCAATGTTCTAATGCTCAGTTCACCTGACTGCAATCAGCCGACTTGTGGTTTGTTTACCTTGAGTTTTCCAAGTAGACTGGAGTTTTGAAAAACTATGAAGTTTGCCACCAGTTAAGTGAAGAGATCAGTGTAAACAGCTGGCGTCTTAGTCCATAATTCAATTTGCAATCTACCGTTGGAAATTTTATTTTGGATGATAATGTGATATTCTTAACTTAATTTAAACTCATTTACTTGCTGTTGATTTGTATTTTGCGAGGGGGACTTTTTTTTTTGACAATTTTCCTATTTGATGGAAGCTTGTTTCCTGCCCTGACTTGAGCTAATATTAAATTACTCAGCTTCCCTTTGTGTTGTCTATGCCACATTCAGAAACTAGACAGCTCCATGGATTCTATCATGAGAAAGTCATTGAAACAGTATTATTGGTCAACAGTCCTTACACGCTATAATAAGTTGAAAACAACATTTTATAATCACTTTATAAGACTCGCTAACTTTATCAACTATCCTTGTCTTTGAGCTTCTTTATTAGAAACACTCTAAAAGTCTGAAAATGGGCCAAGGTCACAGCTATCCAGAGAAAGCTGCAGCATATCCTTTTTTCAAGGAAGGAATAGGCTATACACACAGAATGAAGAGCACAATGTTCCTGTTCCACATCCCCTATGAGACAAAACTGTGAATCAATAAAACTGCACAGGGCATAGTTAATCTACCCACCACCATCTTAGCCTCCATTTCTGAGCATGAGGGAAGCCGGCAGCCATTTTGTTTTTCAGTTTTCTTGAATGGCTCCTGTGAAAAGCAGCCGCCTGTGCATGGAGTTAATTAAGCCATAGTTTTAGAGCCATAATTGATTAAATCATAGAGTCAAAATAGAAATTGCGGGGCCCCAGCAGCTGTGTCTTACTGAATTAAAACCAGTGGCATCCTCTGCTGGTGAAAGGATATGTTAATAAGGCCTTGAATGCAATCAGATTTTGTTGTTTTTGTCCTTTTTTAAGCCTGTGTGCTTCTTTTTTTCCCTAACACTTTTCCTCAAGGGGTCTTATTATACACTTCTGTAACACTAGAGAGTTAGTGTGCAACACAGTGGGAAGCCAAAAGACCCTCCCCCAGCTCCCTTAAATCTGTCAAAGCATCTGCCTCATCCACCCTGGCAAATCCTTTGACGTGTGGGGCTAAAGAGCAGGCCTTGTATCATTCATGAATGCCGGTGGATTTCCATATCTGACACTACACTGACTTACTGCTGGGAGCCCTTGTGCCCACACTGGCAGCATATGGTGACCGCGGAGACGTCGCATGTGCACAACTGTGTCCCAGCATGTGCAATCATGCACACGTTTTTTTCCATGAGGACATTCACAATGTTCCACACATACTGTACAATCAAAATCTGAAATTGGAATTCCCAGGAAATATATAGAGGAATGTATACAATGTGTACTGTATGTCCTCTGTGGTTTCCATCATCTATTGGCGCTTCTGTTGCTCCCACTGTTTTTGCTCTTTTCCCTGGCTGACCCTATCTCTGCAGTGCTATAGGGAGGTAATGATGAGAAATGGAGTTATAATGCCAGTTGTTAAACCTCAGGCCGCACAACAAATGTGCTTCAGAGACCCTGCATTTGTCTCTGAATGGATTAGGTCTTTGCTCTGGTAACCCTATATTTAATCTCACTCCAGTCTCTGCCGGCAACTCTGTGTTTCTCATGGTAACAAATATTCTGTCATTTTCTCCTTCTTATGTCTTTAACCATTGTTGCACCTAAACTATACTGCAGAGTCTTTGTTTGCTCTCAATTATCTGTTGTTTTCTACTACCTGAGGAATGGAGAGTACAATACTTATCTTTGAGAGTGTCTGTTATCTGTGCGACTTGGCCGTGAATGTCAGACACGCATTTAAAAACAGGCTGGCTGTGGGAGTTGTTTTTTGCCAGCACCTGGATGCCATTGCTCTCCGTGCTCTGCCTTATCGCAGAGTCCTCTGTTGGCTCAGATATTATCAATTTTCCCCAACAGCTCAGTGTCTACTTAATAGTTATTTTCTGCACATTACCATGTGGTTAAGACGTTGTAAATATTCTGTAACGGGAGTTCAGACAATGTAGTCAATTTTTCTTTCTTTTCATGAGAATTTTGTGCAGTTATAATTCGTGCCTTTTCTATGGTTAATATGAAATCAGATTCACTTAAAGCCCACAGTGTTGCCTTCAAACTTTTAGTATTGTATTTGACAACAACAACCTTTGACCACCTGATCAGGCAATAATGGCGGTTCCCTCCCTCCAAAGTGCCGCAGATTATATGGTTATTATTCTCAGAAAGCAAGAGAAGTCATAGAATGTTAATAAAGTGGTACCAGTCTGTATTAAATTATCAATGTGCATGAAAAATTCATATCCAGACGTCTTTCACACTTTCTGAGTCAGAGCGCAATTCTATTTTATCTTGTTAAAGGAGTGGAAATTTTATTACAAGGGAAAATAACACTACTTGTTTTTCATTTTCCGTTTCACATCCCAAGCAGCGGGTTGGACGCAGATAGGTCTGATTATTGCGAGCACTTTCTGTGTTCCCACATAATTTTTTGGGGTTTGGTTGTCCTATATGTAGGCTTTATAACTCTGCAGCAAGTGACATGGCCGTCCCCTCAGAACGCAACGCTGCAGTGAAGCATATCAGAGGCTGTTATTGCAGGCACCCTGTTAAGTGCCCATAAATTACTTGCTAATCTCACTTCTCCAATTTCCATCTTTGTTTCTTAGTGTAAATTATACCCCGGTGGAGACAAATCAGCAACAAGACCACACAAGGCTGCGCCTTCTGTTTTCATGTTTTCTAGACAAGAGCAGCAAAGTGTAGTTTTTGCTTCTGTCAATCTTCCAAACAGCTCGGGAGGATGGAAAATGAAAGCTGTGGGTCCATAAACAATCTTGTATCAAATGCAGGATCTAGTTTGCACATTTTCTCCTGCCAGCACTGTGAAGAAGATAAAGAATGTCAAGGTGACATGTGCATGCTTTTGGAGGGAGAATAAAGACAGCAATGTCCTTGCTGATTCTATCAGTGGGAGCCATTCTTTACCTTGTTCATTGAAAGAGGAGGGAGTGGGGGAGGAAGGCCATGAGAGGGCGGAGGTGTAGGAGAATAAAAGCCAGAGAGAGCCTAACATCCCTCCTAGAGATGCTAGTTTAACGCAACGCTGTTATCAGCTCCCAACTGCTTTTCCTCCCTGATCGATCTGTGGTGTTGGGCAATGCAAATGGCTGCAGCCAGCCCTGGGTATTCTACCATCAATGGAGAGTAATTATCTTCGGCAACAACCAATATTGGATTGTTAAGCCTCAGGATAAGGTAGCCGGCAGAGCCTTCAAACAGTCACTCACCTCTGTGGGCTTGAAGGCTGATGGATGGATCAGCTGGGACTAGCTGCTAGAGGGGCTCCCGAGGCAAACTAGCAGAGTTACCAGCTCTCATCTCTCTCTGCCCTAGCAGCGCAGCCCTTTGAATCCCAGAGAAAATTCATTTTTAATGTGCCTGGCGGAGGGCGCTTTTTGTTCTACATCGCCTCGATCAATCAGGACGACTTTTCATGTCGAACAGGAACCTCCAGAAACATTTGCCACGAGGGCTTGATGAGCACAACTTTCAAGATGGTTAAAAACGAGCTGCCTGACAAGCCCTATACATGCAATAGATTCAGAAATATGATTTCAAAGAGTTGCCGACTGCATATAAGGGGAAATCCGTTTCCAGTACTGGAATTCCTTTCTACATGTAATCCTATTGAGCATTTTGTTTCTGTATCTTATTCAGCCGTTTTTACATCTCTAGAGTTCCTCTATTACTGGAAAGTATTTTACTTTTAGTTGGGTCTCCTGAGAGTCCGTCCAAGTGTCTGACATCCTCCGGCCTCTGTTCTCAGTAGCACTTCTTTCTGGAGTACGCCACTGCTCCAAATGGATGACCTAGAAATGTTGTCCGTAGTGAAAGATGGGAGTCATTGAATAAGGCGCTCATTTTCACATAGTTGGTCTATGCTACTCGAGACCTGATAATGAATAAATCATGGATTCTGCAAGGCACTCTCCAGAAAGAAATTACAATGTACAGCAGCAGAAATAAAATGGAATAAAACATGACTGTGTTCCATTTTGGTGGTGACAGCCTATGTTGTGCCTCTCCACCATCATTACTAGAAATGATGAGGATTCAAAGTACACATAGCCTACACTTACACTGTACTTTTGTAACTCTAGTTAGTGTAACTGCACAATGCTGCTGTTTAATTGAAAAACTATAAATTAATTTATTGCCCAAATTAGCTGAGCCAATAAATGCTATATTATGAGGCATTTGTCAGTTCCGAGAATGTTCCATGCTTGTCTCCATCCCTTCAAAATATAAATGTAGATACTGTAAATAAAATATCAATACTTTTTGCTCCATTAAAAGCATACACTAAATCCCTGCTACCCCGAAATCTGAAATAGGCTACTGAGCTAATTGGTATTTTGTCTGCCAGTGCCTTCAGGCTTGATATCTTTCACTTTAAAGGAGGGTATGTGGTCTTGATAAAGTCTTAATTTCAAAAACAGAATGATGTCATCCTCCAATAAATTTTCTGGTAATAGCTGTATATTAAATTTGCTCAATGTGGTCGATATTAACACTTCTGTCAACATCCGATCTAGAATCAACATATTTCTGTCTACACTTCTGGCTTCTCTCTTTACATAACAGCTTTTACTGTACACACACCTATTTTAGGAAGCTGTTGAGGAGGAGAGTATTGTATGCCAGATGCTATTTCCACAAGGCAGATATTTTGGCCAGGCCTCTAGATCCACTCAGTCAGCGCTGGCTTACCTGAGATTAACTGTTCTCCTGGCTGAAGCTGGCAGCATTAGCGGCCCACCACTGAATGGACGTGAAGCCGAAAAGCTGGCTGTTAAAGTGCTGAAGGACAGAAAATACACTCAACCTTACTCCCAAAGGTGATGTAGTGGTTAGACCCCTACCTTGGGAACTATATGTGGCCTTGCTAGCTTAAGACTGGATCCCACTAGAGCTTCTATCATGTGTCCATCTTAACTGTCTCAAAAATATTTAAGGAATACTCTGATGTTTTTGGAAATGCTCTTTTTGTGATGGTTCTCAAATCACAAGCTGCATTAATGGTGTCTTCCAAAATTTTCAGAACCATGATATGTACAAGGTATCTGTACTTTAGAAGCATGAAAATGAAGAACTAGGCATTGTGGTTTAATGATATTACTCATTGGAACTATTTACTGACCAACAGCTGGCTTAAGTTACTGCAGGATGCATCAGAAGTCCACAGCACATCATGATATTTCATGAATGTTGCAACTTTGAACAAAACCTTGGTGAATCTTTGATGTATTGGTGACTACTGATAACAGGAATTAACCTGAAAACAAGACACTTGAAACCTTTAAAAGGCACATTTTCTCTTTAGATTGCTAGAAAAATGTTGTAAGTTTTCCTTTAAAGAAAAAGAGAGATGACCCCTTAGGTGTGATGATGGCTTAAACATCTATTGTTTCCTCTCCTTGCGTTTATGAGGCCAGTTTCCCAGGATGCCCTGCTGGTCCAACATCTGCTTTTCTGTTCCATATGTCTTCCTGGAATGTTTCCCAGGTTTAGCGTCATGTATGTTCTCCCTTTTAAGTCACTGGCTCTTTTCAGCTGCTTTTGGTAAACTGTTATTTTCTGGGATAAACAAAATCACAGCCAATTGTACGATCAACCAAAGTCCAGTTTAGTGGCGTCTAACTTTTCCCAAAAGCTCCTCCTTTTACTCTGGCCTCTGTGTGTGTGTGTGTGTGTGTGTGTGTGTGTGTGTGTGTGTGGGTTGATGTGTTTGTGTGTGTATGTATGTGTAATGACCTATGTTTTCAAGGGTAGTCTATAGGTTTGCGGATGACCCGTAATCACAGTCAGTTGGGAAATAATTACAAGTCTTGCATTCCTGACACAAATCCACAGAGTAGGCCGTAACTCTTATTGTTGTTGCATGCAAGACAGTCCCTAACCTACAGGCAAAAAATGTGTAGATGCCCAGTTTGGGATGGGTACCACAGTGCATTATTTCTCTGTCCACAATACTGTATTTATCGTTCTTTACAAAAAGGGTTTGTTTTACATAACAGACTGCTATTCTCTCAGGGGTATCTGTGGAGTATAACACAGCATGGCAGAAAGTAAACACCAATCTTTTACTTGTCTCCAGAAAACTCCACTGGGAGGTGGAGTTGTAAAGGAGCCCCTTACTCTGCCTTGGCATTTTGCAAGCATAAGCCTCTTTCAACCTGACTTCAATCATGGCTAAGTTAAGCAGGTCATAAGAGTGAACAGGATAACCACAGGGCTGACTTTGTTGGAGACGTCAAAGCTCTATCCTCCTCCTCTTTAGCCTCCAAGAGTTCTCCTCTAAAGTACATTTTAAGAATAACATCTTTACTGTGGAAAAGGAGCAGATGGATAGCCTTGCCCGGTCAGGACTGATGCCAATCCAGACTCCCCAGGCTACTGAGAGTTGTAGGGAATCCTTGCAGACTGGAGGGGGTCAATAGGGGGGAATTTTACATTTTTCAGATTTGTTGCCCACTTTATATCTCAGTATGCGCAGTTGAAGCGTATAAATTAATATATCCATTTGGTGATCGTGTTCATGAGTTAAAATTTAACGACTGAAAAAAAATGTTTCAAATAACATAGTTTTTCTTTTCCTTAGAAAAACCCTGTCAAGAAACAATGACTTTGATACATGAGACATTACTGTATAATGTATTATGGATTTGGCTCATGATTAAGATCAATCACAAATGATGTGTTAATAAGAGGTTTAATGAAACTACTTCAATCAGGCAATAGAAAAACATAGTTAGCTCGATTAATGAACATACAGTACTGTACTACATGTAAAGTATATGCTACATGCATACATGCAGTACTGTAGGCCACTGAAACATACAGTATAAAATGTGTTAATAAGTAACACGCATAAGGATAAAGAATAAATTCTCCTGGAAATCCTGTTCAACCCGGGAAAAAAAATAAATATATAAAGTCAAAATACAAAGGACCCGAAATAGATGAAAAAAAAAACCCTGGGTCCATTATTGGGAATAGTGTTAACAAATCAGATCAAGCCCTCGTACATTGATTGCTCTGGTCTCGTCCTGTCCTCATTTTCAACAGCTGCTGCCACACACACACACTCTCACACGCACACACACTCTCTCTCTCTCTCTCTCACACACACACACACTCTCTCTCTCTCTCTCTCTCACACACACACACACTCTCTCTCTCTCTCTCTCTCTCTCTCTCTCTCTCTCTCTCACACCGCCTGGCTGACGCGCAGCGCGGCTCAGTCTCTCTCTCTGTGCGCACGGAGAGCAGGTCGGAGAGGAGCGGAGCGCACTGCGTTTTTCGGGACTTCTCGTCAAACGAGACGCGCCGGGATCTTGTGGATAATCGTCAAAATTTCGCAATTCCAGCGCACGGCGAAGCGTCCGCGCGGCTCTTGGATATGTATTTCGTCGCGTTTTCTGCTTGAGATCGGCAAATACTTTGGGGAATCTATTGTGGACGATCTGTCATCGGCGCTTTCACTATCCGGCTTGGGATCGTACGAGCGGCGCTCCGGCGTGACAAAGATCCACTGTGTGCTCTGAAGGAGCCGAGTAATCGCCCACAGAACTTTACCGAAGTCAAAGAAACTGAATTCTCACACCATTTCCTGAAGGACTCGCCGCTTTTTCTTCCGAGAGACGGAGGAAGAATCCCCTCAGTGAAGATTTATTGTTCCGGCAGGTTATTCTGTTGAGTTTCCTCTTCGTCTAACCGTTGGACAATCACGTTTTTTTTTTTTTTTGTTTTTTTGTTTTTTGTTTTTCCATATTGGATTTAACCCGAGCGAGGCTCGCTACAGTACCTCTATGAATGCGTGTTGCAGTCTGCGTGGTTTGGATATCCTCCGCGACCGAGCTCAGCGCGTTTGGACTCGGTAAGGTTTAATGAAATTCCACCGATGCTTTTGTTGCTTTG
This sequence comes from Lateolabrax maculatus, assembly GCA_031216445.1. Classification (NCBI taxonomy): domain Eukaryota; kingdom Metazoa; phylum Chordata; class Actinopteri; order Acropomatiformes; family Lateolabracidae; genus Lateolabrax; species Lateolabrax maculatus. Next base: position 21,883,349 of record CM062217.1, read on the forward strand.
CTTGGTTTTCCGGTGAAATGTTCACCATGGATGATTTTAAAAAAAAAAAAAAAAAAAAAAGGACGTGCCCAGGTTTCGTCGAAATGAATCGCTGTAACGTGGAAGAAGCGGTTCATTGTTAGGATTTTCTCTTGTCGCTCGTCTCCGCCGGTGGCAGGCGAGGCGCCCGCTCGTGTTGTGAGCAGAGATGTAGCGGAGGCTTGTGTAACACCCAAACTTACACACTCTACCCCCTTTTTTCATCTCAAAATAGGTTTCCGTCACGTTGCAAAGGCTCAACACAATTCTGTGCGGACCTCCAAGCACGCTGACTGGTAGAAACTGATGAAGTTACGTAAAGAATGGCGGGTGTTTTGAGAAAAGCATAAATATATATATATATATATATATATATATCAAACATTTTCTCTGCACTGTAGGTTGTATTATCCTATTGTGATGAGAAGAAATGGAAGGTATATTTTAATTTCTAATTGTTGTATTTACCACAACATCACCGGTTGCGTACATTCCTTTTTAAAACTCCGGTCCTCAGCTGATATACAGGTCGGCGTCTTGTTATTGCAGTGTGTGTGTGTGTGTGTGTGTGTATATATATATATATATATCCGCTATTATTCACGCACCCTTAAACCCACCACGCAGGACATTAACACAATACGAGTCTGTCCCGTGTTCGACTTATACAACCACGGGAGGAGCTGTTTAATTATTTTCTTCCCCCATCGCGCCCAAGAATCCCAGCCACCAAGGTCAGGCTGGATCACATGCCGCCTGTTAATATTAGTTCAACACTTCGGCCTCCTGTGACACAAGTCTGTCACTTTGTCAGGGCTCTCCCAGAGATCAAAGTGTATTATTGTTTAGGAGGCCATGCTTTTAAGAAGAATTCACTATAACATTCCCATAATAATCCTATAGGGGCTTAGGCGCGTCCCAATTGTGAGCTTATAGTGATTTGCCCTACTTTAAGCTCTCCCAGGGTATTGCTATAATATTTCCATAGGGACCTACAAGTGTTGTGTTCAACAGTGACACTATCCTCTGTGAATCCGTGCTATATTTTTGTCTCTACCAGTATCATTTTAATATTCCTGCAGTGATAAACGCTGTAGCATGCATGCGAATACTGTAAATATCTCTTAGTCTCCTCTGATAGCCCTACCACTGCCACTTTTCTCTGGCATTTGTATTGAATTTTGTAAAAGCGTCTCTATTTTACAGTTTTTAGAGCACACTTGCTGGTTGGAGATGGTTTGAAAATCTATCCACATTGGAATAGCTCACAGTGTATGTTTTTGGTATATTATAGATTTATTTTTTTTATTATGTCTCTTGCTCCATTGACAAAATATTTTTTTTTTCTGGGCATAAACTGTTATAAATGGTTAAATTGAAATATTAATTGTCACCAAGACCGATGGAGGTAGCTCCACCGCAAAATTAACTTACCTTTGGGTGGTAAAGAGTCATTTTTTTATTATTCCTGTTTCTATTTGCTAAATATCCCAAACCTTCTCCCCTCATAAGACACACAGAGAAATGTGTCTTTGTTCTCATTGTTGTGCCTGCCAATCACCGTCTTTTACTGTGCTGTGGCTCAATATAGGCTATGTTGGAAATGTCATTTTTTCTCATCAGGGCTAGTGCAGAACCAGCAGTGTAACTGATGCGGTCAATGATGAAGTCTCAATAAAATATTCTCAGTCCATTATCTCTTCTTATTGCCTGTTAGTTCTGCATGTCTTTGCGTTGTAGAGTATATGACATTGTAAAACTAATCAATCCTCAACCTGATACTTCCACCACCTACATATTAAAATATGTATCTTTCTCCGCTCCCCAGCACCTATCTGTAATCTACTGCAGATGGGGCTCTGGAATTAGCTTGCAAAAACCTCTCTTATTCCTATCTTCAAAAGCCCATTTATCTGGAGCGGAAAGCTGATAAGAGACAGGCCTGCTTGGCAAATGTGATAAGAGGGTGAAAAATCCTCCAGCTATTTGTAATGTAAGAGTTCAGGCAGATCACAGCTGGGGAAGACATGACAAACCCAGCATCATGAGACTAATGCCTTGTGCCCCCTGAAGCCTGGATACGAGATAGAGGAAGAAATGGAGATTTATTCTGGATCTGTGCATGAACTCAGAAGTGAAAAATGAGCTAAAGAGACGTTCAAGAAAATAGCCGAGCATTTGGATGCAACACCATGTTCTCAGTAGTGACGGCAGTGCCTAAAACCTCTGAATTTTATCAGTCAGTATTATAAAGTAATGCTTCAGCCTGCTAAGCTATTTTTTATGAGTGTTGTCTAGCATTGAATATGCAACAATCTGTGAAATAACATGGGGGGAAAAAATGATGTCAGTTAAATATGTTGTTAAAGCATTTAGGGTTAAAGCTGTGCTTAGGGAGGAACGTGTTCTAAAAGTATTGTAAATCCCAACTGGAACCTGTCTAAAATGTGGAGCTAATCCAAATTGGCTTATACTCCGAGACTTAAGCTGCCCTCTGCGAGAAACTCCAAGAAATATGGAAGTGGGTTGTGCTGTGCAATTGCAAAACAACGTACCACTCTTTCTGCAGAGCAGTTAAGGCCAGCAGTACTAGAACAGTACTCAGACAGTGCTTTCCCGTCTTTGTCCGGTGTTCCTTTCTGATTTACTGGACAAAAAGCAGGTTCATCCCTGGCTCTTGACTATAGATGCTCCACTGCATTTAAGCTGATGAATGTTTCCCTTGTGCTGAATCTGATTGCTGTAGATCCACTGACACAGCTTCACCCATGGTGCATGTCACATCTAGTATTAAGTTGTTGGTTCAAATACAGTGTTCAAATTAAAACTAGAAGGATATATGAACTGTATTTGTTATAATGTGTATGGCCTTTAACAAAACTCACGGTAGGGGAAACAAGTAGTTCTCTCATTCACAGACTTATGGGCCACAGGAGATGTGGATAGTTCCGAGAACATGTCATTACTGTATAACAGATGACACATAGCATGTGATGTTATTCATACTTCAAGGACACTCCCTGAGCTCCACTACTTGTGGGTCCACAGTGGGGGATGCAGAATTTATGCTTGTCCCTGTGGCACTTGGATCTACATCTTTATCCTGACAAGGGACTTGCCATAAAACACTCGCTCTACACCAAAAGCAGAGGGAGACTTAACAGACGAGGAAGCCGCTGTGGAGCGAGGCGTTTGGCAGGCTTGTCTTTTAATGCACACTGCAGAGATGGCTGTTTTTAACATTTAAGTTATAAATAACGCAAAGGGCCACACAAAGCCAGTGGCTGTAAAGGGACAGGGAGGTGTTGTCAAAACAAAATACATTTTTTTCTCCCCTTTTTATTGCACGGCAGAGCTGGCTGTGTTATTAACTGCGGCGGACAGCGGGGGATTTATGTGCAGGTCCAAATGGAAGTGACCAGTGACCTTTCCTGTGGCGTTAGCAAGCTCTCAAACTGCCAGACAATGGACTGCTTCAACAATGAGCTGCGGCTCTTTGTCCCTCATCTCTTCCTATGTGATGTTATTTCCTAAATGTGGGCATCTGCTCACTGAGAGACCTGGGGCTTGTGTCCCTGCTCATGTTTTTTCTCTTTTAAAAAAAAAAAAAAAAAATTCTCAGCTCGAAATGTCAACTGTGTGCTCCACAAAGCAGCCATCCAAGGCCTTTTGAATACCTCCAGGTACCACTGAAGTCATATGTCAGCCAGTCACTCAGTCAGTGGGTAATGTGTGTTTCATGCTCTTGGCTGAATGTGGTGAGCTCTTTGCAGGGGCTGCTGAGCAGCACAGTGCCTGAGAGGCAGGGTGGAAGTGGAGCGGGTCACAACACTAGGCCACAGCGCTGTTACAGTCGTTCTCCTGTGATGTTGTTATTGTTGTTTTCTCCGTTCCGCTCACAAAGAAGTGCGTCTTCACTTCAAACAGCTGCTAAATCCCATACATATTTCAAAAGAGCGCTCCCTTTAATCCCTCCAGTCCTTCTGCAATTAGCCACTGACAGCAGCGCCTAGTGCAGTTCATGATCTAATAGAAGAAGGGGAGACAAACTAGAGGTCCTTTGATTCTCAGCTACTGAGCGTCTCCTGCTCTCGGCCTGTTCATTGGGACCCATCTCAAGGAGAGGTGGAGACACTCGAGTGAATTCCCCCTCTTTTGAAGCTGCCGACCTAGGTCAACCTGTAATTCTGGCAGCTGGCCAGTTCCATCGCCTTCCTCTCTCTCTCTCTCTCTCTCTCTCTCTCTCTCTGCCTCTCCTCACGATTTCCAAACAGTGCTTCCCCGAGAGCAGGTCGTGTCTTTTGTTACCTTTATGAGGCGTAATTAAATGTGCACGGCGTGGCACAGTGTTTGAGCAGGAACCCCAGGCGTGCCATTAGCCAGATGTGGCTGCTCAATCCTTAATGATAGAGGAACAGAGGCGGAGGAGACGAGCCCAGGAGTCCTTCATCACGCCATCCCGAGGTGTCGTGTGGGCCTAATTGCCCCATCGTTTTGTGCACCATACGAGCCCCCATGACACCTAGCTTCATGCATTCATTATGTAGTCTCCCAGTGCTACTTCAGGCTGCGGTGTTCATGTATAACCGGAGGTGGGTGGTACACTGCAGCTAGGCTTTTAGCCAGCAAGCATGATTCATGAGGGGAGTTCTTAACACCTTTGTTTTGAACATTGCACGCAAGAAGTGGGGTGATGTACTGTGTAATGCACTGCATTAACATTTAACAGTGTCTGACTAGAGGGTTTCATTGTCATGTACTGTCATCATGTGAGACTGTGAGAGGGATAAAAGGCAAGTTTAAATGCAGCTGCAGTTAAACATCACCGAAGTCGCAGGTGATTATTTGTATTCAGTTTTGGTTGGATCATTAAGTGTTTTTGGCACTCAGTAGAGGCTGTTGAGTTCTGTCAGTCGATGTTCTAATAGTTGTGAATTGATGTACATGTCCTTGGAAGAGGGACCGACTAGGAGAGTTAAAAAGCCACTTTTCTAGAAAACAACCTGCTTTTCTGTCTCTGCCTGGGGGCTTTGGAAGTGCTAAGGGATCAGACTGACAAACGCTGACTGATCGGCTCACATTCACACAGCATTTTCTTCCAGCCTTGCCTGGGATCTTACTATTGAGAGTTCTCATATTTCCTCCTAAGCCCTTTCACTCGCAGTGTATTAAAGCCCCCCCCATCCCTCTCCACCCCTCTCCCCGTCTTTTAATCCAGCCCGCGTGTTTTTCCCCCTTAGTAAGCAGATTTGAGTCGGGAGCTTTAATTAGATGCGTCTTCTCCAGGATGCGGATGTGTCGGGTGGTCCGTGCACAGCCTGGGGAGCGCTGGGTGGAAATGGGCCTACATGCCAAACATACGGCACCCTCGCTGGAAAGCAGGCCCCTTCGTTAGTGAGGAACTGACGAGCTGCCGCTCACATTTGGGTAATTAACACCGCCACAGATTGTGGAACAGCTGTGCAATTTAGCACTGTGGCAACACCAGCGAGTCAAGAGAGACTCTGCAAACAGAGGACGGCTATGAAGTAGATTCATAGAGCACCTCACTCAGGCCTCATCCAAGCTCTCTCCAGTGGCCAAACATAACGCATATCCGCGGCTACTTGGCAAAATGGCATGACAAATTATTAAAATCACATTATTTAAGGGAATTTTAGATGATGAATACTGAAGCAGAACAACAGAAAACTATCATTACAATTTGGATGCTTGCGGACCATGTGTGCCATAAAATACACAGTTTTTTTTTTTTTAAGAGAAACAGTTCAAAGTTTTTTCATCAGTCTGCAGTCACTATGTTTCAACACCAAGTCATGGCCATGCGGAACAACTTAGATCCAGCGTGGCTGCATCTAAGTTCTGTTTCCATGGACAATTTACTGCAAGGTTTTGGGGCTAGTCATCAGCCTTGTCTACAGTTGTGGGGAATAGATGGACCATGTGTAAAAAGCCTCTGCACTTTCTCTCCATGTAATTTAAGATGCTTTTCATCTTTCTTTTCTTGGCAGTGCCTGGTTTGCCCCCACAAAACCAAATTATATGTGAGAAGTAATTAAAGCATCCTGCTCTCCTTTTTGTTTCTTTTTGATTATAGTTAATGCGTACCATTCCGTCCTCCACTTTTATTTGCCTTGTTTTTTATCCCCACTGATCCGCAACATCTGGTTTTGGGTTTAACCGTCGGGGAGTGGTTAGAGTGTGGGGGGAAAAATGCTGGTACACATGCAGTTTAAGCTTGAGTATTTCTCTGTTGGCTTCTACCTGATTATTACTGAAAAAAACACAAACATCCTGGCATATTTGGCTTTCTGTCAAGTTGTCAGCATTTTTCAGTGACAGCCCAAAGATAGTCATTTGCAGAGTAATGAAGGCAGTGTGTCCACGTGTGATTAAGGCTAGTTTACATTTGGGTTATGTTAGTTAAAGTCAGATTTCCAAACAGTGTGTCTTTTATGGCTGGAGCAAAGTAGCAATAAGGAGCTGTGTGTTTAAGTGCGAGTCTTGTAGGGTTGAGCCCTGCTCCTCTCCCCTCGCCTCTCCTCCCTCTGGCCTATCAAGTGTCAGTGACAGTGACATGCCCAGGGCTGTCAGCAGGCCATGTCTTGGCTCCGTGCTCCGTCAGAGAGTGAATGGAGGGAGCCCAGGGAACTTGTTAAATTTCTGCTAAGCTAGGCTATGCTGAGACATTTCCTTCCAATCTCCTCAGGTCCTCTGCCGCCATCATCAACCACAACTCAGTGAGTGAACAGGGCAACGGAGACGATGCAACGATAATAATGTGAAAAATGTCTATCTGCAGTAATGCCAGGTGAAGGCAAACGGACAGGCAGGCAGCCAGCCTCTGCAATGTATTCCGGGAGGCTGGGCCAAGCCCCAGCGGGGCTGTCATTTATTTATCTATCTACAGTGTCTTGAGAGGTGAGGAGAGGAGAGATGGCAGAAGCTTCGCTCTACCAGAGGGGGCTGGCCAGCTCTTGAGGGATAGGAAATTTAATTGGGCTGCTCTCACTCTTCGCTATGGCACCAATCAGACATTTCTCCCTCCCTCTCTCACCCACCCCTGTTGCTTGCAGACATAGCTGAGGAGATGAGGCAGTGCTGGCCTTTCAGGCCCTGAGCAGGGACAACCCCAAACAAGACTTGTCACTTGTGCTTACAGTGGCATTTATTTGATCGGAGGAGGTTTTTCTTCCTTCCCTCCCCCCAGCTCTTCCCTCTACATTCTGCCACTGCCTCTGTCTTTGGCCTGAGCTGTAATGCTGGAAACCAGAATTCAGCTTGGCTGGGGCTAGCCATGACTACTGCTGTGCAAGGCAAATGACTTTGCTGTGAGGGACAGGCCACCTGTTAGTGACAGGGTGGGGGCTTAGCTGACAGAACAAGTGTAACTGTCAGAGAAGCAGGTTGAAATCCCTCCCAGCGGGAGGGAGAGGGAGATGACAACGGTTTCCACCAGCCCATCACCACCACGTTGGCCCACATAACCCCCCCTGCATTCTCTTACTGGGATCCAGTACTGTGGAAACATTGCCATGCTAGCACAGACTACTGAATGTAGAATTTGTCTGGGTAGTCAGTGGGAGAACTGGACGGTTCCCAGACTACCAGTGTGTGAGCGTGCATGCATGTGCGTGTGTGCATGTGTTTCTGCGATGGAAAGAAGGGGGGGTGGCATGGTTGTCGATAGTGTAGGTGGAGCACTGAAGCCTGTGAGCACATCTGTTTCAGCTACTCTAATTGCGTACGGAGGTATTGATCTGTGGTGGGTGCAAGGGCACTGTACCAGAAGTTCTTGCCTCCCCACACTGGCATCCCGCCAGGGTCCTGTCAATTTTGGATGTGGGTGACGGCCTGGGCGGATCTGAGTATTCAGAGAGCCGTTACAGGGGTGCAGCAGAAAGTGTACTAGGTCTCCAATTACATGTTGGTGGGTGGCATGGGGTAGAATGCCACAAAGGTTCACAAGGCCAGCTGGGCAGCCCCTGCTGCAGTGCACCTGAACCATGCTTAAAAAGCATCAACACACAGTGAACTGGGGTGGTAAAATAGGCTAGTCTGGACCCATGTTCCTCCAGCGATGGCTGTGGATCCTTCTGTGACTGTGCTCCAACCGGTGTGTTGGGGAATAACAAGAACAGCATGAATAAGACATGACTTAAGCTAACACCACACACCCGTCATCATCCTACTGTGCCGAGCCTCATAGCTTTTAACACTTGATTAAACCCTCGATCGTCTCTTCTCTCAACTAAATCCTTAATTGTACAGATGGAAAAGTGTAAGGGAAAGATGCTCTCAAGGTCTTTGCGTTATGGGTCATCTGGGTTCTGCTGGCTATAATGTTCAACTTTTTCATATGGGACTGTTTACACTGGCCTCTACTGTCCAATTACACACACCTTTACCACTGACAGACATGAAATGCAAACACCCTTTTTCCTTTTCTGCTGGATGAATAGCATGCAGTACAAAGGCCCTGGAGCCTGGACCAACTAATCCAAGGATTCTCTCAAATGTGAGAAAAGGCGGCTTGAGCACACAAGCTGCTGCCTTGACTTCATTTGTTTGCATATCTCTTATTCAAATATAGACAGGAGCCACCTGAGCCAGGCTGGGTGTTTCTGGACGTGCAGATGTTGAAATGAAGTTCAAGGAAATAGATGTTGCCATAGAATTATCATAGAAAAACAAGCACACGTTGTTAAATGACACAACTTATTAAACCACTTATCAGCATGGCTTACATAATCAGTGGCTAGAGCAGGCGTCCTTTTGAAACTGCAGACAACTCAACATTTAAGAGGTAGTTTAAGAGTGTAATTGTCAGGTTTGTTTTATTGACAGGAAACTGGTTCGTTAGGGTGATCCAGTGCTGCGGTAATGAGCTGTTTAACCTTGCTACGCTGCAAAAAAATCAATCCAATGCATTATGTACACACTCCAATAACATCACCGGAGCCAACATACTGGAGAAAGTGAATGGCCTCAGCATGTGACTTGCTGTCCTTTTTTGCCCATGTAGTCCGCTCATATGCATAGATTCCCAAGGAAAACAAATCCTTTAACAAGCACTAAGATATTCATTGTTACCATCATGAACAAGCCCAGAAAAGGGTATTAGTGCTCCAGGGAATATTTTTTGCCTGTTGTTTTTTCTTTCTACTTGAATAATTTAAGGAGTTGCATGTAAGACAAAGTTGCATTCACTTGCTTCATTATACTTTAATCCAGAGCAAATGATGCTCTGCATACACTTGGCATGGCCAACAACTTTTAATAGTCCTCTCTCCAGTGATTGCTCATAAATCTGCTCTAGCAGTGCAAACACATCAAATATATCCTCCTCACCCTGCCCTTCTCTTCTGTCCAGGGATTTGTGTTCAGATGGATGCCAGATCAAATTCCTCCACAGGTGTTATGTTATTATCAGAGATAACAGCTGGTGGGTTTAGACAGAGTTCACCAGGGCCCATAAAAGAAGCTAAGCTCACAAAATAGATAATTACAGCACATTAAGATGTTATTATTCTGCAATTACTCAAAAACTTTGGTTGCTGTGAGTGTTCAATAATGATCTGAACTCCCCTTAAGAATAATAAAACTGACCTCCAGTCAAATATTGACGGGCTGTCATCACTCTGTACATGACACTACAAGCCACAGTTAACATAAGTCTGTGCAATTAATACCTATTTCCCATACAGTTTCAGTAGGGAGTGATCATTGTTATTGAAAACCGTAGTAATACGGCCGCTGTCAAGGTCAGGTCACAGTGTGGTGTGCTTGACTGATGTTACACAGTAAGTGTGAAGTCTAAAGCCGTAAGCTCTCTCACAAGGTCTCTGCAGTTGTCGCGTTGGCGTTAAACTAGATTGTGCTGGACTCCCTAGAGGTACACAGTTAGCTCAGCACCCCCACCACCACCTCCTCCCGTACACAGCAAACCTCCTGGCATGTCCCACTGATATGTCATCATGGTTATTTATACACTCCCACCCACCCCACATTAAGTCACACATCTGGACTATCAGTGACAGAAGAGCTGTGCCATGTCACGAAAGTGATGTATGTGTGTGCCGGGGGGGGGGTCATAGCTCAGTTAGTCAAAACCCTGTCGCGTTTTAATTTAGGGAAATAAAGATGAATGGAAAGACAACATCAAAGTCTAAATGATGTATTGCTGTGATGAAGCAGTGGGCGTACTGTGGGCTGCTGGGGTCCACGTTCTATATTAAATTCCTTCTGTAACCTCAGAACACAGCACACTAACAGAACAGACCTCAGCAGCAGCTTATATCCAGCAAGTAGCAAATACTAGAAGGAAAAAAACATATTCTCTTTTCTTCCAATAGCAATCTCACCTCTTTGTGTTTGATAATGAAATGAAAGTCTGTCCATTGTAAACAGTACCTTATACTGGAAACAGTGACCTCCAACAACTACCACTGCCAGTCTCCCCCTTTTTATAAGGGCAGCTGAGCAGTGAAGGTATTTCTAAAGGTGACTGCCTAGGCGTTGGGTGTCCTGTCCAACCCAGCAGTGAGGCCTCAGGGAGAAGCTTGGGTTACAGCTGCCAGAAACCTGAGGCCTGATGTCTGCATCAAAAGTAAATTCCACTTAACGTGCCACATCCCTTTCCAACATGACCTGGGGGCTTTGGAGGTCTTAAACTCCTTTATATAGTACATACCATGTTTGTTTGTGCTAGCAGGGTGGATAGTGTGCCTTAAATTGGCAAAAGGGATGATGGTGTGAGACCGATGGGACATTTGGCAAAGAGCTGCCAGACTTCCCTGTTCCATTTCCAGTTTTCCACTCCCCCACTTGCCTCCTCATGTACCACCCATCCCCTCATTCCTCTGCAGGGCAAGTGGTTGTATTGATAGCGAGAGCCTGGCCGACTTTCAGGGTTGCAGCAGACATATGAGCAATATGCTGAGACGAATTCCTAAATTCCCTTTGCCTCATTTCAGCTGCTGTTTCAGTTTAGGAGATATGCTGTTACTAAATCAGCATCAACAACTTCACACCCCCCATCACACTGATAAACTGTGAGCTCAGCAGAGAGCCAAGCTGAAAGGTCAGGGATCACGGGCATCTAGTGTGTGCATGCTGTAGGACTTAGGAGGCTGTAGGATACAGAATGACTGGTGTGGAGGCTAGTGTGTGGAGCCTGGATCCCCCATAGTTGTCCTAACCCAGAGCCAGCCTTTAACTCCCACTGGTATTAGAACAATATTTATTTGTGTTACAGGGGAGGCGATTCATATTAGTCAAAATCACTGGCATAGTACTGGTGAGATCTGCCTCTTGCTGCACATTTTTTCCTCTCATTAAAGGTGTCCGTGCCCAGAGGAGCAAACCAATGCGTACCACACACATCCATGTAGTGCCAGCTCTGCCTTTTCTTCTGTTTGTGCGCTGTCTTTCACTGCAGAAGAAATTCACTGTGTGTGGGTTGAGGCAAGGGAAAGGGTCACAGCTTTTATTTCGCTGCATTATTTAAGATCCTGTCGAGTTTGTTTTTTTCCCCCTCTTAGCAAATTCATCCAAGTCAAAAGCGCAGTACAATCTTAAGAGAGGAAGAAAGGAAGAATGTAACTTGTGTAGCCTGAGGTGGGCTATGACTCACCTAGACATTCAGATGGAGAGAAAAGAAAACAAGTTCAATAGGAGTTTCTATTGAGCTGTGCTTAAAGCCACCTTTCTCTTAACAAGCTGCAGTGAGAGGTGGTTTGCCTACCAAGCTTGCCTGCAGCTCTCCGCAGGGCGATTATGTCACGGCGGGCCAGTCAGAATGATGTGTATCTCTCTGTTAGAAGGCAGCTCTACTGCAGCAAAGGCTCTGACTAGGAATATTATTATTATCTCCTCCAGGATCCTCTCCACAGCAACAACGGTGCCGCATTGTGAGAGCTCTGGAGAAAGCTGTTTTTGAAATAATCCGCCTGTCTGTTATCCTGCCTCTCAGACAATAACATCCAGAAAGGCTTTTTTACTTTCCACCACCCACACTGACAATGGGGTAAAGGCTTTACAACAAAAGGATGATGTGGATACGGGGACAGTGACTTTCCCTGACCCGTCCTATCATACCTCCTCACAGCGGCCCAGAGGGAGCCGGGATTTGGTTGTGGCTGTTGACCAGCCAATCAGGGAGCAGCGAGCCGTGTCTTAAAGGGCTATCTGCCATCTCGGCTGCCGAGAAGCCTGGAGAGCCAGGAGAAGCCACCAGTGCTCTGATCTATATCAGGGCCAGAGAGTAATGACAAACAGACCGCTGATTCCACTGGGAGATTACCTGCAGTCCTTATCGCTGCTGGCACACATTTTGACATTAAAAAGGAAACGAGGCCACGCCCTTTCCATAGTCGGCTGTACTGTGCTGAACAGAGATACTGCGATCTCCTGCTTTTGTTTTTCCGTCTTCCATTGCCTTTATCTCTGTCTTTTTCTCTCTTTCCTCATTTCCATGGTCTAAAGCAGGACTTAATCAAAGTACAATGGCGGTGCCACACTGACCCTTATCTCACCCTAAAAGAGATACTACTAACTCCCTCTCATGGTACCCCCCCAGCGCCGACCCCCCCACCCCCCACCCCCCACCCCGCATTCCCCTAAGCTTGACAAGAGAGGAGAGCCACACATGCTTTTAAACCACTGAGCTCAGATCTGGTGTTGCATTAATTGAGTTAAATGGATTGCGATGGTCGAGATGATTTGTCTGTCGGCTTTTATTGCTGCAATTTAGACTGTGCCTCATTGCATTATGCCACTTAATGAGAGCCCTTCGCAGCCGTTTTGTCTCTGCTGGTATTAACATGCACAGGTTCACTTCACAGGAGAAAGTGGGAATGTGCTAGCCCTAATTTCCTGCAAAATTTAGTTCATAATCAGCTGAAAGCACTTGCTCTGACTCTGTCATTGACATTTTATAACTGGGATTTCTCTACGTTTTTTTAATGCCATACCTGTTTCTCATGTCCTTATTTTAATCTGTGGGGTTGAAATTGTGATTTGTGACCTTCGCCATCCTTATACCCCCCTAACAGCCCACCTCCATTCTTCTTCCCGGGCCCTTGCAGGGAGTTTGAGCAGGTCTGGATCCTCTCCGGTGAAATATGTCTTGTCCTTTTTCCTTCATTTCTCCTTATCTGGTTAGTGCTGGCTGTGGGCCTGCTGAGGCGTTGATTTGTGACCCTCTCTGTCTGCAGCGGCGAGAGGCTTTAATGCAATGCGTGCCTCCGCCCTTCTCCCTACTGATGAAACAGGCCCCTGCATTCCCCTGATAGACTGCTAATTTGTATACTAAACTGACAGGCAGCCGTGATAAGGGCTAGCAACTGCTGCACAGCCGGGGGAGGGGGGGAAGGGAGGAGTGGTGGTGCGGGGTGCGGTAAGCGAGACGAAGGGTAATATTTTACACAAAGCTCAAGCCCCCCTGCTCCTCTCTCTGCATTCATTTCCCTGCGTCTGTTGCTAGGGCGAGAGGGAGCAGGAGTTGTCAGCCCTGGTCCTCTGTCATACACACACACACACACGCGTGTTATACGTGGCTATGAAAATGGCACTCGGGGCTAAGTATGAAGAGGTTTGTGTGTGTGTGTGTGTGTGTGCGCAAGGAGAGACCACTCCATTCTACACGGTCACTATGGAATTCATTATCATCTTAATGATGCTCCAGTTGAGGCGAGTATCTGCCGGTTGACAGTTGCGTGGGAGGTTTCTTCTCTCTTTTCTGTTCATGCTGTATATCCCATCATGCTCGCTGGGGATTTGCAGTCTTGCTGGCCCACACCTGTTCTGACAAGCAGGCGGTGGCAGCCGTGGTGGTAGTGGTGGGTGGGAATTGGAGGTAAGGTAGATGAAGCCTGTTCCCTGCCCTGGGAATGCATAGCACTGCTGCGGCTTATAATAAACGACCGCTCGGGAGGTCATTAAGTTTCTGGAACGGTGTGAGGACAAATGCAGGGGAGATAATTAATTTGGTGTCTCCCGTTGCAGCCTGGGAGCTGTAGGCCCACTGTGCATGGCTAATGCGGCATTTATTGTTAAAGCAGCATTAGCGGACGTCTGGGTTGAAAGGGTGACAGTAGTTGAGGGCCCTAAGTGGGTGCTGATAGAAGTTTTTATCAAAGCACCGAGCTGCTCCCACATGAACGGAGAAAAGCAGGCCCCTGCTAGGGTTTGAATGGTATCAGTGCAGATAAGCGTCTTTATGTCACTGTTCAAGATCATTGTGTTACCTTAAACCATTTCATTTTATACACAGAAAACAAACATGCTCAATTCAAATCATAACATCACATTAAAATCATTCAAGGGTTTCTATAAGACAACCACTGATTGGTCAATCCAACAATAATTATGTGCTAATACAAACGGCATCATCCTCATCACATTAGAGTTGAATCAGAATAACTGTGAAAAATCTGATATTTGCTTAAATTAAAAACTATATCGGTACAACCCTGAAAAGAGAGGGAACACAGGACTTCAGGTGACAGTAAATGGAAAATTGGAAGAAAGGGCAGTGAAGGAGGAAGTTGACAGTGATGAAACACCAAGCAGGGAAGCAAATTAACAGTGTGTGTGTGTATACATACAATACAGTATGTGTGTGTGGGTGTGGGTGTGTGTGTAGGTGGGTGATGTGTTGAGTGTGAATCCATGGACAGACAGGTTCGGCCAGGGTAATTGAGAGCCTGATCGCCCGTGCCAGGATATGTGCCCTTTTGCCCGCTTCCCTTCTTATCTTTCTCACTCTCTCTGTTTTTTTTTTTCTCTCTTTCTTTCATTCTACCTGATATGTCTTTTAGTGCCAAGACCTGTCACATCAATACGGCACAGAGTAGCCGTGTACTCTTAAACAAGACCATCAAGTGTCTTGCCTACACCAAGACATTTGACCCACTCATTTAGCATGCACAGCAATGTGCTGTGTTTGTTTCCCATGCTCTATTACCCACAATTACACAGTAGGACAACATGCTTGTAGCTTTAGCAGAACTGATGGGTTTTCAGTTGATTTTCACTTGCCTTTATGTATCATTTTGTATCATTGATCATCTTTTATACTCTCTGTGAAATTGGTTTTGATATTAAACTGCCAATTGTTTTAGTTTCCTTCTCAAGTTAGGGAAATGTCATTTTGAAAACTTGTTGGCCCATATCTGGTTTGTGGTATATAGGTAAGTGTTAAGATTAGCAGCCTTACCACTTGTCCAACAACCATCTGTCATAACATAGCGTGTGCCAAATGACTCAGAACTAAATTGTAATTATAGTCTTTGCAGGCATGAGCCCACAACAAAGGCTACTGAAAGGTTTTTTTTGTTGTTTTCACACTACAGCTGTCGTGATAGCAATGGCAGCATGTGTAAAAACGATATCTCTACCAGGAAGGGGAAGTGCTTTACCTGCTTCGCTGGGATGGTGGGGAGTTTGGTTTTATTTAGTCTGGGTTTACCTAACCTCTGGCTGCAAGACTTATTCCTGTTTGGAGATAATTTGCTCAGCTCCAAGGAATGCAGGGCATGCAATAGGAGCTCTCAGATCAAAGGTAGATGGACGGCCTGGGGATCGTTTGATATAAAGCAGGGGGTTCGGTGGGTGGGGGTTATGGGGAGAGAAATTGGTCTCTCAGCAGTCTTTACTAAATGAGGTTAATTGAATCTGGGTAATTGCTGACCTTCCTGTCTCGGTGAAATCACAGCCTTAACTGATCAATGCCTTTCATAAATTTATGCCTGAAGGTCATTCAGTTGATTATACCTCCCTCCCTCGCTGCCTGCATCGCCTCGCTCAGTCGGCCCATTGTGCTTAAATTAAGCGGGGAAGCGTTTTAACACACACACACAAAAAAGTGCAATTAAGCTTGTCTCATATTTTCTAAATTAATTAGCTTGCTGTGTTGTTAAGTAAAAGCGATGTGGACATGGAGATTTTTTTTCCCCCTCGCTTCTTTGCTGTGACAGCAAATGCATTTCGCCTCGCAGTAAATGTCTCACTTACTGCTAGCGAGGGTTTTTGCCTCTCTGCTCTCCCTCTGCAGTTCTGCTATTATCTGGAGATTTATGCAGCCAATAAGTCATTGGTGTTCAGGGAAGGTTGGGACTTTTTAAAACAAACAGCAGTGTAATTTGTAATTTGGCATTCCCTAAATCTGGGAATTATGGTTCTGCATGTGGCTCTTTAGGGAGTTAGCACTCTGATGGTGGGTTTACTGGCCCAGCTCCCTCCTTGGCCTCCTTCTTTTTCTTTCTCCCCCTCATTCCTTTTACGCCTGCCGAGGAAACGGAAGGATTTCACAGCTGCTGAGAGCTGGGCCCCGGCTAGGCCCTATGACCTCCTTCTTGCTTTTTCCCCCTCCCTCAGTCTCACTCCCTTTTTTTCTCCCTCTCTCCAGCAGTCTCTTTCCTCAGGGAGCTCTTGTGTGGCTCAGAGGAAGCTGAATCATAAAGCATGGCTAATGAATAGAATAGGGAAGGAAAGCTGAGGCCTGCTGACGGCCCTCCAGAGAGGAGGCCAGGCCCCTGAAGCCCCAGGCTCAGATAGCAGACGGCCCCCTCAAAGGTCAGGCTTCCTGCGGCCCGCTCCAAGGGCTTTTGGCTCCCAGGCAATGTGGCTTGAATTTCCCCCATTATTTTTTTAAACGGTTAAATTTCCCTGTTTCCTTTGGAAAACCTGGCCTCTGCTCCTCTTTTTTTTCTTTGTCTGTCTCTTTTTCTCTATATATATTTTCCCTCTGTCTCGTCTTTCCCTGTCTGTTTTTAATGGCAGCCAGGGTTGCCTCAACAAAGAGAGTGTGAAGAATTTGTTATACATGACCTCTGTACACCACAACCACAGGCAGCTCAGACTGCCAGCAGCACAGCCCCGTGAAAAAATGTAAACTTGACCAGCAAAACCCAGAAAGTTCTACAAAAACAGCAGCTAGCCAAATCAGGGCTCTGCTTTGACATGCCTTTTTAAGAAGTGCTTTTGTAAGCCGGCCTTGTAATTGTGGATTATACAACTGACTCATGCGGACTTGGCAGGTGCAAAACACAGCATTAAAACCTAAATATTGGTTGTTGATGTTACTTGGAATAAGTTTGGAATATAAAATGCCTCACTGCACACTCAGAATAGGAATAAGGAGAACTAAGTCGTCTTGGCACATGGTAAACACAGCATTTTCTCTTCTCTTTCTGAGGAACGTTGTGTCTGCCTTGTTTTTCTGGATACTACTCTGGTCATAAGAATTGTTTTAACTGTTACAGTGAGTTATGGCATGACCTACCCTGTCTTTTTTTCTTTTGTGACCCCGTGCCACACTAAGCAAGTCCCTGAGCCAGCTCCCGTGTCCATTTGACAAGCTTCATTTCATTCTGAGCCCATATTTTTCTTCCAGGGCCTCCGGGGCCGTGATTCAAGGCTGAGGTTGTGCTGCTGCAGTGCTGAGGCTTGGTACTGGAGCGTTTAATGTCGTCCAAAGCTAACAAAGAGCCTGTGTTGTAGCCTGGCGCCCTGGTTCTGGGAGACTGAAAGAGGGCAATGCACAACACTCTGTCTTTCCTCTAAAGTCTACCGTATGAGGAAACAGGAAACATCTCCATTCAGCAGAGTGTTCGCACTCTTTTAAATGTCCCTCTTATCAAGACAAAACTAAAGAGGTGTTATTGACCTCTTCTTACACTTCCCGGGTAATTGAACTACCGTAAACGCACTGAATGACCAATCTTACTATAAATACTGTAGTTTATTAATCTCATAACTGCTTTAGCATAAACTAAAGGTCATCATTAAAAATGGCACTGTTAAAGAATCCAATGATATTAGTATAATGTTTGCATGATTCATATTTAAAATCAGTTAAAAACTCTGTTAATGCTGACTGAGAACAAATACATTATAAGAAGCTTTAAGCAATTGACTTGTTAATGTTATGTATCACCGTGCGTGATTTATGTTGCAGTGTAGTTGCTGTAGAATTTGACCAATATCTCTCCATAATTATCAACAGATAATTTTGGGTGTTATTTTCATGTTTTTAGTAAACACAACTGTGTACATCCGCTTTGTTGTCATCCGTTATGGTTTCTATCTATATTTTATATGGCTGCTGACAGAAAATGACAGCTGATTGTTGAGAGAATCAGTACTTTCCCTCGGCCCTGTTGTGGTTAGGGCTGAGACGAGACATCAAGCACAGACAGACAAACACTGTGGAGAACAGTAACACAGTGGCAGTGAAGGAGAAATTGGGAGGTCTTGGAAAGAAGAGGACGTCCTCAAAACACTTGTGAAGAACTAACACGGATGCCAAGGACAGCCATCTGTGTTTACAAAATCATTTGCTTTCTCTTTTTGTCTCTGTCTCTCTTGCACTCACTCTGATTCACTGTTCATTCTTTACATATGCTCCCTTTGTGCAGCATAAAATACAAGCATGGCAGTTAAGGACACTAGGGCCCTTTGGTAGGAACATATGTTCAGCTCTTGCAGCTTTTTACAAGTGTGCAGAACCCAGATGAGAGGATCTAAAGCAATGGGAAATCTATGGCTTTAAACAAAACCCCTATATGGGCTGATATTACATGCTGTGGAGGACTTTGTTAATATTATCTTCCAAGCATGCAGATTTTTTGCTACGGTACATTGCAAAATACCAGGGTTTGCATGGATTTACTACTTTTCGCTCATAGTGTTTAAAAATTTCCTGTGTGGCCACTGGTCATGTATTTCTGTAAAAAATGTGTGGTATGTTTTGATTTAGGTGGTGCTTGCCAGAATCTACATATCCATCTAAAGCAGAGAGGAAAACCTTGCAGTGTTTAGTCTAGAAGTCTCCATTATCACTCCATAGCAAGATACCTTTCTCCCTCAAGTGACTAAATCTCCATTTGACTACAGTCCACGAGGTTTCCACTGCTCACTGTCAGTCACATCAGCCAAATCAGTAACAACTGTTTTTGACCCAATAAATGCTCATGTTGTTGACAGATCATCTGTTTATTTCCCAGTGTGGGCTTATATTGTCTTTGATATTGAATTTATCAAATAAGGATATTGCTTTTAGAGTGGAACCACATTCTATTCATGAGATATGTTATGCCATTCAAAATATTGCAGAACAAAATGTCATTTCTGAGCGGCAGCGTGTAAGCAGGAGCCTTTGTGCTCTAATGCTGCATAGCCACCTCACTGACTTCCTCCGTCTTTGACAGCATTTCTTTTGAGGGTTTTCAGGTGGCACAACAGTGCCACCTAATGTTACCTCAACAGGAAAAAGCCAGACAGGGACCATCAGTTACATAGTCTTCTAGTCCACTGTCTTTTGATTGACTGTATAATGTTGTGTGTGGCAGCTGGACTTTTCTTCTAAGCACTTGTGGCCATACTTGTGCCTGAATAAGCCTTTTGAATAATCTTAAGCGATGAGCTAGTTTTTTAAAAATAGGATTGACCAAAGTTCGCCACTGATCATCAGACAAATCCACTAAAAGTCTGCCTTCTTGTATTTCCAGGTGTCTGATGTAGGATCGGAGAAGCTCTTTTCCCCTACCACACCCAAAGGTAAGAACCCACTCTGCTTTCTTTCCTCCTCTGCCTCATTCAGACTCATTACAACAACTGGGTTTTGCGAATGAGTCCAAATCGCCTCAGCTCTAATCCTGCAGCTCCCATTTAGATTTAAATGTCAGCAGACATTAACAAGGTCTGGTGACTACATATGCATACATTTTTGCCTGGGTGCGGAGTGGCGTTTCTTGGGCGACCCCGCCAAAGGCTTAGCCCTCCTACATATTGGTTCATTAGAGGGGATTTAGAGCCTCCCTGCCACATGCTCCCACAAATGGGAACTTCCCTCAGGCAATACAAGCTCTCTGACAGCAGGCCTGGACCATAATGGATGCCAAAGGAAAGAGAGAGAAAGAGCTTTGTCAGCCCCCCAGACAACACAAACTGTGTGTGCGTTCACATTTGCACATATGTGGATTATAAGGCCTTTGCTTTTGTATGTTCATGCATGAGTTCATGTGAGTTTGCGCTTTTGTGTGTCCATGTGAGTCCAACCACATACATGTGCTGGTGTATACCATCTGCACATAGAATGTACATTCACTTAAATGCAATGATGCCTGCCAGGTCAGAGCAGGGAGAAAGGTGACAAGTTGTGGATGCAGGCTGGCGGGGAAAGGAGGAGAGGCACGATCAGCCTACTAGTGACAGATAGCAGCATGCAGACCACGTCCCCCCAGGGCAGGAACCAGGAAGCAGGGCCATTAACACAAGCAGAGAGAGATGGAGGTGGAAGTGCAGAACTGTGTAAATTATGGCCATATGAGGAAGGTTTGGGGGCGGGGCGTGTCTGCTGGACAGACTGGAAAATACATCGGCTTGCATCAACTGTACTGTTGAAAATGTCATCGTAATATTCACCATGTTAGTGTATACTGGGTTGTCACTTAGACATATTTTACTCTTTTTACCTTTTTATTTGCACAATATATGTTGTGTTCCGAGGTAAATTTTGAAAATTGTAGCACTCTATACATAGATTATACAGGATATTAGTATGACAGGGATAGAGGTTATTGTCCTGATTTGTAGTATTAGTGTAAATCTACACGCCTTTTGATCATCGCAAATTTTAGGTTGTTTACCTTCATTTTTACTCACATCGACATCAGAACATCCACTGTAAAAACTAGATTCCCCCTCAATAACATATGAAGGTGTTGCTTGGTTTAGCACAGTAGCTCTGACTGCTGAGTGGAAAAGCACGGCTGACAAGGAGGAGAGAAACCAGGCCTGCCGGCCGTGTGATGTAGATGACCTGTGACCAGTTTCTGCCTCGTGAAACCAGCGTTCACAATGACAATGACTTCCAGACTTGCATGGTTTAGAAAACAACTAGACCACGTCCAACTCCATTTATTCTCCACTGGGCTGCTGGACTACTGCTGTTGTCAGCTGTCAGGGTGTTGACTTATTTTCCCTGCATGCCCGTACAGAACATGGCTGCATATAAACATCCTCTGCTGTGGAAAACTGCTAGTACAGGCACATACACAGACACAGACATAGCTGATGTCTTTAACACACATCCACACACTCCAACACCCCTTCTATGTCAGCTGGCGAACGAAGACCTTTGCGGATCTTGCTAATGTGCACACAGGGCTGAGGATTAGGACCGTGGAATTACATCCAGATAATCCAATCAGAGCCTCTCCTGATTGTCACACAGATCAGCCAGATCCTGTTTGGAAGAAACAGTAATGTAGAAGAAGGGCACCAGATTAGAATTAGGGGTTAGAAAGGGTGAGGCAGCAAAGAAATCAGCAGTTTGATGAAGTGATTTGGTGACGATGAGGAAAAGGTTATCACGCTACAGTGCTGAGCTGCCACCAGCCAGCTCTCTTCTTCTATTCCAATGTTGTTGTTTTGTGCTGTAATAGATTCTAGGACAGTGTTTGTTTTTGGCCTAGACTGGTTTTTCTGTGTCTGTATGTATGTGTGTCTGTGTGTGTGTGTGTGTGTGTGTGTGTGTATGTAATACAGAGCAGCCCACAGGCTGTTTTCCTCTGGTTTAGAATGCAGCGTATGTGTCCCATTAACGGTCTCGCTCATGGTCCTGTGGGACCAATGAAAAGCCTGCTTTCCTCTGATCACCAGGCCTGTCGAGTTGTTGGCTGGGAGACACTCAGACAGATGCACACACACACACACACACACACACAGACACAGACACCAGACATTATAGCAGACATAAATATATAATGCTTTGATGGTGTTTGGCTTGTACATTTCTCTAGGTAATGAGTGTTGTTTCTTTTACCTCATCTTTGCGTTTCAACTTTGTGCTCCTTTCTGAACTTTATTTTAGTGAGCACTTACGGGTACAAACAGTTGAGGTTAAGTCCAAATTGCACACAGGCCCGCAGTCTGTCATGTTAATGAAACGGTTCAGGATTAATAGAGGAGAGGAAAGACCAACATTGTAATCAGCGAAGGCAGAGCGCTGTAATCATGCACACAGAACATGGTTTTGGGCAAAACCCAGACACCCTTGCCTTCTTTCTCTCATATTTACTTTTCGTCATCTCTCCATCGCTAGTTTGTTGACAACCTATTATAGATGCAAGCTAATAATACCAATAATAGGACAAGCTAATAGTATCTGTAATAACACAGCACACACTGTGTAATTCCCTTTGGATGTTGTTACCCAAGAGCTAGCACAAGTTCTGCCGAATGTCTGTCTGTGTTGGTGGTTATGAGGTAGGAAGGTACAGCAAAGGGCAAGCATTATCCAACAGTTATTGGTTTTTGTTTATTTCCTGTCTTAAACCTCCTGCAAATTATTGATTTCCTGGAGGACGGGATGTTTAAGTAAAAGCGCTACGAAGACTTGTGCTCCGCTCGGTGCTACTCTTATTGGATCGCAGGTCAGAGTTTACTCCTGTCACTTGCTCGAAGGCGAACAAGAAGCTAAATGCAGCTGCTGAGCATGTACGGGGCACCTCCGCAGAGCGCAGATAAACACTCCGCCGGTAGGCCTTCTTATAACGTTTCACAGTGCTGTGCCTGTGGAAGCGGTGGGAAGTTATCACCTAGCTGTCACTGGCTAGAAATATCTGAGAAGAACACTTTGGAATCTGCAGTGGCTATGTTGAATGTTGTATCTGTGTATAGTCGAGGCAACATCCCTCACTGCCCCTTGCACTCTCTGAGCTCCTGTTGTCCGAGCTGGGTGCTAGCTGCCACGGCGTGAGGGTAAACCCGCGTGGTGTTCGGCCCACCAGATAAACCCGGGGCATCTTGGGATTGCGGGGGGAAAGATTGGTAGAAAACCCATTTCTGAAGTGGATTTGTGCCCTTGTAATCCTGATTAATTTTGACCCGTTGTGCTCATTTTAAACAGAGCATTACAGTAAGCGTGAACACAGCAAGCTCCGGGGCGAAACCAGGAGCTTAGCGGCTTTGGGAGGCTTAGCTGCAGATGGCATTTTAAGCCGGACTTAATAAATTGTTTCCATTAAACTTACCGGCCCACACATACTGGATTAGACCAGTGGAACAAAGGAAGGAGAGAGCGTGCAGACGAAGAAGAAGGGAAAAAAAGCACACGCACAACTCCCATCATGCACATCTGACTCTGTTAACGTCTCTCTGAGGCCACATGAAAGGTGAAGGCAGGGTTACTCTGGTGTTCAGGGAGATAGAAGCTTTTGGACATGAATGCAAAATCCACTCACTTTAGTTCTCTTGCTCGTCAGGGATGTCGGCCCAATTTGCTTAATTGACACAGAAGTAAACAAACAAAAAAGATGCATAAACCATTTAGCTTGGCGGTGGATTTAGGGGCTTATCCTCTAACTGTTTATATATAAACACATTACCAGTGCTGTAGCTTAAGGATTTAGGATCTGCCTATACCCTTCTATGGAGCTCTTTTACTCATATATCAATCTGCTATTGTGGGAAATCAATTCCTTATGGTAGAACCCCGCCTCTCCCCTCTTCTCTCCTCAGTCCGCCTCCGCCGTACCTCCTTCCCCCATCGGCTCATGGCTCGCTCCCTAAGCTCTCATTATGTGCTACACAGTCCAGGGTCCCCGTGTCGAATCACTAATCAACCACCCTGTCTGCAGGCCTGCTCTCTCAATAGGTGCTGAGTGGCCTTTGTTCCGCCACTGCTGTTTGCTGCATGTCAATAAAAGAGCTATGGCCTCCTCCTCCTCCTCCTCCTCCTCCTCCTCCTCCTGTTCCATTACCTGGGCCAGCCAGCGAGCTACAGGCCTGCTCCTGCAGTGCAAGCTTCAGGAAAATGAAACACAGTCTCACCTGCTGGATTCTGAATGCCAGAGAAGGGAGGAAGGAGGGTGATTGGAGAGTGAGCGGCAAGGTCAGGGGCAGGGGGGATTGAGGGCAGCTCAGGCATAGTGAAGTAGATGAGAGAGCATGTTTGTATTCGGCCAGGCAGCTCTCCTCTGGCCAGGTCAGTGTAATGTATCACTAACCTCGGCCGGCCGTTCTGACTGTTTGCAGCCTCTCACCTATTAAATAATGAATGGGGGTTGACCCTCTGACCGGCAAATCAGCTTTTCGCCGCCGCTGAATCAGGATAGAGTGGAAGTAGATTGCAAGTGTGGCTGGCTGGCGAGCAGGCGGGCTGGATGTCTGGAGGGCGGACCAGTTGTTGGAAAAACACAAGGACTGCAGAGGCTCCACACAGCCAGATTAGCAGGCGCTGGAATTGAAAGGAGCCATCACCGCTGTGGAATCTGAGCCTGGTGAAGCTCACCTCCGGTACCTACTCTGATTTGTTTGAAAAAGTCCAGGCAACTTGGAGGACATGCTTTCTTTATCAAGAAGACCAATGTTCCTGTACTGGCATAGCACTTACGGTCAAGCTCTGGTCTTTTAGGGTTTTTGGCACTTGTGTGTGACAGTCACAGTATGTGTAAAAGGGAGCTGGAGGTTGGTAGTTTTGGATGCCTAAAAGAAAGCATCCCTCTTGCTTCTAACACGACCTCACTTGTTACTGAGCTTGAACAGCAGCTCCTGTGTTCCCTCTGATTTCATTTAAATATTAAAAAGGTACAAACTCCTAGCAGAAGGCAGATGGGTTAGCTAACACAAAATACTACAGAAAGAGAAAAAAGAGAAAACAACAGAATATGGCTTGTTTCTTTATTAATCTTTGGGTTATTACTGCTCACAGACTTAGGACAGCTTATGAGAAAGGGGCTGATATTAATGCTCCTTTTATTGATAGTGCTAATGCTGTTTGTGCAGCCATCCCTGTCAGAGAGATGAAAATAAATAGGGGGAGCTCAGCGGAGATAAGACACGTGTTTAATTATTAATTGAGCCATTACTGACAGAGATTGCCTTTTTTGATTTAAAGCAGGAAGGCCTGCTTCAGGGACAGAAAAAGCAATTACAGAAGTCCCAGCTTGCACTGCTGCAGCCCGTCGTTTCACCATACGCTGTGAGAGAGGAGTGAAAGGAGACAAAACACTCCCACACACGTACACTCACACACATCCTGTTACACTGCGGTGTTCCATAAATTATTTTAATTCTTCTTCAATATTTATAGCGTTTTAAATTACGATTACATCGTCATGTATTATTTACGTAGAGTGGCAGGCAATCAAAGGGACCAGGCCACATTACCATTACCACAATCCCTCTATGGCCTGGCACCTTGAAAAGCTGACTGAAGGGAATTGTTTGGTTTTGTTTGATTCAGGAAGTGATGTCAAACTTCACCAGCTCTTACAAGCCACCTGTTTTCAAAGACACCACTGAATCTCTTTGCACAGCAATTAGCGGGCTTGTAAAATCATTGCTGATATGTCATGCTATCCCCGTGTGCACTGTTTGGCCCCTTTACAGCACTATTATGTCCATTAGAGATGTGTCTGCTCTGCGCAGAGAGCCCAGTGTGCATGAAATATTAACTTAGCCCCTGTTTAGAGTATTGGGTCACTGCTGGTTGAGGTTCAATCTTGAAACAGAAACTCTGCGAGATAGCCAGTGTATACCTCCCTCTTGTCTATGTTAGCCATTACATGTCAGGACGCTTGACACCTGTCAGTCAGTCCTATCAGTCCCTGTCATCTGTGTCAACGGGCCCACGGGTGGTGATCAGCTATTGTGACAGAAGATGGGAGTCACATTGAAGGCTGTGTGATTAGGCTCCATTGTCTGGCTCTGTGTTCATTGACTGAATATGGATTCAGCTTTAACTGTGGAGAGGGAGCAATTACAAAAAGGCCATGAGGGAGTTTTAGGATAAGTTGTCGGGGGCATGAGCAGCATTTTGGCTCCTGCACTTTCACCATACAGCTTCAGTTTATAAGGCCAGGGGTGTGTCATCTCTGAGCTGATCTTCCCATCTTACTGTTAAGGTTGACACATACAGAGGGCTTCACAGTATATAAGACAAAATCAATGTGAATATATTGAGTCACTTCAATACTGAGCATTACAGTGCAGCCTCAAAGCCATCTCCTATACACAACAGAGGCCAGTGCTCCCCTGAGGCTTTTCAATGCTGTCTCTTCAGTTCAGGTTAAATGATAAAATGCCAGTTTACTGCCATGCTGGCCTTTCCATGCGCATGATTCCCCTCACCTGCTACACATGAGCCACTACACCCACGGCAGTATTGCACACCATGCTAGGAAAAAGCACATGTGGATTTTTGCTGTGGCTTTGACCCAGGTGTGACACTTACACCTCAGCTGACATTTCTATTTGTGCAACTATCAACACACAGCAGGGAGAAAGCATTCTCAATGTTGAAACCAGGTAACAGGATTACTGTCATCAAGACAAAAGGTTAAGATATTATTTGAGATGATGAGTTTTTTGGCCAAGCTCAGTGGGTAGAGCATTGCTGAGAAAAGATAATTCAATAAATCATTTTTTTATAAGCAAAGAAATCCCATTGAGAGCAAAGCTGCATGTTGAACCCAACCCCTCTTAGCGGTAGTCTTGCTGTGTTAGGGCTTGTTCACTAGCTGCTTCACCAAAAACCAAGGTCTTAGCTGTGTGTAGGGAGCTGATGCTTCACAAGTGAGTGAGGAAATCAGAGGCTCCCTGACAAGGGAAAAGCTGTTTGGCAGATAAGCTGCAGCCCCTGCAGTTAGCTGACCAAATTGTGAAACACAGGTTGACTCCCAACTCAACAGGGAAGTGCCATTGGCTAAATGGATGAAGGCTCCTTGTTTTTTTTGGGTTTTTTTAGAGAGGATAAAGGGAAGAATTTAGAAAGGATAACTCTAGAGAGCAGTAGCTCTCATCACATCTTCTGTCTAATCTTAATCCTCCTCCGCCTCCTCCTCCTCTTCCAGTGGAGACGCAGCCAGCTGCAGTGTGGAAGGCATTTTCATTGTTTACTTGGGAGAATACATGACCAGCGTCTTATCACTACTGTCAGGCCTGAAATGTAAAGCGTGTCGCCTGTGATCACTTGCAGGTTGTCTTGTTTTTAATCCTTTATTCCAAGCTCCAGTCATTCTGCCAGCGACAGTGGGTTTTTCCCCCCACCCTGCATTTGTTTGAAGATCCCAGTTCCCCGCTATGTGCGTTTTAAGCTCATCTGTGTTGAGCGTTTCAGAGCCAATGTTGTTTGCAGATGAGGCTGTAACGCTCATTGACAAAGCCAGATGGTAGGCGATTGTGGCCAAACACGACGCTTGGATCTGTACAATCGCTGGCAAGGGGACAGTCTTCGGCCTAGATGGATATTACAAACATGCTTGTAATGGATTGGACATTTTGGGAAGCAGTTCACACAGGCTTATAAAGATGGGACAACCGTCGCCAGGAACAGAACGGATATAAAATGCTTCAGATTCCATGACGGACAAGGACATCCATGCATTAGAAGAACGTGCCAGAGAGCATTCTGGGGAGAAAGGAGATGAACCCAGGAAACAAGATCCAAAAACAAACAGGAATACATGCCTGCCATATAAAGTATTTTCCAAGTGTTTCCAGATGGGTGGTCCTCTTCCACTGTTTGTTCAGTAGTTCTGAGCTCCATACCTTTCCAGTGGTAGCATAGTAGCTGGTGTTTCTTACAGTGGGTTATCAGAGCCACTCTGTCTAGAAGCAAGACCGCAGGTTTGGACTAGTACAATATGTTTGACCAGAGGGTTGGGTTGGTAGAGGTTTGTGATAGAGCCTAGCTATTAGCCTTGAACTCAACACATGGTGGAACTAGTAACCAGACACGCACTGCAGAGAGAGGGCTTGTGTTTGGTCCTGTATTTCGCTGGGCGTGAGAGCCATTAATCGTCCCAGTGTTTGTTAACAGACGGGCAGTAATTCGCTGAGACACGGGAGCCTGAATTTTGGCCATTTCAGGGAAGGTAAAAAAAAAAAAAAAAAAAGAACATGCACACTGTGGTCTCCTCCAATACTCAAGCGGTCATCTGTTTGGCTGTTGTTTTTGGCTACTGGTGAATTCCCTGCACTGGGCCCTGGTGGTGGGCCCCTAATGGCCTCTGACTGACTGTAATACCCCATTCAGAAGAGCGCGGGCTCCAACCTCCCTGGCTGTTGGGTTAGTGCTGCTGTGTTGAGGGGTGAGCAGCAGGACTGGGATTTCACTGCTGTTTGCTTTGGGAAGGAGTGAGAGAAGTTGCTCCAATGCCACACGACCCATGGAGAAGTGTGTACAGAGCACTATCAGCAGTATCAACCAGAGTTAGACTGATATATGGTCTTACTGATATTTGCTTTTGTTCAGATCAGTTCTTTTCCACCAGTAAATAATGCACTTAGATTGATTGCGTACAGTATATACTGTATATATTGTAGCACTGATCAGTATTATACTTTTTGTTTTAAGAAGCCCATAACCTATGCATTTAACAATGCACTATCATTAATATTATCATTGCTACTCGGAATGGGGTCTGTTTTAGTGTTCCAAAATATGTCAAAGCTTTTTTGTCATATCTCTAAATACTTGGACTTGGCACAAGAATATAATATTTAAACATATTGGGTAGCATAACCTAAGCCAGTCATCTTCAGGCCCAGTCCAAAACTATCAGCACTGATATCGACCCTCAAAAGACCACATCTGTTGAAGCCTAACAGTGGCAAATTACATCAAAATTGTGGCTCCCTGTATTTTTGGAAAAGATCTATATATGGCTATCGCTATCACTAATGATACAGGTATTGACTCATCAACTGTTAAGTGTGGGGCAAGTGCTGAAGCGTCCTGGGCTGCTTATCAGCCGCGGTACAATGTATTAGTGTGCTGGGTTGGCATAGCACTGACCTAATCTTGGTAGCAGGTGCTACTGGAGCCGAGGTAGAGTGGACATGTTTTTCAGGGAGGATGAGCCATCTGGGTCTTGATACTTTATGGTGCTTAAAACACACTCTCAAGTGTGACACTCCCAGCACTTACCTTTTAGCTGCACACAATAATCTAAGCGCTGGCTGCTAAAGGGAAAGAGGAGGCTTTCAGGAGAATTTACAGGGTTTGATGTGGTGTGGAGCCTCCGCTTCGACACGGATTCATGAGACAGTCAGACACACTTGGCGGTTTGATTTTGATTCCTCTAACTCTTTCAGTGTTGTTTTGTCATCTGCAGTCTGAAATATGTCGAGCAGAAAGAAAAGTGTGTTTGTTTTGCTTTGTTTCTGTTTTTTGCTTTTGTGCCAGCCTGCCTTGCTCGACACTTTTCTGGGGCCTTGTGTTGTTGTTTTAGTTTTTTTTTAGTTTTTTTCTGGTGTAGTCTGTTTCATCTCACAAGCGATTTGGCTCGTTTCGGAGTCCAATTTCGCTCCTGTTTCACCGTGCACCCCCCTCTCCTCACAGACATACTCACATTCACACATTTCCCCAAACTGACACGCCGCCTTCACACTCCAAACAAATCAATTCTTCACTTGCCGCGCTTGGAACGCCCCAGTGAAATGTGGCAGCTCATAGCAGCCCTGAAAACGTGCAGGCTGTTGTTAATGTTCCTTGTCCACTACGGCTCGCGGAGGCCAGACCCAGATTCTCTGTGTGAGTGTGTTGCTGCCTGCCTGTATGTGTGGCTTGGGCTTAGAAGAGAATGGGGGCAGACGGTGGTGGGTTTAGGTTAGCAGCAGCCTTACAGGTCAGGATCCGGGCCTTGTCTCCATTAGTTTACCTGACACAACCCCCTGCCCTCTGCTTCCTCTTCCCTCTCCTCTGCCTTATTAACTAACCTCTGTCCCTCTTTCTCCCCCAGTCTGGGTCATTTTATCCCTCTTTCTGTGTCATGCTCGCTCTGTAATCAAGAATGATGAATGGGGTGCAAGGAAGGACAGCAAGTGTTTGCAAACCTGATACACCCTCCAATTGTCACTCTTCCTGCGGTGGTGGAGAGCATGGTGGTTGGGAAAGCGAGGGCAGTGATTTTGAGGAGGTTTTTGTGTGTGTTTGTTTAACTAAGCTCTGTATGAAAGCTATTTCAAACATCTCCACCTTGGTCCTTTAAGTGTGTCATCAGCCTTGACATGTAATTCATTCTACCCCCCCCCCCAAAAAAAGAAAACTCAGATTGGTGCTAGATTTTTTTTTAAAGTCTACCTTCAGACATCGCAGGCTCTCTGCTGCCGCAGAAGAAAAGCTTGTAGCTCATAAGAACGCAGCTCTTTTGTAGCCATGTAGCCATTAGTAGGGGAAAATGGCAGCTTTAGTCTAGTCTTCAACAGCTGCTGGGTCTCCATCTGTAAGCCTAATTACCCAGCAGCACCCCAGGAGCAGCTCAGCAGCAGGATCCTCCTATAGAGGAGGCATTGATTACATCAGTGTGTCTATACTGGACAGTGTGTTTCCCTCGGGACCCGCAGATATTTGAAACTTAAGCGCAAGCACTTTAATGCACACTGGTGTGCTATCTTTTGACAAATCGTCCACTTAGATCTTACTCTATTGCAGCTACCCTCCCTGTGAGGGAAATTTCACATAAACACTATATCATTTAGCTACTCTACAATTTGCTACAGTGTATGTAAAATGGTAAATAACAAATTTTAAATACATTTTTAGTGGTCAAACAATGTTTAAGATGATAACTGTATGTAATGTAAAGTGAATATTGATAAAATGATTAGTCAATAAATCAATTAATTGACTTGATAACAATATGAATGAAGAGTGATTTTGATTATAAATTAATCATTTGTGTTATTTATCAAGTATAAATGCAGTTTTAACTTCTGAAATGTGAGGCTGTTTTATATAATTGTAAATCTTTGGGTTTTGGCCTGTGAGTCAGAGAAAAGATGTTATTGACAAATTTATCAATAATAATCATTACTTGAAGCCCTAATGGTGAATGTTTTGTCTATATTTGTCTATATATTTTGTATGGACTGAATCATTTACATGAAAGAAATATATTTTGAAATGCAATTATATATAGTAATTGTTATAGATCATTTTTACTTGTATATTATATTATAAATTATTTTTGCAGTAGCTGTTTGCTGATGCTGTGGTTGCGAATAGGTTGGCAACATAGATTGTTTGTAGTTTCTTATTTGTTAGGTCCTGTGCAATGAAATTCCTGTGGCATGCTGTAATGTACAATGTCATCTTTTGAATGACTTAGAACCTCTCATAGTGAAGATCAGCAGCCCTGGCCTGTAATAACAGGATGCTTGAACATGTAAACGTGACAAGAAGAAGAGATGTGGTAGTTGATTGACGATATATCTCTTTGGCAGTTGTTGATAAAGAGATATTTGTTTTTAGCCATTGCCACCTATAGAGTACCACCACTTGGAAAAGATAGCTGCCTCAGCATTCTTGGTATTATGAAAATGGCTGCTATATTTGAATTTAGCAGGTGAGTGGCTCAGGCAACATCTTAGTCTAATCCACAGCTTGTGATACTCATACAGACAAACCCTTGTATCTGCAAAACACTTGAGGAAATATGATATGTTGGCAAAGATGGTTGTCCTACCCCTTTCATGGCACTAAATAACAACGGCTGCATATGTCAAAACAGTGAATGAGGTATGGCGAACGGTTAGGAGCTGTCAGCTTCCAATTGTTGCTTTGCTTTCTGAGTGGGGAGTGAAAATGGAGATGGAGGAGGAGGAAAAGAAAAACATGCAGGTTCTTTCAGCCCACTGTCATGCCACTTAGGATTTGTTGAGGGATTTTCACCCAGCCATTTCCCTTCCATTGAGAAGTAATCAGTACGGTACTGAAAGATAATATTATATCCACTTAGAGGCATGTGGGCTTCATGCATGTTCATACATGAAATGAGGCTGGAAGCAGTGCCTCTGTTTACATTGCTGAGCGCTCACTCCCTCCATTTCTGCTTGGACTTGAAGCTTCCTGGCAAAAGCTCCCTGTCTTTGTGTCTCTTACATCTCAGTCTTTCTCCCTCTGTCCTTCTTTCCTACCTCCTTTCCTTCTGTTCTCCGTGGATTGTGAGCCAGTTGGTGGGCTAATAGGGGATGCTTTCCTGTGGGGCACCAAAGTGATGCTGTTCAGGCGTTATGCGAGCTTAAGTAAAGCTGACACGCTGCTCAAGAACTACAGCCCACACTGAGCTACACAGCAGCCCGTGGAGAGACTCTGAAAAGGTCTTAAAGGTATGGGAGACACAGGGAGGCTGCCACTGTCCTCCCACCGCTGTGCTGTGATGTGGGAAGCAGGAGTTAAGTCCTTTATTAGAAGTGGCAGGCGTTGTCTCCAGTCACCTCGATAATTGCAGCACCACGTCCACTGCTGTAATCAATTGAGACAGCTGCCGCTGCCGCGTTCAAGTCCATCAGGCAGGCGTGTCATGCTAATTAATGAAATGATAAGGCTAGTGCTTGCAGCAATGCACAAATAACTCCTGAAGGCTCCCCTTCTTTTTTTAACATAAAATTGATCCTTAAAGTTCAGATTGCCCCTCCCTTTCCCGGCTTTAGGGTAAGAATGGTCACCAGGGTCGGTGATGGGTCAGTGACAGTGAAAGGGGTCAAATTCCAGGCTGGCAGGGTGGGCCGTGTCAGAGGAGCCATTAGACTTGAGCTTTTTCTGTTGAAAGTTCCAAGAAGTCCACCCTTTTATTTAGGAGAGGTCAGTGGCACTGACCTTAGGTGACCCGCCTGTGTTCATAAGAAGCTGAGACTGATGGCAGTCCCGGAGCACATGAGCTCTGCTAGAAACAGCTCTGCAGGGGGGTGGGCCCCGATGGAGATTCAGAGAAGAGTAGGGAAGTGTGAGTGTGTAGGCGTCTTGCCTCTCTGTGGCACATTATATCCAGGGGTTAATGAAGGTTTAACATTGCTTTTGGACCGGCACTGAACTGTATATGACATAAAAGGATTTAGACACTCAACATTTAGACCTCTCTCTCTTTCTCTGTCATTTCCGATTTGAAGATATGCTCCATGTCATTTGCCTCCCATCCACAACATTGGGATGTGTGCCATCAGAGGTGAATGGCATATGTGTCCTGTACCATATGGCTGGTGTTTGAATTGGGATCCGATATGCGCAGGAAAAACTGATTCATCCCGCAGCCCAAGCTGCCAGCTCTCTGAAATGAACATTAGGTTCTCAATTTATGCCTGGGCTTTGACTGTCAACGTGTTACAGCTTAACACCCATCCCCATTCTGCTGCCATCCACTCCTTTTGTCAGCTACAGTGAAGAGACAGAGACAAATAATTGAAACGTGCCAGCTGTCCCCACTCTTCAGCTATCTTGGCCAGCTTTCTCCTCGTCCACTCCCCCATTAACATCTCTGAGTGATTTGCAGAAACGTCGCCTTGGCTCCCCTCGTTACCAGCTTGGAGATGCTCGAGGCAGATTAAATAGTGTGAGGGAAAGCAAGCCATTGCAAATTTCTCCTATGATTTTATTATTAGCACAATGATTCAACACTGCTCAGCCCTTCTGTTCCTCTCATACAAAATCATTTTGTTGAAATCACCCCACCTTTTTTTTATGACTGAATACCTCACGGCAATGAAGTGTTGATTGGCAAGACTGCGGTTTTTTGCCTTCTGCCAGTATCTGTTATAGCCATCTTCCACAGTCACTCACTCGTGAGCTAAGCTTTGGCTCTGTGGAGATTGCTTGTCTAGAGAGGTACAAAAACCAAGTCATTGTGAGCTCAACCGTCAAGAGCAGCAGAATATTCTGTCAACCAGAGCCAGCGGGAAACGGATCAAGGATCAAGGCGGCACACATTCTCACATACCTTCTGCATCCTCCAACGTCTTTCAGCAGATATGCCGCTTTATTTAAATATCTGTCTGTTCATGTCCTTATTTTATCAGTACCCTGGCTGTTTATGCTTTGGCAAAGCCATGAAGGGAGTGAACCACAGTGTTTGCCTAGTAAATGAGAATACCCAGTGGCCTTAAGCTTCTCTTAGCACCCGACCCTCCCAGACACAGGGAGAATTTGCATACCTCTGTATCTAATCTGAAATAGCTTTTTGCATACAGGTTTTATTTCCCTGGCTGTTGTATATACTGGCATCGTGTCAGCAGTGAGCAGGTAATTTATGTAACACTTATTTGCATTCACGGCATTAGTTTGCTGAGGGTTTTAGTTGGAGGCAGAATGAAAATATTCTCTAGGGCCCTCGTCTCAATCATGAGGTCGTTGGCTCCATTTGCAGGTAGCCAGGTGTGTGTTTAAAATAAAGTGGTTAAAAAAAGCTTCAAAGTGAATGCTGTTAAAGGCTACACTTTTGCAACTCAAAGCATTTGCGAGAAAAAGTGTGTAGTGCTGTCCTTCAGGGCTTCTGCATCGTGTTCTTGACATGGCATGTGTCAACAGGCTATGCTTTTAGAAGTATATCCTGGTCACAGCGAGGAGCCACGTTATCATTTATTGAGGTCTCTCGGATGATGACAACCAGCCTCTCCAAGTCCAGCTGAGGGTCAAGCCATTCTAAACTGGTCCAAGCCATTTCAAGCAGGGCCATCTGGCTGCGTCAAGGCCACATAGGACCAGACCAGTGCCAGCTCTCCAGATGTTCCACAGGGACAAACAGGGTCACAAATGAAGGATATTGTAGGCAGGAACAGCTGTGTAGCGACACGGTGTTCACCCCAGACTCCCCGCTGGACGCATCAGTCATGACCAGTGAATCCCAGTGGCCTGTTGTCCGTCTGCTACTTTAGTTTCTGTGTCCCTCCGCTCTCCGCCCCTCCAAGCACCAACCCCACTGAAAACACAGGCACGTGCGCACAGGGCAAGGCCCAATTCCCCTGAGTAAGCAGGGCCACAGGAACAACTATAAAAAGATCAATACTGGGATGAGATGTCATCTGGTGAGCAGCCCTGCCAACACCCCCCTAGGGAATGTCCCTGTCCCCCTGGTGCACTAACCCAGCTAACGGGAGAGGTGTGGGAGGGGGGTGGCACCCCCCACCGCCAGGCTGCCCTCCAACCTGCCTGACTCACTCACACCATCTGCTCAGGTTTGCGGGACAGGGCTGCAGGACGGCACATTTTTTGTATAGACACACTTGTATGGCATTTGTTTCACATGACTGCCTGTGGCTTGCCTACTGTTTTCCTCAGTATGTGATTTCAGGGAAAGAGTGTTCCATGTCCTGAGGAAAAGAAGAACAAAACATTGCAGAATTTGGCAGGTTGTTGAAATGCTTGAAACTCCAGCTGACAGTTGTGCGGTTTTGTGGCGAGGGGATGCTGTTTGTTGAAAAACAGCAGTGATTTTGCTACATATAGCCCTTAGGTGACATGTGTCAGAAAGGCATTCCTGTCATCTTGTTGTCACTGGGTGTAGTTTACACTCAAAATGGCTGCGGCTGAAACACTTAATTGTAATCTAGTAATCTATTTATAGGTGTATTCACAGTAATGGTGTTTTTCTACCATCAGTTGTTAACTACTCTTCACAGCCTTTTTGTTACTAAAGAACTGAATCCCCTCAGTTTAAATCACATAATAACTCTGTATGTATACTCATAGAACAGGAACACATACTAGCATGTTGCCATCAGTTCTGAAGCAGAAATAATTTAAATTATATACCCTTTTGTGTTTTTCAACAAATTTGAATAATTCACTGTGTGTGTAATATGCCCACACTCAAAACTTTTTTTTGTTTCCATCTTCTGTTGTGTGCATTTGTGCATGTGGGTGTCTGTGCGTAAATGTCTTAGCTTGCAGAGTGATTTTAATGAGGGATGGGTTGGTCTGAGCTGATACCTCCCTGCCTCCATTAGAGCCCATTAGAATCATCATTAAGATAACCCGCCGCTCGCTGTGGCCCTGGCTTCCTAGCATTAGTATTAGAAACCCCTCTCTATCTCATAGTGGTCGTAGTGAGACTTCCTTCAGTATCACTCGCCTGGCATTGTGTCTGGGAGAACAGGTTGCCACGGCAACATCACCCAGCGGCGACATTTCGACAGTGGATATTTGCTTCTTCGCCTGTTTGTCTGTCGCTGTCTGTCTCTCTGTCTTTGCCTTCAGTCTTCCTCTTTCTCTTTCGCTTGCAGGAACGAGAGCCTGACAGTTTAATCCAAATCCCAGACCCCTATAAATCGGGAGGTCTATATACGCCTGGACCCCAGAATTCATTACAAAAACGTGACACCTTAGCCAGCCCCAGTTCTCCCATAAAACGTAAGGAGCGAGGGAGGGGGAGCTCAACAAATAAAAATATAAAAGCTCTGCCCTGTCTTTTTATTGGTCTTTTTATGGGTGTTAGGATCCTTGAAAGATTAAGCAGGCTGTTAATAGGGACTGGATATTCCATTAGTGGGCTGCATGTCGAGTTCTCACTGGCTTGACAGCAGCTCCTGGCTCTTCTCATTTTTTTGTTACCGTCGAGAGTGCCCGTGGAGCTTTTTTAATTGAGGCACTAGTAAGTCGTCTGACTGAAGTACTGCTGCATCAGAGCTGTAGATTAGAGCCGCTTAGAGAGACTCATCTCCACCAGGCTGTCTTCTTCGGTCTGTTTCTCTCTCTGTCCGTGTGTGAACACTTTGTTTCTCTTATTTTTCTATGCATGTGATGTTTCTGTGCTTCCACCGAATTCCACCACCAGTGGCTTTAATGAGCTCAGAAGCTATAGTAGTGTTTTAGCTATTGTAGTTGTAGCACTACGGTCTCATTTCTTTGTGGCCCATTTTGCTTTTTTTAACTCTTGAGAAATACACCAAATGTCTTTTCTTTTTCATTAAGATTCATAAGTGCTTTGAGATTCTTTGTATTTAAAGGTGTCGAGATGCTGCATTTTCTGCCACTTTCATTTTCCTGCTACAACAGCATATAATTACAGTCATTAAACTGCAACAGCCTAAGTATGAAAAGTCGTTGTTCAGTGGAATGCTGATTATAAAAGCTTCTTGTCTGTTGAAAAGACCCCTGATGAATGGTAAAGACAAAGTGGTCGAGTTCAGAGTGCTTTGCTGTGGTTTCCCAAATCCCCTGAAAGATCAGGAAGGGAGGATAGAAAGGCGCTGTGGCAGAGAGGCCAAGATAAGGGGCCACGATCTCCCTTCACAGCACAATTGAAACATAATTATTTCATGCCAGATTGTGTGCTCAGCAAAGCCCTGAATAGGGGCCGACATTTAACTTTAATTAGCTGTGATTTATTCATACTGACTGGATTGCGGGAAGAAATTGGATCATCTGATTATAGTCAAGCATGAAAATGACCTGATTAAACGCTTAATGGAACCTAGGAAGAGGGAGACAAGAGGAACCTTGAGCAGAAGACATTGGGAAAACATTATATAGGAGGAAAGGGAGCTATGTTTGACTTATCATTGATTATGTATTCTCCTTTGAAAACACACAGTAGCCAACAGCCGCCCTTGTATGGCTATTATCTGATTTAAGCGTCAGGTGCTTTTGAATGAAAACAGGAAATGGCTTGACGTCTGAGATGGCCAGTACATAGTTTACACCTTCATATGAACTTTTTTTCATAACACATATTTTTTGCTGTTTCTTGTCTTCTCAGGTGTGCCAACGAATGAGAGTCCAGAGTCCAAGACTTGTAGCTCAGCCAAAGTATCAGGGCTCCAGCGCAGCCAGGAACAGAGCAACAGTGAGGTGCCCTTCACGCCTCCCGTGCCCAGCCCCACCCCGGCCTCGGCGCCTACGGGCTCCCCTGCCCCCGCTGCAGCGGCGGCCCCCCTCGAGCCCCCTAGGTCGCGCCTCCCCACCCCGCCGCCTCTCAGTGTCAAGAAGGAGCAACAGCCTCCGCCCCCTCTCCCCACCCCTCCCCTGTTGAGGGCGCAACCCCACCCCCAGCCCCACCCTCCTCACCCACACTCGCACCAGGAGCCCCGTGTTCTTCTGCCACCACAGCACCACTCGCGGCCCGTAATCAGCCACCAGGTGCATCACCAGCTGTACAACAGCCTCCACGACATCAGGTATGTTGTTACATGGGCACGTTAGATTACAGGTGCAGGGACGTACACTACTGTGTGTACTCATGCTATAAGTGTAACATACTGATGCTCGTGGCACATTCAGCAGCATTTCAATTACAGTTTAGATATGTCTGTGTAAGACCATGAGAAATCTGTGTGGCCGACTAACAACAAGGGAGCAGAAATTCTGTGTTCACTTTCACTGTTTCACCTTTTGTACCTTTTCATAAACAGGGAAACACTGCCACTTTCCTTTAATGTCTTCCTGCCAGTCTAGTGGAAACAGCAACAAAACGAACTGCTGCAATTTCCAAATTAATATAATGTAGTCCAGTGCAACAAGATACTGTACAATTCTATATTCTACAGAATATTGACTGTTTTTCATGCGGATATTGATTTTCCGCCACACCATTGTGCAATACCCAGCTGTTAGATTTAATGTTTTCATTGAGCAACACTTATTATTACATATAGCACATTCGACTATTTCCCATTTCACCTCATCTTCTCAGAGTCTGCTCTAACTTTTTTTTTTTCAGTGTAAGTTTTATTGGAAAATCTCTCTTATGTTGTCAAAGCAAGGTGTCCAACATA
Source organism: Lateolabrax maculatus (assembly GCA_031216445.1). Classification (NCBI taxonomy): domain Eukaryota; kingdom Metazoa; phylum Chordata; class Actinopteri; order Acropomatiformes; family Lateolabracidae; genus Lateolabrax; species Lateolabrax maculatus. The sequence continues at coordinate 21,921,866 of CM062217.1, forward strand.
TTATCTGTACAGCTGAACTAACACTGAGCTAGAAACAAAACAAGTGAACAAGCTGCACAAGCTTTCCCTGAGTTTCTCTTACTGCCGCACTCTGACTGAACACCGTATTAATGAATTCAATACTGTATGTGGTCATTTGCATTATTATTATCATTCTTTTAATAAAGAATTGTATTTTTTCCCATTAAATCTTTAGCCACAGGAGCAGTCCAGTGGGCCTTCCCAAACAGCACTTGCCCCCATCCCCTCACCACCACCTCAGCGGGCTCCCTTCCTCCACCCCCGCCTTGCCTCTATCCATAGCTAACCTCTCTACCTCGCACTATTCCTCCCTACGGAGCCCGGCCCATCGCCATCCGGCCATGTTTGCAACCCCAGCCACACTGCCGCCACCACCGACCTTACCGACCAACAGTTTAGTGGTGCCTGGGCACCCCGCCGGCACCCCTTATCCAGGTAAAGCCGCACACCTCTCATGCTAGATGGTAGACACAAACTCTTAGGATACATGGTAAAGGACCGACCCTGGCATTCAGTGTCCTTTTTGATTTAATTAGTTAGTCAGTTAACACATTTTTAAGAAAATAACAAAGTGCCACAAACAGTGGTAGTATTTATTGACTAATATCTGGCATTTCTTTATCAGAAGTGTCCTTATTAATAAGTTTTCAGACTTTTGTAAAGATGTACAGCTTTAACACATTTAGCTGCATCTTTGATTATTGATGTGTAATAGTATACATTTACACCCACAACACAGGCTGTGTAACAATTTATATAATGACGTGACCAATTTATATTGCAGGGTATATTTTATGTTCAGTTGTACTAGACATGGCTGCACAGCTTTACTGTATTCATGTTACAATTACCGTTCTAAGAAAAGAGATATTTACATAGCCATAGAATGCTACAGTACCAATGCATACTAACTGGAGAACCTGTACTAATTAGTTGATCATTTTTCTAATGTTAATATGACAAAATATGTGTTATATGGTGTCGAAACTAGTCAAGTGTTCATATATGATTTGCTGAAATGGTAAGTCCTCATTTATTACGTTTCTTTACTTAATTATCCTTTGAAACTTAAACAGTACATAAATAGCCAAGCCTTTATTTATTTATCTGTAATGATGCATGTGGTAATTCTTTTCATTGCTGAATGTATGTAGTATATCCTCCTTTACTGACTTTATGCACGGAACAGAAAAGGCTGTTATATAAACAAACTTTATTGTTACAGGAAAATAGATTTTTTATAAACAAGGGCTATATCTTGTGATGAAAAGATCAGTTTTCAAAAGTCAGTTTTCAAAGTACCTATGCATCGTTTATAGTAAGTTATAATTTTGCATCAAATTCAAAAGCAATGTATGTATAAGATAGTTAAAGAGCTTCCTCCTAAAACGTCAGTGTATTCCTTTATTGTTCTGGTTGTCTGTATATCAGGAATGTCCTGTTAATGCAGTAGTTACAGATACCTCAAATAACCATCAATAATTTGAAACGTTTCCAAAGGGCCTCACAAGCAAATCAACCTTATGCTTCACAAATTGGAAATAATCAGATTTAACTGTAAAAAGCAATAGCATGCCAGTTCTCCCACAAGTCACATGCTTTAATGTTAGGGGTTATTGTCACCGGTGGAGAACATCATACATCAATTTCTAAGATGGACTATATTTACAGTAGCTTAGAAATTTTAGAAAGGTGATGAAGTCACTGTACGAAGGCTTGGATGCGTCCATGGAAAATGTCAACTAACAACTGGACAGTCATCACAGCTGGAGACATCTTCAGTGTACTGAAAGCAGCACTTCAACAGTCACATGTTGAAAAATGGTGCACTCAGTCAGCAATCTGACGCAACCTCAACAACCAGAATTATGTTTTCTCTTGCCAACAATATGTGATTTGTAACGATTTGATGATATGTTCAACAATTTCATCAAAACAAGCAATTTCATGCTGCAATAGAAGGAAACAAATGTCTCCAGCGATGATGGGTGTCTCCAAAATATGTAATAAATATGCCAGTTGTGCATTGACTTTCTAATAGAGGGCAAGAGTGTGTGTGTTTTCTGCTGGGATGACTCTTGGTTCTCTCCTGTCTTTAGATACCAGCCTGTTGATATCATTCAACCAACCAATCATGTATTGCCAGCCTCATTCGGGGATTCTGATTGGCACATTGTCACAGGCAACTCTCTTACCACCACCAATGAGTCCCCACGTAGAAAACCCTCACAGCATGAGCTGGAGAAACAGAGAATGCCAGGTGACTATTTTCTTTCTTCTCTTCTACCCTTGTTGTGAAGACTGACTGGGCGCCCGTGCCTTTTTTTCTTGTGTCCCCCCTTCCCTCTCCCCACCCCTTTTTTTCTTTTCTTTATTATTATTTTTTTTTTTTTTCCTTTTTTGGTTTTCCTCGCTCTCCTTTCTTACAGAGCATGACCTCCTGAGGCAGGAGCTGAACAACCGCTTCCTGGTTCAGAGTTCAGAGCGGGGCCGGGGGCCGTCCGCCTCTCCGCTGGCCCCCGTGTCGCTCCTGAGGGCCGAGTTTCACCAACACCAGCACATGCACCAGCACCAACACACCCACCAGCACACCTTCACGCCCTTCCCCGCCAGTCTGCCCCCGGCCGCCATCCTCACCCCGCCCACCGCACCCCCCATGGTGCGTACCCAAGCCAGAAATGTGAGGATAAGTAAAAAGAAAAGCTCCCGTAACTTCCCACCCGCCAACCTGTCACCCCTCCCAATATCCTTTTATATCAAGTCTTCCCTTTTTTTCTTTACCCCAAAATTCGCCAAATACGTCCCGTAGCTGTAGGAACCCCTCCCTTCGAAAATATGACACTGATTCAGTTTGAATTTTGCTCTTTGATTTCTGCACACCGTCCTGCTGCTAAGGTCTGAGAGCCGATGAGAAGCTGGGAGCATCACATCTGTTCCTCTATAATAAGGGCAAATGCTGGGCAGATATGACCCACTGGCTGCCACCCCCTTTGCACACACAAATACACACACTAACCCTTCTACTAGTTCGTCCAGATACGTGCTAGTTGCTGCTCGGGTTGGTCAAACCTGACCAAGCACAAGTTGCTTTGTTTTGCAGTTTCATCCATAGTGGAATTATTTCCAAAACCGTCTAAATCATTTTTCATAGAGGCCATTTTCTGAGTCGTGGCATGTCTGCAAAACAGCCCAACGTTACCAAATTTGAATTATTGGCATAGATTTCGCTGTTCAGTGTTTGCTGAGGACCAGAAAAGGGGAATCGCCTGAAGGCAGGCTTTTCAATTGTTTGCATATGGATGTGTTTTCATTTGCCTGTTCACAAAGAGCAACAAAGGCACCATCAAACAGATCTGTGTGTGTGTTAATGCATTCTTGCAGACTTGTTTCTTTGTGTGCAAGTTCCTTGCCGCGTGTGCGCTGAACTCAACAGGAACCATACTTGCCAGTGACAAATTAAAAGCATTGCGGTCGGTCAAATGACTTCATTGCGGATGATGGGGGGATGACATCACTGCAAAACTGTTTTGATAATGTTTGTAATTGCTTCCGTGCTTTGACTGCCATCAAGTGTGGGGTGGGGGTGGGGGGGGGGTCAAACACTGGCAGCTCTAAGATTAGTACAGAGGAAAAAAAGGTTCTGACTATTCATCCATCATTTCAAATGCAAAGCAATCTCAGACAGTCAAAGCAGACATTTGTAGCTTTTTGGCATTAGTCTAATCGATCTGATCCATCATGGCTGGACCTCTGATTAAGAGCCTGTGGTCCCATTAAGGCCCCGCTCCAAGATTATCCTCATCCTGTACATTAGAAATCAAAGCTCTGGTATTTATGGCATAGTCTCAGATAAGAATAGAAACCACTCCAACAACACGCCTGCCATTATCTGGTCTGCTGTTCATTCCTGACATGGTAGGAATTATTTACAGTACACAGTCCACTGTTTGAAGATGAAAGAGACGATTTTCCTCATCTCGCTAATGTTGGCATTATGTGGCCCATGATGTACATACCCCCATCTCTTGTTGTGTTGTCACGATGGGATGTGAGACTGCCATTAATGTCTTTTGCTGTTTTTTTTTCCCTTTTAATTGTGTTGTTACTTAACGTATGCCTTTTCCCCTCCCTTCCTCCCCTCAGTAACAATGTGGTTTTTCTTCTCTTTGGTGCTTGTTTAGAGAGGCAGGAGTAATGATGATGTTGTGGTTGTTTTTACTGTATTGTTATGAAAGGGCAAACCAAGTATGGCCCAGTCATGCATCCTCTCTCTCTCTCTCTCTCTCTCTCTCTCTCTCTCTCTCTCTCTCTCTCTCTCTCTCTCTCTCTCTCTGTCTCTCTCTCTCTTTCGATCTTTTATTTTCTCCTGCTCTCTAGACGCCCCATGTCATTTCAACTATGTAACAGTCCTTGGCTAATGGCCGTAATTAATGAAATTATGAAGCCTCTTTTTTTGTTTATTGTTTAACGCCCTCAAGCAGCTGGTTTGCCAAATGGCAGCACTGAGTGTCTTTCCTACCCCGCCCCCTTGCCCCTGCCATGTCTTTGGACAAGGAATATACTTAATTGTTATAAGATGAAATATTAAGCTTTAATTAGCCAAAGCTGTTTACTATAAAACTTTGACAGGCACCATAAATTACAAGGGCAAGAGTTTTTTTCTCTTTTTTTTTTTTTACAAGCCCATAAAGCGGCCAAATTCCCTCTCCCAGTGTCAGACATTAAACAGGCCGCGTCTTTAGAAATGCAGAGGAGCTGTTTAATGAGCTCGGAAGCTGGCTCGACGTTGCCTCTCAGTAGGCTGTCTGTCTTTGATTTGGGCCCATTATCGCCCACAAACAAGATCGCTAACACCATCGCTGCCACTGCAGCCATTTTGTGTGCAGATGTGAATCGCTCTGCTTCACCTGAGGGCCCCTGACCCAAAACCTGCGTCTGCACCAGCAGCTTAGCCAACCCTACACCTGCTCCCCCCTCAACCACCCGTGTCGCTGCGCACACGCACACAGAAACACCGATTCATACCCACTCATTTTACCGTTTTATGTAAACCCAAAACGTCTGCGCCTGCCAAGAGAGTTTTGTGAAAACACTCACAAAAAGTACCTGCAAATGGTTTGTGTATTTGCGGAATAGGAATAAGTTACCGTCACTTTTAATTAGCCTGTTTCAGAATAGAGAGCTAGTATTGGTTTGCAAACAGACATACAAAGTCCCCATTCATACCTAGGGCAACGTTCTCCGTTCTCTCCCTCCCTGTGCTCCGTCTCAGCTTACTGACTAGATTCCCATGTATTTCTTCATACAACAACATGAGTTTTTATACGAGAAATTCCAAATGAGGTTGTTCTGGTGGGGATAAGCTCTGCCACAGAAAAGGTTTCCTCACATCAATTCAGCGTGTCAAAAATAAGCTATAAGTCTCCTGTACAATGTATATAATCAGGGCTACTTGTAAAAAAAAGCTGTAGCAGTCAAAAGAAATTATATTCACATTTATACAAATTTGCTAGTGACTAGAAACAACTGGTCTGGTTTAAAAATGGTCTGATTCCCAAGCTGGGCCTCCACGCCCAACCTCTGTATGCTCAATTGGAAAATCATGCAGGCTGTCTTCATCTTGGCAGTCTGCTAAAGCGGTCGTATTGTTAGTAATTTAACTGCCTATCTGACCGTGCAGCTTAAGTAAACCCATGACCAGTGCAAGCCAGCTGCTTTACTCCAGGGCTTATTATTCTGGATCAAAACCCTGTCTATTACCAGTTACAGATGTTGATCATGTCTTTTGTTTTTGTGATTTAAAAATAATGAGACGTTATTATTAAAGAAGGCTTTTGCATGAAGGATTTTGGTCAAGTATATGGACTTTTGTCTCCTAATTCTTTTCCCTCCTATCTCTTCCAGTTCGACAAATACAACCCCAAACTGGACAATCCATTCATCAGACATTCAAATGTAAGTTTCTTTTTGTCATTCTAATTTAAATTTGTTATTTGCATTTGGCAAATCAAATATTTTACATATTTGAATGTTGCCGTGCGAGCATTTATTGTGGCTGTGGTTTTGTGCGTGCATATGCTTGAGTCCTGTACGTATCTCTGTATGATTTTGTTTTGTGTCTTTTTGTGTCTCCCATCCTCCTCTTTTCTCCCCAGTTCTTCCCCTCCTATCCCCCCACCATGCCAGGCATGCCCCCGCTGCTCCCACACTCAGGACCCTTCAGCTCGCTGCAAGGAGCCTTCCAGCCCAAGGTCAGCCCCACATCCCTTCCCTCAACCCACGAAGGAATCACTGGCACCAAAAAAATCACACAAGCTTGTACACAATTGAAACAAAAACTCACTAATAGCACACAAAAGGCAAACTAACATTTTTAAAGTTGGCATTTTTTGTTCTTAAAAAAAAGATATGAACTCAACTAAAGTCACCTTTTGTCAGTTTAAAAACACAATATAAATGCCCTACTGTATTTTAAGAGTCAAAATGGCTACACACTCTCACCATAGGAAATGAATGAAAGGAATAATGAATAGAATCTGCCTGGAAGTAGTAACTTCAGATTTGTAATATACTGTATGCCAGTTAGCTCTAAGCCGCAAGTATGCACTAAATGTGTGTTATAAAAGAAATAACCTTGAAGGGTATATCGGTAGAAGAAATAACAAGTAAAAGGAAGTTTAGGTTACTCACTACAGTTACAGTGCTATAGTACAGTAGATATTTTACTACACAAAATTTCTTCTGCTGAACTGTGTTTGGTGAAAAAGGCAGCAGAGCTTTGTACAATGAAGATGTAAAACAGGATTCTAACAAACCTCTTCCCCATCCCATTTAAATCCATAAATCCATCGATAATACTCTGTCAGACTTGACAGGACCTGAACCAGGGTCAGAGCTGCGTGCTGACCTGAGCCGTTACAGGCCATGCCAAAGATAAGACAGCGATGTCTGTTTAGGAGAGCAGAGGAGAGAAGGTGCAGGGGGCGGTGAGAATGAGAGGGATGAGGGTGGGAGGGTGCGAGTCTGTCTGGCAGATGCCCAGCGGCTGTGACCTGGTGTAAGCCACCAATCAAAGCTGGCCTAAATCCGCTGGCCCTATTCCCAGGGGTCTCTGTCATGGAGGGGCCCTTTTGTCGAAGGCCCCTCCAGATGGCTCAAGGAACAGTCTTATGCTTCCAAAGCCCCTGCTAAGTATTCTTGGAGAGAAGCTTGCGGGGGGGGGGGGATTAGGATGTGTGTTTGTTTGTAGGGGCTGGTGACCCAGGTCACCCTGCAGGATCTTCCTATCCCTGATGTAGGGAGGGATGTATTAATAAGGCTGATCTAGGCACTTGCGCTCCGAAAGACTTGAAGATCAGAGATGCGTTACTCTGGCATGGCTCAGCGCCTGCAGCATCGTTGCAGTTTCATACACTGATGTCAGCCATACAGTAGCAGTCGCTGAGGATTAGTGCGCTATAGAGCTACTGGAGGAGGATATAACGTCAGAGTGATGCTGGCATCACTAGCTCGAAGATCTTCTAGTGGTTGTGAAACAGAGCTTCTCACATGTTTCCATGCCACAGACATCAGCGTTGAGTTGTACTACTGCATATCTGCATTGTATGTCAGGACATTGAGATAGCGGGTGTGAAACCTATGATTACAACACTCATTCTTATGCATAAGGTAGAAAATTACAATAAAACAAAGCTGTTCCTTTTTATGCTGAGGATACTCTTAATACTTTACTCCTTAGATCCAATTTTGAGAGTCATTATATGTGGTCAAAATACCTGCTAACGTTTTGTGTGTGCTGTAGTATACAGTATGTAACATGTTCTGCTACCGTAGATCTGGTTGATCATTATGTTTCTCTTCATGTTTGTCTCTCTCTCTCTCTCCGTCAGGCATCTAATCCCATCGACGTAGGGGGACGTCCTGGAGCAGTACCTCACACACTCCTGCAGAAGGATCCTCGGGTAAGCAGGCCGATAGCATCCGAACCAGTTCGCTCCTGCTCTGTTCCCTCTGGTGAAATCCACACGTGCAGTACATACAGTATGTGTCTCAGAAAGATGTGAGTGCATGGATTTGCATCAACATCTTTTTGAGAAGAGGCATTTCTCCTCATGCATCTCTATGGACACATTTATCCAAAGTAAGGATGTGCACTTTTTAGAATGGAGAGTCCCAGTGTGAATTGAGCCTCCCAACACTGGCCATTTTTCGAGCTCTGCAGAACTGCACATTTTAGCTACTTGTCTTTGTAGTTGTTGATAAGGATTGTCTGTTTGTCCATACAGATAACAGATCCATTCAGGACATCTGTTAGGGTAAGTGGTTGCCTTGTCCATCTTTTGTTAAATGTTTCATCTCTCTGGCCAGGCCACAAAGTCTAAAACTGCAAATTCTTAAAAAAATTCCTGATCAAGGAAATGCAGGGTTTTGGCTGCATTTAAGGTTAGCTTTGAGGTCTCTATTGGGCTAAAGTCAGGGTTAGATTTTCTTAATCCGTTGCCTGGTTGAAAATTCTGACAATTTCCCACTTTGTAGTTTGGCCAGAAAATCTCAATGCCAGAATCCTTTTTTAGCTCCCTATATCTAAGCCAGCAGGCTAACCTCAGTTTCTCTCTAAATTTTTAGAAACCTGGCAAGTGGTGCGCAGTGCATGTCCAGATCGCATGGCAGATCTACCACCACCAGCAGAAAATGAAGGTGCGTGAGACGGATAATGATGTTTTGCAGGAATCTTGCTGTCATGTAAAACCAGATACAGTATATTGGTAATGGAGTAAAAAGGGCTGAACATGTCGGATAGTTGGATCTTTACCTGGAAAATAATGTATAATCGTGTTACTGGATTCAGAAAGACCATGTGGGTGGGAAAAGGCAGATCACGAAAAAGGAACAGAGTGCTGTAAAAGTCAAAAACAATGAAAAATCTTACAAATATCAAGCCTCCCCTTGTTAAGTGTTTTCTAAAACTTCACATTCACAAAAACACAGTAAGGAGGTTACACTAAGTATAAGTAGAGGCTCTGTGCATGGCTCACTCCACCTAAAGAGAAAGGGGCAGATCATTAAATGTCACATTTATAGCACTCAGGGACAGAATTAGTATTTGAAGTAATAATTATATTGACCAAAATGCAACATGTGAACCGAGACCAAAAATGCTTGTCTGGAAAATACTCCTCTCACTGACAGAGGATGGTGTGGCCTCGCCATGGAGATCCTCTGCTAATGCCACTGGCCTGGTGGTGTCAGTCCTTCTTGGGCCCTCAACCACCATTACAAAGGATTTAGACATGGAGCCATTGTTGATGTATCTGTCTTCCTCTGATCTCCCACCCAGTGTAGCCGAGGATAGATCCCTCTTACTCTGTTGTTGGAAATGTTTGGTACTGTCTTCCACCGACCTAATTTTCTTTCTGTCTCCCTCTCATTTTCTCTGCCCTTCTCGACCATAGCAAATGCATCTGGATCCTCACAAACTAGACATGAATGGGAAGCTGGACCTGTTCAGTCGACCCCCGGCACCAGGAGTCTTCCCAGGGTTCCCTTACCCTCATGACCTGGCACGACCCCTCTTCTCTTCCACAGGTCAGCAGTCTCTCAGTGCCCAAAGCAGGGTGACGAACTGCGCCTTCATTCGAAACACTCAAATGATACCATTCTCAAAGCCTTCCAATGCCAGTTTTGTCTTTATGCAAATTTGCATTTATAGCCGCATGTCGAAATTGTTCCTCCACCACTGTAATGAAATGGCAACATTTTTTTCTCTCCTGTCATGTAATGTTCACTTAATTATAGTGCTTTTGTAGCAAATGTTTTGCCAGTAAAGGTAGTCAGATGTGTCTATGAATATGGATGACTCTCGGTTAGGTAATTGACTGATTTGCCCTGCGTTGGAGGGCAACAGAGAGGCAAACGGCCTTTGACTGGTAATTATGCAGTGGTGTGTCAGAGGCACTCCTGTAATTGGTTCTTTCATTAACAATTCATGGAATATGGGTGATGGTAACAGTGTTTTGTGAAAGAGGCCAGCTTATGGCGCAGTCAGAAACTGACCTCAATGAGCAACTATAGATTCACACAAAAACATGCAACAGCTGAAATAAAAGCAAAATATCAAATGCTAATTTGCTCCATGGCATTACCCTGCCATCTCTCAACACCTCTAACTTACATGTGTATTCAACAGGTTTGTGACGCTGTTGCCGATATTTACTCACGTTTACATTTTTGGTCCTGGCTAATCACAAGGGTCAGCAATGTGATCATTTTTGATTGAGAATAATTTTGGTTTGTTTCTGAACGGCTAGTTAGACAATTTATAGCTGTCTCAATGGGTAAAAATTAACACTTTAATATCCTCTCCACTCCGATAGGCTCCGGCCACCCAGCTCCCTCTCCATATGGCCACGCCCCCCACCCCAGCGGCTTCCTGCCTCCTAGCCATTTGGCAGGTAAGTGTAAGTAACCCCATGTTCAAATTTTTTTTTTATAAATGTATCTCCTCTTTATCTCCATCTATCTCTCTCACTCACCCTTTCTCTCTTGCACTCACGTTTTAAACACATTACAAGCCACCAGGGTGTAGTTTTAAGCCTGAGACACATTTTTTTAGTTTTGATCTCAGGTTCATGTGAAGGTTAATATGGAGTCCAGTTGGCCACTGTAATCAGTCGGTTGCGGAACGTCTTGAACAAACTCAGAGTTCATGGAAATGGAGAGTGTAGCCATCACGTAATCAGACAGTATGATTCATAACACAGCCTTCAATAACTCTGTCTGGGGTTTTTAAAGACGTAGTTAGCCTAGTATTCAGCCTCCCTCATAATTGCATGGAAATCCAAAACACAGTGCAACAGCATATGTGACACAAATTTTTCTTTATATGCGTGCAAAGTTAATTTTGTAATTTGTAAGAGTAATGATAGGTAGTGAATGTTGCTGGATTCATTTGTGCATTTAATAATTTTTTTAGACATTCATTTATTCTCACCATTCTATTTGAGACACTGTTTGGGTTCAGAGGGGCACGTTGATTTCATGGAATAAGCCCTAGAGTCCATTCATTTTGTGCTTATGAATAAATGGTGCTCTGAGGAGGAAGATTTAGTGAACAAAATGTTCCTGTCCGGGGGAATTCATGTGTGAGGCAGAGGAGTTTTCTCAGTTGTTGTCTTTTCTGATATATTAACAAGCCCAAAAATCCTTGAACCCTAATCTGTTGATTTCTGCATTTCCTGATGGATTTTTGCTGATTTAAAATGGGACTGCAAATTATCAGTTGATGAATGTTGTTCACTGACTTCGCAGGGTAAATATTTGTGCTAATCGTATAAATTTGGAGGTTTTCTAGTCTGCATCAGTGGAGCCCATCAGACACTGATTCTCCAGTTTAATCATTGTGGTCTGTCTAGCCTAATTTTTACAGCTTCTAATTCCCCTGCCCTACCACAGTCTATCTTCAACTCAACTCCAACAAGTGAAAACTAATTTCCCCATCAAGTAGTGCTGTTCCGCCGGCCCCAGCGAGGTCACAGACACTCCACTCCAGTTAGTGGCAGTGAATCCAGCATCCAGGCGACCTGGCCACTGCAGGATTACCAGGCAGAGAGCTAGGGTGGCAGCGCTAAAAAACCACAGCTCGCTTGTAAGAGAAAAGCCGAGTGGAACGGGTTGGTGTTGGGGTGAGCACCGCTCGCCAGCCCCCCCTTTTGCTAATCCCTGTTTGGCATTTTACAGATCCTTTCAGTCGCTCCAGTTCCTTTGGCGGCCTCGGCAACCTTTCAAGCAGTGCCTTCGGAGGATTAGGCAACCCCTCGCTTGGTAAGCGCTGGCCCCCTCTCCTCCTCCACCGCTCCCCCCTTCAGTCTGGCCCCTATGGCCAGTAACAGAACAGAGCAGGGCAGCGTTAGACCACAGGGAGAGCCAGGAGGGGAGGAAAAAAAAAAAAAAATCCAGACACTTAGCTCTAGTTTCTGTGTCAAAACAGCCCTAGCCCAGGGAGGCCCTACTAGGCAGTACAACACACCACAGCAAACCTCCTCCCTGCCTCCACTTCATCCACCAACCATGTCCCCAACAGCCTGGCTTTAATCTGGCTGCGCTGCTGCCAACAGGCACTCTCAGGTCCGCTGTTTGGTGGCAGACCATCTATTAATTATTTGACAAGCCCCTTCTGCACCACCATGGAGGGCTTTCTTTCCCTCCCCTCCCCCCCTCCCCCCGCATCCTTCTCTCTATGCCTTTCTCTCTCTCTCTTTATCCCTCCTATTTTTGTGTGCCAAATCGGTCACCCTGTTGTGAAAATGGATGTGATTGGAATAGACATGCTGTGGAATGCTAAGGTCTCCCTTGGCTTTTCACAGCCCTCAACTCCAGAGGGCAACTGAGTCTCCCCTGTTCATCCAGTGCAAAAAAAGGGAGGGGCGGAGAAGCCCTTTAGTCCAAAAGCAAATGAGTAGAGTTTTTTTCTTTGGTGGGGGGAGCCATTAACCTCTAACTCTTTCAAACAGCTTCAGTGAGAGAACCTCCAGAGACAAAGACAAAAGCAGCTTTTGTTGTTGAGTCTTTCTCATCTTATGTGTCCTCAAGAAGGTTTTGTGCCCAATTAACTTACAGTGGGTCCCACGCCTGTCTCCCCGTTCTCTCCAGGGTCCAACAATATGTTTGGCACCAAGGAGGGGCCAGGAGGACTGCCCACGTTTGGCAGCCCCCACCACGACACCTGGAACAGACTTCGACGCACCCCGCCGTCTTTCCCCACCCCGCCACAGTGGCCCAAAACCACAGACGCTGAGAGAAGCAGCTCAGCCAACAGCCATGAGAGAGAGCGAGAGAGAGAACGGGAAAGGGAGAGGGAGAGAGAGAAAAGAGACTCGTCCATCGGAAAAGAGGAGAAGGATAAAGACAGGTGAGTTTGAAGCAGCTGCAAATTAACTTTTTGTTTCCATTTAGATATTATTTGGAGAATATTAGCTTTAAATTTAACTAAGTGAAAAATAATATTTCTGCAATAATGCAATTACTGCACATTTTTGCTATCATCACAATTCAGCATTTGACCCGGAACTTTACTTCACTGTATTGTTTCAAAGCATTCCAGGAAGGTATCAAATGTGATAATCTTACACACAGCAAATGTAAATGAGAGAAATTGTGAATATTCTTACATAACAAAATTATCCACAGATACTCAAGTACATGATCACAACTCTAAAGACGTGACTACAATAATGATCCCTTTTCCAGCCAGCATTAGCATATACAAGATGATCAAATAATGTTTGGACAAAACCAAAAACACTTAAATCACCCAGATCAGCTTTGGAGATAGACAGATGTAGTGTTCAAGACAAAACAAAAATGTGACAATTCTCCAGTCCATTAGTAGTATCCGAGGAAACTGAAATAAATTGAATTCATGGATCCCACAAAACAGACACAAATCAAACAGGTAACGAGCAGCTCTGAGAGAAGCTGTCAATAATTAATTGAAAGGATCTCTGTAGATGATAGTCTAGCAAAACGTGTTGGTTACTGTCAAATTTAAAAGCAGGGTTAATATTGTCAGAGGAAGACCAGGGCATAGTAACCTGTAGTTATTTAAAGAGAATTATAACTCATATTTTATTTTGAAAATAAAATTTTAAATTTCAGATTGTTATTTTGAAAATAAAATCTGAGTTATAGATTTTGTGAAAAGGTAAGTCTTGCCTAAATACAACCCACCTACATGAAGCTTGTTTCTACTGGCACTAAACTGTTTTACTATGTCATTACAGGGATTCTGTGGATCGCAACCGCCACTCCAACCGCTCATCCCCGGCCTCTGCACCAGTCAGCTACCAGATCAGCAACCTGATTCGCTCGAACAGCCAGAACTCCAGTGATTCGGGTCGACATCACAGTGGCAGCGTAGACCGGGTCCGCGAGGCGGAGAAGGAGCTGCTCGAGCGCCACAGAGAGTCGTCCACGCTGGCCGACGTGAAGGTGAAGGAGAGCCGCTCACCTGGCAAGGAGATGCTGGAGAGGCGATCCTCAGAGGACTCCATCAAACCCATTCAGCGCTCTCCTTCTCCATACTCCAAGGCCGTGATCAATGAGCAGGGCATGAAGATGGCAGGTGGGCCCCCACCTACACTCAAGGACAGCGAGAGGAAAGAGCCTCCACCTGCAGAGCTCCTCCACAAGGTGAAAAATGACATGAAGATTAAGGAGGAGAGGAAGGAGGAGCAGGAGGTCATGGTGGTGAGCTCTGAGCCCGCCCCCCAGCCACAAGCCCAAGCTCTTCCTGTTCCCATCGGCCAGCCTGGCAACCCGCACCACCACCACCCACCTCTGTCCCAGCAGCCCCCGCTCCCCTCACCACGTGGCAGTGACATCCCAGCGCCTGGCCTGCACGGTGTCCCCATGGCGCACTCTCTGCCCCTGTCCATGAGCGCCATGCCCCAGATGGGCAGCCTCAATGTCTTAGACCGGGCTCGCATGGCTCCCTTCATGGGAGTGAGCCCTCTGGCAGGACGAGAGCGCCTGCCCCACCCCGCCTTCCCTTGGGACCCACTCAGAGAGGCCTACCGCAACCTGGACCTGCAGCGGCGCATGGACTTCCAGCTCAGGGCCGAGCAAGGACATCGCTTCCCTAGTATGTACGAACAGGAACGAGCCTACCGCGAAAGGGAGGCTCATGACTACTCTCATCACGAGCACCTGTTGGAGGTGCGCAGGGAGCACGAGAGGATGAGACAGCAGGCAGAGGAGCGAGAGCGCCTCCACCTGAGGGAGGAGCTAGACAGAGCACGCCTCCATCAACTGCACCAGTCCCCCATGGAGGGCCATCTACCCCACATGCCCCCTTTTATGCCCCACCTAAGCGGCATGCCCTACCCCAGACTCAGCCCCTCCACGGGACACAACGGCCCTCTGAACAGAACACCCCCTACTGCCGCACTCAGTGCGCCCCCACCCCTCGTGCCAGCTGGCAGTGCCAGGCCAGCCTCACCCAGGAGGACTACCCCCCTCACCACCACCCAGGACCCACGGGACTACTCCCCATCTCGCAACCCCAAAGAGGTAGAGGCTCGGTAGCTTCTTAGATAAGTGCACAAAGTCTTACTAGACGCACTCACAAGCCCCGCTCCCCGAATCTGAAATCTTCTTGTGAACAAAATGCACTGCTCTTCAACAGAGAAGAGCAAAACTCCCTAAGGGAAAGGGTATGATTGTACAAAGTAAAGGTGTGTAAGGCTGATTAAGCACATGCCATGACTTTATTTTTAGTGGACTGGAGGTTGAATAATGTCGGTAAAGAAAACACAAATATGTGTATGTTTATATCCGACTTAAATATTTGATAATTATTAATATATTAATCCAATACCTTTTTTCAGCTTTGTGCGAAAAGAGAGGTCCTGAAATGAGTTTGTACATTTCCTATCCTTGTTCCATGTATAGATATCATTTCTATGAATTTGATGTATTTTGTGCATTAGTCACGCCTTTTACAATATTTATCCCAGTTGATTGTGAGACATATCCATTATGACCCACTGTAAAGACTGGATTTTGGTTTCAACCTTCAGTAATTTAACCTCACGGTACCAAGATATCCTCAATGATGACAATGTACAATGTTACATTACCAATTTGTTTTGTTCATTTGTTTTGCCTTTGAGATATGCAGATAAATATATATTATGAGGTCTTTGTTCAGTCTCTGTAAAGAAAACTGATGTAAATAACTTGTTGATATTCCTTCGCTGCAAAATTACCGTGTAAATTTATTAGTCTTTTTAACCATTTCTAGAAAAACAAAATTAAATGAAACATGGGGAATCACTTCTCTGTTGAATATCATGGCAACAGACAAGCCTGGCCAATGGATGGGAAGTATGACGGGAGGGTGTTGTAAGGAGGCCTAGAAGGATCATCTGCAATCTATGCAAAGCAGCACACAGCACCCTAATGAAGAGATCACATGGAGGGAGCAGACGATACTGGCGATACTGAGAGAAACTTGGATTAACACATGTCTATATTATCAATGAAATAATGATGGAATTATTAAAAGACTTCCAAGTCACAAACTGGACCAGCCCCGGACAGAAACGAAGGACACTTTTTAGTGGGCGGCAAAAGGACTTTCTCTGTCAACCTTGTGGTGTTGTGCAGTTGTTTTTCTTAGACTCTTGTATACAAAACAAGTAGAGTTTTAGGCGTGCAAAAAATGAAAATGAACATTCATGGTTTAAAATGTACGGAATAAAGTTTGGACCTAATGTCATATATTTGTTGCTTGTGTTTCATCCTGGTCCTCACTGTCCCTGCCGACTACAAGTAATGAATTTATCTGTAAGCCAAACCTACTGAGTGGGATGTTGATAGGTTTGCCGATAATGCTTGTGCCTTAGTTTTCAGCATTTACAGTATTTGTTCATCTGATATCAAGCCATTATTTTAAAATCATAAAGGCAACAGACTTGGCTGGCAGAGTAGCCTAAGCCATCAGATCATTTGACCATAATCTGTCATACATGGGCTGCAGAGCTCTTCAGAGGGGGATCGATGAGATTGGGCCAAGGCAATACAGGGAGGGACTAATAGGACATTGATTTTGTATGAAAGCAGGTTTTGAGTGTTTGTGTTGCAGGTAACCGGTATTGACTGGCAGCCCAGCGGCATATTGACCCGCGGTCTGGACTCATTAAGAGGAGCAATGCCTGGGAGGCAGGCTATCGGATGGTGGAGGAGAGGCTCCTCTCTCTTCTCATACGCCTCCTCCCCTCATGCACACCACTCATCTGCTTTTCTAATGAGGCCGGAAGGCGCTCTGGAGTGGGCCGCAGAGGGAGCCCTGAGGCTCCCCATCCTGTTATTGACAAGACCTCGGCTGTGCTTGCCGCCTGTCCAGAGACAGCCAATTCATCCTGATAATGCCCCGACTACTCATCTCGCTGCTGTGTGCCGTGAGACCCACCAATCCTGTCCCATGGTATCAGCCCATAATGACAGCGTGGATCAAACCGTGGCCAGGTCATTAGGGGATGTTATTGAAAATCAATGGCGCTCCTGTGTCTCTCACACTCCAGCAGGGTTTTTTAAAAGGGCTCCTTGAAAAGACTGTTTGGCAGAATGGAGCTGGCGTATTGGGAAGACTTAAATCACTATCACTTTCAATTTAGGCTCCCAGTAATTGAGCCACATATTCCTCCGACAGGTAGCATCTGTCAGTGGCCAGCTTCACTTTAGCGCTATGTGCTTTTAGTCCTAATCATCTCGTCAACAACAGGTACTTAACCCCTGTACTTGTTACCGCATAGTCATTTTTCCTGTAACTATTATTTACCAAGTAAGCTTTGGTAGAAGAAAAACACACCTTACATTTTCCCCCGACTCAATCACTCTGTCCTGTGCTCTTTCCATTTTACGGCTGAGTGTGGAACGGCCCTCCGGAGATGAAAAGCTCCATCAATTTCACTCATCGTCTGGCAAGGTCAATTTATTTCAGCACACAGTCCATCATCAGATAGGAATCAATTGACGCATTGCCTAGCATATCCAACCCAAGGTGGGTTATTACAGCTTCTGCAATTGTCAGCTCTTTTCCAGAGCTATTCTTCACATGTCCAGGCTTTTTATGCTGGGATTGCTTATGATTTTCTGTATTTACATAATTTGGAACACATTTCCTGTTTGATGGTACATTGTTACAGCGACAGGGCTTCATGTACCAGCTTGTCACAAAAAAGCGACTGTGATATAAGATTGTGTGTTTGTTTTTTTTTTAAACATATTTCTCCACTATAATCCCAATTAATAGGATATGGTGGTATCTGAGGTAAGACATTGTTTTATTCTTCCATTAATCCTCTTCATTTATCTGTGAAAAACCTCAATGCCGAGGGTTTGGGATTGAATTTTCATGGTCTCAAATACCTACAAAAAGTACTTGGCACAGAGCTCACCCCAGATTCAGCGAACAGTGGGGCAGGCCTAAGGGGCTCTTACAGAGCACAATGGCAGCTAATAACACAGTGCCAAGCTAATAAGATGGGCAACAAATGAATGGTTCAGTCCAAGCTCCTTTTCTCTCCTTCTCACTCTTCCCCCGCTGATAAAACATGTATGAAAGCGTTTTTGAGCCGCTATGCAGTGGCTCCCTAGACTTTTCCCCCAGCGAGAGCTAATGCATTAGTTCCCATTTGAAGGCTGTTTTGAAATGGAGATTGGTAATGAGACGGAAGGCCCCCGCCATGATCACATTTGGATTGCTGGGGCCTCAGCTGGGCCTGGTGATTTGGGAGACCGTGGCTCTGCTCGGGGTTCAAGCCCATCTCTCTGCGGGGGTTAGCAGACCCTGACGAGAGCCATTCTAAACCACTAAACTATATCTGAACTGTGAACTGAGAGAGAGAGCACCAAGTCAAGGGCTTTGGCTGCGAAAACCCTGTCACAGCGCTCTTTGTAGACTGCATGTTGTTTTGACCACCTAAAAAGGCGAGCAGCATACATCCTTCCATGTTGCCATCTTTTTATAGCCCTCAATGTCAACAGAGCGGCAGCTGACGGAAACCAGGCCAGTCAGCGGTTAAGGAGCTGACTTGGAAACAGCCAAATGGTGTGAATTCCGAGCCCTGGTGACAAAGTGCTGTCTAATGTCTTTGCACCTCTGGACCTATGACAAATATTCCGGCTGTCTCACACCACCACCGCTACGGCTGCTCAAGGAGACCAGCCAGTGCAGCCTACTGTGGGAGAAGGAATACACTGTGAGTCAGTCACAGAGGAACCTCAGAGAGCACGATGTGAGACGGGGCGGAGTGGAAGAGAATTAAGGGAGATGGAAAAGGAGGAGGTCCAGAACAGCCACCGGCCAAAATAAGTTTTCCAGTTTGATTCAATTTGGAGGATTTTTCCAGCCTTTAATGGAACCTCACAATCTCCCACATTGGCCATATTATGTACACAAGCCATAAAAAATGAATAACATTTATGCAGCTGGGTGCATCTGGCAGCGATAGTCCCCTCATTCAGGGACCCGCAGGATGGCACCGTGCCGCCACACCACCCTCTCTGTTCCCTGTACGGGCACTAGACAAGAGAAGACTTAGGGGAGGGGTGGGTGGTGTAAAGGGAGGTTCTCAATTGCTTCGAATGAGTTTTTACAACAAAAAAAATAGAAGATTTCAAAGCAAATGGAGGCCATACGTGGCTCGTCCAATTTGGCACAGCCAACGCACATGATTAGCCGTAGAGACGTTAATCAAAAGTGGCTCAGTATTTGAAGGGGCGGTGAGAGGCACTGCCAGCTGGTGACAACATGGCTTGTGTGCACGGGCCAAGAGTGAAGTTTATTTGAATATGGATCTTGCCGTGACCGTATTTCTCCAGAGCTCAGTTAGCAGAGCGTTCCTTGGCTCATCACTGGGATCGCCTCAGAGCCGCTTGGCATCCGGGAAGGCGGAAGTTTTTCCAAGCCGCAGAATGAGAATTACGATTTAGTCCATCCCCTCTGGTGGTGTGAGCATATTCATAAGCATTTCAGCTCGACGCTGGCAGAAACGCAACACCTAGTTCTTGGCGTCCATGTGTGAGGGTTTCCTTTCCAATATGAAATTATGAAACTGACAAAAAGGTTGTTTTTACAGCCTATGAATTAATAACATATTTAAAAATAAAACATCCTGTCTTCCACATAAAACCACGCTAGCCCTCTACTGAAAACACAGAGCTTAAACATTAAACTGTCAGTGTTCCCTTAGAGCCCGGGCTCAAGTTGGATCAAGACCACCAGCACTCTAAAACCAGCAGTATCTGTTTTCAGCTTTGATGAGCAATGGAGTGGGTTTTTGTTTGCTCTGATTCAATAAATTACCAACTAATCAAGCTATATTTTTGACCTGCTCGATAGGGTTGCATTTCAAGAGGACACTGTGTGCATGATTCCATGTGAAATGATGATAATCAAGAGACGCTAACATCTCACGTACACATTACCTTCAGTCAGAGCATATTTCACCACAGTGGTTCAATCCCTGGACCAGCAGGAAAAATCCACAACGAGGATGTGCGATACATAAACAAGTTAACTGATTTCATTCAACTTGAAGACAACTTCTTGTTTTAGAAAACTAATTATTTTACAACTTCACAATACCAATATTACTTGTTTGTGGGTAAAATGTGGTGGGCATAAACTTAATTTTATTTCGCATAAGACCTTTGGATGAAAAGTCTACGTTGTCCCCATGCTAATAGGAAATGGAATTGCAGGTGACATATGGCCAGCCAAGTCATGTCAACATCCAGGTTACTCAGTGGCAACAAATCATAAATCTGAGTTGGCAAACCAACGTTGCTATATAGACCAATGATGCCGCATGTTGATTCACACGATTTTTATCTGGAACATAATATTTCTGTCAGTCAGTGTGGCATCATGATCACAGGGAAACGCTGTTAAAGGCAGTACACTGCTGCTGAGTGTGTAAATAATGTATGAACTCAAAACAATAGATAAAAAATAATGCTCTAATACACATCTGCAGTTGCTATTTTATGAAACTCATTTTTTTTTCTTTCAGTTTCATACTGTATTAAGGCTCTAGACATCCAGTGTGAGGTCGTTTTCTTGATGCATATTGGATTCTTATTGCTTCTTTCAGCACAGGAAGGTCCACACTGCTGTGTGCAGACTGGCCACTGGTTTTAGACTGCATTTATGTCATCAACGAGTTATAACCCTCAATCACCAAAATACCAAAGGCGGCTATAATAGGGTGGAAGAGGTCAGGGAGATCATATTCTCCATGTGACTGGCTTTGACAGGGCTTCTCAGCATTCCAGGCCTGGCTTTGCCTCTCCTCCCGTGCTTCTTTGGAAATTTGTCTGGCAGCAAACACGCTTTCAAAGGCTCTTATCTCCTATCTGGGCAGGAGTTCCATGCACCAAGATAACAAACCCTATCTTATCTCGCTATGTTCGTTAATGTCACAGCTTAAGGGGCTTGTTCTCCCACTTGCAATGGGGCTTGGAGAGCGGATTGTTTGCAGATTAGTCAACACAGGCCTCTGGAGGTCTTGGAGCGCGTTCAAAATGCTTGTCTTGTCCCACAGACGTTCTTGTATGCGCACATTGGCGTACTGGCTGCCTCCCGCTTTCCTGTGTCAAATGGCAGGAGTATCACACAATAGTTGGTAGGCATCATTACACACAGTGAGATCTACAGTAATAATTTTTACATCACACAAGCCAGCCGTGAAAGCCAAAACAAAAATGTGCATGATAGCCACCCAAGGCCAACTATGTTGTTAAATATTTTGGGGAGGACTTGTTATTATTCTTTTCTGATTAGCCCAGAGCCTTAATCAGCGATACATTTTCTATTTGAGCTTATCAACCTAGGAAAACTGCAGTGTTTCACGTATTTTGTCCAGTCTGTGTGGCCAGTCATGATCATCCCTTTGTGACACAAGAGACCAGGCAAAGCTCCATTGACTTCAGCCATCTGGCTATCTCGCACAACCCTTGGCTACACAGTGGCTCACTCAGCGATTGATTGGGGTGTTGAAGGCCAGCTATTTAACACATCAGAACAACAAGTACTGCTATCAAGCTGGCCCTTCTCATGCCTCGTTTCTGCGCCGCCCAAGAATGTCTCTTATCTCTTCCCTTCTGCTTGTTGGTTTAAGCCAGACAGCATATGCCCACATTCCCTGTAATACACCGTTGTGCTTTTGGTGCAAGCCTGACAGACAGACAGACAGACGGACAGGTTGCATCTGAGATCTGACGGGGGGATTTAACCCTTGTGTCGGTTGGTTGGTAAGGAGTGGGCCCTTAAAAAAATAAAATCTCCTTCCATATTGCAGCATCTGAGAGGAATGTAACCCAAGAAAAAGAAAAGCATTTTCTTCCCAACCCGCTCTCCTGTTGTTGCACCAAAGGACTGACAGATGAATATAAAGCCCCGTGTTCCATATCATTAAATCCAGCTCTCTCACCTGATTACATTCTTATTAGTGCCTCCATTCTTCTCCCATTATTGTTACTTCTAGTGAAACAGGCCTGATAATGTGCACTCACTCACTAGATACACAACCTGCTCATTCCCATCTCTGATTCTTTGTTGTCGCCGAATGGTTTTTAAATGAAAAGTGTGAGTGCGCTGTAATTATAATTCTGGGGGTATTACGAAATCAAATATCACAATGAATGTAATTTTATTTGCTTGTAATCTCTCTCACCCAGGCTAATAGGCGTTTTCAAAGGGCACGCTCGGGGGGTTTAAACGGCAGACCATCTCTAAATAGAATAGCTGCTCTGCTCTCTTGCTCTCCGGCTCTGTTCTTTTGTCTTTGATATGCAGGCAAAGAGCTTGACAGTCTGGGAGACGCGGGAGATTTGTCGGCCTGTGATCTCCTTGCCTCTCTGACAAATGAGCGCCTTTGGCAGGGCTGCTGGAGGTACGGCTCTTCTGCCCTGCTGGAATCCTGATGAGAATACACTGGAGCTGCTGGTAATGAAGTCAGGGCGCAGGACCAAACTGCTGCCAGAAGTGACCTTTAATCTACACACATGCAGGTCACTTGGCATGCGAGGACTCAAAATTGCACCTTTGTGCGTTTACTTTTAGCCCTCCTTTTTAGCGTTACAGAAAAAGGCCAGAACACAATGTTTGAATTTACATAGCAAAAAGCACATTTGAACTAAAAATACTGATTCAATAATCCAGGCTGCCTGTTATGGAAGTGGCATATAGTATTTTATATTTCCCAACAATCAGTGATGGCTGATGTTTTATCTGTATTCATATTTGACTAGTGGGGTAATTTAGGATGCAATCACCATCCAGTCAATCTTCATTACTTTGGACTCAACTGCTCCACCGAGCACACAATTGCTTGACATTGATTTTGCAGATTCTACCAGTCAATGTAATTCCTCATATAGTGTATGGTAAAGATCCCTCCTGTGGCATGTCTGTGCAAACTAAGATGTTAACAAATTATGACCTAAAAATTTTAATCCCCTGAGGATGAATGTTCTCAATTCAGCCCCACAATAAGCAGGAAGTAGCTTATATTGATTGTGGACGTTGCAATTCCACACTGAGGAGTCTCAAAACCACAATGCTCCCTCGATGTAATCCAACATGGTTGCCTTTGATTTCAGCTCTCGACTTCAAGGGGGCTGAGTAATGATTCATAGGAAGAACAAGCACTACCCCTTGTGGCCCAGTTGGCCCAGTGCAGCATGGGTAAATGGCACCTCCAGCTGCTTCTGGGCCCCTCCTGATAAGTTAACCTTGTGATAACATGCTAATGCCTGATTAATGTTGCCGTAATTAGACACAGCTTTTCACACTCAGTTAAGAGGACATCCTCCAGCAATTAGCCCGAGCCAGAGACAGATAATTTCAGAGAGCACAGCAGAATCACGTTCCTCAGCTCGCCTCCATTCCCACTTGGCAACATTAAGGTTTATTTTCTCATTATTTCATTTAATTACTCGTTTGATGTTTTATACAGCTGCCACAAGTAATCTTTGATCCAATTAGGAAATGCTGATTGACAGCGTGGGTGTTGGATTCAATAAACTGCATTCAATTTGCCGTTGTGACCTTATCAGAGGATCTGCAGAGGATTCTGTGTTCAACATTGAATGCCAACTAAAAATATAATAATTTCCCTTAAGAGTAGGCCTATATTCTGCATTGATGGCACACCTTTGTGGTAGTCGTGTGTGTGTGTGTGTGTGCGTGTACGTGTGCCTGTAGGTATGAGTCTGTAAGAAAGCAGCGTGTGTGTGTGCGTGTGTGTGCATGTGTGTGTGTGTGTGTTTTTTCCTCAACGGACATCTAACAATGAGGAATGAACGCATTAGTGAGGAGCGGCCCCTGTACTCGCCAGCCTCCACACTGGCCATTAATAATGCACTGCCAGGGAATAGATGGGGGTTTGCAGAGATTAGTCCTGCATTAAGGATTCGCTTGCTATTTCTATTAGAGAGACATGTTGGTCTTTCTTAAACAAGAAAGATCACCCCACAAAGCAAGCTGTGTAATACTTTTTCAATGTGAATAGTGACCAAAGCGTTGGAATTCAGTATATACAGTATGTGGACATAGTAAATGCAGTTAATATGAAACGGAAAAAGGGTTTCTATTATTGCAACAACTCAAGCAGCAGTTAGAGCTAAACCTGAATTAACTGACTTTTTGGCCCATTGGGGGCAGCAGAAACAAGTTGAGAACACAGCATTGACATATCATCATTTTAAGTTATGTTAGATATGTCGAACTTGTTAACAAACAGTTGCTTATTTACACATCCAGTGGTTACGGAGAAACAAGCATTCATTTGAAATCGTATCTCTGACCATCCGGCGAATGTAACTCCAATATTCACTCACTTTTAGCTCTATTTTTGGCCTCTACCAACTCCTGAGGGAAATATCTGTCTCTTTAGCTGCTAAATGCTCCACTATGTTCCCCAGCCAGTCTCTAACTGTGTCTGCCTCTGGTTTGGTGCTGAGCCGGTAGTGTACAGTGGGTTTTTAAGAGCTTCTTCACAGAAAACGGCTGCCTGCTGCGGCCAAAAACGGCTCTATGAGAGCGGTGAGAGTGAACCAAGACAGTAACAGTTGTTGGTTGGACAGCTTAACAATGAGCTGAAACTTAAATAATTGTATGTCTACTGTAATTTTATGAATGACTAGGAGGTAAAACAGGATTTATAAAAATGAGTTAAGTAACAAAATTACTGACATATGTCATGCATTGCACTAAAGTAGTGTTTGCATGATTCCATTCATGCTCCACAATCACTGGCAGATTCATCTGCTGTGTAGCTATCAGCTAATGTGTAACATCAAGTCATATTCCTGCAGCTGCATAGTGCAGCCATTACAACCCGACGCTCACAATTACTCTGCTCATATACTCGTGCAAAAGCCATTTGCTGCTGCAGCTCCCTCTAACACTGCAACCTCCTACTTACGTGCTATATTTTGAAATTAAGTATTATCAGCAAGTATAATTGAAGTATCAGAAGTAAATATACTCAGGTAAATGGCCTCCTTAGTCAAATATTATTATATATTGTTAATCTAATGAATATATTTTAATGTGTGTAAGTAGTATGTTATTGATATAGCTGGTGGAGGTGGAGCTAGTTTTAACCACTTTGGATACATTTAGGTAGTTTAGTCAAGTGGTTCCTAGGGCCCCTCCAAAAGGTCACAAGATAAATCCGAGAGGTCATGAGATAATGAATGGGGTTGGAAGGAAGAGAAAACAGAGTTCTGCTACATAAATGTGTATTTATTTATTGGGCTTTTCTCTAATCTGTTATTTGACCTTTTTCTGCCTCAAACAGTTTTAAACGAAACCATCTGAGAAGTTTAAGGGGGGAAGTCTGTGGCGGAACTATTATCAGCTCAAAGACATATGGACATCTGAAATGCAACAAGGGGCCCCAACTAGACACCTTTTTTTTTTGTAAAGGGTCACAAGCCAAAAAAGGTTGGAAACCACTGGTTTAATCTTTCACAATGCACTGTATTTTATAAGGAATATGTTTTTTTGATGTAAACTAACTATATTTGTCTTATAAATGCAGTTGAGAGCAATATTTCCTTCTGAAGTGTAGTGGAATATAAGAGGCATGAAGTAGCATAAAATGCAAATAAAGTAGAAGTACCTTTACTTGAGTAAATTTAATTAATGACTTTCCACCACTGTCTGAAAAATAGTAGTACAATAAATTGCACCTGTAATCTTCTTTAAGCCTCTTAATGAGTCTTCAGGAGCTTAAAATGGAAGCCCACACTGTTATTATTAATTCATACATGTAATTTATGTTGACTTGCACAGTCAAATCAGTATTTCTGAATGTGTTCAATTTTGTCCTGAAATCAGAGAAAGTGTGAATCAAGCATTTGGACAATTAATCAGGGGTTCATTATTGTGAACTGGTTGTTTTACTTCTGAGGCTAAAATGAGCAGCTGCTGTTCTAAAAAAACAAAATGTACAATTGACACTATAAATCCTTGGTTACTGACACCTAAACTATGTTTTCCAAGTTATTCTTTATGGGTATCTAGACATTTCAAAGGACCATATGTGGTCTCCAGAGGGAGTTTGAACAAAATCGCTGTGAGGACGCAAACCTTCAGGAGAGGCAGTTGGAGTTAACAGCAGCTGGAAACATAGGAAATACGTTCTGTCTGTGTAACTATTGCAACCACCTGTGTTTTGGTGGGAGAAATAAAGGCTAAATGTGAATATTAATATGGCATAAAACGATTTAACATTAAAGAACAAAGTTGACACCCAGTCACCTCTCAGCCTGCTGATCTTGAAGAGTAAATTATTTAACCTGAACTCTTGGCACCTGCTGTTCGTTTAAATATTTATATATAGTTTTAATATTTTTTAAAATCATTTTTATTTATTATAAGAATTTGAAATTTACTGTATTTCTTGCCCAATTGTCATGAAATTGCACATTTTTACTAAATGACTTTTCATGCATGTTGGTTTAAGAATTGACAGAAGAAACTCTGACACTGAAGCAATGCATCGGCCCAGCTGCTCTGAGAGGCAGAAGAGGCATGAAGAGAACAGCAAGTCTCCCATGGACTACAGTGCCCCCCCCCCCCCCCCCCCCCCCTCCTGTGCTCCTGCCGGACGACCCTTGACTGAGGAGGAGATGGACACAGCTTCAGGGGAAATAATCATCAATTTCCTCAACAGTGATGAAGTGACGGAAGCAGAGAAGTGTTTGGCGGACCTGAACAGCCCTTCACGGCTGTCAGGCTTTGTGAGAAATGCTGTGGACGCAACACTCGAGGGCCTGTTGCTCCTCAACCTGCATGCGGAAGGGACGCTGCCCGCCAGGCAGTACCTGAAGGTCTGAGGAAACCCTTGAGGCTTCAGAGGACATGGAGGCGGCCGTACCTGGAGCCCTGCTGCCACTTGCAGAGATGATCCCCCACCCCATGATGTGAGGGGGAGGCATCCCTGGGGGGGGAGCTGTTTGACCTCACAAAGGCCCTTGTATCTCGTGAGGCATCTGGTGTCCTGGTGGCGAACATCACCAACTTGCTGAGCCTCTTTATCACCACATGAGCCCCCACCCTTCGCCACCACGCCTCACCCCCCCCCGCCCCCACGTAGCCCCACTCCCATCCACAACCAACCCACACCCCCTGCCTCCAGACACAAACACACCAAGCTTCCTGCTCCCTCCCTCTGGCCCCCTCCTCCGTGGCTCCCGTCCCCCGACCACCCCATCCACTTAGGAGGAGGAGCTCATGTGTCTATTGTTAAACAGAACTGATGATTGTGAAATAACACTGACATGAACTTGAAAAATATATCCTTTCCCCTCAGTTCTTTTTACAATTTGCCACAGAACTGCAGCAACATTTTATGCACTTGCCCGATGCCTTTATCCAGAGAAACTTATGGCAAAGAATAAAGGGCCGCAGCTTCTCTTCACCTCTTTGATATTTCAATTTAGACCAAAGTTGAGATAAGGCAGCCCTAATCTGGGCCGGTCTGTTATCTCTTTTAATGAAGTGTGTGCCAAAAGAGTTTTGGTAAATCATACTCTCATATTTTTGTTAAGACAATCCACTTAAAAGCCTGGAATACAACACATTATTTTGAGCATTTACTAAATGCTGTATGAAGCATGATGAGTAAAAACACAGAGGTATATATATACACACACACAGGAGCCTATAGTAACCATAATATAACTGTAACAGATTACATGGACTCGACTCAAAGTAGGCCACAGTGTTATGTGCGGTAAAAGTCCGTTTCAGATGTTTACCGGGTGTCGGGTGTGTGTGTGTGAGTGTCTGGTGTTCCTCCTCAGTGCCGCCGTGTGTCAGCGGGCGTGTTTGTCTCTGAGGATGTGTCTCGACACGGAGGACACATCCGTGACTCCTCGCAGCGCCCCTCCTCCACCAGCCGCCGCCGGCCGCACGCAGTTTCAACCCCGAGCTGGGCAGGAAGTGCGTCCCGCGGGCCAGCCGGATCATGAGGAGGAGAAGCTGCTTTGTACCGATCGACGGGGACAACGCACGGATCTTCTGACGGTAAAGTGGCCGGTGTTCAGACGCCAGATGATCGGCGGCTCGCCTCCGGTCCTCTCTCTGTCTCTCTGTCTCTCTCTCTCTCCACGGCGCGGCCGGCCGCCAGTGTTAGCGCCCGGGCTAGCTCCGTGTTGTTACCGAGCGAAGTTGTGCGTGTGTCTGTCTGTCTGTCTGTCTGTGTGTGTGTGTGTGGGTGTGTGAGTGCGTGTGTTCACGGAGGGTGCGGTGACACTCCCGCAGCACGGGCACGATCACACACACCGTGTCAAAGTGGTGGCGGCCGGCTGAAATAACCCGATGTTTCCCCGCAGCTTGTAGCGCAGCGGAGTCGCCAGCTAATGACGCCAGGTGGCTAGTAAGCTGAGGAGAGCCGAGCTGAGCGGGGTCCCGTCAGCAGATGGCCCCCCCTGCGGGCTCCTCACCAAACTCAACCAGAAACTCTTTCACTTTAGTGTAACCCTGTTTATTTGGCAGGGTCCGCGTCTATCCCAACGTTGCTCCCAGTCTTTTCTCAAGCGGGGAAGTTCACCTGTAATTTCGGCATACGTGAACATGGCGTGTTGAACAGCACTGCGTTTAAAATCAAATTCAAACCCGTGACTTGCTACTCAAAATGATTAAGTTTTGTGATGTGTTTTGGATTAAGAGTACTGTGGGACTTCAATACTAAACAGCTACTTAAGTTGAAATCTTACTGAGATATGAGCACGTTGGTGTTTTGGATGAGTGTATTAACTGTGAAGAGTTTTTATCGTGTTTTTGAAGTGTCTGTCTACATGAGTGCGTTTAAATGTCTTTTTTTTTTTAATTTTATTTGGCATCTGACATCAGAACCAATCTGCCTGGCAACAGGGAAAAGTTAGTGTGTGCGTGTAAAATGTCCCAGCAGGTTTTTTAATGAGCCTGCATACACAAAAACGTCACATTGATGATTCATTTCACTTTCTGTTTGCTACCGTGTGTCCAATAGTCTGTAAAACAATGCCAGAGAAAACAGAGACACCAAAAGGGCTGCATTGAGTGGAGTGTTTTAATTTAGAGAAACATTTCCAAACTTGTTTTTCTCATATTTCCTTATAGAAAAAACAAAGCTTTGGAGATGGACAGTTACAGGAGAGGACGGCCCTGGGGAAAGCTAGTTAAAGTGGACTCCAGTGAAACTGTCCTGCTTTTCAACAGGGAATGCACAGTTGGCAGAAAAAAAGGTAGGTTACTTTCTGTTCGTTATGGAATGAACGGTGGAGTTGTACCTCGACTTAAATCTTATCTCATAAAACTCTAACATGTTTATCTTGCTCTAAAAGCTCTAAATGTGGGCGATGCTTGTTAACAAAAGACAGTCAGTCCATAGACGTTGCTGTCAGTGTCTGGAGCCTTTAAAACCTCCCCCTTGAAAACACAAAAGATTTCTTTAGAGCACCAAACTTAGACAGCCTCTTGTGACGATAACAAAAGGCTTCCATTGAGAACATGTGTGCAGAATATTAAGTAGATTTTTTTTTTTGTATGGGTTTTGCTTAAGAAAAGGTTAGGCCTATATTTCCCCCTGTGTCTGCTTTGTTGTCGAGAGCTTTTGGGGTCTACTTTTTTTGCAGTGCAAAGCAACTGGCTTTAATTGGTTGGCTCATGTCTGGGCAATAAACGGTTTAAAAAATGTCATTGTAAGGTGAATCTTAATACTATGAGGTTGTATTTATTGTAATAGATAGGCTGAAGATGTAGAATTGTATTGCCATATCAGCCAAAAATGCTGAGAATGTGTTTGGAAAAAGAAATAAAAAAAATAAATTATCATACTCTTTAATTACCAGATACATATTACCCATTATACTGCCCCAAAAAGGGCACTACAAAAGCAGAAAAATTAATTTAGTAGGTTCTGTTTTAGAGAGCCAATCTGTATTATGTCTATTCTGTATTCTCATGGTGGTGTTTTTTGTTGCCAGGATGTTATCTGTCCTTTCCAGCCAACAAACTGGTATCCGGGGAGCACTGCAAAATTGTGCAAGATGAAAGCTCAGGGCTGGTGTGGCTTGAAGACATGAGGTACTGTAAGCTGAATACTCACCCATCTGTGAATTCTAGGCAGTAGAAAATTGGAGCACACCATGTATTATGTGTTTATTTCCTGATGGACTCAGCTAAATAATATAAGATCTGTGAGGCACCACTGATTAGAAATGAAATGAAACAAAAAACAAAAATGAACAGCTCTGAAAATACAAGCATAGTCTCTTTCAAGTGTGTACTTGGTCTCTCATAGAGCACTCACGTGAAACCTTAACCTTTTACATTGTACAGTGACACATCTAGTTGCATGTTTGTTTGTCTGTAGCACCAATGGCACAGTGATCAATATGTCCAAACTGGTCAAGAAGCAAACTCACATGCTGCAGAATGGCGATGTCATCTACTTTGTATACAGGAAAAGCGAGCCAGAACAAAGTGAGTTCTCCCCCCCACACACACACAAGAATAATGTTTTATATGAATTTATAAGAAGGAAAAACAGACCACATCTTCTCTTGTCACCCTCTAGACATCGCATATGTTTACCACTCAATCAAAACGGAGCCAGCTATTTCTCAGCATACTTATGGTAAGTAGTCGGGTAGTTCCCCACAACCACTTGTATTCCACAGCGTCATTGTGCCTCACTAGTAACCCCCACCCTGTATCTAAACTTCAGACATGGAGAGGTCAGCCCACAGTCCTGCTCCTGTTCCACCTTCAGAGATGTCACTCTCTGTGGAGCCCGTAATGCTCACAAAGGCTCCTCGGGATCCAACTCAAGAGGAACCCCAGCCCTCCACCTCCACTTCCCACTTCTGTATTGGGAGCCCTGCCACTTCTGGTCCCATGGCAACCACATCCTGTCCTGCCTCCGGTAGGTTCTCTGCTAACACACTGCTGAAGAGGGGTGATGCATTGTGGTGAGAGTAGGACTTTTTTCTTCAGCTTTCCCTCAGGAAAGTTAATAGTACATCACTTTAGTATGCATTCCATTTGATACATTTAACTTGTGAAGTAATTTATGTAGACAAGCTGTTAATGAGTATCTACAGCATCTTTGGGTTTCTTTGGTGGGTGAGTGTTCTGTGGTTAAATTTCCAGACTATTTCGTGGCGGGAAGCAGTGACTTCCCAGAGTTTCCGCTGGTTGTCTGGTAACCTCATGATGAGGTTATACACAATCCCCTCAAACCCCCTCTGTGTTTATTTTTGTGATAGCTGGATGTTAGAGGAGCAGACAGAGAGCGTTGCTCTGTGCTCTTCTTTTGAAATACATTTGATCAGCGTCATTGATGGAAACAGACCTGCTGGTTGCAGCTGATCAATACTGAACTTTAACTTTATTACCACAATACCTTCAGCCTGGTGTTTAACCGGCAGCGCTGTCTGCTCTCATCTGCTTTGTGCGTTGATGTTCTCCTCTGAAATTCTCACCAGACTGTGATGAACTGAGCCATTTCCCTCCACTTTTACAAACCTTTAAAAACCAAGAACAGCCTGTCCCAATGTCACGAAAATTATAAAAACAACCTTCTGACTAATTACTTGCAAAGTGACATATGATTGATAGAACTAAGTCAGGTCCTGGCGGGTCTTGTCTTGTGGTCAGTGTAGTTACTAGATGATGGAGTGAGTGGCTTTTGTGGCGTGTTGTAGCGCCTCTGCTCTCTTTCTCTGAAGGTTAATGTTACTCCCAACTCCTCCACAGTGAAGCCGATAGCGACTTCACATTCACTTCCAGCCAGCTGTGTGGCTTCTGTAAATAGTCATAATGTAAACCACATTGCAATATTACTATTTTGTTGTGACACATTTTTATCACATTCAAATACATACCAGTACATGAATGATATAATATGACATGCCCCTAGGCTAAACTTTTTCATCTAAATTTTCCCATTATCTTTGTACACCAAAACAAGCATTTTGTAAAAACAAAAGTATTAACAACATGATTTGACCCAGATCTTTTGTTCCTACATCTTATTAGGGCAAGCTAAAGATGAAGCCCCAGCACAGGATAAAGACATGGACAACATCGAGCCAGAGAGCAAGAGGAGGAAAAAGGATAATGGTAAATTTATTTTAATTTTATTTATTTTTACAGGAAATTAATTATTTCTAATTAATTATTTTATTTTTAATTATTATTTCCTTGATTCCTCGCATTAGATTTGGGAAATTTGCCTTGCATATCTTTGTGGTATTTTTATGCCAAGCGCAGAACA
Source organism: Lateolabrax maculatus (assembly GCA_031216445.1). Lineage (NCBI taxonomy): Eukaryota > Metazoa > Chordata > Actinopteri > Acropomatiformes > Lateolabracidae > Lateolabrax > Lateolabrax maculatus. Next base: position 21,954,229 of record CM062217.1, read on the forward strand.
CACGGTGCATTCAAATTAAGCAGCACAAAGCAAGTTGTTGGTATAATAGATGTCTCAGAACCACATCTGTTTCTCGCTACAATACTTGGAGAAAATGCGCAGCAACAATGGAATAATGCTTAAAATGCAAATTAACTATGTAAATAACTAATTAAACACTCGCGAGCCCAGATATGTGACGATATAACGTTAAATGCATTTAAAGCAGGAACTCTGGTTGATTGTTTATACTGTATGAAAAGCTTCTCTGTCAGTTCATGGCAGCAGGACAGATATGTTGATAAATCTGCAGCCAGATTGCAGTGCTATTAGGCACGCCAGTCCACCGTGTTTACCTTCATTAAATCACATGCAAATGACTGCTACAGAATAACTACACTACTCTACACAGACTGGTCATTTACAACTTGGTATTCTCCCCGTTGATGTGCATAACGGCAGATTACAAGGGCTCATTAACCATGACCTCCTTTCCAACTGTTTTTCAAAGAAAATGACATGCAGATGCTGCTGTATCACATTTTAGGATTTGATGTAACCATTTACAATGTGAAATAGAATTAAGAAGAAAAGGTGTCAGATTGATGCAATCATTTAAAATGGCTTTCCTAAACTATTTTTTAAAAATGATTTGTTTCTATCATCATTGAACCAATTAGTTGTTAAAAACCCCACACCATCTGCCTTAGGCTGCAGATTGTTGGTGCTGTGTGCACACTGTGCTGTTTGGCACCATCCTGACAACAATATGATTTCCTGGAGAAACCGATTCCTCAGTTGTTTTACTGATGTCGTCATGCTTCACTGTGATTGGCGCAGCTGTTTCAGAGCTATGACACGAGTGATGTGACTGGCTTTATCAATCACCACAACCTCCGAGCTATATTCACCTTCACAAAGCCTTTTTGAGTTGCTGCACAGACATAGTAAATAGCAGGTGTGCTGCGGACATCCGACCAGTCTGTGTGCCCAAGACTTATTACTTTGCACCTATTGTTGTGCTTGTGTGAAATAAATATGGCCCTTTATGTCTTACCAGAGCTTCACTTAAAGGTTTCGTTCCAATCCCAAATCATTTTTTTTTAACTCAAGCCTAGCCTGGAAGGTTTTTATAAGCCAAACCTGACTCGGTATAGCATGTAATATACAGTTATTGTGTTTACAGATAAAGATTATGTTTTGGGCTTGCCACACACCTCCAGTACAGAAGTGGTCGGTTCAACTCAGGGAAGTGTTGGGAGTCTTCTGTGTAAACCACCAGTGGAAGGGACTAAGACGGACAAGATGGAGGAGAGCCTGACATGTGTTATTTGCCAGGACCTGCTGCATGACTGTGTCAGGTAAACTCTCAAGGACCGTGGCATACACACAGATATCTATGGTTGGGGGCTTAAACCCCTACTTTGTGGTCTTATAAGGCACTTTGCATGTCCACCAAATGCCAATACTGTGTGTGTGTGTGTGTGTGAGACTGTAATTCTGTAAGTTTCTTGTTTTTGCTTTAGCTTGCAGCCCTGCATGCATGTCTTCTGTGCTGCCTGCTACTCGGGCTGGATGGAGCGTTCTTCCCTTTGCCCCACCTGCCGCTGTCCTGTGGAGAGGATTCGTAAGAACCACATCCTCAACAACCTGGTAGAAGCCTACCTCATCCAGCACCCAGGTTTGCACAGATAAAGATCATTTGAATAGCATCTTTTAATCATGACACATTGGCACTTTATTTAAAAAAAAAAAAGGTTTTTCTACCAAAGCTGCCATGATAGAGAAGGAATGGCATGTAAGCAACCTGCTTACCTTACCTATAATTTCCAAAATGGTATACACCAAAACAGAAATCTCATTGCAATGCATACTGAGTTTGTATACATTTGTGTTCCTTTCTGTCCCACAGAAAAGTGTCGCAGTGAGGAGGACCTTAAGAGCATGGACAGCCGTAACAAGATAACACAGGACATGTTGCAGCCAAAAGTTGAGCGCTCTTTCTCTGATGAGGAGGGCAGTTCAGATTATCTCTTTGAGCTCTCTGACAATGACAGTGACTCCTCAGACATTAGGTAAAGGTCTGGTTGTTTGTATTTGTAGGAAACCAGTGTTCATTTTGGCAGATTTTGATTTAGTCTAAGTCTTGTGATAAAAATGTACATTAGTTTTGGTTAAAATGTTGTTAATGGTGGTATCCAGTATTAGTCAACAAAAAACTAAAGACATTTTAGTTTCGTCACTGAAATTTTAGTATAATTTTATTTAAATACTTTTTAAAGACTGACTCTCTTCAATAATCCCAGTTGTCAGTATAAACTGTTTGAACACAGACTCTCTCTCTCTGTCGTACAGCTCACCTAGCTGGTAATTAGCATTACTACAACTACCTGCTGTCTCCACTGCAGAGCACAGAATCATTCAGAAGCTGATAGAAGCTACAATGTGTGATTCTGCATATGCATGCAGATCATTAAATAAGACTTTGTGTCCAAACAGTAGTTAGTTAATTTGTCCGTTCATTCGTCTTTCATTCATTCAAAATACTTTTCGTAATAGTTCTTGTTTTCAATGGTTACTTTTTATTTTCGTTTTAGTTTCGTTTGTGGCAAATAGATTAGGTTATACTTTGATCGACCTATTTTTTATGAAGAAAAACGAGAATCAACACAGTAAGAAACTGAGTAAAGAATATTTCTAACAATGTGTCGCATAGGCAATGATTACAAATCAATACAACATTTTATATGTAAGCTATCAGAAATGAAAACATTAGCTGAGAGTAGATTAACTAAAGGTGTGAAAATGTTCTGAGGTGGTTAAAAACAAAAAACATTCACTTAGCTTTGAAAGTCATCAAGGTCATAGGAGTATCATGACATAGAAAAGCCATCAATGTTTGAAGCCTGTTTTGTTGCTTGTGTTGTGAACAATTCTCCATGTGATATTTTTGTGTGTGTGTGTGTGTTTCTTGTCCTCAGTCAGCCTCTAGTGATGTGCAGACAGTGTCCTGGTTACAGGAGGGAGGTCAGTCAGATGCTGTTTGCTTCAGGTTCAAGCTACTGGCTCCCTGGTCTGCCGGCTCCACCGCCGATACCTCCTCCACCCAAACCAGCAACTGAGGAGGGGTCTGCAAAGCCCACAGGGGAGCAGCCCTCAACATCGTCTGATATCCCCTCAGGTGATTACGAGTGTCCACTCAATAGCAGTTTGCAGGGTACAGCACACAGTGTGTTCTGTGATTGCAAAATGCAGATCTTCACGTCTTAGCTCCCATTTAAAAACTTTCTTGTCTGCAGCTCCCCAGGAGTACCGCTGCCCCCCTCAGGGCTGCCATCTCATCTGCACCTGCTGTCTCCAGCCAATGCCAGACAGACGGGCCGAGCTGAACAGCCAGCAGGTTATTGCTCAACAATGTGAGTGGTCCCTGAACTTGTTAGCCCCTCCGCTAACAGAAATGTAAAGGGGGTTTGGAAAATTATACTGTCATTCAGAAAACTGCATGTAACTACAGTGAAATAGTAAGGGAGTTAATATAGTAAACTAAAATTCATAGGTTATATTTAAAGTGCTGGCACACCTTAAATTGTATAAGGCTTTTAAGTATAATAACATATTTAATATACATGTATAATCAACTGATAGTTAAAGTACCCCTTGTTGTCAGACATTCACATGTATGGATAGGTTGTTGCACAAACTCCATTAAACACCTCATATGCATGATGTGCTGTGTGTTGGCAGGTGTGCTGTGCCAGCGACCCTTCTGTCATATGTACTGGGGTTGCCAGAGGATTGGCTGTCAAGGCTGTCTGGCTCGATTCAGTGGTATGTATCTGTTTCAGCAAAACAGCCCCAGGGGGATCTCCACCGTTAGGCTTCCACCATTATGGGATGCGGGCTGAAATTATAAGCACTTTTGTGTTTCCCACAAATATTTTATTCACAGCAGATTAGAAAACTAATGAAACACATTCCTGCATATTTGTGTGAAAATATGTCGTAGCAGAATACATTGGGATTCTTTTTTTACAAGCACAGTATAGAATCTGGATTAATTCCACAACATGTACACATGCAATCACTAAATGTCCATCATATTTGAGGTATTTGACTTTGAGTAATAATAATGTATTAAGAAGACACAGTGTGAGATTAACATCTCCATACACATTTCATTAGTATTGTAGGATGACTCAGTGATTTTGGTTCATTGTGGGAGAGACCTACGCTGAGATGTACCAGCTTGTATCTCTGTACCACGAAGATGAAGCTCAGGAATGGGGGGGAAAAAAAAGGTCCCGTCTTGTATATAGCTCAGACACAGTTTTTTTGCAGTTTGCTAAATGTTTCATAATTAAAATCCGCCATTTCTTTTTTTCAGAACTCAATCTGACAGACAAGTGCCTGGATGGTGTACTGAATAACAACAACTATGAATCAGAGATCCTCCAGGTAAGACAGACCATCAACAAATGATGAATATCTTCGGAATATCTAGTCCGTTAATCATCTTGATATTAGAATACATTACGTGTTTAGGCCAGTGGTGTAGAGCATGCTATTTGTATCCAGACTGGTTGTTTCCAACTGGGGCAATGTCTTCCACAAGTATTTACATTCATGGTGCTCTAAGACACTTTGGATCTGTGTGTCCACCAAACAGCTTTTGCTGCTCTAAAATAAATAATCTCTCCAGATTACAAAATGTTGAAATACATGTCTGCACCTACTGTAATATGCCATGTTAAAAGGCTTTTGTCTGTGTATTTCCATCCCTCAAACAGAACTACCTGTCCTCCAGAGGGAAGTCATGGAGAGATCTGCACCAGGAGTCTTTGCAGAGTTTACAGCAGGGAAACTACTATCTGACAGGTGAGCCTACAGATCCAAACCCATGGCACTTGCATTACTAGTAAGTAATGGACTTTAATACAGATACATTTGGAAGATCCAACGTGACAGTGCCTCGCTCACTGCGGGGTCGAGACAGTCCACACTGTTGGATAAAATGTGGTAACATCCTGTTCTTCTTGACTCTGTCAGATTGTCGTATCTCTGCGAATGCCATCCTGTGCTTCTGCTGCGGCCTGCGAGCATTCAAGGAGCTGGCCTACAAATACAGACAGAACATCCCTTCATCTGAACTGCCAGGTCAGACGAACCAAAATAGTTTTTATGTGGTTCTGATCTTTTTCTTATATTGTGATTGTGGATGATATTGTAGGAGGCTGTTGTGCTTTTAATAATTATCATAATATCGCTGACTGTGAACCTACATTCACATATTTCTGACAATTTAGCCTAAACACAGCACTAACCCCTTTTACTGTTTAAGACTTTTACTTACCCTAAACGTTTTTCATACCCATGTTATAATTTAGTTTGATCTTCTTCCCTCAGCTGTCGCAACATCTCGTCCCGACTGTTACTGGGGACGTAACTGTCGTACGCAGGTGAAGGCACATCATGCAATGTAAGTGTTTTTACAGTCAAAGCACCACATAAATTCATTTAGTCTCAGAGAGCCTATGTGCCCTCTAGTGGTTATAGGGTGGAGTCACAATGAACTTGTGTCCTCTGCAACAATGACACTTTGGGTACTTTTCATTTCATTATTTTCCCTCACTCTCGTCTTAGCTCCTCCCAGCGAGGATGTGAAAGAGAGAGATGTGAGGACAGAGTGGGATACACCTGTGTTTTCTTGCTCTAAGCTCCTTGAGAAGCCTCCTCACTCCTCGTATCCTCCATGATGGTGGAGGGTCACAGGAGGAGAGGGAGCATAAGTTAGCATAAAAAGCACCTAGTGTTACTAGATAGATGACATAGTTGTAAAATAGATTCTAACCTGAGCAGCATTTTCTTTTTCTTTTTTTACACCTGTACTTAACATAATTATTTATGCAATTTTTGGATAGACTTCTGAGCATTTATAGACACTTATTTTGAAAAGCCACACATACAGCATGTTCTTCAAGTCACCTGGATGAATATCATCAATACATTTGTTGTGCTGCCATGATACCATTTAGCCCATAGGTTGTTGAGTCATGAATGTGTTGCTTTGGACAGACATGACAGATGTGAGACACTGTGTGCCAGCCCTGTGCATGTTGTTCACTTATTGTACCACTAGAAGGAGTCCTTGTATAAAATTGGTCTTATAGTTCCTCATGTCTGCCGTTTGAAGACTCATCATGTCATTTCATCTCTTTGGTTTTGTGTTTTCACATGCAGCACTTAATTGATGTGGTTTCTTTTCTTTATTTTAATTTCAGGAAATTCAACCACATATGCGAGCAGACACGCTTCAAGAGCTGAAGGAGCAGAGTGGTTTGTTTCTTCACTTAAGTGTCAAATGTAGATAACTGAGCATCTCGTAGACACTATCTTGTTAGGTTTTGTTGTGTCCATTGTAACTGCCTTCCAGATGTTATGCAATAACCTAATGCAGAAATTACAATCAGTATCCATTTACAATAGTGACCAGTGTCGTACTTGACACAGGGCTGTGTGGAATAATGCTATGCACAATAACATTAAAGTTCAAAGTTTACTTAAGGTTTAAACTGATTTTTAGAGTTAAGACCTGTGAAGGCATTTAACACCGGCATCCATTTTAAATGTAGGTACATTTTGTCATGCCTCCATCTAGCCTACCAGGTAACCAATCACAAACTGTTAGAGTAATTTATTTGTTAAAAATGCTTCCAGCCTATGTAACAAAAATGCTAGTTTTCTGAGATGAAGGGGGAGTGAGGCCATTTCTGTACGCTTACACATGTTGGTGAGATGGGTTTGATATTACGTCCTCCAGCCTTGGTAATTGAGGCTTAAAACACCTGATGCATATTTACTTTCTTTAATTTTGATGTATTTTAAGCGTCTTATGAAAAGCTGAGTGACGAATCCAGAGCTTCCTACAACATACTGCTGATGAAAACCTCTGTATCACAGTGATTACCCACCATTTTGGGCTACAATACAATACAGCTATTTTATAAAGTGAAAATGTCACACCTCTGAGGGACTTTTCTTGTTTTGCTAGGGCATTACTGTGTCCCCAGACAAGGGCAAAAGCCACGTTCAAGCCCCACATACCTGCTAGTGTAGATTTATAATCCCTTGTGATATTTGTATAGGATTGGGAAGGGGATCAGTGTGCCGTGTTGTATGCTTTGCTCTGGATAATCATCTCGGAGGCAATTGAAGAGCCTTGTAGTAAGGGCTAAGCTGTGGTGAAATGAACAGTTACTCCATGTAGACTCTTTAGAGGGAAAAATAGACTCCGGGCAACCAGTAACGGTAAATTATACTGAAGGTGATGCTACCTTTTAGTTGCATTTGCCCTCAGTAGAGTTTCCATGTGTTTTGCAGGATACACTTGCCGGACCAACAGTTTAGAGAATTGTGCCAATACAACAGAACAGTATGTTGTCATTTGTGTTCCAATTATATGTTACTTTGCAAGAATTTGAATGGAGGCTCACTCAGATGTTTTGGAGCTATTAATTGATTAGTGTGTTTAGGTTTTCTGTGGTTCCTCAGGTACACAAAGCTGCTGTTTTGTTTTTTTGAATTGCTGGTCAAGCATGTTTCGGGGGTTAGAAACGTTCTGTGTCAACATGTAAAAGCTGTCACTGAACAGTCATGTTGAATCTGATGAACTTTCATTTATGACTATCATCACCCAAGTGTCAGTAAGTCCCCATCATGCAAACATGCACAGCTAGTATTTGTGTCTACTGTTAAAAAAAGACAAATCAGCTGTTTTTTCAGACTTATTCAGCCTAGTCAATTAAGACCATCCAGACATTAGTTTCAAGAGGCCTTATATATCGAACAAGAATGAGGTAATAGGTTTGATGGTTTCCCATTTTTTGTAGGATTACTATTATTACTGTGTAGAAATAGCTGGTGAATGTAAAGGGGGGAGTAGAAAATGTTGAAAGGCCTTAGCTGCATCCAGTAGATTTTGTATAATTTTACACATAAATGCTGGTCTTATTTTTGCCTAATTTATTTAGTTTTTTAGGTAATTTAGAATACGTACTAAAGATGTCCAAAACATGTTTTCTAGATGTGTTTGTATTGTACAACTATGACAATATTTGCACATAACTTGTCTCTCAGAAATGGAAAGGCCTCTTTTTAAGTCTACAAGGTTAGGACATGAACGAACATCCTTGAAGAGCCATTTTTATCTAGCTTATGAGATTCCAGTACTCTGGCTCATAATATCTGATTTGTAATCATATGAGGGGTTTCATTCCAAAATTAGATATACATCAGGAAGTTTTTTTTTTTTTTTAAGTGGATATCCTTGATAGTTTAAGTGCTGAATTATAATCAATATGAAAATGATGTGCATTTTTGATATATAATATTAGCCCTAGTGAATATGGACACAGAATGTGTTGTTTTGGAATGTAGCTCTTCATTCTTTTGTTGTAAGTGTTGGTGACAATATGGGTCTGTGATTGGGGACTTTCCTGGCTTTTCCTGAGTTAATTTGTGGCGTTAGCAAGGTGGTTTAGGTGTTTCTTTTACCCCTTCGGTCATGGTGAGTCCACACTGGCATTCCTTAGCAGCTCAGGCCCTCAGCACAAACGTGGTCGATCCCCCGACAGAGTGGCTGAGTTTTAATTATTCCCTACCGGAGATCTGGGAACCCTAAGCCAACAACAGTCCCCAGCCGCTCCAATCAGGAATTGGTATTAAAGAGGCTTTGTACGAGTACTTTGCATTCTCCCTGGGGTGGGGTGGTATGTTGTATACCAAGGCAAATATTTACTCACTTTGTGTGCAAAAGTCTGGACCAAACTGCTCAGCAGTATGGAAAGTGGCAGGTTTCATTCTACCTCATCATAGCTCCCAAGAACATGGGAGACTGAACAGGCATCAGTCACATTCACATCAGTTCAAATCTGGGCACACAGCTCTCAATATGAGGCATGGAAGTCCTTACTGATGTCTGTAATCTTTGTATGCAATGCACTATTTGAACAGTTAGTCTAGACTATAATCAACTTCTAGCTAAATCTATAGAGTAGCACTAAGCACATGCAAATGCTCTTTACCCTGTATGTTGCCCTGTATGTTGTATTAACAATGCTAAAATTGTCTTTGAAATGCATATGGATCTGATTGCCTGTCTTTACACATTAAAAAACTGCGGTCTGTAGAAACTTACCGATTTTGTCAGTACTTGACTTACTCCACTTAAATGTTTTGCTTATCGTTACTTCTAGGCTTGAGCGTCACTGTGTGGAATGATGTTTGACACTAGAAGGCTTTTTTCACTTTCATCTGCTGACAGTGGAAACTTTGTGTTTACCTTAAATCTCAGTTTAAGATGTGTAGGTACCAGCAGGATTTTGTGACATCACAACTTGTTATGAAACGGAGAATGGCATTCTGTCAAGTAGGAAAAAAAACTTTTTAACTGGCAGTTCAATAAAAAGTGCATATTCATATACAGAGACGTACTCGATGCAGAGTGAAGACAAACAGAAGGGTGTGGGGCATGCATGTTCAAAAAACCTTAACAGATGCTGGATCAAAAAACTCATATGAAGGATCAGCACAAGCTCCTGACTTCTGTTTCGCCCCAAGCTTGTTTTTAGGTTCTACTGTAACATCTTGCATCAGATTAATGACACGACATGTGAATGACATAGCCTTTATTAAAACTTTACATTAATTCATAATTCATTTTAAATACTATTGATTTTCTAGCAGTCTTTTATAATACATAAGTGTATATTAGTACTTTATTTTGATTTCCCTTTTATAATTCAGTATGATCCTTAGGAGTACATACTGTATGCATACACTGTTGCAACATTAATATTAAAAGAACTCTGCAGAACACTTTTGGGTAATAAGTAATTGTATAAGCATTTATTAGCCTGTGCTAAAGAATAACCATACAACCACATAAAGGAGAAAAAAAAAACAATTTATCTACAATCTACCATTAATGAGCTATTGAAAGCAAAGTGCAATGGTTGGAGTATTATAACTCACGGAAGAGCATCAAACTGGTTAATAAATCTGGTTAAAAAGTGCTCCTAAGAGTTGGGGGTTATGGAATACTCACTCAGAAAATACTTTTTTGTTTACGTTTGCAATCAGTAATTTTTTTTAAACACATAATACCACAGCAGGCAGTGCCTTGGCATAGTAAGCAGCATATTATTCCATCTTTTTCCAAACACAACAACAATTATAAAAATAGAAAAACAACTACAGTGAGAAGAATATATTTGCCAACAGAAGGCTACAGTATATATAGTAATCATTTTGTAGAAGTTGATTTCAAAGATTAAGGAAGTAGGTTATATATATTTCACAAAGTGGCACTAACAGAGTTCGAAAATGCGTAACTGGCCCACCTGAGTCCCTGCTCTTTTCACCACCTTAAAGCCCCGTCTGGTTGTTCACGCTGCACAGCACTGTGGCCTGACTGAGACACAGCTGGCTGTCACTGACTTTGTTTGACTCGTTGGAAGGGGGTGGACCAGCCCCTCCTGACACCTGGCTCCCCCATGGCCTCCACTCTGGTCTGGCTCTCTGGCTCTGGGGACTGATGCTGGTGCTCTCAGCGACAGGCCTCTTCCCCTCATATGTCCCCCTAACCAATCCATTCAGCACGGCGGAGGCAGCGGTCTGGTCCAGGTGCTCAGCTGAGACCAGAGGCTGCCGGTCTTCCTCCTCACAGATGGCAAACACCGGCACGCTGATGTGATCACCCTCGCCTGGGAACTCGCGCCTCTTTCCGGCCTGGCCACTCTCGATCTGACACTGGGTGGAGGAAGAAGAGCCGGGGCTGGGTTCTGACGGGGAGCCCTGGGCGTGCGGAACCCCGGAGGCCTTCGCTGGGTCTGCCGTGCCGGAGAGCAGGCCGAAGCAAGGCCCCGTGAAGCGCGAGCGCCGCAGGTTGCTGGTGGAGTTGAGACGCCGCTGCCTGTGGGCGGGCTGTGTCAGGGGGTAGGAGGCATTGCTGATGGATGAGTCAGAGATGGTGCTGTTGTCTGCCTTGGCCTCCAGGTGAACATCAGAGAAGACATTCCTGCTGTCTCTGCAGTCAGCAACCGAACCGGATGGAGCCTGGAATGATAGGAGACTGTTTTTAGACCCTCTAGACATTTTCAGACATTTAGACTTGTCAAAGAAGGAAAAGCACCGGTGTAAATAATAACACTAAAGATGGCTCCATTCCATTCAGGTGTCCCAGTAAGCCACGCCAGTGAGCCAATATCAGGACCCCTGTAACTTTTAAGACTTAAATAAAATGCAGCCATTTTTGACATAGAGGTGCGAGTGCTAATCAAACTTTCTACATCCTAATTACAACAACAACAACAACAACAAAAAAAAAAAAGACTATTGCTTGAATATAAGAAGAGTTGTTTAAGAACCAGAGTTTGTTCCAACTATTGTGGTCAAGAATAATCTGTCAATTCAAACGAAAGTTTTTACTATTTCAAAAGTTTTCTTAAAGGGCCAGTTCACCCAAATTACAAAAAGTCATGTCACAAGATTTTCTTAATAACTTCTGGTGGGGTCTACTGCAGACATGCAGATAGTTTGGATTTTTCCTGTCCAGTTTTTTGGAGATATCCATAGCTGATATTTGTGCATCCACCTTAGTAATATGTGAAAAAAATCAACATCAACAAGTGTCTTTCCATAGAAAATATCGCAGTAAGTACTGACGCTGTCCACCAGCTTGGTGAAGGGACTGGTGGAGTTCCAGCTGCACCACTTCTTATGCAGCTGCGGCAGCGGAGGAAGGAAGTCCTGGAAGGTGCGTACGCTCCACGCTCTTGGTCTGGCACAGCTGCCACTGCCGTCCTTGGTGGACTTGGAACCACAAGGTGAGGTGCTGGAGTCTGGTGAGGGCCAGTCACCTGCAGGGCTGGGACCAGTGTCGCTGTGCCGCAGAAACCTCTCCCGCTGCTAAGAAACACAGAATACATAAATATATAAATTAAAATCAATAGTCTGGGCCTGTCTGCACTGGGCACCAACAGAGGGCTTTTAAATGACATAGCATGTCCACTGGCAGACGCACTGGGTCTCTGTAGCTGTCTCAGAAGATAAAAATTATAATTTTGTCTCAGATATGACCCCACCACCCCCCCGTTGCTCAGTGTCCAAATAAACACTGGAACTGGGGTTCAAACAAACAAACAAATTAGGATTGAAGTCAACCAAACAACATAAATAGCTCACATATCAGAGGTGGCATTATGCTCAAGCACTCAACTGCAGCCACAATGGTCAATGACCTACACTGAGCAGCAGGCTTGTTGTTGCATCACGCACACATCTTTGGTACTGGGCATCAATCGAAAGACTGGACTGCATTGCTTTATCTCATTGTAAATGTCAATGTCAATGAAAACAGATGGATAATACTATCAGGCAACAAGGAAACGCTTTCAGATCTGTGCATTTCATTGTTTAAGTCTGACACTAAGAGACAAAAGTACAGAGAAATATCAGACATTTATTTATTTATTTATTTATTTTTACCAAATACTTACATCTCAAAGTGTAAGAAAATGATTCTTTATTGTCTAACACTTACTTTTAACTGCTGTGAACCAGAATCAGCACTCAAATAGTGGTATCACTGCCTGCAACAACATAGTACTAAGGGTAGAGGTATTACACTGGCTGGCAGTCTGCTGGGTGCACCTGCTACATTTCCTCCTCACACCTGAATTTCCCTGTGCAGATTGTGTTGTGTACTACATTAATGGATTAACAGGAAGGAGCTGCGCTGATTAGCTTGGCCTGCTCAGTCACACAGCCAGCCAGCTAAGCATGTGTGGCTCACGCACCAATCTCAATCGTTATTTATTACATTTATTAAAGCTGTCAAGAGAACAGCAGGGTCTTTGGAACGATTTCACTCACATTTGTGGTGGTGTGTATTCACAACAGCTCTCACCATCTGAGGGGTACATTGCAGGTCCAAACAAGTGACTGTTTGAGAGGACACTTTACTGTACTGAGACTTATTTGAGGTCATATTTGCTTGAGCAACCAGTAGGGGCTAATTGTGATTGACGGGTTGGATGTGCAAAGGCCACGTTATCCTTCCTGACCGGTCAGCTGCTGTTGATCAGGGAAGGGGGAAGGTTTTCAGGGGTTGCAACCATCAGACAGAGAACAAGTCCAGATAATCCTTTACACAGAGTCACTAGCAGCTAGCTTTGTCTAGACAAGAATTAGCAAGGGGTTTAAATAAAATTTTGGTCGCTAAAGCCCCACGAACACAATGGCAACTTTTAGATTTGACACACGAGGCGACAAATCAGCCGCCAGGCACAGTGGCTTACAAAGCGTGGCTCCAAAAGAGGGGTCTGACACCCTTAAGGGGTGCCTGGAGAAGCTCCACATACTCCCCAGGAAAAGTTGTATTAATTCTATTGAATTTCGGACAGGGATGTACAGACAAAGGGGTCCTCTGCAACAAAATGTTATCTAAAGGGGCTTTGTACCTAAATGAAACATATTTGGGTGTGTGTGGCATTAAAATACCACGCTAACCTGGAAGGTCACTCGGCAATGAGGGTGAGAAGATGAATTTGGCATTTTTTAAGTGAACTTTGCCACTGTTAGACCAAGCAACGTTTCTCCAGCATTATTTACACTGACGTCTGCATCGAGGACACACACAGGCAGACCACACACTGTGTGCCAAAGCGTGCATGACACACACACACACACACACACACACACACAAACACACACACACAATTGGAGCTGGGAATCTGGCTCTGCAGATAATACTCCATTAGCCTAGGCTGCAGAAAAGCTTGCCAGTCCTTCAAAAAGCTGCCAGAGCTGTTTTATGCCAACTCTTATTCCAAGAGAATACAAAAGAGAGCAGAGGAAAAAAAACCTCCCATCTTTTAATTATCCTCATTTCCCATTTATGTCCTCATAGTTTTCATCGTTTTAGACTGTACCATGCGTACAACAATAAAATGGTGTCAGCCTTATTAGGAACACAGGGTCAATTTAAAGTAATGAATGCCCGGTCACCTCTGATGCTCACTGGTTTAGGGATCATTTCCCCAAAGCGAGGAGATCACCCACTGGGAGTTTGGCCTTGGGATTAAATTAAGACAATTTCACCGTCCACTGTATAGCAACAGTGCTTTCTCCACTTGCCTGGAGAAGTGAGGAAACAAGACTACACCCATGCTAGGCGGCTCTGTGTAAATGGACCTTAATTATGACATGATGATGGCGCTATAATGGCGAGTGGAGGGATCACCCAGAGTTGTTACACTTCATCCTGAGGGGAACATGAACGTTTGTACCAGATTTCATTGCATTCCATCCAATAGTTGAGACCTTTCACTCAAAACCACAAATGTCAACCTCAAAGACAGTGGGCTTCGTCCTCTGGGGATTGTGAATGTCTGCAGTAAACTTCGTGGAAAATCCACCCAATGGTGGTTGAGACACTTTAGTCTGGACCAAAGTGGCGGACCTACGACTGACCGATATTGCCATCCATAGAGCCACGCCACAAGCATATAGATTTTTAGGGCTCCTGAATGATTAGCTTTGGTGCAAGTAATGTCCCAACTAGGTGACAACATAGTAACATAGCTGTATTGGCATGAATGTAGGCCTTACTGTGTGAGGTGAGAAGGGTAGCCTGCTTGGGCTAGGGGCTGAAGATACGATGAAAACCTCATCCGCACCGAGGTCGAGCTCAGTCAAACCGCTGCAAGAAAGGTCCACCTCTGCATTCTGGGAAATGTCACTGCCAGCACTGACTACAGAAACACAGAAAGGAAAGTCCATTTTAATAGTTTTATTGAACGGTAACGATGCTTGTATATATGAGCTGGAGCACAGAGCAGTACTTCTACAACAGTATTTACCCTTATTAATTATGTGTTCATTCAAAATTTGAAAATTATAACAGTTTTCACCATTGAAATGTCATTTATTCCAATGCTGCCAACTTATTTAAGTAAGGACTGTTTCCACTCAGAAAAGCAGTAGAGCTTATGATGTTGTACTGCAATTTAAATGGCTCAATGAAACAACATGCAGAGTAGGCTAATCTCAGCTCCTTCACTGTTTATAAGCTGTGTGTTTTGGTGTAAACTCCTTACACCGTGACTGGAGCGCACAGAGAGGGGGACTGTACTCCCCTGTTGTTCAAACTACTCCCAGGCTGCTTTGTGGGTTAAATGCCACAACCCACAAATCTCTCAGCCTGGGTTCAGTCCCACGGGGAGAGAGAGAGAGAGAGAGACAGAGAGAGAGCGAGAGAGAGAGAGAGAAGCCAGACTGTTCCGGGATCAAGCCTGCGTGCTGCTCCAAAACTAATGCAATTTTCCTTTCCATTCAAAATTCCTCATACACAGTGTGACACAATAGTGATTCAACCTTTAACCAGTTAATGAGAGCTTGTGACGCTCAGTGTTAGGTAAATCTTTCCTAGGAAAATGTCTGGGAGGCATGAAAGATTTCTTGTTTCCATTTCCAGAAACAGCAGTGGCAGTTTGCTTGAAATAAATAGAAGAACTGGCTGGTTAGCATGAGCGGAGATGACCACCATAGGTGACCATACAATGAAAGAGCACCACCTAGAGAAACTCATCAGCAGAGTATCCAATGCCACACTGTTTGATTGACAAGTCATCTCCTGAAAAACATCACCGCAATTGAGGCACATTCTTCAAACCCCAGGCCTTCACTTTTAAATGACTGCACTTAAACTTTATCAGATCATAGCCTTGCCAGGAATGAATTAATGGAAGATTTATAATCCTGAAGGTGTTATTATCATTCCTTAAATTATTCTAGTCAAAAGTCTAAGCATGTTGTGTAAATGTAAATCAAAATGAATGATATCCACAATAATGCGTAATTGTGGGCTTTGGACTCGCTACGATACCGTAAATCTTAGAAGTTTGCAAGAGGAACTGAGACCAACCAGAATATAGATTGAACAGCATGCATACAGTATCTTTAATTGTTTTTCTAAGGACCAGAAACATCAGTCAACATCAGCAATGCAATATATCAGTCTATACAGGTGCAGGTGTGTGCCCTCCCAACCTGTGTGTGGCAGGCTGTCGTTGTTGTTGTCCTGCTCTGTGGTCACCTCCAGGTCGGTCTGATTCTCAGCCATCAGCTGCAGCTCGCTGACCTCAGCCCCGGTGTTCTGGACTCCCTCTGGCACCTACAGCACAAGCACAACGCCATTCAGCAGTGCAAACATGTTGAGTACACGAGTTCCCAGAGGGTATCAAGCCCCAAAGCCAGCCACGGCAGTGTTCTCCAAGTTAAAATCACAGTACTTCTTTTCTTTTGATGGGGCTTTTAGTTCAAGCTATTTAATTTGGTTGTAAGTGAAAATTCTGTATAATGTCATGGTAAATGACAATTTAAGAAAATATATCTTTATTCTAGCAGATGGTATAACACAAATGCAGAATGCAAAAATGCTCATAAACATATACTGGTTCATTACTTGGAAGCATGGAGAAAATGTGTGTATTTTTTTGCCTTAACTGTTCTCACTCTGCGTGTGTGTGTATTGGAACTGCTCCTGCAATCTGGCCCTCTGTAACGCAGACGCATAAACTGAGTACATATCACTACCAGCATGACTTGATACCAGTAGAAGTAAGTGAGAAAATATGTTTTTGTGATTGGGATCAGGCTGATTAATCTGCTGGTGATTTTCTCAGTTATTCCTTTTGTTTATAGATTGTCTGTTACGATTTCCAACAACACAAGGTGATTTCTTCAAATGTTTTGTCTGAACAACTTTCCAAAACCCAAAGATATTCAGTTTACTATCCTCTATAAAAAAGCACCAAATCCTCTCATTTGAGAAGCTGGAACCAGATACTGTTGGCATTTTTGCAACGAAAAAAATAAAGTTGTTCAATTATCAAAATAGTTGGCAATTCATTTTTCTGTTGTTCGACTGATCAATTAATTGACTCATTGTATGAGCTCTTGATTGGGGTGAAATTACCCTTTAAAAGAGTACTCCACTGATGTAGCATTACACTTCTATAACATCTTCAGACTCACTATGGACAGTTAAAAAATAAATAATCAAAATCGATGCAGCAGAACCAGATATATCGTCTTTTTAATTCAAGGCACTCTTCTTCCTTGTCAAGACTTGGTGCCTACATTACCCATGATGCAACGCAACCTCCAACAGTTCAGGTCAGAGATTCAGGTGTATTTTTGGTAGCACCGGCTAATGTAGCCTCAAGCTGCCAGCCTCAAGCGGACTACAGAGGTCTGGTAAACTTCCTTCTTTGTAACTCCACACCCCAAGATTTATTTTCATTATCAGACTAGTAGTCTTCAGCACCAACTGATGCTGACTCAAGTGACACCAATTAAGGCAATTCAGACAATATCAGGTTTCATGCAGCTTTCTCTGGAGTCACAAAAGGCTTTATACAACTTTTTTTCGCTATGCAGTAGTACTCTCCAAGAGCTGTAAACAGACTTTGATGTGTAAAATAGGTGGAGTTCCCCTTTAAATAAAATATTGTTTTTTAAATCAGTCTTTTAATAAAAGGACAGGGACTTGCTGATTGTGTTTTGCAGTGTTTAAAAAAAATGCTATAAAAGTACTGTGATGTTCCTCATAGAAATTGGTGTGAAGAATCTGGATAACAACAATTTCAGCAGTTTACAACTGCATGACCTGATGTGAACCTGAGGTGGTGCAGCACTGTGAGGAGTGGAGGGGCAGGGCTACAGCAGTGGACAGTGTTGGCAAAAGAATATTAAAAGAAATGTCTGGTGATCCCAGATAAAGCTCTGTTTTCAGAGGAATGTCTGACTGACAAATAAGGCAATAATATCGAGAAGAGGACAGGTAGGGAAGGAGAGAGAGTGACATGTAGAGAGAACAAAGGGGGAAGAAAAAAAAAAAAAGAGTATTCAGTAGTGTCTGTACCTCAGAGTTGCTGGATGCACAGGAGCTGGCTCTTTTTGGACACAGTTTGGGTCTGGAAAACATACAGTACCACAGCAATTCAGTTTATAATTACAGACATATCCAAAAACCAGATTTTATGAATGTCCCCTATTTTTTCCACTCTTAGCAGATTTTTCCCAAGAATAAAAATCCCTTTGGTGTTCACAATTTGACCAGAAATGTAAAAATGGACACTATCCCGTACAATTGCACTGAAATGGAAGATTTTTGACATAGTAACTACCTCACTCAATATATAATAGCTCCAACATACCCGTGGCTATTTCCCCCTCAATAGCTGCTCTATTGTGGTGTTGGAGGATTGAGCAGGATGCACCACAATCTTGCATTCACACATGCCACAACTTTAGCAGTTCACATAGTGTTTGTTGCCGAAATGTTATTGCTATGCATTGCTTTTTTTTACTGTAGGGATGTACCGCCGTCACATTTTCGCTGGTGATAGCCATGTCCAGTATTTCTTTCCACAGACACACTAGTGGCTATTAATATTAGATTCTTTTACAACTGAGAAAATTAATCATACCACTTACCCTGCTTTCCTGCCTTGTTCTTAAGCCCATATGAACCAACAAAGCATGCAGAAATACTTATTAAAAATTACTCTTACAGCTGAATGAGTTCATTACCAACCACCCCTCAACTGAGGCCAACCCCTGCTGTGAATCTCATCCACCTTTGGCTGTTTTCTGACCAGAGGGGACCTTGGCAGTTAATCTCATTGCTGCTTTAAACTCAACGAGCTCGCCAGACAACTTGTTTTCCAATGATTTCTGTGAACTCATTTAAATTAATAGGGAACAACTGAATGAGAAAAAAACAAACAAAAAAAAAAAACAGCTACTGAGCTTTGATGTTTCATGGTAATGCATTTCCTGGCTTCTGAATGATTCGTGTTGTTGTTCTTGCTAATTACACTTTCTTTTTATTGAACACGTGTTTCCAATTTCCCTGTCATTAATAGTGAAAACCTGTGGAGTTATTGTGCCTAACGGATGAGTTGGAGACACTGAGCTGCATTTGTAATTAACACAAATCACATTAAACAGGGGTGTTTCTCACAGCAAGCTGAATACTGAGGCTGACACAGGTCTAAACCTTGCTGGAATTTAAAGGTATCTGGACCAGTAGGGTGAAACAGTCACCTTGTCAGAACGGATAGTATTACAAATCTCCAAACTTAACCCCTCAGCTTGTGTTCATTGTCCCCTGGGATGGACAAGAGGGAACAGCTTGTAAATTACACCTTTTGATTGTCTGACAATGGTATTCGTACCAAATTCACATTGAGTGATTTAATTCCCCTTGTCCCCTTTCCCCCGCCCATTCACTTTCATGCAGCCTCTGTGTTTTTGTGTGCTGGAATTGATGCCAGGTGCTGTACCTTGAATGCCCCGCTGTCTATGGTGAGAATGCTCCACATCAAGGAAGCCGCACAGTTGCAGCCAAACCCAACTAATCTCCAAGGGTCACCACATCAGGGACTGAGGCTTCCAGCTGAGTCAACATAACAAAGTGGTGACTGTGTATGTGCGAGTGTGTGCATTTACTGTCAGATCAGCCCATTTTCATTCATGGGAGAAATCAGTGATACGACTTGTGAATTTTCTCAGGAGAATATGGACTGAGGACAAAAAAAACAAGAATCTGAAGGTTTTATCTGCCAGATACTTAATTTTTTAATAAGACTAAGAGTCTGCCGCCATGCTAACGGCTCTGTGAGGCTGTACTTAACCACAGTGGTGCTCGGAGCTATATGCTACTGTCAGCATGGCCATATCCTAACAATGACAATGCTAACAAGCTGATGTTTAGCAGGTATAATGTTTAACATGTTCACCATCTTAGTTTAGCAGGTAAGCATGCTAACATTTGCTAATGAGCACATAACACACAGTACAGCTGAGGCTGATGGGAATGTTATTAGTTTTGCAGGTTTACCTGTTGGGAATAAATGAAAATGGATGGGATCACCCAATAGTCATGGGGCTTCATCCTCTGGGGACCATGAATGTCTGTGCCACAGTTCAGGTCAGTCAAACTGTATGTTTCAATCTGAACCAAAAATGTCAACCTGCTAGGGACACTAGATGATAAGTCAGGGGATCACCAGCTTCATCAGCACCCATCCTCTGGGGTCTTTGAATATCCATACCATATTTTATGGCAACCCATCTAATAGTTGTCAAGACACACTACCTGGTAAAAGGTGTAAAACATATTAGTTTTTCTATTGCTTAGTAAAAGTGACCATAGTATATCTCCAGGGGGATGATATGAATGTCCAGAAACATTCATTCATGATGTCTTGAAAATGATAAAAATGGATTGATTGGCATCTTATCATATCAGCACTAAATGTGACTATGATTTATGACAACTACTTGCCCACATAGCAACCATAACAGAATCCAGAAACCTATTAAGTGTTATTGCAATTATTAGTGTCAAATTCAATTAAATAACCAAGTGTACTGGATGAGGCTGACCATCTGGTGGTTGCAATACTTACTGTCTCTAATCTATTTTGTCTGTATTCTTCTTGTATTTTCTTTGCTTTTCTAAATAAAGTTACTCTGTTTCTGTTACCTGAAGACGATGCAGAGGGCACTTGTAAGTATCATAGCGAAGAAGGCAGCTCCACTCACAGCAGCCAGCAGAGTGTCTACCTTGCTGGCTGTGGGAGCGGAGGCGCGACGGTCCCCCCCTGGCTCGGTGAGGTTGTGGTAGTGGAAGAGAAGAGCGAAGCCGCGGCCCCAGTGGGTGGTGGTGATGAGCTCCATGATGACCTCCACCATCTCCTGGCTGGAGCCGAAAACCAGCTGGCTGCTGGGAGGCCGGTTGGACCCACAGAACCTGGAGGAGAAGGTGATGAGGTCTGAGATGTAGAGGACATCGTGGGGACAGGCGTCAAGCACCGAGTGCTGGGTTTCGGGGCTCACAGCTGGAGTGTCAGTGGAGTGTAGCGAGGCAAGGGTGGTCTCCTCCACGACTGGGCTTGGGTTAGGACTGGGGTTGACGTCTCCCCTGAGGTGAGACGAGGAGGCGGAGTTGACAGCCTTGTCTCCCGGAGCCACAGCCCCAGGTATGAGGAGAAGAGAGGGAGGAGGTGGCGAGGATAGGCCATAGGAAGCATCTGCAGATCTTTTGGCAGAATTGGACACTTTGGCGATCTCCATCTTTGTGGACTGTTCCTGGACCACAACTTGCTTGACCTCACCATCTTGGGAGGACTGCTGAGTCTTTGTGACGTCCCCTACACCTTGAGGCACAATATCTTTAGCTGCTGATGAAGTTTCATCTGCCGCTAAGCTGCCAGGAGTGAAAGACACCTCTCCGTTTGCCTCTTCCTCTTCAAAATCAGAGAAAGCAGAGTACTGTGCAGCAGAGTCATGGCTTTCAAACACGTCAAAGTCAAATATCTCCAGAATAAGCTGGTAATCAACAGGCACAAAGAACTGCCAAACGCAGTGTGTCCCAGAGGAGTAGTTGTAGGGGAAGCCAGGGGACAGAATGAGGCCTTGGACGTCCACCACATCCACCTTGGCACCACAGTCAAAGTATACCTGCAATGTGAAGCACATTCAATTAGTCCAGTTATAATTTTAAAACTGCTTTTAAAAAGGCACTATGACCAAAGAATCTCCCATTTTAAGGTTCATTTTAGGCACTTACTGACACCACTTCTCAGAGTGACAATTACCGTGACTCATACAGCTCAGCACAAATACTGCCAAGGTTAAGGATTTTAATTCCCACTGGTGCCACCCATGCTAGTATTCACGGCACTCTTCTGTATTATGTTTAAAAGTGTTGTAGATACCCTCTGCCTAAATTTGGAGATGAGTCATGTGGCATTCAGATACTGGACACTTAGTGATTAAGTTCTTTATGTCAAAGGCACCAAAAACCAAAGTACATATCAGCAAATAACACACTCAACTTGTGGTCTGATTACTCACTGACATAAACCAGCTTGAAACTGAACTATTCAACCCTGCTGTTCTACCTTTATATCAAAGCCTGTGTTTTGCCTGTATTGCCTGCTTGGGTAACCCTGGGGAGGGAATTTCTTCAAACATGCTGGCTGTAATTCTTCCCAGGTGTGTTGGGATGTAAGGGGGACCTGGGGCCTAAGCAGAGGCAGATGTGGGGCTGGGCCATGGAGCTGAGGACCAGACCTTTGTAGGGGGCATGTGTGTTTATGAGCTTTCCTATTGGCCTCAGTTCTGGACTGTGGGAATGACCCAGACTGGCAGACCCCCATGCCAGACAGGTAACAAACCAACATCCGCAGGCCACACTTGTGCTCTGGACTGGGCTAAAAGCAGAAGAGATCACTTTGAAAATGCAGTTTAGATGGGAGGGGGGGAGAGGGGGCAACAGGGACACAAGCAAAGCTAAAGTTTATGGAGCCAGCCAGACACTTCGATTGCTCCACGGACCATCTATCTCCATCTTAATGTATTTATCAAAGGCATTCCTCAGTCTGTACATTCTAAGTAGCAAAATCTACATGTAATTTTCAAATCATGGCTGGAAGAGAGGACCACTCGCTCGGCCCTCCGGTCATCAGGATCAAACCAAAAGCCCTCTCCACAGTTGATACAGCTGACAGTCTCACAGCCAGGCCACAGCATATTACAGACACATGGGGAGGTCAGAGAGGGCACAGAGGGTAGCGTGACCTGCGTAACTAAAGAAAAAAGTGTGTGTGTATGTGTGTTCTGTTTGGTGTTAGAAGTTTCCAAGAAATGCAAAGTGAAAGTATGCAGCGGACCCGAAATGCTTGTATAAGAAACAAATTAAAGAGCTTACGGCAGTACAGGCCATAGTTTTCCTAATTACATTTACAAACAGTAGTACTGTTGTCAAAGACATGGAACTGTTTGTGGCATGTGAGTGACATTACATTTATTGAAATGACTCTTCTTAATATTCACAGAGAAAAAACAGCAAAATTGAATATTCTTTTTTTCCCCCCATCACCATTCTAATGTATATTTTTATACATAGTATAGTCCTTTCTGATAGTTGTATTTAGCTGTTTTTATGCCTGACTGACATTTGGAAGTAATTACATTAGAGCATGACATGCTACACATGCACTGCCTACACACTTACAAGAAATTCATGTGCTCCAGCACAGAATTACACGGATGACATTTGAACGGGCCAAATGCCATTCCTGCTGAGGTTAGAGAGAGTAAGCTGATTTGAGGTTCGCAGTGTTTGCAGCGAGGTTGCGCAATGAGGGGAACCACTTCACAATATGGGGGCATAACAGGGGGAAGAGAAGGACAGCGTGTCCCCTTGTAGGGCAAAAATAAGTGGTGAGAGAATGTTTGTTCATTTATCTTTGCCATATTGCTGCTTTGCTGGCCTTTCCTCAACGTCACTTAAAGACCTCACCCTGTATTTACCTCAGAATAAAGAAATTAATTAAACTTTAAATGGTAAAAAAAAATGAGGATGTTGCAAATAATTCTCATCTATAAATTAATAGTATATAGTCAATAGTATGATGTGAAACTCTGCATCTGATCAAAGAAAAAAGTGTCCTGGACAGAGAATGTGTCATCTCTCCCACCAGGATGAGGCGGCCGAAGGGTCCCCAGCACCCTGGGATATGCATGCTAGACTACACATGAAAGGGCCCCAAAGTGCCACAGTGTCGAATGGAAATGGGACATTCTTATAATGCCTAACATCTCAGTTCTGTTACATCACAGGCCGGCTCCACTGGCAGGCCGCTAATTATTCAAGGCTGCCTTTTCTCATGGCGAAACAATAGGCTGCAGCGCCGTTTTGGGAGCCTCTTCTCAAACGGGGAGGGCAGATAATATTTTAATGAAGTGATGCTAATAAGTACAAGGCAAGCTGAAAGTTTACATAAGAGCCGACTGGTCATTCCGACCCAGTTGTGCCACTGGCAGGGGCTTCCCTGGACAGAAGTAGATCAAGTGAGCACATAATTGTCTGAAATGACTTGTTCGGTGAAACATCAGACCAGCTGCTGTCATTACTGAGAGGCCCCTCACAAAGTATTGTTCTATCATGGGTCTATTCAAATGGTGGCCCTGGGGCCGGGGCCGGGGCCGGGGCCAAGGCCAGCCCGCATGGTAAGGGTACTGGCACTGTGAGTAGGCTACTTATTGCTTTAAAAAAAAAAAAAATTAACTGAAGTTTATTATTTTTGTATGATCCTGTGTCCCAATTATTTTTGTCCCGCCTCACTGTGTCACAATTATGCCTGTTTGTCCTGGACCAATCCATGTAAAAAAGTCATCCGAGGCTGACGAAAGCCTACGCTACTCTTCGCTCTCACCTCTCCATGCACTCTTCTCGGCGCCTGTGGTCTTGTTCTCTGCGAGCATGTTAGCGTTGTTAATTGGACAAAATGTCTGACATGTCTGACATGTTGTTGTCAGACTTGTTTCCATCACTTGAATCAAGTCAATATCACGCAACTTATGGAGAGACATTTTAAAGAAAGCTCACGCTTTCTCCTGCAGATCTATGTCCAGGCAACATGCTCCACATCCCCTCACTGCACGAATCGCAGGCAGGCCTACAAATCACAGAAGTGATGATGGGATTTTTAGACGCATTGAAAACCAACTTTGCCACTAGGTTTTATGATTTCCGTATCCCCACTGAAGTGATGAGATTTTGTGAAGGACCCTTTCTGTGTGAATGTTGAGGGAGAGTTTGCATTGAAAGCAAAGGAGCTGGTAACGGCACTGCATGAGGCGTCTATACAACTCAAACTCATTGACATTCAGTCATCAGATGACCTGCAACAGTCATTCCAGCTGGCAGGTTGTGAAAAAGTTCTGGACTCATGAAGTCAGCTACAAGGAATTTCATCGTTCAAAGGGTCCTGTGCTTTTTATCCTCACAAAGTTTGGCCCAACTTACACGTGCGAAATGTCATTCTCACACATGAATGCCATTAAAACTCTTCAGCATCTGCACCACTTTATGCGTATTACCCTGACAAGATTTACACCTGACTTCACTGGTCTTGCTAAATTGAAAAAATGTAATTTCTCTCATTAGATGGCAAATGTTGGCTAAGTACATATTTTAGGTAACAGGTATGTTAATCAAATTAGTATTAAGGATTGATTTTTGAGCAGGTTGTAGTTTGAATATTACTTACGTGTCTTGATATTCACTTCATAATGCCAAATAAGTCACTTAAATTGCGCAACCAAAATTGCCTTGATAAAATACTACGCACTGATATGTTGTTATAATTCTATTAAATACCATAACTATGCACTGTGTACTGATGTGGTTGTTATGAATTTCCAAAAAACAATATATACACTCCTATGTTGTTGTTGTACTGTATCTGTATCTGTTAATGTGATTACTCATATTTCAAGCCATATTTCTCAGGCCTCTCATGTGTGATCCTTGTCATGAACTGGCCCCCATTCCAAACTAATTGAATAGCCCTGTTCTATCGTCTTCACTTTGCGTCAATACAGCTTTAAAAAAAAAAAAAAAAGGTTTCAATCACATACCATCATGGGGTTCAGAAGTGTGTCTTATTACCACAGAGTCTTCTTTAAATCCACTGACTGGCGTTATGGAGCTGTCTTGTTTTGTTTTTTACATACTTAGAATATTATTTTTACATTTAATTTAAATATTATTTGATTTAAAACAAATAAAGGGAATTTATATCCAGAATATTATTTTTCTATTTTGCTTTCTATGTAAATTATGTGGTTGGAAAAATGATGAGAATCAACAGAAAATCATCTTCTGTTACAAATGTTTACCTGAGCATTCTGGGGCAAAAAAAAACCCCAAAACATATATTAGCCCAGTTCGTATCAGTAATCAAAAGCAATTCATTTTCAGAGCTCTCTTTGTAGTATAAGGGTGAAAAAGCCAGAAGAGACTACTTGTCAGTTCACCTTTATTTAACAGAACAGAAGTCTGCAGTCTGACCTAACTGTTGGCTGTAACATGGATTATTATTATTATTTTTTAAACCACCCAAGCTGACGACACCGCTGTGAAAACTCTGCAACACGAGCTGGCTTCTGCTTAAGTACTGTTAATACACACACACACACACACACACACACACACACACACACACACACACACACACACACACACACTCTCTGCCTCTCATGCACAAACAGCCCCGGACTGGTTCATAAACAGGCAGGCGGGCCCCTCAAAAGGGGGCAGGAATCCTCACCAGTCCTGTTTACTGGAGGAGAAAAGTGACACTGCTTCACAGGCTAGAGCACCCGCAGTCCACTCAGGATACTTTACAATCACACTCAATTTCTCAGGTCTGGACCAATATCAACATAGCACAGCTTTGTGGACCAATAGCTTGTAGCCTGCACTGAATTAATCTTCCATTATCCTTAATTTAATCAAGTAGTCTGATAGGGCTTGAGTAAAAAATATTGAGAAAAATATGGTCAAGAATGTAATGCAGCTACATATTAACTTTGTCAGACAGTTACCATTTTACGTATTATCACATAAAAGTGATTACTAAAATAGAAAATGTAAGAATTTATGCTGTAAAATCAATCATGGGAATGAGATAAATCTTGCCACAAATCAAATAAAGGCTGCAGCTATTTGAGTTTAACAAGGTTAGGAGTGCCACTAATTTAATTAGAACAAAAAGCAAAAAATTAACAGGAATTTCCCCGAGTTGCACTGATACAGACTTTTCATACTGCAGCATACACCGACACAGGAGGACAGTGCTTGCAGTGTGCACACAATACAGAAGATGTTAGGAACTGTTCCTTTTTTCAAAACACACTGGTTTTTCATTTCATACCAATCACAAACAGAGACATGCAGCCAAACAGAAGTTACAGCGGGGCTTTTAAGGTTTTCATACAACTGAGTCAGCAGCTGCAACTCAATGTCAGCAAGATGCCCCATTTGTTTTTTTATATATTTTGAACAGCTCCCTCCAAATACAGAGATAGAAAAGAAGCTCCTTGAGGTCAATTCTCCACAGCTGTGAAACGCTCGGATACTCGAACCCAGGATTTATCACATATCTCCCCCGTGATGTCAATGCCTCTCCTGGTGGGCTCATGTCGGTGGCTCTAGTTCAAGCCCGGGTGAGTTTACAAACAACTGGTGTGGCGGCCTGATTAAGCCCAGGCATTTCTAGGGTCGCCCTCGCCAGCCACTCTAGCGCTGGCTCAGCACATTTTAACCCCCGTTTGCATCAAGGGTGACTTATGAAAGGCCTCTTTGAGCCCAATGTTTGATCAACATTTTATTTACAAGGGCAATCTGGGGACAATCACCATAACCTACATGGTAAAGCGGAAGGCCGGAAATCATCACGGCCGTGGTCGTCGAACTCACACAGACTGGGTGAGCAAGAGGACAGGCAGATGCAGGCTCTCTCCTCCATGTTTGTGGTGTAAAACCTATTAACATATTTCCTCAGAGAAGTGCTGCTGCTGCGGTAGCTATTAGACCTGTGGAGCCCTGTGGTGAATCGTGACCGTATCTCCACGGTGGTTTCAACCAGTTTGGAGAAATCATTTCCAGATTTTGGAATGTGATCCAGTGAATGCATCCATGATAATTAGTATTTCGGCGGCACCTCGGCAAGAGGCCCAATCGCGTGGGATGGGCTACGCTGTACTGACACAGTTAAACTGCAATCAATCAGAGCCTAAATGGACACAACAACATGTCCAAGTGCAACCGCAGCATCGGAATTGCCAGACAAGCTTATTTTTTGAATATCATCTCCAGCAACACTGATAAACCCTGGACTACAGTATGTTTTTTGACAGTTCATAGACATCATCAAAGCCATTAAAGGCCTCTGCTATAGTCGAACCTGAACTGCCCTTTTCTTCAGAGAAGACATTATAGTCAACATTAGGTTTGAGATCATTTTAATTCTTCAATTAAAATGACATGTGTGCATTTTATTTATCTTATTGTATCTATGCTGTTTGGATGGATCCATCCATCCAAACAGCATCTAATTTTCCAAAAAATAAATACAGGGTAATCTTTAAAAAACCCAGAAGGTTGTATAACAAAACTTTTTGCTGTTCTGAAGGTAAGCTACTTAGAGAATCCACAAAGACTCTTCTAACCATGTGGATGAAAACATATTCCCTCTGCTGCACGGTAAGAAATACAAATGTAACCAGTTTCTCAAGCTGAAACTCTATTTCCTATCAAGGAAACCGGAAATGACATATTTCTTTCTTCCTGCTTTTCTCTCTGCTTTGTTTGGGTAGGAAAAAAGAGTTGCTACTTGAGGGCAGAAATCTCTCTTGTCGTGCAGCAGATGGAATATTTTATTCATCCAGATGGTTATAGGAGTGTTTAAGGATTCTGGAAATACTTTCAGAACAGTGTTAAGTTTTGTTAAATGACTTTCTGGGTTCTTCAAAGATGCCTGGTATTTTATTTATTCAACAAAATTGGATGCTTAGCTCTTTGACTCCAATGTAATTGTAATGCATGAGAGGCACAAACTGGGGCAAGCACTGACTTTGACCGTGACTGGCGGAAAAACAAAATTACATTTGTCTGTTGTCTGGTTTGTGTTCTTTCTGTTCTCTAAATGAGGTAAAAGAAGCATCCCTCTGTAACACCTCTGCTCAACCCCAAGAGGACTGAGTGATTTTGTAGTCCCAACAACTCCATCAGAGCGATAGGCTTTCTCTAGCTGATTGCTTCACGTCAATTTCAGCAGTCACATTCCCCCCATTTAATCTCCTTTCCATATCATACCAATATTTTTAAGATGACCACCTTTAAAGTTTTGAATCAGAACCTTTGGATTTCAATCAAGAAGCTTGTCAAAAAAATAAGATGTGCCAAATATAACTCTGTATAACTAGATACCCAATATTGAAGGACTCGGATCGGGACTGGGGCATCAATAGCGCAGTACTCTCACCTTCTGAGGAGGTAAAACAAGTAAAACAAATGTGGTTTAAAAATGCAAATACTTGCAGCTTTTATTTTGAAAGCTAAAGCTTTTCATCAGCTTTTAACTCAGTTTGGTTTGCCCTTTCTACTGTCAGAAGACAATCTGAAATCCTCATCCAGCATACATTTTATTGTGATTTTTTGATGTTACCACAAACAGTATTGAAAATGAAGTTTGTTTTCCTTTGAACAACCTACTGCATCTGCAACACAAACAGGTCAGTTTTCACTCACTCTCTCTGTCTAACTCTGTCCATCACTCCGTCTCTGGCCCAGGTCTTTCCATCCCGTCTCCCCTGCAGTCCCACTACACGGTGACATGTTTATCTGTTGACAGACTGTGTGTATCTGTTGTCACATAATTCACGAGAGAAATAAGTGAATTCACAGTTCACTGGGGTCCTACAACTCAATTCAATTACAGATGAATGTCCCCTTTTTCAACCGCAAATAAAACCCTCTGAAAGACAGAGTGGAGCAACAAAACAAAGATCAAATTCATTCTCCCCTGTCCACAGCGCTGAATTGTGGACTGACTGACTTGGATGCTTCCCATTTTTTTTCTGAGGGGGATAGAATAAATTCCAAGCTTGTTTATGCTGTTCCAAAAATCAACTTAATACAAAAGGGGAGCGGAGGACAAAGACATCATTTACCGTGCCCCCTCAGGCAGATAATTGCAAAGATAGTGAGCACCCTATGCACACAGAAACTAAAGCTGGAGACGCTGACAATTCAATATACCAAGGGCTTTTGTGATTTAGTTCTAAGAATTGTGCTGCTGAGCCGCCATTGTTCATCAGCGGAAGAGGACAACTCTTGACAGGTGGAAGCTTCTCCTAGCTGACAATGTGGTCTTGATGTCCCATAGGAGATCTGTGTCAAGGGTAATCCTTCTGTGTTATAACACCAGCCACTGCCCCACATGCAGACATTGTTTTGCATTGCACATAAAAAGGACAAAACAGAAGAATACGGGATCATAAGACCGCGTGGGTGATGCAAGTTTACAGTTTGGATGCTTCGCTTCAATGGCTCCACTACAAAATTTGGCAGGAAAATACATTGCAGGATGTGCACATATAATTTGAGAATGGTGTTGCTTATTTCCATTTCAAAGACCAAACAGAAAATAAAATTAAGTGCCTATTCAGCATGACATATTGACAAATACATTCTTTAGCTATTATATACAGTGTTTTCTGTTCTGAGCAATGAGCCCTCACTGTATTCAGGAGCGAGTACCAAGTCTCATCCCTGCCACTGTCTATGTAAACTTGACCGTTCCAGCCGGCTGACATTGCACATCAACAAGTCCTGTCATCCTTAGTCACATGTGTAGTTATTCTTAAGGTGCAGGTATCCATGTAAACCAAATTACAGAGTGACAACTCCGGTTATGGCATCAAAACAAGTCTTAAACCTCAACCAATCAACCCTAAAGCACCCATACACAGCCCCACTAACCTGGCAGGAGCTTTTGACTCTACCACAGGAGAAGCTAAAACATGTCCAACATGAATCACAGCCCGACACAATGACAAACGTGCCAGAGAAGCAGTCCCTGACTGTTTGCGCTCCTATTTTTTTTTTTTTAAATCAGAGACAAACTTTTCATCAGGAACTCCTCGCATGTCAGAGGCGAAAGCTCAAGAAATCCGCCTCAATGAGTATGAAAAGTACAACATACGGTTTACATGCTCTCAATGTGGTTCTCATTTCAGCAGTTTGGACTCTGCATGCCATTCTCTCACTCTGTGAAGTGCAGTAACATCAAAACATGCCTGTGCCATCAAAACATCCCTTTGAAAGCCCTAGAGGATATAATGTGCCACGAGGTTTGGAACTTGTAAAATATAGCCAAACACTTTCATAACTTTGCCTTGAATGGCAAAGATGGACAAGAGTAAGTCAGCATGATGTAAGGTGATTAAAAAGTCTGGCTGTGGCTATGCTGCAGGGTATTTCACTGTTTTTTTTGTTTGTTTTTGAACCCCATGGAAAGTTTTTATGAAAGAAATAACAAAACTGAACTTGAAGCTCCCCCTTCATAATGCAAACTTTAAAAAGAAACATTTCTGTCAATTTACAGTAGTTAATAGGCTTACATGAGGCGGATGTGTTGACTGAGTTATATGGACAGACACTGTTTCAAATCACAAGCTGACTACTACACCGTTTTTGGTAACTTCTGTAAGCTATATATTTTGTTTGCTACACAACTTTCGCAATTTCGGAGGCAGCGTGAGACTCTTTAAGAAGGTAATGTTACGTAGCCCGCTTGTTATCCAACCGGAGGTCCGCAAAACTCAGTTGGAAAAATTGGAAATTTAAAAGCCCATCGCTAACTGGCAAACTTTTCAATACTGTAATACATGAGCTTGGACGTTTTTCGAAGCAAAGTGGTCTTTTAATACAGTCGGCTCAAATGTTATCTCAAAAAAAGTATTCACAGTATTAAAATGTCAACTTTTAGAAATGGGCTCATGCGTACCGCTCCTTGCTGGAGCCCACAACGGTGTGCTGTATTTTGGTGGTTCAAAATTGTTGACAGAACAGACGAGCTAGATTTAAATTTAAAATGTAGTTGACGCAAGTGTTTCTCTGTGTATCGGATGCATGCCGAAATGAATGGTGGCACCTACACTTTCTTGAAATAACTAGCTTCAGGTCCCTTGGGGTCAGAGTGTTTGCCGAGAAACAAACAATTGTTGAACATCCAGATTTTCGAACCGAGTCCGTGGCTTTAATTCTCTCCACGCAAGTGAGCACGACCCTCAGCAGGGCTGGAGGTGAAGCCTGTGAATCATTGTCAGCTTATTGTCAACAAACGTCAACTTACTTTCTGTGCAACGCATCCCATCACGAAGAGTAGATATGTTGTCATAAAAACATGCGCCCCAAGCGACGTAGCACAACTCATTTTCCTCTAATTGTTCCGTTTTAATGCGACGCACAGTGAACCGTGTCCCGCTCCTCCGCTTCCCTCTCATTCACCTGAAGCATCGGGAGCGCGCTTCCATCGTTCATGGGCGAACTCAAACACAGGACCAGACCCCCGGAGGAAAGAAAACACAACCCTCCTGTTCTCCACGTTATAGTAACGTAACCATTACTGATGAGGGATTTGTTTTAAAATGTCATTCAAAGCATTTCACAATGTTATTGTAGACTGTCCGACCGTCCAGTCCAATTTATGACCGTGAACTCTAACATCACTGGGTCTAGCATTTATATTTCTATAGCCTCATATTCCTTCCTTCTTCCAATCTCGCAGACACTGAGACGTTACATAAATGTAAATGTAAATGAAGACTTTTATCGGGACACAGGTTTAGATCAGCTGTCTTACCTCACGCATTCAGCAATGTGCATTACTGTGGTTGTTTTATTAGTTATATGCCTAAATGTAACCAGTGACTTCTAAAAGAATGAATGGTTCCACGAATAAATTAACAATTATTTCGTCTTTCATTCAGAATTCTATTTGAGCCCATGTAAAGCGGTCTAAATAGCAAACAAATCAAATATAGGACTTAAAGACGCAGCGTGACTGAATCTATTTCTGTCTTGTTTGGAGTCTCATACCTTGAAATCTGTTTCAACTTGTGTCAACGAGGGGTTTAAAGTCTATGACAGCTTTTTGTGTCTGTGTGCATCCCAATGAAACATCCCTTATTAGATGAGTTTTTTTTTTTTTTTTTTTTAAATAACCAAATGTAAATGTACACCTTGTTTGTGGTTCATTCCAAAATATTACAGAATATTATGTCTGGGCTACATTATTTTGGCAGGTTTTTCAATAATCAGAACAAACACTTACATTTCATTTAGTAAAGTATAGAAAACACAGGTAGGCCTGCTCCTTCTGATCTGCTATTACAAAATTATTTCATGAGTCACACTGTAGGATATGTCAAGAGAGCACTAAATCTCAGGGACTCTGCTGCTGTTTGTCATTGACATTAAAGCAGGCAACTAAGTGTGGTGGATGCACACAGTTTAATCTTACTCTTTTAAGTGCCACTCCTTCAACCACCCTCACTAGAGATCTCAGATAGACATCCCAGCTATGGTGACTCTACATTTTGACACTCCTATGTGGACAAAACAAGTAGAATGTTACTTAATTAAATCAATGCAGAAATATGCAAGGGAAGATATCTGAACAAACTATCTCTAAATAAGCAAGGTTACTGACAACACAGATCAGAGACGTTCACTCCTACATGGGTTTAGCATCTTTCATATTATTCTGAAATCTTAAAAGGAAACAACTGTGGTGAAAATGAGGTAAGGACTATGTGTTGTTTCAGCCCATTCATTTTATGTATTGTGTCTAAGACAGTGTCATTCTGGATACTACCACTAGATGGCACTAAAACAACTAAAACAAGACAGTTTGGAATCCTACACAATGGCTTTAAATGTGTTCATTATATATATATTATTATTATTATTATTAAAAATGATGATTTTACCCAGGGGCTTATACTGTCACTACTTTGACTGTGCCATTTAACTGGACACTCGATGTAACATACCTAACCTACCTGTTTCATGTCCTCAGGTGTCCTATAGTGGGAGCACTGCTGAGGGACCCCTGCATTGGATGATGCACCAAATATTTGTGCAAGGGTCCTGTTGTGGATGCTGGTGACAGGGCCGTCAAGGGTAGCTGTGGCTGGGGTTTGTCTTGTTAATGTTTGGATATGAGTGCACACCATGGACACAATTTCTGAGCTCGGTTCAGAGTATTAGCTTGCTTTTTACATCAATGAACATAAAGATTGAATTGTGCATGAACATCCAACAGTTGAGAGCATTGAGGCACAGATGATGGTCTATTATAAGAACAAACACAATGTAGTTCGGAAAAAAAAGAATTTAAACCTGCAAGATGTTATTTTTCTTTATATATGGTAGAACGATTCTTGCACACACACAACCAACATACAACCAGTGGAGATGTGATGATAGGCTGCAGTACATGTGCAGTTCAACAAAATGCGCCTATGGACGACAATAACAACAATATTTTAAATAAAAGGCCAATACAATCATCTTTTACTCAAATCCTCCATGTGAAATCCAGTATAATCTCATTTGATATTAGATCACCATGATAAGCCTATAGAATGATGTGCGTATTAATGCAATTCATGCAATCTGTGCAAAATATGGCGACAGGATCAAAAACTGGCACTGGCAGTTTGTAATGGCACTTCCTGTGCTACCCGCAGCTGCAGGCTGGCTGCCACAGACGAAACACAGACGAAACACAGCGAAACACAGGGCGCAGCTCTTCCACCACCAGAGTGAAGCACTGAACCACATCCGACAGATTTACCAGTAGTATTGTCCGTTCCATATTATAGTTCGTGTAATAAACGTATCATTGCCATGTGCATTTACAATATGATTACCTCATAAAATTAACAAAATATTTTTTTTAATTTTTTTTATTTAAGATCCAAACGTTGTGAGTATACACAGGAGACACTCCGCAGCCTGACGAGCTTTATTTGTCCCTCCAGATGTGTTTGCGCCATCTGTTTCTAGTCGGACAGATCAGGGACGGAAACCAAACAGCCACGTAGTGAAAGGCGACGCTCGCAAAGAGGTAAGCCTTTAATGTCCTTTTGTAGCATTTACCGAAATTGTCACTTCGTTATTCACACATGGGCTTTGTAAGGCGCTGTCGCGACAGCAGCCAGCCCGGTGGTGTGTCTCGGATAAATGGTGGTTGTCGCCGCGAGTTAGCAGGTCGAGCCCGACGGGTCCCGTCCTGAGCAGCCCGGCTAGCTGCCTCACTAGCATCGCGGGCTAGTTGTGCTCGCCCCGCCGCCGGGTGTCACCAGCCGGTGGAGGTTCACCGAGCCCGGCCGACACACGGGGCCAACACAGCGGCCCTCCCGGCCCCGTCTGCCAGCGGCTGTGTCGCTCCTGGGGTCTTCTGAACCGGCGACTCCGCAAAGACCGAGGCCAGCGAGGACAGCTAACGCAGCAGCAGCAGCAGCAGCACCGCCTCGGAGTCAAAGGTTACCGCTGACAGCTGAAGGGACGGACAGCGGGCGACGACAGCATTACTCTGAACATGCAGGAGTTTGGAGTAATAAAGCCGTCAGCGCGCTTTAAACCGACAGCGACATGCAATGAAGAGATAACCTAATGACAGACTCTTCTTAAAATTCACAAATGCAAACCGGGCCTGTCTGTCGACGCATGTACACAATTAGTAAGCCTGGCTTATGTTTTTCTGAATTGTTTTGTGCAAATTGGGCCCACATACATCAGAAGCAGCAGGAGCAGCTGCCTTCACAGTAAAACGGATATTCCTGTCAATCTGAACTAAATCAACGCGAGACAGTTGGTCGATGCTGCGTATGTCTGATCTGTGATCCACGGAGCCGATCACAAGGGAAACCTGTCAGTTTGGGCTTGTCGTATTTGTTAACCGAGTTTGTCGTATCTGTTGCTCTGCGTAAAGGTACGGGGATTCAATGCTAGTTAATCTTTATTTAACGCGACACAATCTGCTTAACTACCAAGTCAGCTTGTTAGCCCTTGACTATAGCTTATGTTTAAACTAAAGCACGCTGTGTTGTTGCATAACATTATTACTGTCAGATCTCTCCTGAGGAGCTGCAACTTCTTCTGGGATGCATATTGGTATTTATAATGTGATTTACAAACAGGAGCTGCAAATTACAAGACAGATATTAAACTAAATATTTTTCTCTCTGCAGTGCTGTCTGTGTCCATAAGTGTTCCTGGACACTAACACTCCCAGCTGGCCTGCCTCCTAAGAAGATGGTTTTGTGAGAAGTTCTTTCCACCAGCAGGATTGTGACTGTTCAGCTCCTTTAGGGAAAATGGATATTAATGAATCAGAAGCATCTCAAATGGAGGCAAATGCTTATCAAGAGGACCACTTTATAAAATCCAAAGAGGCTGAAGCCCATTCTCTGGACGGTGCAACGCAACTGAAACAACAAGGGCCAGGAAACACACAAAACACAAAAGGGGATATTCATAATGGTGAGTACTCATTAGGTTATGATGAGGTTTCACTGTATATAAATGGGTGTGCTGAAATAAGCACATCGAGCCAAAAAGTGGCAGCTATGAACTGGAAGAGCAGTGATACTTGGAAAAAAACTAACTCAACTAATGACTATCTTTAAAAAAAATTTAAAAAAAAGAAGGAAAAAAAAGGGTATGCAATGATTCCTTTGCCAAAAATGTTTCTGACATCAAAACCACAAGGTCTTGGTTGTCTATGGACAGGTTTGTAAGACATATTTTTTAAATTTAATTATTAGATGTGTGATTAATCGCAAACAGTTGGCCCCTTTAAAAGTGTGTTTATTTTACTCGTTTATTTGAGCACTAAAGCAGTTTTTTCAGTATTTGTTTTCTCTGTGAATGCATGACAGCAGATGATGACTGCTGTGTGATAGACACTAGTGACCTCATTTGCATAGCCTAGAAATCATTTTGTGTTGGGCCTATTTGTAATATATTCCTACTAGACTGACTGTGCTCTTTCCCCTTTAGGCATATTACTGGTATCTCTTTTCTCTGAAACATGTATCCTGCCATGCATGACCTGTTTTGGTGGCTACTACAAGGCCTGGGGCCTTGTAGTGGTTCATGTTACACGGCTCTTTGAACTAATGTGTTAAATAGATGAACTGAATTCTAATTAGTCATCATCAGGGGGAACATTATGCTTATAGTCTACAGAAGAATAAATAGGACAAAAAAAACTTGTTTGATCAGATTTGTTTGAAACCATCTTTTTCCAGCCAAGCCCACCCCACTTCAAACATGTGAGACGAGCACAGAAAAAGCAGTACAGACACAAAGTCTCATATAAAATAACCAAAACTGTTCAAATTTTGGCAGAAAATTATGTGCTTTTGTTTGACCTCACTTTTTCAAAGTTTGAAGCCTAGTTATGCTCTTTTATACAAGAGTAGGTGCAGCTGAAGCTAAAGGGAGGCTTCAGTAGCCACGTGCTGCATAAATGTTTCCTGCTACCTTTTTCACTTAAGCTATTGTAGCTTGACAAAGTTGCCCAGCCAGCTTGCCAAGTGGAATAACTTTCACTTTGCAGTCTAGTTCACAAGAACTTATCATGACTAATTGTCACATTCCTCGGGGCTTCTCTTCCCCCTTCCCTTTCAGGTCCTGTCAGTTCAGATGTGATGCCAAATGGAGATGGACTGGCAGAGGGCTTCAGTGCTGCGGGGAACACCCATATAAATGGGTCCCTGCCTCCAACAGCCCCTCCCCAGTGCACCAGCTCCCCTGTCAACTCCCAGATCCAAGAGCCCTCCCCAGGTGCGGCTGCTTATCCATCCATGATGCTAGAGAAGTCTGAGGGGGCTAGTGCTGGGGTCACGTTTCACACGGGTGATTCATTGCAGTCGCTCAGACTCAGTATGCCTATGCAGGAGACTGAATTGTGTAAGCATAAACTTATGTGGAGTGAATGCCCCCTCTATGCCCCCCTGTATTTGAACCTCATTTTGCTGTGGGATGTTTTGCTTTTTTGGCTCATGTACTCATCTGTGTTTTTTAACTCCTTTGTCTGTGTATTATCTGAACAGAAGGATTCAGTGGGAATGTCTTTTAGTTGTTTACCCGCTTTTCTGCAACACACACAGGCATTTGATTGCTTGATTAGAATTTGGTGTGGGTGCTTCATTTGGAACATTATTTGGACTAATGGCTGCGTTTTGGAACTAATCCCTCCAGCATGTTATCTTTTTGGTGGTATTTTAAAGTCCGGCACAGTTGCCTTGTTCACAGTTATGAAATGTAATATTTTTAGGCTTGGCACAAACTGTGGTGATTTTGTTTGGCTTCACATTGTAACTCCCACACAGAATATATGCAGCGCCACATAAAGAATCCTATAATGTCTCTGTTGATGACACATGAACATGACTGATTCAATGTACATCTGACATTTGCATTTAAAGAAGTCTATATTTAACTCAATGCAATATTGGCAATACCAGCGGCAGAGCTGTTGCACGCTTTTAACATGTGCGCAAACTAACCAAGCAAATAGAGACGGTCATATTTAGCATGGGAAACCCTTTAAATATATGGGTGTAACATGTACCGTAACACTCATACTGTCACCTGCTCTAAAAATGCTGTTTTCTGACTTTCTAGTCACTGTGGCTTGTACCAAAAAAAAAACATGTTTCCTGCCCAGGGATTAACATAAAAAAACTCCAGTTTAATTAATAATTTTAATATTGCTGTTTGAGTACAGGATTCCAGCCACGTTCAGTCATGACCATATATAGCCAACATAATACAAGCACAACGATGCAACATACAGCTCATTGCTATAATTCAACTTTTGCAGTCATATAAAACTAGGTCTTGTGTAAATACAGTGGTGTAGCTGTGCAGTATGTGATGATAGGGAATGTTCCTCTTTTTGCCCTAACATACTTTCTCTTTAGCCAACCACAAGCCATCATTGGAGATGGAGAATGAGGAGAAGATTCGCCTGGAGGCTCGCCGGCGTCTGGAGGAGCAACTCAAACAGTACAGAGTGCAGAGACATAAGGAGAGGGTGAGTGAATGGAATAGCTGTCGGGCTATGGACAGCACTAATTCTTTTAAACTCTTCTTCTATTTGCCTCCGACGTCCTCATGTTTCAGTTGTTTTGTTGTGAATGCTAGATATTCAGTGTTCAATTGTGCTTCAAGCTTATGAAAGACTTGCACTCAGGTGAAGTTGGCTGCTAAACATAGTATTTTCTTGGAAAAGGTAACCCCGAAGATAAACAGTGAAAGGTATGGAGCATTCAGGGGCAATCTAAAGGTTTGGCTCCAGATTCCCCTATATTTGTGTATTTGTTCTTTAGAGTTTCTGTCACTGCTATTCCTAATGTGATTCCTTTATACTGTGTGTTTCAAGATTGGCAGCCTTGTGTCAAGATGCTTAATTGCTTCATTTCTTTCTATCTGTTTTAGTCTCACCGGACCACCCCCAAAAACAGGCCATTCAGCACCCTGGATCCAGAGCTTATGCTGCATCCTGAGGCTCTGCCCAGGGCCAACACTGTTGCCATGACCACAGAGTATTCCTTCCTGAGGACCAGTGTCCCACGTGGTCCCAAACTAGGCAGCTTGGGAATTCCCCCTTCCAAGGAGAGAAAGTCCAGATCACCCCGCCCGAGCAAGATCCACTCCTTGGCTGACTACAAGTCTCCTGAGAATGATGGTGATGGTGATGGTGGAGGAGGAGGTGGAGGTGGAGTAAGAGCAGCAGACAACACCATGGGCTCCCTCCAGTCCAGCATTAGCTCGGTGTCCACTTTGTCTGAGGTCAGTGTGATGTCGGAGGGCAGCACCTGTGAGACAGAAGCGCAGCCCATTGCTTCGCTTCAAGTCAGGGACAGTGTCTCAGAAATTGATGGCAGCGAATCGGGAACAAGGCCGGGAAACGACGGCAACGACAGTGACAGCTCGTCTTACAGCAGTGTGTCTACCAGGGGGACATACGCTATGCTCTCCGCAGCAGTGGAGAGGCAGCGGGGGCCCTACACAGTGGAAGGGAGGGAGATTGCCCCTGAGGCCATGGGTCAGTTCCCCTCCCTGCAGGAGGTGCTGCAGGCAGCCAGTGAAGAGCAGCACCTTCTGGAGCTGGAGCAGGACAGAGAAGGGACAGCAGAGCCTCGCAGCCGCAGGGACAGCTTCTCCAGCAGGTATTTGTCAACATCACATATGGGAGGAATAAAATAATGACTAAAATTGGCATTCCTAGGCATTAATGTTGTGTTTACTGCCACATGTAAGCCAGTATTACATTGAGAACTGCAATTCCTCACATTGAAGCAGCTGAGACTTACAAATGTTTGGCATTTTGTTTGTTACTGTAGATTACTTAAAACAATGAATTGATTTTTCTAAATTGTTAGTATATTCTGTCGATCACCTAACTGTGTAATCATTTGAGCACTAATGTTGTTTGCATTTGTTTCAGTGTTTCTTTGGAGAGTTCAGTGATGGGCCATGATGAAATGCTGCAGGTGTTGAAAGAGAAAATGAGACTGGAGGGTCAGCTTGAATCTTTGTCATCTGAGGCCAATCAGGTAATGTGACATGTCGATTTATTTAATTATATTATCTGTTCCTTCTAATGACATTATCTTAAGACGATACCTGAAACAGAATAAATGTATAAATATAATGGTGTGTATCTATCCCTTGCATGATTTAATAATATCTATCTGGTGGTGGGGGCCTACTGGAAAACTTGTGGTATACGCATAGTTAGCTAGTGAATTGTGTTACCTATATTTGCCATTATTGAGCTTTTCCATCATGCTCTTAACATCCAAATGGTCTTCTATGTAAATGCTTACTCTGGAATATGGCACAAAGATTTTCAACATCAAATCCTGTGTATTGGTAAATGCTAACCCAAGACGTGTCTTAGAAACACACGACAACTATAGAAATAATATTATTATATATTGATGAGTTTTTGTTCACCAAATGGTTAAGTGAAGGTTTACTGTATTATAACACGTGTATTATTCGTATCTACTATGTGTTGTTTCATTCACTGAAGTTTCTTACTTTAGTATGACAACAGGGCTGTGTTTGCATTAAAATGGCTAATTACAAATCAGTTAACACTGTAATATATCGTCTACCATGTTCAACTCGATGTCGGTACTGATACAGCTAATAAACCCCAGGTAGTCATCCAAAAATATAAAATTTAGCCTAATGGCTGTTATGCCAGCCACCCACATGAAACTATATGGAAAACACTAAGAATCATTGGGCGCAAGTGCTGACCACACTGTCCTGTCCTCCAGGCTCTCAAGGCGAAGACAGAGCTTCAGGCCCAGCTTGCTACAGTGAATGCTCAGCTGCAGGCAAAGAAGGAGGAGGCTCAGGCCAGCCAGGAGAAGCAGAGCACCCTTACCACAGAGGTTGGCACACTGCGGCAGAACTGCAGCCAGCTAGAGAAGGCCATGGTGGAGCTCCAGGGCAGTCTGGAGGGCAAGAATGCCAGTCTGGCTTCTCTAAGCAATGACCTGAAGGTAGCTGAAGACCAATACAACAGGCTGATGGGCAAGGTGGAGGAGATGCAAAACACTGTAACCTCAAGAGACAATACAGGTGAGTGACGGAGACCCAAAGAGCTGAGTGTAATAATAATAAATAGTCAACATCTCTAGTTGGGCTGTGAGTTAACAAACCAGACAATATGGTGTTGGAGAACACCTTGACTACCATTTTGCATATCCACTCATGATTAAATTAGTTGTTTTTGTCTCACATTTTTGCAGTTCAGGAGTTGCGTCAGCAGATGGGTGGTCTGCAGAGCCAGCTTCAACAGGTCCAGCTGGAGCGCAGCACCCTGCAGAGCCGACTGAAGACCTCCCAGGCTGAAATTGACTCACTCCAGCAGCTCAGACAGTGGTACCAGCAGCAGCTATCAGTGGCCCAGGAGGCAAGAGTACGACTGCAAAGCGAAATGGCCAACATGCAGGTAAGGTTGATGCTAATGCGGTTCTCTTTTTCATCAAGGCCTGACATTTTCCAAAGAGTTGACCTGAAATGTTTGTTGTTGTTTTGTTTTTTCCCTTCCAGGCTGGACAGATGACTCAGATTGGTGTTGTGGAACATCTGAAGCTGGAGAATGTGACTCTGTCCCACCAACTCACTGAGACCCAACACCGCTCCATCAAAGACAAAGAGCGCATTGCTGTTCAGCTGCAGAGCATTGAGGTATACTCCCCATCTCCCCTTTCTGAATATGCCTTCAGGTTTGTTAAGTCTATATATCCATGTAAGAAACAACATACCTGAAGGCCATTATTCAGTCCTTTGATAAAGGCAGACATTGCTTAATTACCAGGACTGCAATTTTGTACTATTAGGTAACTGGTTTTTCAACTGTTGGATAAAAGTTTTTGAAATCAATCTTTGTGTAAAACCTTTTTACTCTCTGTGACGTAGGCTGACATGCTGACCCAGGAAGCTGCTTACAAGCAGATCCAAGATGCAAAGTCCATGGTGGAAGATGATCTGCAGCACAAACTGGAGGAGTTTGAGGAGGAGCGAGAACGCTTAATTAAACTGGCCAACACAGCCAGCGCCCTGGAAAGGGAATTAGAGCAGGTACTCACGCCAAATGTAACAGTAATTTGTTTTCCACCTCGAATGGGCAGTACAATTCTTATTGTATTCTGCTTTAAACTGCCTTTCACTCGATCCCTCGTAGATGAGGCTGACTCTTTCCCAGAAAGACGTGCAGCTGCACTCACTCCAGAAAGAGCATCTGGAGCTGATGCGCCAGCTGACCACCACTCAGGAGAACCTGCACACCAAAGAGCAGTCCATCAACCAGCTAGAGGCCCGCTACCTGGAGCTGGAGGCCCAGCTGGCCGAGCTGCAGACAGAGAGCAGCGCCAAGGACGACAACATCCAGTACCTCCAGAACGAGAAGATTGTCCTGGAGGTAGCGCTGCAGGCAGCTCGGGCCGACAAGACACAACTTGACGAGGATGCTGAACGGCTCGGAGAGGATGTTCTCGTGGCTTCAGATGTCTTGGATCAGCTCAGACAGGAAGTCCAGGTCAAAGCCAATCAGGTATGAGGTGGGAGGTGAAATCATGAAAACACCAATGAAACAGAAGATGATGGCATGTGGAAAAAAATGCAAGTGTGTGTTTTCCATGCAGCTTAAGCCGTGATCAGTTTGTACAAAAATTCAAGAGTTTAAACAGAATTCAAGTAGCTTTATGCATCTCTCTTTTTTTTCTCTCTCTTTTGGGATTACCTCACCACCACCGTGTAGTGAATAATGAAAGGCCTTTGCTTCTTTTACAGATTGAAACTCTTCAACAGGAAAATATTTCCCTGAAGAAACAAGCTCAGAAACTGAAGGAGCAGTTCCAACAACAAAAGGTAAGCCTTCCTTCCTTCCTTGCTCTTACAGTACATGACATCATGTATGGCTCTCTCATACTGGGTAAAGTTAGAAGATGCCAGGGAGAAGAGCCTTTGCATACATTTATAAAACACTCGTCAGGAATTTACCAGCTGGCTAGGGCTGACACTGTCGTGGGAGGATGTATTGTATAGCCAGATGGCTGTCATCTCAGAAGAGTGCTGGTCGACACGCTTCAGTGGAATTTAGCGATGGTGGATGCTGC
Organism: Lateolabrax maculatus; assembly: GCA_031216445.1. Taxonomy (NCBI): domain Eukaryota; kingdom Metazoa; phylum Chordata; class Actinopteri; order Acropomatiformes; family Lateolabracidae; genus Lateolabrax; species Lateolabrax maculatus. Next base: position 21,997,423 of record CM062217.1, read on the forward strand.
TCATTTTGCATTGACAGACTGTCATAAAGAGGGTGGAGTTTATTGACAGAATGACAGAAATGTGAATTGTATTCAATTTTTTTTTTCAAGACTTGAGTTTTTGTAGACCCTTCAGACTCACGCATTAACGTTCATCACGGCCCATCAAATTGTATTGGGACGGCTTTCAACAATCCATGAAAAGCAAACTATTGTACCTCGGGTAGTAAAGAAGAATAATGTGGCTGCATTATCAACAAACTAATATGTCTCCTCACTGCCTCTAAAGAAACTACATAAATGGGATGTCAGTGATGTGTAAGGTACTGTAGCATTACTGATAAACTACTGGTTAGGAACAAACAAAATTAAAGTCTGTACAACTCTGTATGTATAGACCCTTTTTTCAGTTTCCCATAACCATGTGAAATGTATCTCACTCAAGCCTAGAGATGATGCAGTGTGGGATTCAAATCCTGTAGCAGCCCTCTCCCCTTCACTGTATCTCCAGTATGTTGTGAAAAATATTTTGCCTACTGTCTCTGTCAAGACAAACATGAGCAAGACTACTTTCACTTCTTTTAAAAGGAGAGAATACTTGCTTCAGTAATTAGACACACAGTTACTGACTTTACAGGTGATGGTGGAAGCCTACCGTCGGGATGCCAGCTCCAAAGACCAGTTGATCAGTGAGCTCAAGTCCACCAAAAAGCGTCTGTTGACGGAGGTGAAGGACCTGAAGCAGGAGCTGCTGGGCGTTCAGGGGGAGAAACAGAAGGCAGAGCTGGAGCAGGCCCGGCTGCAGAAGGAGGTGGTGAGAGTCCAGGAGCAGATGAGCAACATGGAGGCCCATCTGCAAGTCATTCAGAACGAGAGGGATCAGCTAGAAACCCAGATCCAGGTAATTATAAATATTTTAATTTGTTCAATATTTCTTATCAAATCTACTTCACAAAATACAAAGTAAGTAAATGTTGATGTTTTGGATGTAGTAAAAGCAGGTGTAAGTAAACAGCTATTTTAATGTGAAGTATTTGTTTTTTTCTCCCACGTCAGACTCTGCAGTTTGATCAGAGCCAGCTTGCAGCAGTGACAGAGGAGAACGAAGGCCTGAGGAAACAGGTGGAGCAAATGGAGACAGAAGCCAAAAAGTGAGTCATGTGCTGCATGGAGATTTGGGGAGCACGAATGATTCCCACAGTAATGACTTGGACCATGATACATATCTCTGTTGTCAAGGGCTATTTATAAATCAAATAGAGGGCATTGCTTATACAATTCCTGATCTCCACGTAGACTTATGAGTCAGTCTGTGTGGTTTGAAAAGTCCATCCATCCTCATCATTCTGCTGTTTGTGTGTTGTCTATATCTGTAAATTAAATGTGATTTTAAAGATGTACACACCTGCGTCTCGTGTTCATTTGGACATGGACATTTTTAACTTACTGTTATGCATCAAATAGGGCCATCTCAGAGCAGAAGGTGCGCGTGAAGCGGATGGGAACAGATTTAACCAGTGCTCAGAAGGAGATGAAGGCCAAACACAAGGCCTACGAGAACGCTGTGGGCATCCTGAGCAGGAGGCTCCAAGAGGCTCTCACTGACAAGGAGACGGCCGAGGCAGAGCTGGTCAAACTCAAGGCCCAGGTGTCGGATGGGGGAAACAGCCAGGTCTTGCAGGTACTGTGTAAACCTGCCAGACCCTTACTGTTCCTTGAAAAATTCACAGCTACAACATATAGTTTGGCAATTAGCATAAGGAAAAGCATCATTTCAAAGTGTCAGCAGAGCATTATACAGTGAGCAGAATATCATCCAAAATAGGATACAGTCGTGTGTGTGACTATCTGCATGACTCTTTCTACACAATCTACAAACATTAGGTGGCCTAAGGTACTAGAGATACAAGGCCTATAATGCCTTATTTTCTGGCAGTGAATACAGTCAAGAGATGTTAGTCTTTCCACTGTCAAGCAAATCTAAAGAACAAGTAATATTTAGCATGCCTAATTTTAAGTCAAGGAGTACTTGTATGCAGTTAGCTTGCTGTACTTATTGTACACCATAGTCGAAATGCGGAATGTTATTCTAGTTAAAAAGCGATGTTTTTATTACCATTTTAAAAACACTGAAATATAGGATAGACTTCAGACTACCCTTGTCCTTAACTCATATTTCTTTATCATAAAGATATTGTGAATAATCCTGTATAACTGCACCTGTTGAGGTACTGAACCATATTGAAACAGGGTGGTTTTATTTGTCATACAGGAAAAGATTAAGGCTCTGCGAGCTGAGCTGCAGGCCATCACCAAGAGCAAGACTATGCTCGAGAAGGAGCTGCAGGAAGTGATCACCCTCACGTCCACCGAGCTGGAGGAGTACCAGGAAAAGGTCATGGAGCTCGAGGATGAGGTGAACATTGATTTCATTTTATGACACCAGTCACAACACTGCATGAGCAGCATGTTAACGCTTCTGTAATCACTCAGTTCATCTTGGTTTTTTGTATTAATGACATGAACTGATTTCACAGCTTCAAGAGTCCAGATGCTTCAAGAAGCGGATTCGAAAATTAGAAGACGCCAACAAGAAGCTAGCACTGGAGCTGGAACATGAAAAAGGGAAACTGACTGGATTGGCACAGTCTCACAGTACACTGCGGGAGCATACCAACATTTTGGAGACTGCCTTAGCAAGGAGAGAGGCAGATCTTGTCCAGCTCAACTTGCAGGTGAAAATTTTGTTTGCATCTTAGAATGTTGATATCATTTTGGATTACCTCTGTGTTGTTGTGGGAATTATGCACTTTTGAGGTTTGTCTTTTTTAACAGAACATTGTTTTCCCATTCGTCCTTTTATCAGGTTCAAGCTGTTCTGAAGCGTAAAGAGGAGGAAGACCAGCAAATGAAACAGGTGGTACAAACTCTACAGCTTGCCCTGGAAAAGGAGAAAACCAAAGTCAACGACCTGAAAGAACAGGTAGGAGCTCTAAGCCGTACAACAGGATGCAATACTGTACAATCGCCCTTGTCTTTTAAGTCGAAATGCCAACTGCACATCATTTTCGTTTTGCCTTTCATATGATTCCAAAGATTCTGTCATTTAAATATATTTGAATATTTATTTTGAGGTAACCTGCTGCCACCATGCACAACAAGAAGCTTTTTGAAAATATAAAAGTTAGAAAGCTGAATTGTTACATATATCTATATTAAGTCCAGTAGCTTTATGTGGTGTTTTTTGTCGTCTTTGATCTGGAGCATTTGGCTCTCCTGGGGTCTTTTGAGTTGTAATGATGTGATGTGTCCTTTAGGTGGCAGCAGCCAAGGCTGAAGCAGCCCACAACAGACGGCACTACAGGGCAGCCATGCTAGAGCTGTCAGAGATCAAGAAGGACCTGCAGTCCAAAGAGGACCTGGTCAAAGCTCTGCAGAGTGAATCCAACAAACTACAGTACGTGTATTTGCCTGATTAAAGAATACTGTGACTTTTGGCAAATCGCTTTTTTTTTTTAGTCTAATTGTTTTGTTGCAAAATCTGTAGTAGTTGTACATCTTACCAATCATCTATCACTGAATATGTCATACTCTGCAGGGCTCAGGATGAGCAGCATGCTCAGGAGGTTTCCAGGTTTCAAGAAGAGCTGGCTGAGGCCCATTCACAGCTCCAGATCCTCCAGAAACAACTGGATGACGAACTGGCCAAGCAGCCCCTCACCAACCAAGAGGTATGGATTCTGACAGTAGGTTGGACTGAAATATTTAGCTGATGATGACCGTTATTTAAATATCTTGCCCAAGAGATGCCATAGTCATCCACCTCTAATAAGATACACACGTGCAGTTTGTTTGATTATATTGATTTTTTTTAATGAATATTGATTAGCCTGAATTGATTATAATACAGCATTTTGACCATGTTCTCTTTTATCATTGGACTGGGTTTGCATGAAGAGTTCCAAGGTTCCAGTTACATAAAATTACTTTCGTCTTAGTTTGATCACTCACTTGTTGTTATTGGAGAACAATTCTCAGTGACACTGATGTCTAACACTGACTGCTTGTTAAGGTGGAGGACCTGAAGTGGGAGGTGGAGCAGAGGCAGAGGGAGATTGAGGCTCAAAAGCAGCAGGTGGAGTTGACAGAGCAATGTCACCACAGGGAGCTTGACAACGTACAGAGAGCTCTGCAGGCAAGTATTCCCTTGAGTGTACAATTTGGACACAAATGTTAAAAAGAAAGAAAATGTTGCCATATTTGCAAATGCACAGAATTACTTTTACTAGTTTACTAGTTATTTCTCTACAGCATTTATGTCAGTACCACCAAAAAGGGTTTCTAACTAACAAAGACTACTCTCTGTCTCAGAACATCAAGGTGGAGCTGGAGTCGGTGCAGGAGGAGCTGAGCAGCACCAGGAAGGACAAATTTATGCTGCAGGCCAAAGTGGGTGAGCTTAGAAACAGCATGAAGACGGTCCTGTTGCAGAACCAGCAACTCAAACAGGACCTCAAACAGAGCCGTCTAAGGAAGGTAGGGCACCTTATTTGTCCCTGTGAAAAGTTGTTGTGTCCTGTGCTAGTTTTAGTACTTTTTTTAAAAAACCTTCCAGCCATGGCACCAATTTTGGGGGAAAAGCTAAATATTTGTACTAATTTAAATGAGCCAGTATTGGCTGTACTGGGGCTTTAGTGTTTGGTCGCTCATTGGCAATAATTGTCTTAAGGGTTAAAAGGGTTACTTAGCTGATATTATTTGCTCATGTTAAATATTAGATCACACAAAATTAAAAACATAACTGACGTAATGGCAAGAAAATAGTCAGTCAGTTTTTTAGCCTCACACATGGACTTGCTATGTTTTTACAAAGCTAGGGTGTATCCATTAGTTTCGATGAGTAATGTTTTCAAAGCCTCCACCCCTCTCGCTCTTTTAGAAAGATTTAAAGGCCAATGTTGTAAGTATAATGCAATAACAAATGCCTGCTGAAGATAAATTGCTAAATACATCCCTATAATGATGGTTTTGTTGGAGCAGCAGCGCATGGAGCTAAAGAGTGAGGGGAACCCATCCAACCCAGTGACGCCAGTTAAGATCCCAGACTGCCCAGTGCCTGCCTCCCTGTTGGATGAGTTGCTGAAACCGTCAACTTCGGTCAACAAGGAGCCTCTCAACAACCTGCACAACTGTCTACGGCAGCTCAAGTAAGCCCCCGGTTCAGACCTCTCAGTTACTGACATACCTACCCGAAGCGTTTTTTTGTGTCGTGCTGAACTGCTATCCAAATGCCAGAATACATGTCATTTTTTTTGTTTGTTTTCTCTCAGGGAGGAGATGGACAGCCTCCAAAAGCAGATGGAGGAACACACAGTAACAGTACATGAGTCAATGAGCTCATGGACAAACACAGAGGAGGAACTGGCTCAACTGGGGCTTCAAAACAACATCTCCAAATCATCAACCCCGCTAAGCGACGTGGTGGAAAATAACAGTGAAGCAGAACAGCAGCAGTCGTAACCGAAGAACTTTTCTCAGGCCAATAGAGGGAGAGTGGAGTTTTATCCACAAAGGCACTTTGTAGACCCTTATTCCCTTTCTCTTTTCTTAACAATTGCTGCCAACATTTGGCATTTTCCCATCAGCACAGATGTGCTTTCGCAGAGTAATACTTTATATACCATAGCTTTATTCTTTCCTTATTATTTGACGGTTGTTCATATTTTTGTTTTGCTATTGACACATTTATTTATTAAGAGTTAAGGAATTACAACTTACCTGACAGCCTCTCCAAGAGGACCCCCCATGTTCAGTTGTGTTATCATAGATACAAATATGGACTAGTTGTAAAACTGATCTGTTGGGCCAATTTTCCCCCGTTGAGTCTGCAGTTTTTCTCACTAAAAGGTATTTAGTCATCCTCGTGGTAATAAGAAATCAGCTGCTGATCAGATTGCTGACATTATCTGAAAAAGTGTTTTTTGGTGACAGAATCAAACCATGAGTCCGCACAGACTGGCTGGGAACTGTTCTTCCATTTCTTTGTGCCTGTGTACGAGTGAAGTCGCTCATCTATGATTTAACTGACGTGGTTCCACATCCACATGGTTTCGAAGCAGTTGATGATGAAACATCACTCCTTTTCATGAAGTTGAAAGTCATGCACAATTGTGGTCAGTTGTTTTGGTATCGCCTCTTGTTAAAATGCAGTGTTTCTTACATTTGTTGTAACCATATCACCTTGGGTTCTTAAACGCTAAAAACATTAATCTCAGTTATGTATGGGGGTGTTTTGTCAAGCATGGACTGCAGTAATTTGTACGCAAAAAAAGCCTTAAGCAATCTTTAATATGCTGTAAAGGACTAAGTTGGTTTGAATGAGTGTATTTCTGCTTAGGGTGTATGCAAGATGTAATGTTATATTGTATATGTGTGCAAATCCTTACTGAAGAATAAGAATGGTTTATTGTAAAATAAGTGGGTCACGTCAATTGACATTGCACACTAGATGATCAAAACTGAACTGACTGGGAGAGAAAGTTGTAGGATGAAGCAGAAATGTTACTTCTCTTCTAACAGCAGGTGCAATCAGATGTGATCATTTTCTGTTACACTTGGTACATACTGTATTTACAAAAAAAATGACTACCCCTGAATCAGATGTTATACTTGTTTTATGGCTGTTTCATGGGTAAGGGGATAAGTTAATTGATTCCAGAGGTTAATATATAAATACACTTCCTTTTTTGTATGATTGTGAAGTCATCATAATTGTTTAATAGCGTAACGAAGATGAAATACAAGATATCAAATGCAAAACCAGAAATCAAAGCCGATAGTAATTCTGGTACAGCTGCAATAAAATTTCAGTGCAGAGGGGTCCTTGGATGGTACACTAGCTTTCTGCATGCAACTGTGCTGCAGCCGCAGTGTTGGAGTTCTCACACTAAAGGTTTTTTTGAACATCATTGTATGCTTATTCATTTCCAAAGGGACAATACATATTTTAAGGAGGATGCTTATTGAGGCAAATAACAACAAATATATTGATATACTGTGTTCTGAAAAAAATATTTTGGACTGTAACTTCCGAGCTACCTTTCACTGTAACGTTAGGTATCATGTAATAACATTTGCTTGGGCACCTGCGCTCCATGCATAAACCTGGCTGTATCTGCTTTTTTCTTTTTCAAAAATTGGAATTGATTCATTCCTGTTTTAACATTTGTGTTGGGAGATGTGATTGTATTTATCATAAAAATTGCACTATTCATCTGTCACTGCAGTCTGTGCTCATTCGGTGAACGTTGCCTACAAATACTTTATAGACATGTCTCAAGTTCGGTCTGAATCCCCCGGCCGAGCGGTCATTCTGCTCAGGCACCGTGTCGGACGGAAGCGGGTCCTCGCACTCTGCATTTTGAAACCGTCGCGGTGAGAAGACACCTAGCAACAGTGGCCGGGGGAGAGAGGAGGAGGTGGGCATGGCACTATTTCAATGATACGATTTTAAACCAGCAGAGCCCCGCAGTTGGCCGTGGTACATGTTTACGGTTCATGTGTACGGTAAGAATACAAGAAGTGTGTTCTTACCGCACGTATGAGCGCGTGCTACGGCCGGCCGGTGGCATGTGTGATTAGCTTCTTGCCTTGCTAAGTGGCTAATGACTGTTAGCATGCTATCAGACTCAGCCTCCTGGGACGGGTCGTGTGGTGGACGTTACTCTGATTTACTTTGCTTCCACCTTTAACATGCAATGATCTGTACGACGATAGTGAAGTATCCATGTTTAGCTCAGTTCCGGGGTGGGTATCTTGAGAATCGTCAGGTCTTGCTGCTGGCTTGCCTCATACATGTCTGAGTTGGCCTCCATGCATGGGATTGTGCAAACACGGGTATTCGTTAGCATGGTTATATACCAACATTACATTTCTGCCAGTTCGTCGTTTTTATTAATTTTAAATAGGTATGTGTGTGAACCAGAGAACCTACACATGAGTTTGCTAGGTTATCGTTTCCTTGGATTAGTCACGTCTGCTATGGGAGAGCATGATGCTACATTCAAAACCTGGGGAAAATTCGTAAATATGAGACACGTACTCAAAATACAATTTTAATTCACTTTCAGTTTTGTTTTTGTTTTTTTATCATGGATCAGTTTGAGAATTCTTGAGTTTGAGAATAAAAGTCATTGTCATGGCAAGGCTCAACAACTTTCTGACGTAACTCCGTTTGACAAACTGCTTTTGTTGTGATATGGCAAATGTTAAAAGTACTCTGATATTGATTGTAATTTCATATTAATAATTTAAAAAACAGGTGCATAATTTGTTCGCTGTAAGGACCATGGACCAGCAAGTCATTTTGAGTGATGTTTTATGAGAATGTTGTAAATACCCAAAATAAATGACCATGATACAAACATTTGGGGTGGTGTAGAGGGAGTTTAGCGGTGACGTTATTCAGTATAGGTGTAACGTATCTTGTGAATGATCTACCTTATCGCTGCTTAGTGCTTCAGAGAGCGATGTGATGGTTCACTTCATGTTCGGCGCCTGTCACCTTCAAGTCGCCCACGTTTGAGTTTTCCCACAGGTCGGGAATGCAGCGTGCTCCCTCCCTTGAAACTGAGCATGCGCAGAACATGTTGTAAACAATGAGACTATTCCAGACCGTCCACAGCTTTGTGTCTATCCAACAGTTTATCTGTGCAAAACTAACAGCGGTTTCCCATACCTCCGCGTGTATTAAATAAAAATGTTCCTTGGTAAGTATAGGGACACATTTGTTACTAGATGTCATCAGGTACACGTTCATTTTTATCGGCATTATCAGCACGAATACGTATCAAATTTGTTACGTTACAGCCCGAAAACCCACCTCGAATGACACTTGGGTGTGACAGCATGCGAATGAGCCAAATTATATTGTTATAATTTATCAATTTTTCTGTGTGTTTGTCATCTTTAATATTCCAGCGCGTACTGCGTGCTCGTCTGTTTAGATTTAGTCTTAGTAGTTTCCCTCATGCTCGCTTTGCGCTCCCCGGCTGCGAAAGCTGAGTAGTTGGTTAGCAGCCTAGCTACCAGATGCTATTCCCACATTAGTGTGGTTGCTTCTGATCAGATGGATGTCAGGAGAATAATATTGGTGTAAAGAATTTAGTAGCACTTGCTTTAATGCATTACAGGGACTGTTTGTAAAATACTTTGTAGCTGTTGAACACGAGCTATGTAATAGATGCGTGCTGCATACCTGGAAATACTTTGCACTGAAGGGCAATGGTTTACTTGTTGGTATTATATTTTACAGTGTATGGCAGCATGTTGTAGTATAAAAGGGGATGTAATGTTTATGTGCACACAAAGCAGTTGCAGACTGTTGGATTTCCTCATTATGGGAAATATAGTTGGAAGGTAAAAGCCTACTAAACTTACTTCGTCATTTTATTTAGAGCTCCACTAATGTCTTGGTGATTCCTATGATTTTTTAATTCTTGTAAAAAAAAATCTGTAAAACTAAAAAGAAAAAAAAAACCTATTTACCCACATGGTGGTTGTTTAGTTTATTAACAGCTTCTGCTCATAATTGCTTAAGTGTATTCCAATGATGTGTTGCAGGGAGCTGAAGCATGGAGGCGGTTCTGACCAGGCTGAGAGGGCTAAGTGCAGATGAACTGCGAGAGGAGTTTGCCAGAGCAGACCTCAAGTGCGGCCCTATCACAGCTACCACCCGAGCCACCTTTGAGAGGAAGTTAGCCCGAGTCCTGGCCGGGTCAGAGAGCGATGCCACTGAATTGGACAGCAGCTCTTCAGCAGGCGTCTCGGGCAGTGCGGCCTCCGTCACCCATCATGCCAAACCTGTGTCATGTGCCACCTCAGCAGTTGCATCCGCCACTGCTGCAACAAGCAGCCACGCCACTGAGACTGAAGAGTTGGACTTTGGCTACGGTGTGGGTCTCAACCCTCCAGAGGAAGATGAAATTTCAGTAAAGACGACCACAAACAGCTCTGCTGAAGGCCGTAACTCTCAGTCAAAAACAGAAACCCCTTCAAGGCTGGCACAAGTGTCCCCAACCTTTTATTATGGAGTATGTCCACTGTACGAAGATGTTTTGGCAAGAAATGGTAAGAGAGACTTGTTACTTTGTGTGGTGTCATACAGATCTTTTGTGTTGCATATTGTGAGGTTGCAAAAGTTACATCACAGCTCACTTGCCAATTGGTCTTGAATTTGGGAATGGCAGGAAAGATTTTAGATGTAGTTGTAAATCCAGCAACATTTCACACAATCTGGATTTTATCAATGAGAGCGGAAAGTACACAATATATCGATCATCAGTCTAAATATAAAAATCTAGTAAGGAAATTAGCTCTCTAACTAACGGCACCGCTGGTCAGTTCATCACTTAACTCAGTGAGGTAGATGAATAACATTTTTTTTTTTGTTATGCATAAATAAATGCTTTGCACTCTGAACTCTTACACGATCGCAACAGTGAACAGATCATTCACGGTAACACTTAATTTAGTGGTGTGCAACAACAATATTGTGTTGACACTGAGGAGCTAATGTCTTAACACACAAACATCTGTAATTGTTCTCCAACAGTCAAAATTAAACAAACTTTATGCTTGTTTACATGGCAAATTGGTTGATTTAATTTAAACTTTATAATCCATAAACAGAAGAGGATATTGTGTCATTGAGTTTTGTATCCTAGTGATAAATGCGTTTTTGGGGTGTCCTGGTGGCTTAGTGGTTATTAAACATACCATATACTATAATCACAACGTCCTTGGTTTGATTCCAGATGTGGACCTGTTTTATGTCACCCCACTTTTTTCTTTCGCCTTGTTTCCTGTCACTTCTCAAATGTCTGCTATCAAATAAAGGCCATCTGGTGAAACTACAGAATGGAAACATGACAAAAATATAAATTGAATTCAATAACTCTATTAAAATAAGAATTAAAAAAACGACCAACAGTTTTGTCCGAATATATAGATTCTTCAATGTTTCTTATTGTCTCATTCTCACACCACTCCTGTGAGCACTATTTTCTCTGATAGGTTAAACTTTTGGCTTTATACTAACTTGAGGCTAAAGTCCACCTGAAAAGATCATCGTGTTGCTTGTTTGTTGATTCGTGATATCTACGGTGTTGTCCAGTATTTGTTTAGGAGTACTTGCTGTTGATGTAGTCTGACATCCACATTTGTTTGTTGACTGGATGAACATTTGTTGTTATGTCTTTGATGGTAAGCAGCAGGGCAGTAGGACTGTCTGACCTCTCTGAAATAGAGTATTGATCTAAATTAATCTTGAACTACCTCAAAAATCAATGCTGGTGATGTTAATTTGTGTGCAAAAGCACTTTGTAGATTCTCCTCAAAATATGACTTTACAGGCTGACTGGACAATAAGGAAAAGACTGCAAAAAAAGTTAAAAGGCCACATTAACAAATAGTAATAAATTAAACAAAAACAAAAAACACTACTCATCAGGTAGAAAAAGCTTGATTCTGATTGTTTTTTTTTTTCGTCTGTAGAGAGAGCACATGTGTACACAGATAAGAAAGATGCCCTTCAAGCTGTTAAGATGATGAAGGGAGCCCGCTTCAAAGCCTTTCCCCACCGTGAGGATGCTGAGAAGTTCGCTAAGGGGATCTGTGACTATTTCCCCTCTCCAAACAAATCTACACCCTGTGTGTCTCCTGTCAAGCCAGGCCTGGTCATTAGTAAAGGTAAGTAGATTCAATGTGTTAAACTTCTCTGTGAAAAGGGCCCCAATTAATTAATCTGTTACTTATTTTATTAGAAGTTCAATCTCAGTTTCATCATGTTATGGCACACTCGGTTTGGGTCATGTAGAAGGCCAGTGCTCTCAGAAACATGTACAACAGAGAGCTGCAGGGTTAAAACAGTCACAAACAGTTGCACCGGCCTTGAACAATATTTGGAGTTCTTGACAGCCGGGCCTGTCCTTCACTCTCTTCTCCCTCTCCACACCAGACAACATGGAGGTTGATACCATCAACCGGGAGCGGGCCAACAGTTTCAAGAGCCCACGTACCCAGGACCTGACCGCCAAACTGAGGAAAGCTGTGGAGAAGGGCGACGAAGTGGCCTTCAGCGAGCTGGTGATGACCAACCCACGCTATCTCATCGGCTCAGGGGATAATCCCACTATTGTGCAGGTGAGGACATAAAGTTCATTACCGAATCAGAATTGGGTTTATTGCCAAGTAGGTTTTCACATACGAGGAATTTGCTGTGGTGTATTGGTGCGTAACAAGTACAGACAATTACAGACAAGTACAGACAAGACAAGTAGTGCAAGGTGCAAGGGTATACATAAGTTACTTGGTGTACTCTGCAACTGTCTGAACCTTGCAGGAAATGGAAATGTAGGACAAATAAAACCTGTCAACAAATTAAGAGGCAGCATTGAGCTTGTTGTAGTAGTACTGTTGTGGTTTCACAAGCTCAGTGGAAAGTCTGCTATTATTAGAGATGCATAGCCTTACTTGGAACGCTGTCATTTGTTGATACATAAACGTCTTTTCCACACCAGCGCCAGACTTTCAGCTAATGCCCTTGTCAAGCTTGTGGTTACTAAAATGAAGACACAAATGTGACCTGGTGTGTGTGTGTGTGTGTGTGTGTGTGTGTGTGTGTGTGTGTGTGTGATGAATCTTCTATATCAGTAAAAAAAAAAATACATTCTTTTTTTATATTTTATTTAAAGTAATAAATCAGTCTTTAGAAACTGGTATTTTAAACCTGAAAATTTGATACTTTTATATCTTAAACACCAGCTCTTTTTGTCTAAAGTCTGAAAATGTAAATAAATGTTTGGTGATAAATCCCTAACTTCAGCAGGTGAAGTTCAGGTCAGAGACTGTTTTTGGACAAAATTGAGCATAATTTCCTGTTGACAGGAGATTAAAGAGGATTATGTCCTGATCCATACAGTTTGTTTTGTCTGGTTAGGAGGGCTGCCGGTACAACGTAATGCACGTGGCAGCTAAGGAGAACCAGGCGGGAATCGCCCAGCTACTGCTGGACACCCTGGAAAACCCAGAGTTTATGCGCCTCATGTACCCAGATGACCAGGAAGTAATGCTGCAGAAACGTATCCGCTACATTGTAGACCTTTACCTCAACACCCCAGATAAGGCTGTGAGTTCTTTTTCCATACCAGCTAATGCAGATTAGATTCTTTCAAAAAGTAGTGAATTGGTTCATATTTTATCTTGCTCTGTATGTTTCAGGGCTTTGAAACGCCACTCCACTTCGCCTGTAAGTTTGGTTGCCCAGACGTGGTCAACGTCCTGTGCTCGCATCCCGCCACCGATAAGAACCGTAAGAACAAGGATGGCCAGAAGCCTTGTGATGTAAGAACTTTTATTTTTAACGGTTATGTAATTTAGTAATTGAACCTTCAGCATTGCCTGGGTTGTCGTTGCTGGGGGTTACTACACAGAAAGTATTCATGAATGTCTACACGTACACATGGGAGCTGTCTAGCAGCTAATCAGCCTTGCACAGTACTGCTGAACACTGACATTCTGCCAGTAGTTGCTGAGGGAGATAAAGTTATGTTCGCTCCGGTTTTGAAGCCGTGACCTTTTAGCTTGCTTTTTAAGTCTTTTGGCAACAATCACTCACCGCACGTTGAAGGCTAAACATAGACGAGCATGAGCAAATTCTTTCCCTAGCTAATCCAGCGACAGTTGTATGTTGTCAGCTGTAAACACTGTATATCCTCAATTGTTCTTTCCCCCCTCTTTCCACAGCTTATTTGTAGCAGAAAAAATAATTTCCAAGATGTGAAGCAGAAGATAAGTGACTATTTGGAGGGTAAGGACGCACACATTTCTTAAAACATTTCACACAGAGGCCTGGTTAAATAGAAGCAGCATGTTACATCACATAGTTTGAATTTGGCTGTGTGCCTCGATGTGGATGTTTCTCTTTTTATCCGTCCTGTTTTGTCATGGTGTTAGCCACGTTGGCTGATTAAGCTAAAAGAAATTAGCTTAAGAAATTAAACTAAAACAGAATTAGCAGGTTGAGGTGCTGTGGACTGCTGCACTTGGGTTAGTGTGACTGGCTGTGGGTGCGCTTGAATACACTACTAACGAGTTTGTCACTTTACAGATCTAGTTGTGTGTTTTTGTTCAGTCCCTCGACAGTCAGTTTGGGGTGTGAAAACAGAAAGATGTTATATAAATCTGACCACTGCGGTGTAAGACTGGTACTGGGCTGAATTTGGTGTGTGAGCATGGCAGTTGGCATGACGTTCTGCATACTGTATATCTTTAGTCACTGGCCTGTGCACAGACTGACAGCACCATATGCAACAGATATTTGACGACACACCAAATTTGATTTTGTTTTGAAGTACACTGCCCGTTTAAGGTTTGATTCCCACCGGTGCCACACTGGGTAAAATGTATGCAGTGAATAAAAATCCATCAAACATGCAATCTAAATTTGAAATCGTCTGATGTTTCACAGACCGCTGCTATATCCCTTTGCTGAGAGCAACCGACAACACCTCTCAGCCCGTCATTGGCGCTCTGTGGTCGCCCGAGTCCTCGGAAAGTCTCTCGCTGATCCAGCGGCATGCAAGAAGCCCTATGGATCCAGTGATGACCGTCACAGCCTTTGCTGGCCCGCTGAGCCCTTCTAAAGCAAGTTCTTCCCCCGATCACCTCTCTGTGTTTACTCAAATCCATCACCACATCATTGCAGTGCGTCACTGAAAACATTTAGTGACATGAACATGTGGTCTTCCCCTGTAGGCAGACGATTTTCGTCGGTCATGGAAGACACCGCCCAGAGACCGGGCGGAGCTTTTCCACCACATTCTGAAGTCTGATCCTGATCGTGGGGCAGAGAGAGTGGGCAGGTACGTCTCTATAACTGTCTACATGTATGTACAGAGATACTGGGGGGCTTATTGCTGTTGACTGTGATTGAATGAAGAGGATACACTGGAGGAAATGGGTTTTTTGGTAGCAGGAAAAACACGTCTTTGGGGATTATAGACATGTCAGGCCATGTACTACACACCCTGGGTTCACGCCTGGTTCACCCTTTGTTAAATGTCATCCCCACTCAGTCTCTCATACACATTTTATCCTACCCTCATTGATATTAATGGGGTGGACAAAATAAAAGAAACGCGTGGCAGTACAGTACTGCCAATACAACAGCACCACAAACTGCAGCCTCCAAAATGATCATACAGATTAATCAACACCTCTAAAACTGAACATTATAACCTTCATGAAGGGAGGATTTATTGTATGGCTGTTAATTAAACTGCATTAGTTTTAGCCAGGGGTACCTGATAAAGTGCCAGCTGAGTGTAATTCAGTCTTCACTTTTGAGTCGATACAAGGAGAACTGCAAGAAAATGAATCTCAGAGAATAAATAAAAGAGTTGGCATTAAAAATGTATGAAGACCACCTTGGCTTGAAAGTATCAAAAGCCCATAAATTTGTTGTTAGGATGTTTGTCTGCTGAAATATTAACACTGTTGAATAGAAACTAGTATTTCATATCGTGCAAATATTAAACCTATAAAAAATGTGATAAATTGTTCACTGGCACTGTGACAGTCTATAAAATCACAGGGAAATTCAGTCTTTTTGTGTACTTTTTAGTCAGCCAGTGAAAGGTTTAGTCATGTGGCTGAATTATATACATAATAACCTAAAGATAATTCATCCTTTATCTACAGAGACCTGGCTCATGGGATGGGCCACCCATGGGCTGAGTACTGGGACTTTCTGGACAGTTTTGTGGACCTGTCAACAACTGAGGGGTTTCGCAAGCTGGAAGAGTACCTTAGCAAGAGGGATTTCAGTCCACGGGCTCCTGAAGAGGCTGGGGAGAATGAGACCAGCAACAGGTTCAAAACCCCCTCTCCAGGTACCTTCTACTGCTCTGTATCAGGGAAGCTGCAAGCCCTGAAAAATGTATAAATTGCTGAAATAAGAAATGGGCTCCAGACATTCCAGATCAATCAAGATACAATCCGTTAATTGGCATTATAGTATAATCACTGTAATTTCCACAGATGTAGCCTCTTGTCGGATATGAAATAGACAATGGATTTTGCAAAGCTAAATAATCTCCTGCCATGAAGAATTATATGATGAAATTACACTGTAATAATGACTAGGGACTTTGGTTTGGTTGCAGGCAAGCCCAAAAAGTTCTGCAACTCCATCTCTGTTGGTGCCTTCCTGGACGAGGGTGATGACATCAGCCTCGAGGAGATGAAGAACCGGCAGAACGCAGCACTCACCAGCATCACCTCCTCTGCTGCATCCAAGGACAGCCTGAAGGGAGCAGTGGGTGGCCGCGAGTTCCACATCCTGCCCATGGCACTGCACCACCGCGGGGCCGACCTGATCGAGACAGCGGCCGAGCAGGACATGCTGTGCTGCTGTGACGACGGCCTCCTGTCGCCCGGTGTCGTCTGCAAAAATGGGTTGTGCTCCTCCTCCAGAGATAGGACTCACAATGGAGACAAAGTGACCCCTCGCACCTCCCCGTCCTCCTGCCTGCTGTCGCCCATCTCCAACCTCATGGTGGAGTTTGAGCGCATGTCGCTGCAAGAGCCGCTGGACAACCCCACCAGCAGCAGGGAGAGGAGGAGCAGCGGCGGGAGCCGGCACAGGGAGGCCCGGGACTCCTACAGCTCCTCCTCAGCCACAGACCTGAGCCGCCTGTCTCTCGGTCACGGCAGTCAGGACGGTGAGACCGTGGAGGGGCCGGGCTGGAGAACAGAGGGAGGAGGGTCAGAGGAGAGGCGCAGCAGCGGCAGCTCAGAGGAGTACTTTGAAGCGGAGGAGAGTCTGGAGGTGCTGGGCAGGACTACGGGGTCAGTATCAGGGGGACGCAACCTCTGTGCTAGGTCCAAGTCATGGGACCACGGGGGGAGGGACCTGAGCAGCTCAGGATCCTCTGGGTCCTCCTATAAGTCCTTAGATAACTCCAATGAGTTCCTACCCAGGACCCCACCGCACATCAGAAGAGGACTTTTCATTGACGGGTGAGTCACTCTGGTTTCTCTGCAGAGGGCATAGTGGGAGACATGTGGAAGGAACTCATAGCTACTGAAATAGTAAATGTCACTAATAATGTTTTACAAGAAAAAAGTAGAGTGTCTTGTCTAATATTCCTGCAACACCAGCTGACAAACACTCCAATTTGACTGCTATTAGAGAAATGTCACTAAAGGATTTGATGATCCCCAGCTCAGGAGTTACAATGATAATAATACAGTAGATTAATCTTGTGTGTTTTTTTTTTTTTTCTTTTCTTTTTTTTTTTTAACAGGGATTCACCATCCAAGTTAGACAGAGAGGTCTTGTCAGCAATAGAAGGCATAGACGTCGATCCCCAGAAGTATCCCAGCATTCATAAGTGGAAGAGCACAATGAAGTCGTACTCTGCATCGGACATGCAGAGGTTAGTAGGCTTGGCTGACATTTTATTGCAATGCATGTCGCTCTTTATTATTGGTCTACTGATTTTTACAGTGTGTTTTTTTTAAAATGCTGTCCCAGTCTAAAAAGTGAGGTTTTTGGTCTCAGTGTCTAATTAAATCAGATTAAGGGCTCAATACTGTATTACTTATTTATTGTGTGGGGAAACAATTTGGTTTCAGAGGTCATTTTGTCAGAAGTGCATGGCATCTGTTGCTGCACCATGATATCACTGACTACATTTACATGTGCACAGTCTTCAGAAACTGTCCCGTTTGATATACTGCATGCAGTATGCTTTATGCACACCTTTTAATATCTCTCAAATATTAATTCTTAAAACAGCAAAGTTTTGAAACAGTATTCAGACTCCAAATCTGTTCATTCAAGCACACTTCACCACACTGAAATGACTGACCAGCCAGCTGAAATAGTAAATGACTAATAGGTGGACCGTACTGACTGGCTAATATTTGATTTGTCTGTAAAAAAAGATCAGATGGGACAATAAAAGTATGACTCTGAGGCAGGCAGCTAGTTTGTGGAAATGTTGTGCTATGGAACAGTAAAATATGTATTAATTTTACCTTACAGAATTAGTAGCAAAGGAACAATAAATCTAACCACTGACTGGTGTTGATGTGTGTCGTCTAGCTGGCCCAGCCCCGCGGTGGTAAAAACCCGACTCAGGATGCCGCATCAGACTCCCGGCTCCCCGGTCAGCGGCCTGATGTCTCCCACCGGCCGCTTCAGTCCTGCCCGGCACGCCGCCTCGCCGGACTTCAGCCCCAGCCGCTACAGCCCTGCCAATGCTAGCTACATCCAGCGCATCCGCCTCAAGCACTTGAACGAGCCGCCAATCTAACTGCCCACCCGCCTCTCAACACTACGGCCATACCCTGTCCAACCCTTAACCCCGCTCTCCCCTTCCCACAACAAACCCAGCTGCACCAAGGTGGCTACACCAGAGCTCAGAAACCACATACCTAACAGAAATATGCACAAGTGTCTGGAAGATTTGTATTAATGATGTATGGTACTACTCCTATGTAATACAGGAATTCTCATCACGTTGGGTTGTGATGTACACTCAAGACTTTAAAAAGGAAGAAAAGAAACCTTGATAATTTATGTACTGTATGGGTGTGGACCATGTTGAATTGACGGTAATGTTATTTGTGGCAAGTGTGAAGCACCTGTATCATAGCCTGAGTCAACCTTTTTTGAATATCGTGAATACAAGCCGCACTCCCCAAAGTTAGTTCATCACTAAAACCTTAGTGTGGAATCCTCAACAGGATTCTGTCACTGAAGATGTTCTTAAAAAAAGGTAAAATGTCAATATTTTAAAAGTTATTTTTTGTATGTTGGTCAGTAGCACAAAATTTAAATGTTTTTATTAATGGTGTTAAAACCGACTGCCATTTCCTATGTTTTCCTCAGTTCAGGAATTGCCTTAATTTTCTGAAGTGATGGACCAGTTCTCTGTCAGTTTGGACACACTCTCTCTAGCTCATACATGAAACATCTGGAAATGGCAACCTCACTGGCTGTGTCTGTCATAGATGATTACGGCAAACATGGGGAAAAACTGATAAGACTGAGATCTTCCATGTTTTTAATTTGTTGTTCAATAAATACATACATTGTCCATCTTTACTCGGTGGTTCGTGGACATGTCTTGACTTTTCCTTTCTGCCACTACTGGCGGCCTTAGACTGTGCAATTTTTATTTTTATTTTTACTCTGAACTATCTTTCATTCACAAGCATCTCCCACAGTTTGAGTATGAATGACAAAACACCCATCAGTGTGATTTCCAATTTGTCTTATCTGGGCTGAACTTTAACATTGCCCAGTCTTGAGACCACCTTAAAGCTGTATTAAGTGATTCCCAACCACTAGGGGGCAGAAAGACTCATAAACTAACTCAACAGTAACAGAACCCTGATATAATTATTAGATTATTGTGGATTATTATGGCCACATTAACAAAAAACTGCCTTACGCTTACAGAGAACCCAACTGAGTAACTGAGAGCTGCACATAGTTGGGCGTTGATTCGCAGTGGGATCAGCAGTACTCGCAACCCTTTTTATACATTACGAGAAGTAGTTGGATTCGGTGTTAATTTCAAAACTAGCACTTAATAGAGATTTAATGCCCAAAGTGATGTGTCATGAATTAGATGGCTCAGATTGGCATACAGTGAACCTGTCTGCACATGGCAGGTTCTTGCATTTCTCAGAAACATGTTAAATCTAAGTGGGATGTGAATGTGCAAAAACCTGCTGTATCCAAATGATTTGTAATGTAGGGATGAATTCACCGCTGTATGAGGGCTTACCAGCTATGTCTAGGACAGAAAAATCCAATCATTTTCAATATTCAGATTGCCACTCTACTTAAGTCGAGAGAAACCAATGTTCTGAATGTACATTTTTTGTGAACTTAACCTTTATCCGGGAGCACAAACTACTTCACTGAGAAGATTGTATTGTCAACCTTGTGCTCTCAGGTGACAACAGATTTAATTCTGGTCTCTGAATGTTTATGAATGTGGAACTTGCAAAAATGCACCTAAAAAACTTAAAACATGCTTCTTGTGCTTTTAGCATTCTGTGCTTTATTACAAATTAACTTTCATGGTGAATTCTCTTTCTGTATGTCTAGACCTCATTTGCTTTCAACTAATCAATAAAACATCACTCCTACTTTACTGCCAATGTCCCTCTGTGCTTTTTCTTCGGCGATATTTGAATTCATTTCAGGAAAGAAATGGGAGAGAAACAGAGGCATTGATCATTTTCTTTTATTTACTACAGCTGCACCATACAACACTTCAGCATACTGTAATGACATGTAAAGCTGAGCGCATGACTTGCATTTACAACAGCTATACAAATACAACTTTTTTGGTTTAAAAATCAGTCACTTGTGTAAAAATCCTCAGTTACATTCAGGAGGAGTTGCTATGCAGCTGTTAATCACTTCTGCTGGCGTTCTATGGCACGGAAGTAATCACAACCATAGAGTCTCTCATTACATGATGGTAGTTCAAATACAAAGTAACAACAACAGTAATTTTCAAGACACTTAAGGAGAAAACTGAGCTTTGACCCTGCGACCGTCTGACTGGGGATCTAACCAAGTCCCAGAAACCTGCGGGGTGTCGGGCCGTCAGGTCCGCGTTAGTTTGTCCGGGGGCATGAATCCTGCGTCTCCCAGAGTTCTGAGGGCCACCCTGCCACTAGGGCGGATGGTGAGCCACGTGATGCTGCCATTGTTCAAGCCCATACGTAACCAGCCCTCTGGAGGAAACTGCAGAGCCCTGGAAGAACAAAAGACAGATATGAGCAGCTGAGTCCTGGAGCAACTGTATCTTTACAAGGCACCTGTGTAACAAATAATTTGATCTGTGTGTGATATTGTCCAGTAAGTAGTTTTGGAGGATATCAAACCCTTGTCATAACTAACTATATGTACTAAATGTCGCTTTTAATTAGACGCACAGAACAAGCAGTCACCAGGAAACGCACAAGTCTGTATGTAGCAGTGAGAATATTTACATTAAACAGGAATTTTCTTTCAAAGATTCCATTAAGAGCACAATGACACAAGTGAAGCACATATTATATCAAATAAATCTTACAAAAAACAACTGCAGCATAGTTTTAACACAATGGTTAGCAAAGCAAGAAGGCCACACTCTGGCCTCAGCTGAGTGCGTGACCACCGAATCCGCCGGCGACACAAACCTGCAGACAAAATAACGGATGACATTGGCATGACACACGATGATCTCGTAGCTGTCCTCCTTCTGCTTGGGGTCAGCCCGGTGGATGTAGCGGCGGAAGGCTGCCTCAATGCGAGCTCCATCTTCGTGGTACTGCTGAAGGATGGTAGAGAGGTTGAAAGCCACCTTTGTCACATGAGAGGGTTCTGTTTGAACCCCTCGGTCAGTACAGGGTCAATACATGATGCTGCGGTGCATTGTAGGGAATGTATGAAGAGTTTCATTCCAAAATGAGGCCAACTATATGGAAAACTTTACTTCTACTAAGGTCTAAATCCACAGAGAATCACTGAGGGCAGAAACCTGCTGCTGCACTGCTCTCTGCAGGAAATATTAGTTGGTACATTTACAATCATATTAATAATGCAATTATATTTTAGACTAAGAGATAAAATAAATAATAAGACGTTTACATGGGTTGTTTATGGGATTGTTCCATTATGAATCCTGTTTTCATGCAATGAAGCACAGTGCAATTATGTTTCTGTCATGGAGCTACCATATTCTAAGCTATTCTTTTAAATAGAAGTTTACAAAGAAAAGAAAAGAAAAACTCAACAGGAATGTGTCTTTGTAGAAACCATGTCCTAGTTACTCTGGATAATCCAAAAGCCTCACTGTCGATTGTTTTCTTTGTAACCCCTTTATTACTGAAGGTAGCTAGGTCCATTGATTATCCAGAGTAACCAGGACAGTGTTTCTGGAAAGGCTCACGCTGTAGCTACTGAATGTTTTTCACAGGTGTGAAGAAAACTGCCTGCATTGCTAGATATCTTTGGGGTAGGTTTTTGCAATTGGGTAAACCAAACCCATTAAGTCTTCATTAATCACTATTAAGGACTTATTTACCAGCTTATTGTGTAACAATGGCAAAATGTCCATTTAAATGGGTAAACTATAATAAAAAAGATTGATCCTCAGCTGCCAGACTTCTTTAAATGTTGGCATTTTGAAAATTAACTCTTCCTATGACCCATTCCTGTAGCAGTGCACTGATGTATTGGCTGGTTTTTGCAGCTGTAAGCCTAAATAAGCACTTGACAGGACACCTGCACAGACATGAGGGCAGCAGAAAGTTACCTAAACAGGGATACGCAAATACAGAAAACGGGGTCTACAGCCCGCTCTACAGGTAGCACGGGTGTAGCTTCTCTCACCACAGCATCGGGCTTCCAGTGGGTGACGGGTGGAACTGGCTCGATAGGTGCACCCTCTCTCAGCAAATCACAGCTCAACAGCTCCACTCCTGGACCCGTACGACATTCGGAGCGAGGAAAAAAATGTTAATATACATTTGTGATTTGTTTAGCACTTCTGCACCAGCTGTACCAGGTACTGTGAGCAATCTACGCTGCTAAACAGGATAAAGAAAAAAAAATACTTTAGCTGAAGACAGCTTTAAACGACCACAAATATATCAATGTGTATGATGACTCTGGATATACAGCTCACATCTAGTACGCAGTGGAACTGAAAAACAACATTACATTAATACCTTAAGCTTACAATTACTGTTCATATAAAATGTCCTATAAACTGAAACTTTTTTGCTTAGAGCGACAAACTTGACTCTTCAAAACCCCAGTGTGGCCTCTGTCCACTACCTGGAAGGTGTTTGCTGATGATATGTGCCGTCTCAGTAGCCCTGGCCATGCTGGAGTGGACCAGAAAATCATACTTCAGTCCCAACACTGCCAACCGCTTGCCCGTCAACTCAGCCTGCTCACGACCTGGAAATGGAGACACAACGGTCATTATAAAAAAAAAAAGTCCCAGACAGTCAGGGAAACAGAAATTGTTCCTTCAGCAAACGCTCTCAGGGTGGTAGAGTACATGCATGCTGTTACACCATCGGGGACAGAACAGCACAGCACACGCTGAACCTTGTTCCATGCATCAATGTGTACTTGTAACTCTCTGTATGACTGAAATTAGTCTCCAGATCGCTGCCCGGGCAACTTTCCAAGTGACATAATTGGTAATAAGAACCTAATGGAGTGAGGATCCTCTCCTTGTCGCTGTTCCCGCTCAGGTTGTACTGGGAGTGTCTGATGAGGAGAATGTTGCGTGTAGCTTTTGGTTTGCCGTTGTCCTGCTCGGTGCTGGGGTCTTCAGTCGGACTCTCTTTCTTCTTCCCATTGGACAGCGTGGATGGGTCTCTCCTGAGCAGAGTTAAGAGGAGGTGATTTTGAGATTAGAAGTGGCTTTGTCTTACGTGGTTAACTTGAGGGACGGCACACTGGGTTAACACAATTAAGATGATGATCAGTATAATACTTTGTGGATCTTCCATACATGTCGTTTTTAAGAATCCCTGTGCCAAACTCAATTTGAAAAAAAAATAGCTATTTATGGCTGACTGGCTTGTCAGCAACTCGAATAATTACAATCATGACATCTCACAAAACCTTATGGTCCACCCTCAGATTCGGTTGCTTCCAAAACACAAATTCAAATTTGGCAGGATGCTCAAATTAAGTCCAATATGTAGTTTCACCAAAATCAACCTTAAATCCACCGTGGTTGATAGTCTGATGTTAAATCTAAGTATACTGGACTGAGATTTGGCGTGGCGTTCAAGCCACAGAAAAGTGGAAGGAGGGAAACGGAGGGAATAAAAACTACCGTTCATTAGATCACACGGTGGAGAGACAGCGCGGGTAGAGGTACGTACTTGTCCCAGTTGAAGTCCCACGAGTGTCCCGTGGGGGCCGGCGTGTGGCTGGCAGGTGTCCACGCCGGCTGCGCAGCCTGGAGGGCGGTGAATCTCGACCACCGGCCGGCCGCCTCTCCGCGCCGCTCGCCCAGGTATCCGCGGGAGTCGGCGGCGGCGGCGGCGAACACCAGGACGGCAGAGCCTCCGGCGAACCCACAGAGAAGTTTCAAAGTTTTCCTGTACGACATCCTGCGAGCCGCGGAGGAAGCAACCTGCTGCTAGCTAATTAGCCGAGCTTAACGCGTTCACCGTTAACGAGCTGTAACTCTCCCCCCCCACCCCCTCACAGATGTACGGCTTCCTGAAGATGAATGGCGTTTGACTGTTGACTCCAGCTCCAGCGAGGGGGAGCAAAACACGCTTTTTCTTTTTGTGGCACGGATACCAACCGAGCGGAGGCTCTTAGCTGGAAACTAAAAATACAGCGGGCACAAGATATCACAGGCTAATCTAGGCAGGTTCCCACAAACATGACGGCGGCCCGGCCGGGCCAAAACGGTCGGATTTCACAAATCGCATAAATCCCGATATCCGCCACTTGGGGGCGCTCTAGTCCCTGGATCCACCGCAGTGTAGAGGCCCCCTGATTATTATCCGCCCCCAACATGCAACATCTCAGTGGGGCCCAATCATGGATATATAAAGAGAACGGGCCCGATGTATGAGCTTCTGATACATCATTTTACAATTTAAAGCCGCACAGACGAACACATGATATCAGCAAAAGCTTCTTTCTGTAATCTGTTCTGGTGATAAGCGTCTATTTAAATGATACTTGAGTTGCTAAAATGACTTCACCCTTTGCACCCAGTCCTTTATTTGTATTCAATAACCATACCGAAAGCAAGAGTGGATGTTGACACCGTGTAAACGCCACGATGCCTGGCTCGTCCGTGTGTGCGCGCCTGTAAATGAGCGAAGCGACAATAAACTGCGAGATTGTGGATGAAGTTTGGTGCGGACCACAGCTACCTGCAGTGCGGCGTCCCAAACACTGAACACCTATTCTTTTTCAACTTTGACGGAGTTTTTGCGTTAATAAATTAATTAAGCACACAGCGAGATTGTCAGGGGTCGGTGAGCATTTCCGGGGAAAGTAGATTTTTTTTTATTTTTTTTATTTTACATTCGCGGAACCTCGTTGGTAGCAAAAAAACGAGATGAGTGCAGAGCGATAACGCCGTCCGACGAAACGCAGGGCAGGGCGGGCGACGTTGAGGCCGGGATCATTGTGTGGTGAGGACTCTCGCAGGGTTTGCAGGGAGGCTCCACCTCTCCCCGCGGTCCAGTGACCTCACCAGTGGGCTGGACCGGCAGGGAGGATCTGCAGGCTCCCTCGCTGCTCCCTCGCTGCTCCGCGCACTCCTGCCTCTCCCTGCCCGGATCTATGCGGCTCCAGCGATAGCAAAGGCGGACTGCTCGTACCTTTAACAGCCACAGAAAGGCCCGCACACTGCACACCGGAGCTTTTTTTTTTTTTTTTTTTTTTTTCTACATGCGCCTGCAACCGGAATAAATAATTGAGGAATGTGGAAATTACAGAATGCCCAACAGCGCTGGAAAGAGATTTAAACCCACCAAATACATCCCAGTGTCCACTGCCGCCACACTCCTTGTGGGATCGACCACTTTATTTTTCGTTTTCACGTAAGTTTGCACCGCTTCTCGTTCTCAGTCGTTGCATGCCGGGATCTCCACGCAGCGTGTGTGTGTGTGTGTGTGCGCCCACATTGCACGGACGGGAGTGGGCTCGCAGCTGCAAGTTTGCACGGCTGGACTCCGTCGCTCGGGTAGAATAAGTGGTCTTAAAGGAGTGTATCTGTCCCAACGGGGGATCTCGCAGCGGTTCTGAAACAGGTTTGCGATGGAGCAGCCTTGCAATGCTGCCTCCCCGGGCTCCCTCCAGCCATTATACCTGCAAGGCAAAGTTCCTGTGAGACATGCAAGTTTAACAGGGCTGCGATCGTGCAGGAGACCACCGCTTAGGCCGCAGACACTCACTTTTCCATTGAAGAAATGCGGCAGGCAGTTGTTACAATTAAAATGGTTGCATTGGCCCAGCAGGCGGTTCTGTTGGATTCGTGCACACTCAGTTGGGATAGTTACAGTGTCAAACAACACATCAGAAGGCATTATGGTCAGTCCAGGCTGTGGAGCCTTTGCAGGAAATGAGGATTATGGGCAGCCTCTGACCAACAGGTCCTTGCAGAAGTAGATGTTAATTCAGTTCAAGTGAATTTCTGTGTTCTGACAAGTAGGTGAGGGTGGTTCACCCACGCCATCTGCAATCAGGGCGATTACATAGTCACACAGCCAGCATCGCAAGGACCCCCCCACTCCCCACGCACCACGTTCATCTCAGGGCCCTCCATACTGATGAGGGAGGAAGTTAGTGCTCTGAATGTAATGCCGAGCTGACGCTGTAGGAAGGGAGATAAGAGCAGGGAGGGTGATGTCTCTGGTCTGAGCCCCCAGGTGAAATCAACGCCAATGCTTAGTGTCACGTCCGCCGTTGAAAATCATTTCTGGGAACCTCTGACCTCGACTGAGGACTGTAGGGATAGATCATCCAACCTTTCTCCTATGCAGAGTCACTTTGTCTGCCAAAACACAAAATCGCTGAATGATTGCTCGCCCTCGGAGGGTTGGAAGGTTGTACAGTTTCTTAAAGACCTTGGCTGTGTCACTGTATTTGCATAATAAGCCATTTCTATCCCATTTAACACATAATTGTACTTACTATGTCTCCAATTAATGTATTGCTTGCTGACACGGATCTGTATTGGATGTAAAAGTGTGATACAGTATGTGTTCCTCACTCGTATGAACAAGATCGGTCCCACCCGGACAAATGCAGGGAGACACAGAAAAAAATGCTTGAGCTGCACCCTGAGTGCTTTTGCACTCTCAGTCTCAGGTCAGTGACCGAGACTGAAGGAAACATATGGTGTCTGTGGGTTGTGTCGGTAGGTTGGATTGTAGCTTTAAAAATCCCAGCACTCATTGGTGTACTGTCTAGGGCTTTGCATAAACAAATGGCCTGATTTAGAATGAATGTGTTAGGATTTAATTAGCAATCTACTTTTTCAGCCATATTGTTTGCAAATAGCAGAAGTCAGAATTTTGGTGCCCAGAAAAAAAAAAAAAAGAGTTCATCTTTTTACTCCAATCTACACATTAAGGTTCATCCCCCAGCAGATGGTTCAAGGGTGAGGATTAAGACTTTACTCTATCGCTCCTTCATTTCACAGTAAAAGGTCCAGAGGATTGAGTCGCGTATAATGGAACCCCCAGGGGAGCAGTGCATGTCCAAACTAGGCCATCCCTCCTCAGTCTCAAACACGACATAGAGTCCATTATGTTGAACCCAGTCTGGCCTTGTCATTGGCAACAATGCAAAGCTGGACATTTACAGTGCAAGCCACGGCACAGTGGTGAGCCTTTATCTAAAATGTATGATCCAGAATACCATGCAACAAGTGCAAAAGTAGGAACGTTTTACATTTATGTGTCGCACACTTTTTCTGGCAGCCACAAACTAAGACACGCAGGGGTTGGAGCTGAAATAAACTAGCCCCTGATATACACCCATGTGCAGCAGATTGCCAGGGACACAAATCTTTTTTTATTCCGAGGCCAGAGTGTGTTAAAGGTCTCACTGTTGCCAGCAGGCCACTTGGTGTCATATGGGCAATGGAGGATGAGACCGGGGCCAGCACTGGCTCACACACACATGCACACGCTCTCCATGGTGTTTCCCACCGAGTTTGAATGAGAACACATTAGTACAGAATTATTTATATCTCCACAGCATGACCACGACTCATCACAAAAAATACTGATGATGAATTAAGCTTTTAGTCATGGTTTAGCCGTCATAATATTATCCCAGTCTTATCTGGCACTATAACGAGATTGTATTATACAGTAGCTTAGACTTCTAACTACGTCTAAATTTGTCCCAGCTCTGTATGGCTGCGCTGAAGAAGCTTTCTTTTACCTTTTAGTGATTCCTCAGAAGGGCCTCATCACTGTCCTTGACCAAAAGCCAAACAAATAACCTGTTCAGGAAACCAAACCGCCAGGCCGGCCATTATCATTTGTTGCTAAGCCAAATTGTCCGCACTCTAGGGTACGCATGGATAGATGTGTGGAAACTATCAATTGATCACCTGGACAAGATCAATTTTTAAGAAGTTTTTGCAGTGTGGAGGTGAATTATGGGAGAGGTAGTTAGTGGTGGCAGTTGGAGCCAGCCAGCACATCATCAGGCCGAGAGCAGCGCTGCACATGAGACCAGGCCTGACAGGAATCTAATCTTCAGCTTCCACATCTGTTTCCTCCTTTTCACTGCAAAGCCGTCGAATCAGACTTCATTCAGATCCTACTGAATGCATTGTTTCGCATTTGTGCTCCACTCAGAGGTTCTTGTGGAGATTTTGAAAAGGTATTTTAGTTGAGAGAGTTGATGAAATGTGTGAGACGGAAAAAACAAATGCTCCTATGTTACTGTGAAATATTTGTGGAAACTGGTGTTGGTAAAAAATGGTAAGCTTACACAAAAGTCTTTTTTTCATATCTGGTAGTGTAGTAGAAGTGTTGCATTCCTTTGTTAATCTAAGAAATAATGACACAGAAAACAGAGCGACATTTATGAACTGCAAAGTTACACTTTTCAACCTCTGACTAATAACTGTGTAGCGAGGTCTTTGTTTGTAGCACATTGACAGGCTGTGATTTAATTACTTGTATGTATTTAAGCAGTGTTGGCCAAAGTCATTGTAAAATGTGGCACAATGGGGTTACTGCAGACTGCCTATAGTAGTGTGTGAAAGGCTTTATAATGTTGACTTACCAGGATAAGTCCCCTTAGCTTCATGGTTTTATTATTTCTATGTACCGGCATGTAAGTTTTTATATTCCGCATGGTCTCTGTGTTCACCTGTCCCCTTCACTCTGCTGTATGGTAACATTGTGGTCTTCCATGTCTTATTAATTGAAGGTCTAAAAGCCTAATTGAATGTTTGTTCATTGATCGTAATCCGCGGCCTGCGTGTGATTATGTACGCTGAGCCGCGGCCGTCTTTTTTTGTCAAGGGGTTTCTGTAAACAAGCTTGTAGCCATTAATGCCTCACTGCTCGGTATTAGTGTCCATTAGAGCCCGTGTGCCTTCCTCTTGTGCGGCGTCAGTCGC
The DNA here is from genome assembly GCA_031216445.1 of Lateolabrax maculatus. Classification (NCBI taxonomy): domain Eukaryota; kingdom Metazoa; phylum Chordata; class Actinopteri; order Acropomatiformes; family Lateolabracidae; genus Lateolabrax; species Lateolabrax maculatus. Next base: position 22,026,624 of record CM062217.1, read on the forward strand.
TTCAAAGTGCTCCGTGTTTGACTGTAGTTAAATGAATTGTTGGTTCAACCCGTCCTGTTTTTTACACTCGGTGTGGGAGCCAGACCATGTTGGCTGCCTCTTTTTAAATATTGCTCATATGACACCGAGACTGATTTGTGTTTAGTTTGTTTATTTAAATGTGTGATTGAGGATGTATTGCCAAGTTTGAGACGTAGTAAGGGCAGAGCGTTTCTCCAAAGGAATTGCCAGTCAACATGTTATTAATATGCCCTAGTAGCTCTTTTAGTCTCTTTGCTCATGAACTCTCTCCAATCTAAAAACCAGAGAATTTCAGCCTCCCTGGTGTGATACTCCTGTACATATATGTGACACGCCTGCAGAACTTAAATATCCAAGCAGGCCTTAAGTCAGCCTCGTCAGTATTTGTCTTCAACACGTCCTACTCATCATGCCATCAGAAACATTCATTCTGTCCTCACACACTGCCACAGCATTGGGTCCCAGCCCCTCAGCTGAGGTGGATAAGGAGCCTGTCCTCATGTCACACACAGGATAAAGATTTGATTATCTTGACAAAGCCAAAATGAAGCCGATAGACATACAAGCTCACCAGGGCCAAAAATATTCCCTCGGCCTATTCATGAAACCCATGTGGCGCAGTCTGCTGGTTTGTCGAGATAACCGCTTTAGTTTTTCTTTGCGGTGTGGCTAGCGTTGTCAGATTAGATAACGGTGTAATTTCCTCTGTAGGTCCTCGTTCATCAGCACCTTGGAGTGAGGGACTGGAGATTGACAATTGCAGTGCGGGGTTGTGTCACTTCTGCTCTCAGAGGGTACTTAAGGTGACAGCCAATAATTAATGGAGAAGTGCTCTTATTTCACTTTGAGCTGATACAGAAGACATGGCTGTTTTTTTATATAGTATAGTCTTTTAACAGCATATTTTTAGTCTGTCTGGTGGTTTCCAATCTGTAAAATCATGCAGATTGTAGACCAATCCCTTCTTCCTACAGCTCTCTGAATTAACATTATTTTATATGAATCATTTCAAACGCATATCTCTGAGTCTGACCGACAGTGAACGCAGGAAGAAGCCGTCTGAAACCAACATTATGGCTAACTGCATGGAGATCTATGACTACATGCTGTGGCGGTCTAAAAAAACCCTGTTTCCTTTTTCTAAAACACCTCAGTTAAGTCAGAGAGACTGACTGACACTGAAGTATTTATACTACAAATAGTCTTGTCCTTGTGTTATCACCCCCCCAATGCCCTGATTTCATCAATAGAGAAGCAAAACTCCTTTGAAATTCTGTTCCTTTGATACCATCATGTAGCTCCAATCTGAAACACTTTCTTTTTAAATCCACCAGCACTGTGTTGTTTCCTTTTATAATGTAGAACATTACTACTCAGAAATGAAACTATAGTTATTATGCATATCGTGCAGCAGATACCACTGGTCCCGAGTGGTGTACAGGGGCCTCTGGGGGTCCTTGAGAGAATTCCAGGGAGACCCTAAATGAGAGACTTCAGTGTAATAGAATTCATTTGAACTTATCCCAGTTAGTGTCCTGCAATGAAGGAGGATTTCACTCTCCTGGCATTGCCTTCACAGAGTTACACAATCTACTGCCTAATCAACATCAAACATCCTCCTTATATATTTGTCCCTAAAATGTTTGGATTGGGCTCTATGGCCTGATGTTAATACCCAGGCTAGCAGCATGGCTCTAAGGATTGTAATGTTGGCCTGTCGTTTGGTCAGTCCACCACTTTGTTCCAGACTGAAATACCTCAACAACTATTGGGAGGCCTGCCATACAATTTTGTACAGACATTCATGGTCCCTGCTGCACTACTGTGCCTAATTACAGCCTTATTGAGCCGCTAGACTAGACTTGCTGTAGACTTAATCTTTAGTGGTGGATGTAATTGTCAAATGTTTGAGCATCATTATCTGCAGCTTCAACATTTAAAAATGAGTTATTTTGGAATTATCGTGCAAATGTGTGTGGGAGTGCACTTGAGGTAGTTGTTACACATGCACTGATGCACTTTGATCTATTGTGTCATTGGTGTACATCGTGGTGAGAATGCAAATAGAGGGAATCTTGGATGGATTATGTCGATGTTTTGGAAATGGTCTAACATCAAAAAACAAATAGTGAAGAGAGGGCTCCAGGAGGACCTCGACATGTCTGAATCTAGACTCCATCGCTCATACGGTATATTTTTAGCTGACTGTTTGACAGTGATGGGGTCAATTGTGAGCTTTAGACGAATGTCTTGATCTAATAATGATCTAACTAACTGTGGTTCTTAAGGGACTTCTAAATGGGGCTCTTTTGGCTCGGAGCAAACCATTGCCGAACAGTTAATACATCAGATACACACGAACACACACACACACACACACATACACATAGACACACACACACACAAACACAAACCAGTCCTGTCCGCTGTGCTAGGGAAGCCATATATCTGTCGACCCAAGGTATGTTCAGCTGTTGTGTTTCCTCAAAGTTAAGCTGTAGAGTACTGGTTGTCATTGGGGGGTCAGGAGTCTCAACAGAGGTCCTTTTAAAGTCTCCTAGGGGGGCAGCAGAAAAATAAAGTAACTAATTTCATTTGTCTATTATTGTTATCTTAGTGATGGAAGTACTTCTGTGGTGACTTTAGCTCGCAGCCCTACTCAGACCTAATCCTGCAGTATAGTCAGTGGCCAGGGTGTACAGAGGCAAACAGAAGAGAAAAGTCATCCTGAACTGCCACCCCGTCTCCTTTCCATCAAGTTTCAAGCAGGCCTGAGCAGCAGGCTGCTGGCAGAGCTTTCATACACTCGGAGCAGTCTGCCTCGTCTGTATTGATGAGTGAAAGAGGCCCAACGAATAAAAGGCCAGGTCTTCTAATCTCATTCCCCCAGCCATCCTGTCACTGCTTGACAACTAGGTTAAGATAATGCTGACAGATCCTCTTCCCTGGCTACCGTGCGTCCGCGAGCAGGGCGAAAGCCTACTGCTCAGGCCACACAAACACAAACCGGTGCCAACTTTAAATGGCATCAAGTCTCGGGTCAAGGCAAGTCTTCCTGATTTGTTTCCTCTGTAATTTTCAACAAAACCAACAGTGCTGTAACCTACTCTACAAAATGAACACAGTTATTTTATTATAAATTGCTTGCTGTTCTGCTTAAATGATCATATTCGACAGGTGATAAGCTTTTCGAACTGCACTAAAGAGCAACAGTTTCCTCTGTCTTTGTACATTTTTGCAAATATGTAATGACAATCCCAAAGTGCCAGTACTGTTAACAGTGCTGTTACTGAAACAAATGAACTGCATTAGTCTTCAAGCTATATACAATGTTTTCGCTGTTTGTGGATTTGTGGGTTAGGGTTAGAGTGGCAATTTCCAGTAAAAGTAATTTGCATAAAACCATATGTCTTTAACTGGGTGAGATTGTTGTTTGGAGATTAGCATGATTTACCATAAATGAAAAGAAGCACACACACCCTAATCTGCAACAGCAGGTGATGGCGAATTCAAACTGTGCATCATGTTCTTTGCATGATTTTCAAGCACATGTTGAGCTTTAATAGAAATCCATGCTTTCTAAAATTAGCCCGTCCTCTTTCTGCCAAGCTGTGAACTTGTCTTCTTTCGCTTGTGCACTCTTTTGTAATATGCGTGAATCAGACAAATTTAATATGCCTTGAAGAACGGGGAGGAAATATCTAAACCTTGTCCGCATGTGTCATCTCTATTCTGGATCAATAGAGTTCATTTTGTTTCCCGCTGCAGCTCGTGACTCTGTTCCTTTCTCCACGTCTATTTAAAGTCCCTTTTGGTTTCTCTGAAGCAGTGACTTTCTGGAGCTCTGGTGCTTGCCAAAAAAAGTAAATTGTGCCTTGTGATGCCATAGTTGAGCTAAATGGATCCATGTGGATTCAGTGCACAGCAGTGTGTGGGTGAAAAGTGCGGGAAAGTGCAGCGAGGTGCTCTCAGAGTTTGCTGTACTCCACCACCCTCCCACCAGCCGAATAAGCCGAGGCCGCCTGGAAAGTCTCCTCTTGGGGAACATGTGGGATTAATTTAGACATCCAGCCTCTCCCTCCATGGGTGTCTCCACCCTGTTTCCCCTCGTGTTGTTTTGCCAGAGTGAGACCATGACTGGTAATAAGTAGAAACAGAGCTCTATGTCTTAACACCCTCGGCTGGAGTGGCTTTCTGAGAGTGTGTAGCAAGCCGAGGCTCCCAGTGTTTACAAGAGTGGAGCAGTGTCCGTCTCCGGGACACAAAGGCAGATAGACTCTGTGATTATAAGGGCAGGTCTTCCGCATCTTTTCCACTTTTTGAAGTAAGTGGTTTTACAAGTCTGATGATGATGATGATGATGATGAGTGGGCACAGCAAACAAAGCCCCTACCCATTCATCTGTGCAGCAGAGTTCAACCATTGAACTACTGCAGACCAATGCAGATATCAACATTTTTGACTTAAAGCCACTGTGTAGAATTTTTATGTGATTCATAGAGCTTGTTTTGCTGTCTGCCCTGCTATTAGCAACTGTTTTTTTTTTTTCCCGGAGCAGGCAGCTATTTCCAGCCTAAAAGCTCAAAAACCCAACTGTATGCCACCTACAGTCACATCTGGCAACTAGCTGGTGAACATAATGGAGCATTTAGCAGCTAAAGAGTTAGATATTTCTCTCAGGAGTGGGTGCAGACCGAGTTAAAACGAGAAGTGAATATTGGACCTACATTCATTAGGTGGTCAGAAACACAGCTCCAAACAAATGTTAATGTTGCTCCCTATCTGCTGGATGTGTAAATAAGCAACTTTTTGCTAACAATTTTGCGAATGATGCTTTTACAGCTTGTTCAAAACACCAATGAATGCAGGTTTAAGTAAATAAGAATACTTTCAATTTGAAAAATTTTCTGGCAAATATGTATCTATCTAAATCTATATCGCTATACATATATTCTAAAACATAACACTCCAAGCCTATATTGGTCAGACCTATCCGTCTGATGTGCTGGTGTGAGGTGACGTTCTATAAATACAAGGGGTCTCTCTTGTCTTTGAAGCCATGGATCCTGGGGGCTCTAGCCAGTCTTGCCTCTATTAGACTTCTGCCCTGTCCCTTTGTAGTTGACTGTAGGGGCGACCTTATCCTGTCATGTCTGTCACATGCTATTATTTCACACTTGTCTGGACACTTTATGAATAGGCATCCGTTTAATATTAATATTCATTAGAGCTTGACCTGCAAAAGGCTATGTACTTATAGATAGAAATGCCCTTTTTTGTTCATAAACCTTTATGCAAATATACGCGGGCCTTAGCACCAGCCCCTGCAACAACACAGTTTTTACTGTTACTATTTTACTGTGACACTTTTTTGTAGCTTTATCTTCTCAGAAATGTTTTTTTCTCTCCAAAGGACCAACCCTGTTTTATACATTTAGTGATTCAGCGTGTCGTGCAATAGCTGCTGTTTGCCTTCCATCCAAGCCTCTCCTTTTTAGCTTTCACCCGCTCTCCATCGTCCTCTCTCCTCTGGCTCCAAAGCACATATGAAAAAGCAAATAGAGAAAGTAAACATCAGTGAAGCTTCACCATGAACCAGTTTGTAGGTGGGCAACTGGGCTCCAACCAGTGACTGTTGTCAAATGTCTATTGAAAGAATGGCATCATGCTTGACCGTAAGGATATTTTAAAATGGGCTAAATTCACAATGGACAAATGTATTCACCCCTTCAGTATTCAGCCCTTAGGCCTTCACCATTCTCTGTGGATTCCAGCTCCACCTGTTACAAAGTGTCTGATACCCCTTTTCCACCAGGCAGTTTGAGGGCTGGTTTGGAGCCGGTGCTTAATGTTGAACCCGTTCTCCATGTTTGGACAGCAAGAGAACCGGCTCTCGGCCAAGAAAAGTGATTCCAGAGCGGCATCAACACTTTGCTGGTCTAGAACCAAGAACCGTTCACGTCAGGGGCCTGGGACCAGGATTATCGTGACCAACCAAGACCAACTAAATCTTTGTGACCGCCATTGCGGTCCAGCGCTTCAGCATGGATATAAAATCGAAACAATAGTGGTCTGTACTGTAGGCTCGCGAAGCCAGGAGTAACAGTTGTGAAGATGATGATGATGATGATGATGATGATGATGATAATGTAGTCCACCATTGTTGTTGTGCTTGAAGTTGGCTCTAGCATTGCTGGGAAAGTGGTGACGTATTCAATGACGTAATGATGTGGCTCTCTAGCCCGTGTGAAAAGCAAACCGGTTCTTAGAAGGTTCGCAAGTTGAACCAACTGCAAACCGGCACTAGCACCAGCCCTGAACCAGACCTAGGATTGCATTGGTGGAAATGGGGTATTGGTGTCATATGTGCAGAGAAATATCTGCCACAGTTCATCTTGAAGCTGGTTTTAAAATGTCAGTGTGTGGACTCAATTTGAGCTTTTTGTTTGAGGTTCCAGGTAATCCAGTTATAATACTTGATGTGACTTTAATTTTAGTCCCAAGGATTGTTTTATTTAGCTATTTTTGCCTTTTCAAACCAGTAAAAGAGACCAGTTTATTCAGCTGTCTATTTCTTTCTGTAGTTTAGTGAATTAATACTCTTGATGGTGGGGAAGGAAGTTGTTGACCAAGTCTGTGACAGAGGCAGAACCTTCTGCCGGAGAGCAGCCAGCCAGCTCTAAGCTGTGGATTTCCTCCGCTTCACTGTTTTCTTTGGCCCAGCAACGTGCAAAATGCTGCAGAAAAGCCTGCAATTTTTGTGACCGTTATCCATGTCCAGCTGTTGAAGTTATAGTTGCTCTATCTTTGACTGGAAAACCAGGACAGGAAGTTCGACTTTGGATATATAAGTAGGGAATTCTTCATTTCTCACTCGTACTTCTTTGGAGACACGATCATCAGTGATACACATACAGAAACCACAGTAACTCACACAATTGAAACGATAACAAAGTTGCTCCCTGGCTCTATTAGTGTATGTACATAGCACTTTTTCACATTTCAGTGTGATATGGTTCAGTCAAGCACATTACTTGGGTGTCTGGATGTTTTTGTTAGGCAGTGTGCAGTGTGGTTCTGCAGCTCTCAGTATGCTTTGGCTTCTTCCTGCCTTATCTCTTTGCCTCTTGTCTTGGGGGAATTGACTGTTTGCTAAAGAGTGGTAAATCTGCCACCATAATCATTGTAAACAGCATATGTGCAGAGATTGGAAAGATCGACAGGCGTAGCAACTGTAACTAAGCGGGGCGGGGCTTAGTGAGCGTTCTGTTGGGTTGTCTGGAGGGCAGTGTGCCATGTAGTTGTGCAGCCTTAAGTGCTTTAAGTCCTATATTACTTGAAGTCCCAGGGAGGGAGCTTCATCCTGCTTTATCTCTTCCAGGGAGAGGATGTTTTCTGTTTGTTTTGTTTCTTTACTGGGGAATTTACTGGAATTGTCCATCTTGAGATATGGTACCTAGAGCCCGGCCTTTTCGGTGAAACAGTAGTTGTAAGCTCAGACTTCACACACTGACTGTACTGCACGGGCAAAATGTGCTCTGGCTGAAGTGCAAATTTTTCACCCTACCTGAAGCCAAATGAGTGATGAACTAAAACAGAGCCCTCAGTGCTGAGAGCACCATGGTTTCACAGCTGTGCCACCTCACTCCAAATATGGATCTTAGTCCGAGTCTTAATCCAACCCGCATACGGCTGTGATCTAATTTAGTGACCTGGCTGCTCCCTCTTAGCTCAGCAGCCTAAAACCATTTGATCAGAGCTGACCTGGGCAGCAGACGTGTTGGTCAAAGTCTGCTGCATAGCACCCCGCCCCCATCACTACTGCCCACCATGTGCGTTCTCGGCAGTGTGAATAATTGCTAAAGTCCTGATTAAACTTCTATGGAACTATCAGCCACCAAATTGAGGGATCAGCCAAATCCAGCTGATCCCTCAAATGGTTTTAATAGTATTCCCTCTTGACATCAGGGCCACGCTGCTTATGAAGGCAGGGGCGCCAACTGACACCTACGTTTTAATTTGTGGGATATGCGTTGTTAAAGTCACATAAAACGATGGCTCCAAAAACAAGTTTCAGTCAAATATTTACTCAGCTGAGTATCTCCTGTTTTCTCTCTCTGACAGAAACTCTACTTCAGTGCCACTTTACCCACAGAAGTTCAATAATGCAGCAGTCATAATGCCTCTTTATTCCCATGAGGACACTGGCTTTTAGCATCACTGAAAATCAGCCAGGATAACCTGTGAATATCAATTAGTTTCTTTTATCGATCATTATACAAGGCCATGCCCAGCTCTGTACTCTGCCTTAATTCATTTTTCATTCCGGTCTTGCACATCCCCCTCTGCCATGTGTTTGTGAAGGTGGCGGCTAGTGTCAGTTCAGATTTCTCTGCCAGCCACATTCACCTCTCTGGAAGTTTTAATCTGCCATGGTCTAAGTGAAGAGCAGGAGGCTGCAGTTAGGTTGGCTTCACAGTGACAGGAGCTTCACAAACACCTGCGATGAGTGTATTCATCATGTCTGTCGATGGCGACGCGGTGATTGAGTGTCTGCGTTCAGTTTGTGACAAGGGAAAATGTCAGAGGAGATGCATATGTTTATATCTTCTCACTGTGGCAGGTTAAAGCTCCCCTGATGCGTGCCTGTGGGTTTAACCTGCCTTGCACAATATATATCGTGCCCCATGTTAATGAAATCCGAGCTTATCTGCTTCGAGCTCCGGCGTTCCTCGTTCCTAAGCATATTTCTGCCTGCACTAATGCGCTGGGTGCTGCAAATTGAGAAGTTTCCCCTGAGAATGTGCGCAGAATGTTATTAGTGAGTCAGAGGTCTTCCCTGGAGACTTCTGTCACATTTTACTTTCAGAACAAAGTTTTCTTTCCTGATTGAAGGAGAATTTCTGGTTCTCAGATGTACTTCTGGAAGTACTTAAAAAGTTTTATTGCAAACAGTTTTTAATTTAAGTTTTTTTAATTACAACAGCATTGCAGTATTACTTTCACAAGTTTGACCTGTTTCTTGCATATATCTCTATTTCTGAACATTTTCTTGAGTAAAAAATAAATTGTATTTTTCCAATGTGATGACGCTAACTGTAATGTGCGCAATAAAAATATACATTAATTACATTAGTTATAGTGTGCATGCACAATTGACTGTGTGTTTGGTTGGGCTTTGAATTGGCATTACTGTATTCGGGGATATTATAGGAGTGCAGGAACTGCTGGAGGGATGACCCACCAGGGAGCCATAACTCCCATCAACAACGTTGTGACAGATTTGATTGAAAGCCCCAATGAATAGTTTCCTGAAATTGGAGGAGGAAGAGGAGGAGCTGGAATCACAAAGAAACTGCTGAGTGGTCAGAAACTACACCTGGCTCTGGGAAGCACCAACAACATCAACAATTGTTCAGGATAGTGCAAAAGTAGCAACGATACAGCTGTCTCAACCCCCTCAGCTAAGTAAAGACCCAAAGGAGCCCTTACGCAAGTGTGGCTCAAATGTCAAGTTTCAGCCTGAACCCTCAGAAAAAAGAAAAAAAAACGTCCGCTCAGCTCTGGCTGTGACGGGCGAGGAGTCGGTGGTGTTGTGTCTGGAGCGGCTGACAAAGGGCTCGTGCCTCAGCAGGAGATGACAGGCAGTGTGACGGCAGCTGCCCGTGCAGCCTGCTTTCAGGTGGCGTGGGTTGAGGTGTGGTGGCAGCTGGAACAGGAGAGCGCCGGTGCAGATATGCGGGGCTGAGGCTAAAGAGGAGAAAACAGAAAAAAACAACAACATGCCTCCGTGCCTCAGCCTCCTTCTTCTACTGTGCATTCCCACAAAATTATATTTTTAGACCATCACTGATATAAATCAGAGCATCTGTCTCACGGTTTCAGGAGCCTGTCATGATGTTAGTCATGTTGACTTTAACAGATGTGTCTGTCGCTACTGTTTGTAAAATCTTAGAAATGCATAATTTGTTATGGTAACAAGCTGAAAGAGACTTTTCACATGGTAGAAAAATACAGTCCTTTAGTGTACTTTAAGATAAATGTACAAAACTGAGCACTACTACTTGTCTAACATGTCAGAAGTGCGATAAATGGATCTCAAAACATGAACATGTACAAATACCTTTTTTCCCTACTGATATGTTACATTTTGGTAGGATTTTGGATTTAGCTTAATTGTATTAATTATGTGTAATTTCATGCCAGAAAAATTCAGGCATTCAGTGCACTCACATAATTAAATTCTTGTCAGGGAGGAAAAGCTCCTGAAATGGCGTTTCCACCACATGAAATCCATGCTCTGTTAATTTAAAGGACAAGAATAGCAACATATTTATACATAGTTTAACTGTACGGTGGCAAATCAGCACACTACAGTCAATTGGAAAAGGGGGATAGCTTCCCAGAGACTACTAGCGTTGCACTGATAAAATATGCCGTGTATGAAATCATATATGCTGTATCACGTAAGTCACATCAGGTCTGTCTTTCAGTGACTGGACAAAATCCAATTTTCAACCAAGTACTGCTATCAGCACTGTATGTTGGTAGACATCAGAGTGACATTAGCTCGGCCTGCAGGCTACCATGTGAACCAGGCGACTTGAAGCCAAGTGGCAGCAGAGAAACAGGTCGGTGCTGCTAATAGACTCTCCGGGTCACCCTCCGGGTCACGTCCTCCCATCAGCACCCCAGCTTGGCATGACCTCGCACCTCGTAGACACATAGATTTACAAAGACAAAAAACACTTGGCGCTGTGCAAAAGACTTTGATCGCTTTAGACATTAAAGACCTGATCAGACTTTTTTAGTTTCACATAGCCTGCAAACTCTTAAGTGCGAGAACAACCGTGATTTGCAAGGACATTAAGCATGGCTGCAGGGCAAGGGCTGTGTACCGTGACCCCTCCGCACTTCTACGCGTTTCATTAGTATAATCACTTCTCCGTGGCTCACGGGGTCAATACTCAATGTGACATGGCCTGTGGGTTAGCGGAAGCAGTCAGACATGTGATACCGTCTGCCAGAGTTGTGTTTAGAGCCAGTGTTTGCAGACATGTGGTTCTGCCCCGAGAGCGGCGTCGACCAGGAGGGAGGCTGCTGGTGCTGCCAACACATTTCTCAGGCCGCGTCGAGGTGATGCCTCGTGGTGCGCTTCATGAAGCACAGGCGGAATGAGCTGGGGTATTGATCTTCCCTCTCATGGGTTATGCATGAAGCAGGAGCTAATTATTTTCTGATATAATCTGAGACTATACAATGGAGGAAGTCTGGGTTCAGGCCAGTAGCATGCACACTTGAGGTAGAGTTGATGACTGAGATAAATTGATATTCTCTGATTAAATTTATAAGATCTTGTGAGGTAATCAGTGAAACAGCACAGAAATTAACAAGTAGAAAATATTAAAGCCGAATAATCAATATGTTTATATTAACAATGGGTTAATTGACTACCAGTAACTGCCTGTCGCTCTTATGAAGAGCCCATTGAGCAGTATTACCTGACTCTGCACTTCCCTTCAGCCCTATAGTGCACTTTAGCACCTTTCAGCTCATTGTTTTGGTTTTACGTGCCACAACTTTATTGCTTTGGTTCATTCTGATCTCCCATTAACCTTGTTCCCAGGCTCTACAAGCAGCTGTTTTTAGTGTCAGTGTTTCAGCATTCTGTAATTGACATTTAATTTGTTTGTAGATTAATAAGGGGATGAGATTAGCTGGATGCAGAGAGGTGCACAGAGCTTTCGCACATTCCCTGTAGCCCAGAGGAACCACTTCACCCCTCTGTGTCAGGCCTTCGTCTCACCTGCGAGGCTTTCTGCCACCGTCTCGTCAATCTGTGCACATTTTATGGTCACTTCTCCGGGTGCACATCATCTGTCAAACACTGTTCCATAAAGTGACGTGTCCTCAGCTGCTTCACGTGCCTCCAAGGGGGGAGCAAAAGTGAAGTTTTAGTGTGGAAGCGCAACAAAATGTTTTTGTTAAAGCCTGTAATATCAGTGTATTAGCAAACCAGTGTAGAGGTCTAAGCATATGAGAGTCATTTTGTCTCACACACTTGCGGAGCAACAGGGCTGCTGTTGTCCTTATCTGCCCTGCATACAGACCCTTAATGCATGATAAGTGTGTTTACTGCTCAATCGTTAGCAGTGTGTGTTACTGCTTTACATTCAGTGTGTGTGTCAGAGCGACAGGGGCTGCCATTCAAGCACTTCACTGTGCTCATTTACAATCTGCTCTCCACATTGCCAGGCTAAGTGGTGACTGAGTGAGGCCTATTTTTAACTACCCCCTGTAACTGGAGCACAGCACTCTCTCATTGAAATGGATAACGGGGCTTAAAGGCAGGTAGTTGTCAATCAGCAACTATGATCGGGTAGTTGTAGTTCATTTCCCAGCTTCTTTTTCCACCTCTCAAAAAGAAATGCTTTATTTAAAACAACAGAGTGGCCGTTCTGGAATCTGCGCTTTATTATAAATGTTGCTTCTGGGAGCATTTAGGAGTTTAACTGGGCTGTTAGACTCAGGGATCTCAGAAGCTTTTTGGGTGCGCTAGGCTGGCCGCCTGCCAGACCTTATCTTCAGACCATATCCAGAGGACATTTTTATCACCCTCCCGTGTGCAAACCCAAGGGCCCGACACGGCCTGGGCAGTTCACTGAGCAAACAGCCCTCATGCACTTTTTATCTTTCTCCACTTGAACATTTCATTCAAATACACCAGCAGTTATGAGAAAGTGCAAACATGAATAAATCTTCAGCATCTTAATAGAGACGTTCACTTCTCAGCGATATCACAAACTGTTATATCTCATATTCTCAGGGTTCTTCTTTGCATAAGGTCTGAACACCAGGTGATCATCAGTCGACTCGTAGTGCCTGGCCTGTGGCTGTGACCTGTCTGTCTCCACTGGGTACGAATGGAACAGATGGGCCTGGGGCTTAAGTGGGGAAGTGACACTGCTGATGACACCTGTGCACCACGAGTGCGCTTCGTGCTCCTGACGCTGCGTGTGCCCAGATACACACACACACACACACACACACCCACACACACACACTGATCTCGTAATGTAGGCTGAGGTCGGATCAGTCTCAGCCAGATGGGCATCATTAGTCGACATGACTGTATGTGTAAAATGCAGGTGTTTTGCACCAAACAGAAGTCACAGAGTATAGGTGACGTGTCATCTCTGCATATTTATCCTGTTGACTTTGCATCTTCAGCAGGGACAATGGCAGAATATTAACACAGCGATTTGATTTCTCTTTCATATGCTAGTGCCATCCTAGCACAATTCAACTTGTGTTTTCATGTTGATTCTAAATATATAAGTCTGGTGGTATTCGTCTATTTGTCTTAGTGGCCAAAATTCCCATAAAAAGATCAAAATCACTGTGACTCAGCCCAGAGCCGATTGCTTACAAATCTTTAAAAACCACCCACAAATATACAGTATAGTTTCATTTTTCAAAGGCTTCTTCTTCGATCTTGTATTGATTAATGTGAATGTGCTTGATGCTGTATTAATTTATAACAACAAGCTGAGGTTGTCAAAATCAACTTTGAGGGAACATTTCTGAAAACCTCTTTAAACTTGGCTCACTGTTTCTATCAGTCTGTTATAACCCTCATCTTTGCTGAGTCATGGTGGACTGTGCTGAAAATACCAGTAGCTATGTTATCGATTCTGGGACGCTGAGGCGGTAGCTTGTCAAATAAAGACATTTCAATGTTAGAAAGCTGTGACACAGCACAGTTTGAATCTGTCTGAATAATGCAGACTTCCTCTTTAGCCTATAATGGAGATCAGACCTCTGTTCTCCTCTTACATCTGCTACGTTTCTGAGGAAATGAGTGTCTTAGCAGGACTCTGTTGCTCGGGTGCTGCCAGTCTCTTCGATGCCAGGGCCTAATGAGGCTTGCATTATGCCACAGCTGGCAGAGGCCCGGACCCCAACACCGGATACTGAGTCAGGAGATGAGGATCACGGGTCTGCTGGAGGCTTGTCTCCTCCTAGAGCCCACCGTCCAGGCCCACCCACACACCTGTCCCCATCCCTGTCCCTGTCCCTGTCCATGTGCATGGAAATCTATTTGGATGGAATTGTTTACTATGATTTAGAGCTGGAAACAGTATACACATGTCCATCACATCAAAATATGTGAAATATGTGTATTGAAGTACAATTCTATACTGAAAAGTTAAACTAAGTTTAAAAAAAAAGTCTTAACTCAAGGTCCACTTACTAGCTTTATTCTGAGTATTTATGTGGTTGAAAGTGGACCTTGACTTAATACGTTCCATGATCAAGAATTAACTTTTTACACTCACACTTTTTTAGATACATTTTTTTTTTAGGTCTTTTTGGGCACTTGTTATGGCACAATAGTGTTTCCATACATGCCCAGTACAGTACACCAGGTGTAGCACAGAGAGTGCCAGCCAACGGAGCCCTGTGGGAGGCTTGTGTCCAGCCTGAGAGGCACAGCCATACAGGATATCACTGCTGATGCTCACACTCCCACACACACCTGCCCCGAGTCATGCTTATACACTTAGACACACACACACACAGCTCAGAGTGGCTGGTTATCACGTATAAACTGAGTCTCCTGGAAAAACAGAGGCAGCTGGAGAAAACTGGACACTGCTTTGTTAAGCAGGGTTGAACATTAAAATGCAGCAGGTTGTTGTAACATTTTGTACCGTACTTCACTGCATGAATAAGATAATTTGAAAAAAAAAATAAAACCTTAAAGCAGCGTATAGCTGGACTGATAACCTTTGTTGCTGCCACATAACAGATTTTTTTTCTAAAGCCACATGCTAACCCATTTTAAAATAATGATATTGGATGGATTTCAAATCATTTATTGGGTCTTTAGCACTCTTGGCAAATGGGAGGACTTTTAACCTGCAGGTATCACTACCTTCTTGTTAATCCACTGCTTTTGATTCCATAATGCAGATTGACACTTGCTTTCATGGGTTTGTAATGAATTATTTTTGTAGGTAGTGTGTGTCGGCGCCTTTGAGAAGCTCTGGTTATGCTCTGGTCACCTGGTTGAACACCACCTCTCCATATTTGCAAGACTTGGACACCAGCTTAATCGCTTTTTCCCATTCTTTTGTGAAGTCAACCTTTTCGGCATGAAATTGTCGCAGTCATTATGCGAGTGTCAGCAGGCTGGGAACGGTGGCGTGGGGTATTTTATGAGATTGACCCCGCAGGGCAGAGGTCAGCTGTGAGGTACACAGAGAAGCAGAGTCAGCGTTAAGAAGAAACACGACATACTGCTCGCTTTGCGCCTAACTCCAAACATAGGCATTTCGACACAAAGATGCAAAGACATGTCTCCCACTGCGAGACCTAACAGCTTGAATAGACAGAACAAACATGCACAGGAGTTTACCAAACAAGCTGTTCTCACACAATGCAGGGGCAAGCCGGGGGCAAGGTGCTTAACTAAGGCTTTCGCTTGTTATGGCTTTTTTGGCTATGCAGCTGTGTGTGTGTGTGTGTGTGTGTGTGTGTGTGTGCGTGTGCGTGTGCGTGTGCGTGTGTGCGTGTGCATGTGTGTGTGTGCGTGTGTGAGAACTGTCACCTGTCACAGCTATAAAAGGTGTGAAGTCATGGCAGGGTGAGAGTAAATGCAAGGCCTAGTTTTCCCTGACTAATCCCTGCAGGATGGGACGCCCACATAATCACAGCGCACTGATTACGTTCCTATTACTGCCCGTTGTATCAGCACATTCTGCTGCTTTATATAATATTATCTGCTGTTTAATGGACGCTCTTATGTGAAGCACATTTCTGGAGCCACCCATCCCAAATATGAAGGCACTCTCCCGGTGCTGTAATGTACTGCTTTTATCCAAAGTGCCTTCATTAGAGGGCATACATATTTAGTATGGATGGCTTCGGGAATAATGGAAACACTATCTTTGGCAGCATTAAAGCAGTGCAAAATCAACCCACCTAAAGTTAGTTTGCAGCATTTCAACTGGTGAGGCTCCAGTCCAGTTTTACCTTGTTGCTGGGCTATCAGGGTCTAAGGAGGGCGTAGCTCACCAACCATTTAATCTACCACTGCATCTAGTGTGTGTGAACTTCCCATTATACTGAGGAGCAACTGGAGCCAGTTTCAGCAGCTGTTGAATCCTGGCTTAATACAGACAACCAACATGTCTAAAAGGGGCGAGAACAAGGGCATAAGTAGAAAACAGTATGCATGCTGTACAACGGTTTAATTTAGTTTAGAAAACTATAAATATCTAAATTGCACCCCAACCATGGATGCAATATTTCACCTGACTAATAAGGCTACCACATCTTATTTAAATGTGTATTGTGAAATTTTTCATTTAATGTTACTCATAAACTGGTGCAACCCAGTCCTAAACCCTCAACCCTGGCAGTGTTTGCTCTACTCATTCACCTTAAAAATTATGTAGGGGTCTTTTGGCTTCTTCGGTATGCTTGATATAATGATACCTCTTCCATGACTGCAGCAGCAGATCACTCCAATACACAAGAGTGCGTATGCTGCAATGTGTCGCCTGCATCTAAATAATTTTTTGTTGAACTGAGTCACACAACTAAATCAGTCAGTGTTTCTACTGTATCTGCTGTTGGAGGTTGAATGTGATATCATGGACAGCACCCAATCAAATATGTCCGGGCCCCTGGACTTGCTCTGATACACCATGTAATTAAACGCAATGAAAGCATCTTGTAGAAGTGTTGTCTGAAAGGGCTACACGGTGCACCTGAATGTGTGAGATTACTTATTGTTAAAAGGCACTACTACAGTAGTCTGACTGAAATAGAACAAGTTCCTCTTACATTTGGCAGCTATAAATATTTTACAGCCTTCAATGGAAAACTCTTTTTCTCTTTGTTCTGCACAATTGCAACAAGACCAGGCTCTCTGTTAGATGGGGAGACGGCTGTGATGAAGGGAGTACTGCAAATTTTGGTTTATAGTCACGAGTTGACGGGTCATTCTAATGTTAGATTGGTAGCAGGAGACAGAGGGTGGGGAATCCAAAGCCTGTCCTGTTGTTTCCTCCACCACCTCTGAAAAGTAATTTGCTATGCTCGGTTATGCGAGGACGGCCGGTGTCACTGTGTGAGGAGATGGATAGCTGTAGAGGATGGCGTCCAATAATCTACATAAATCACACATGAATAATGTTTGAGTTGATGCTGATGGGTGATTAAGATAAATGTAGGGTGTTGGAGTCCAGCGTTGTCTGCAAAAAATATTATTTTTAATCAGCCTGACTGAAATAATCCCATTAGGGTTCAATTGTGTTACAAAGGTTAAACAGAAATTTTGACCATTTTCAACTCTGCTTTGTTGGCAGTGTGGAAAAGCCTTGGAACAGCGATAATGGGGCACTAAAAACTGATTTTTAAGACAAAGGGTAGTATGAGCCTGTTATATCACAAGCAAAGCCGCCTAACCTACTTCTTTAAAAGTCAAATGTTCGTCCTTTGTGTATTAATTACTCAGAAATGGTGCTGCTGGCTTTCACAGTCTCTTGTTTTTGTGGAAAAATGTGTCACATTATTTGCCGCACTCCTCCAGTCAAAATGTCACGACGCTAGTTCACTGTAGAGTGAGTGGGACATTTGAGTTGAACTCCTACTTGTTTCAGTGCCGGACAAATGTGCACCCGCCCTCTGCCATCAAAGCCTGAGTGTGTCGGTAGGTGGAAGAGAGGAGAGGAAGATGAGGCAAGAGACATTTTGTGTTTTCCTAAAAGCTGCCAGTAATCAGAAAGGCTGCTTGTACCAGAGCTCCGCACTGTAGCTGTTCATTACCTGCAGCAATTGTTGCCACAGGCACTATGTTAATACCTTGTGTTGATTCTCTTGGTTGTAACGCTGCATCCATAATAACACGAGGGAGGCAAAAAATCTAAAGAGTCAACACCAGATCCAGGCTCCTCTGGTGCAAATGGGGGCGATGTTTCTGAGTTTTTGAAAAAGTTTCCAACTAGCCTGTGCTCAAAGAGCAATCACTGAATTTCAAGACAAAGCTGAACCCTTAACCTCCAGCCTTGAAGTCACTCTGATTGTAATTCTCAGTTAAACATCTTCAAAGACATAGAAGCGGCTGTGTGTAAAGTAGTAGTACTGGTGGTGGACCTCCCACCCATGCCGTCCCAGGAGCCTCTTTCTCCTACCTGCTGCTGGGCTGTCATATTTTCCACTGTGGGTTGAAGCAACAGACCATCCAGGCCCAATAGAGCCTCCATTCATTCATCGAACCAAGGGAGGGTGGTGGAGGCTGCACCCAGTAACGGCTGCTGTTCTCTTCTCCTCGTGAATAGGTGTGAATGTAAAAGGGTCTGACTCATGAACTGTTCGTTTTATTCATGACTCAGGAGAGACCAGCGCTGGTTGTATCCAGACTCCAGGGAGGTTATGCAGAATGTTAAAGAGAGGCTGCATTGTTGCGTGGAGAGAGACAGCCTTTGCTCTGTCTGTCTTTTTTAATGAGATCCTTCATTCACCTACTTGTATTTACTGTAAAGCCTTCCTGACAGTTAGTGTGAAATGCACTGCTGAGCGAGGTGTTGCTCTACTGACGATATCAAATAAAAGAAAAAAACTAAGAGAATCTCACACTGCTGATCCAGTATGCACCAGCGTGTGAATCAAAATTAGCTTTTTTCTGATCACATTCCCGGTGTTACAAATTGCCTTCATGCATATGTGATTTTGGCCCTGCACCCTTTGCCCGCCTCTCACTGTATGATTAATGGTTCAGGGATGAGATGAGTGCCTGTAGCTGACAGTGGAACAATTAATACCTCACTCTGCTGCTTTTCTCTGCAGACAGAATGAGACTGAGCCCCCATCACCACCACCCCACCCCTCAGATACTGTCAGAAAACTGCTGAACGCAACGACACACACCCAGTAAACACGAGAAGTAAACCTCTAATTAAATCTTCTTTTGGCTGGAAAGTGGGAATGCTCTTTCAACAGTGTTTCTATTAAACAGTCCAGCCAGATAGCGGAAACAGATAAAGAAAACTACTGTTTCAAATGCCCACAATCACATGATTGACAGAGATGGTTTGTTAAGAGCCAGTAGCACCCCCTAACACACACAAACACAGACACCCTACCACCAGCTCTCTTAGTCTGCCACTTGCAAGAACTGAATCTCTTCGTAATTTTTACATTCACTGAAAAGCTGCATTACATTGGCAGAAGCAATTTTTACATATTTATTTATTTATTTTTGTACCTATAAAGACATTTATTTTAATACCCCCATCGGTATTCCACAACTTTGCAACTCTTGCTATAAATCTGACATGAAGTCAAAAGCTCAGCCTTCCCCAGGGAAGCGATATTTGACTTCAAGGAATCCCTTTGCTGATTCAATCTCCTTAAATCTGATGGAAAATGAATTGAATTCTTGCATGTCCTGCCAGAAGAGAGGTGGCTGGAGTCAGATAAAATGTTTGGCTCTTGCTGCAACATTTAAGGCAGTAAGCTGACACTCTTACTGAGAGGAAACTACAGTGTTCAGCTCCTATATGTCAAGTAAACTTTATTTTAACAACTAGAAATATCAGAGGAAGATGGGGAGGAGGGATGCGATTTCAAGTGGTAGATGATGTCATAAGGGTTCGCTGACAGGATGAGGAGCTTTTAGAGACATTCTTTGCTTTCTATGAAGTAGGGGAAAAAGCAAAGAAAGGTGGAGTCATGGCTGGGTTACTGCAGGGAAGAGGGAGCTAGTGAAGTGCTGGAAGTAGCAGAGCAGAGTACAGAGAGTCCAGGGTTTGAACTTTTATTCACTGAAGAAAAATGGAAAAAGAAAAAAATCTCATTCATTGGCGCCTGCATATGCCTGACCTTATGCCTGCCAAGACCAGGGGAGTAAGTAAAGGGTTTTGGCCTAGAGAATGATTTATTTGGACGGAGGATCAGAAAAAAATGCCCTCTGCATCTTGTTGCATCAAAATCGGTCGTGTGAAACAGCTCAGTGTGTTTTAGTTAACAGAGAGGAGAACCCAACTCTACTCATATTTGTTCTTTGTTCTGGTAGGAAACCTTTCTTTGATTCCTTAAAAAAAAAAAAAAAATCTTTGAACCTGTCATGGGACAGACTGGTGGTGTCAGGCCTGATGTAGTAGTCACAATGGGTGCGCTGTTCGGTCTGAGGCCTGGTGGGCAGAGCGGCGTGGATCTGGCTCATCATTCACTGGTAATGTTGCAAGAGGGCAGGACTCAGGTTACATGTTGATACAAACCGGAGCAGAGCAAAGTGTTGTCCACGCAGGCCAGTCAGCTGAGTTTCAGATGTTAGAAACTGTCTGCATGAAGTCATTGTGACTAGACATGAATTCATGGGCAGCACAGAATATTGGCTGAAGAAATATGGCTAATGCATGCCAGATTAACTCCAGCTCATTTAGTCTTTTATTGCCTTGTTCTACTGTTATTATATTTTCACAGAATGTTGACTAGGCAAATTAACATGCTTGGATTTAATTGTCATTTGACTATCGATCTATTTTATTTTATAAATCATCCCCAGGAGAGAAGCAAATATGCAAAGGTACACTTATTTCTCATTTGCAGAGTCCCATTTAAATAATGTGTGATAGGATCATGAGTGTCTACTTTATATTTTTGCCCCATCTTTACTCTCTCTCTCTCTCTCTCTCTCTATCTATCTATCTATCTATCTATCTATCTATCTATCTATTTGTCAACATGTTTCCTATTTCAGCAGACAGACATGACGATAATCAACACTGTTGATATTGGATTGCACAGTTAAATGGATAAGACTGTGTGTCAGGAGTCAACAATGTCCCAGTTATAAGTCCATAACAAATTATTTTATATTATTTGTACCAAGAGACAGAACAGCACTCTATTTTAAAAGCATAAGGGTCTATGTTGGATGGGTGATGTTGTTTCAGGTCCTTGTGAGATGATGAAATACATATTCTGTATATGGCACAGCAAAGTTCATCCTCATATTCTCGCAAAAGAACCATGCTGCTTTTGTGGAGCAGTGTAAACGCTGGCAGAAGAGGGTTAAATATAAGCGGATAGTGAAACACAGCTAATAAGCTACGATAGTGTCCTCACTTCTGGACTTTCCGGTTCTCCGTTCCTATTAAGGTCAGCACTGTCAAGACTATTTACAATTGATCAACACTACAAATTCTCCTGTGAGAGTTAACCAGAGTTGAACCTGATGCAAATAATTTGCATGAGTTTAATTTTTCCAGTGAAATTCAGTGATTTCATCTCAAAATTCCAACATTTAAATGCTTTTGTGACTGGGCCTCAAGAGTGAAAACAAGATTGTGTTCTCATCCTCTGAGACACATTATGTTAAATGGAATATTAAGCAAAATTAATTTTTTGGTATTATCATACTTCCTGACTTGTGAACTCAGAAGCACTAATTACAGCCGTGTGTATCTGTCTGTGTGAGGTATATCAAAGAGTCACTCGGTGAATCCACTGGTTTGCTCCTCACCCTCAGGTGGGAGAAGTCTCACCACACCCGTTGATACCCAATGACAGTTTGTCCACTCTTTCATATCCCACCCGGAGCATCACGCCACTGCTCTGTCTGTTTCCTCTCCGCCTGGCTATCTGTCTCTCCGTTGTCTCTCAGCTGACGTTTGCAGGACTTCTGTGTCATGGAGATTCAGCACCAGGAGAAAGAGTGTGAACACAAAGTGCTGAGTGTTTCTCTGCCAAGTCATGGAGCCAGACACTCTTCCTCACTGATAAGATCCAGTTATTTGGATCTCAGAGTGAATCTTCAGCCCCAGGGATGTTGGGATGGGTTTGGCTTTAATTGGACCCAACTTTTCCCTCCCAGATGGTTCTTTTAAGTGTTAGACACACAGTTTAAAGGATGATTTTATTAACTGCACCTCACAGAACCATGAGTGCAAACAGCCTCAGCCTTAATGGAACTATATAGTATGTTAACACTTATTTGCCTTGTATTAAATATGTGATATGTATCATGAATGACCACAGATATTAACAGTATTGTAGCAGTCCAAAAGGACAGTACAGTTAAACCTAAGTCGTCACTATGCGCCGTTCTGTTTTTCATGGTGAACGCATCAGGTCAGGCCACAAAAAGAGAACAAGGGCTTTTAAGAAAGCCAGGAACACTGTCCCACACTCAGATACCCCCGGCCTTTTCCTTCTTTTTTTGTATGTTACAGAGCCGGCACAACCCTTGCATGTCGCATTGTGTCCGCAACAAAAGCCAAGACTGCACAGGCCGAACGAAATTCATATTTAGAAAGGTCGTGATTGTGCCTGTGTGAATAGCTGGCTCCCCAGACTAGCCCCAGGGGCCTGTCAACCTTATTCCCCCTTTAACAAAAAAATGCATTTGGACTGCTACAATAGAATTTATGTCTACTTGCTGTCCAGTTCCTCCACCCACTTACAGCGATAGGAGTGGAGGGATTACTCTTCCTGCATTTTCCAAGGCTGAATCCAGACCCCACTGGTTCTTAGGAGAAATTGTTTTCATTACAGCTTTTTAAACAGAGCCCTGAGCCATTCTGTCAGCATGATAGGGGAAACTTGGTGGTATTGAAAACGAGACAAATTGGTTTCTGGCCCAGGGGGAAATTATAATTAGCAGAGCTCAAACTCAGCTGCTTTCATGAGAGCTTTAGTTTGCCGGGCTGTGCTTTTGCCATGACGATCCTGTACTCAAAGGGTGCGACCAATCCGTCTGGTGGCTGCTGTCAAAGCCAGACTTGCACCATATTGTCCATATTGTCACTCAGTGTGTCTGCCAGGTGTTGCACTACCAGACGGGCCTCTCAGTTTTTCAAGAGGCCTTGAGGTCAAAGAAAACAGGAGAGTCTAAAGTAAATCTTGTAACCTCCTTCTCTCTGTCCACTCCTTCCTCTTCCTCTGATTCTAATCCTTTTCTTGCCGTCCATGTTGCCTAAGACCTCAGTCTGGGATCAAGGAAATCTCTTTGCTGACCAGATTGTTAATGACTCAACTTTGTACAATAGGAGTAGAAGTGCAGATAGTGCAGAATGATACAACTGATAAAAACTCTGCCCATTCAAAAATACTCTGACAATATCCTCTCCTTCTTTAACTGCTCAGCTGGAAAATAAACACCTTGTTCTATTCCTGACATACAGACTGGGACACTCTGGAGCCACCAAGCTGCTTATTAACAAAGTCCAGCTTTGAATAAGGCTTAAATTGGCTTCTGGATGCTCTGTCCTTATCACTATGGCGACTCTTAGTCTTAATATATGTTTAAAATCCTGATCTATATTTATGCTATGCTATGTCTATTTTCATTTTGAAAAAGTTAACACTATGTGATTTTCCTTACATGCAGTCTTTATTTCACAAGGAGCACAACAGAAATATACCTGAAGTTGTGTTTCAGTGATTTGATTAATGCCTAACACAATAGTTTTATGTTTAGCAAACAAGTTGAGTATGCATCCAGCAGACACAGAGTAACATTAGCACTTATTTGATATCATGTTTCTGGCCACCTGAAGAATGTAAGCCCAATATTCATTCTACTTTTAGCTCTGTTTTGGTCTCCACCAACTTCTGAGGGAAATTTCTGGCAGTTTAGTTGCTAAATGCTCTACTACCTTCTGCAGCTAGTTGCTAACTTTGTCTTTCTGTTGTTTTGTGCTGTTTAAGCTGGAAACGAGGTGAATGAGAGTGGTGAGACTGAACCTAAACCTTAAAGTTGCAGGACAGAAAATCAAAACAAAGACAGACGCTAAAATGCTCAGTAGAGCTTAAGTTTGGACTTTAATTCTCTGTGGGTTCATCACCCTTTCACATTACACGTAGTCAATTAATCCGTTGTTATTATACAAATATTTGTTAATTCAGACTGCTCCACAGCTGTTGCATGTAGTCATGTTTCTTCTACCACGTGTGTAGATGACTTGACTCTCAGGAACATATTAAATTGAATGAGATGTGCAAATTCACCATTGTATTTGAAAATAATATGCTCAGGGGGAAGGGCGGTGAAAGCTTTGGTTTCTTAAGTGGTTTTCCTCATGCAGATTTCCACAGCTCATTCAGGACTCAATGCTTTTGTTTTTCTGCCCACAATTCAGGAAAGGCAGAAATAGGGAAGAAAAATAAGGAAAAAACACATACAGTAGAGAGTGGGAGAGGAGAAAGAGGGTTGGGATTCCAATGGGTGGATTGGAGAGGATTTGGTCCTTTAAATAGAAGCACCTGTTCATCTGGGATTAGTAGGAAGCAGAGCTCTATTTTGGTTCAGTAGGGATGTTTGGCCATCACGCCCTGGGTCCTAATGTGTTCCTGGGTGTGAGGCAGATTCCTGGTGCTCTCATTTGGTGTGTGAAGATGCCTGGACCAACTGGGGGAAGCTCTTTCCTTCATCAGCAAATGCCATTAAGATGCTTCTGAGTAAAACACTTGCTGATCACTGGCTAACAACACCTCCCAGATGCAAATGTTTACATAATTGCATTAATTGCAAGTGCAACCGTGCCGAAAAAGTATAAATAATCTGGATGAATGCAGGTTCAATTGAGGGATGTGACTGACCTTACAGGGGCTGTAAGGTGTTGTGATAATGAGACAGGTTGAAAGGCTGGGATGGTGTTGGTGAGTGCAGATCACAAAATCACAACAGGTGACAATGAGGTCAAATGCTGTGTGAACACTGGCATGAGCAAAATAGTGCTTGAAGTCACACTGGTGCTGTTCATGATATACTTATGAATAGATTAGATCCAGCTGTGAAAAGTTGACACCCGGCATAAACATGCATTTCAAATGTGATCAGGTCTAGCTTTCCAGCTTACAGTTGATTTTGTCTGCAGGAAGAAAGTGGCCATCGACCTGGCTAAAAATGAACGCAACAGTACCACATTTTGGGAAATAAGCTTATTCACTTTCTTGCCGAGAGTAAAATGAAAAGATTGTCACTCTCATGACTGTACAGTAAATATTAAGCTCAAGCCAGTTAGTGTAGCTAAGCTTAGCTTAGCATACAGACTGGAAACAGCTCAGTCCTAAGGTAACCAAATACTGTACTATACCTACTAGCACCATAAAGCTCACCAATTACAATGTTGTATCTTGTTTGTTAATCGGTACAAAAAAATTGTCATTACAGTCATCTAACTCTCAGCAAGAAAACGCTTTTCCAAAATGTCAAACTATTCCTTTAAGCCCTTGAGGAAGTTAGTGTTTTATTTTTTCTTCTATTGTTTGGCTTGCTGATGATTTTGAGCTTCCACCTTTCACCCATGGTGGCTTCCTTAATTCAGCTCATCAAGGCCTCCTCCCCTCTGGACGAATAGGGATTTTCTGGTTTCAGTATTATTTGGAAAAGATGACGGCAACTGGAAAAAACCCAAATCCAGCCTTCAGAAACCTTCCTTCAGGGACCTGATAAAAGGATGCACGTGTGAGCTCAGCCATACAGCTCGCCAGCTCTTCTGTGTGGCCAATGATGCATCTGGATTCACAACACGTACAGCACATACAGTGTGTGGACACGTGACCACCACCTAATATGGCTTGAGTGAGTGTTTCCTCAGTGTGGTTTGGGCGCACTCACACCTGCATTCAGAGCTGTCCACTTGTGATTTTGTGTTATTTTGTCTTGCTTCTGTAATTTCTTGATCAGATCGAAGCAACATTTAGCACAAATTGCCTTACGCTGAAGTCATTTAAATGATGTCGGAACATATGTACTTGTAAAGTTGATCTGTCCCTCTTTTTTTGCCACCAATTGTGTCCGGTTTTATCATGAATATGTTGGTTTCCACCTGAAAATCACCAAAACCATGCTTCAGGGCAAAACAGTTCAACATCATTTGTAAGTCAAATTCTTCTACACCATATCAAAATGGATTTTTCACCGTTTCTTCAAATATCCTGCTCTAATTGTTTTCAGAGTATTGGCTAGGCCCACCCAGCCTATTCAGGGGGGATTTTTTTTTTGGCGGGCTTCAAACAGACTAAATCACAGATGACTCTACTCCACCTATAATTGGGTCAGCATGTGTATTTATAGACAGAATCTGTCTTTCCAAACACATTAAACACAAAACAGAGCTTGTTGCACTAAATGGCCTGAATTATACTCTAACTAAACACCAGCTATTATCAGTTTCTCTCATTAGCGTCCTGTGAAACGACCACTTAGAGTATCACCCACAATAAAACACTCTGGAGCTCTTCTGGAGCTCATGTCTAAGCTGTAATGAAACTGAAAGAAAGGAACAAATGGAGATACAAGCAGTGTATGTCTGTCTGCGTTACTCTGCATGGCAGTGGACTAGCCGATAAATCCTTCTCATCTTCTCCAGGTATGTACTTGATACGGCGAAAGTGAAAGAGCAAAATACATTTGTCTTAATAAAGGCCATCAGTCTTCGTTCCAGTGTGTTGCCAACTCATCCCATCACTGCGTTGAGCCTTTCAGCAAAAGATATGCCCAGGAATCACTTAACAATTCAGTAATGAAATCCCATATCCTTAATGTGAATATGTTGTTATTGTAAAAGCCTAGCAGAGCTGCCCTGGAGTCCCTTTTATTGAATCAGCAGTGACCTGACATCAGCGTTTATCCCTGCATATGGCTCCAGCTAGGCTCCGCTGCTCTAACTCTCCAGCTCTTGCCTGCCGTGGCTGCAGGGAGAAAGACCTCAACAGGCCCCTAAGCGGATCAGACCTTACATATTGGTCCACAATTTCATTAAGGATAACAATTCGCAGGGCTGTCAGCGCCGTAATAAACTCCCCAGTGCAGCCGGAGCAGATGGCGCGACCCGGGCATCAAGGGAGAAGCATCCAGAGGAATCCCCTTAATAAGTCAAATAGGCCAGCAGCAGGGGCTTTAGAAGATAACTCCTGCCTTTTCATATGATATTCACAAGATCCTTCTGTGTGTTAGTAGAGCCAGATGAAGCTGTAAATCTTGGTTTGGCTTTTCAGGGAGTCAGAGGGCAACGCTTTTCATTTTTTTATGGTCAAACTGCTGTAAATCAGTTTCCAGCAGCAATAACTGAGCTTGCATCAAAGCATTTGTGTGTAAAGTATAATCATTTTTGATGTCATTGCAGATTGAAAATTGTTTCTGACCATGCTGAAGTGTCCTGCTATGACTAAACAGATTGGCTCATTCAATTGGAAATACACTGACGTTTTGGCTCTACAACCCTTGTTCCCCACCCTCCCAAAATCAGCCAACCACTTGGTGATACAAGTCCTGCGTTCCCTTTATGTTGCCTGCCACCTCTGTGCCACCATTTACATTGCAACAGGGCACATTTTTAGCCCGAGCTCTTCCAACTGCTATCCATCCCTCTTATGTTTCAGTCAGCAGGTCCATAAATGCTCCCTTGGAAAGAATGGGCGCTTCGTTGAGTCGCCATGACTGTCCCTGTGAGAGTTTAACGTCAGCGACCTATATTTACATCTGTCCACTGGCAACAAGTTTGCCAACTAAGCACGGCTCACTGAGCAGTGGCGTGTGAATTGGCACTTGATGTGAAAGAACATATTGATGCTCTCCGTAAAACGCCATCACTGCTGTAATAGCAATTTTGCGACCGTTTGGTGCGAGCGCGAATGTGCCCAGTCACGTATGTGCCATAATGCCGTTCTGAGCAGTACGCTGGAGCTACAGAGCTTGCATTGAAGACAGGTCAACCCAGTTTATTGACCCTCCCACCCTCTGTCTGTCCCTCACTTTGTTCCCAAGTTCCGAGAGAACACTGGTGGGGTTCTGCCCAGTGCTGCCAGCCTCTGTTGCTAAAAGGAATCATTGTCTCGCCTTGTTGCAGCTCGGTAAATCAATGGGAGTCTTTGTTCCCTTCTCCAGCATGTAGGACGTGGACCCCCGGCCCATACTGACGCGTCATGATTGCGGCCCGCTGAGCGTAGACTCAGCAGATCATGTTTGTGTGTCTTCTGTGCTTTGAGAAAGGTTGCACAAGGACCAGCAGATAGTCACATTTCCTCCCAAACCCGGCAGCTATCCAAACAGAGAAGGAACAGGGAACTAAGATATCAGAGAGCTGCCACACTCCATCTCCTCTGAGGTTTTTCCATCCTGCTTTCTCTCTCTCTCTCTCTCTCTCTCTCTCTCTCTCTCTCTCTCTCTCTCTCTCTCTCTCTGAGCCTCTGTGAATAAGTGTGCCTGCTTACCTATGTGCAAGCATGCTCATCCATATGTATATGGGCTAGTATGTACACTTGCATTTGAAAAAGTGTGTGTGGTTCATGAATTCAGCTTTGTGTGTTTATGCATTCAAGTGTACGTGGGTGTGTGTGCGTACTCAGCCTCCCTCCAGTCCCCCAGCTGATCTAGATCACGTCCCTTGCTGGATAAAAGAAATCCAAGTTTGACAATATACAATTAAGATTCCTGCAGATGTGAAGGGGCCACTGATGAGTTCCTTCAGTAGGACAGAGGAGAGAGGGTGGGAGGTGTAGAGACAGAGATAAAAGAGAAGAAAGAGAGGGTTAGAGGAGGAAGGGGGGGGGGGGGGGGGCACTCTTGGGGGAGGTTTAGTGAAAGCACCTGCGTCAGCGCCCGGGCTCATGATGGATGAAGAGGAACAACTGAGAAAAGGAAGAAGGGAGGGGGACGGAGCAGGTTTGAGCTTGAAGTGAAGGACAATTTGGCCTCCTGCAAATTCTTCACTTCAGCCTGTTCAGCACACACATCAATGCAGTGCAGACTCAAAGACACTGAGGATGGGGTTAATTCATGTTAAATCCACGCAATTCAGGAAGGAGATTCTTTTGAAAGGTCCCAAGATGGATTTTTTTATTTTTTTTTGTCCTGAAAAGCTTCTTAAGGCCAAAGATGCTCTAATTTAATTCAATTCTCATATTCTCTGAGCTCCGTTATGACTCCATTTACATTTTCAGTGCAGTGAATTTAAAGTTGCTGCTTGTATTTCGACATCAATAAATCATAACCAAATTCATTTGTACACATAGAAAGAAACAACCAGGTTGGCAGCTTCTGCTGAGTCTTAACTAGATTTCACATTTCTTGCCAACTGGCTGGGTTTTTGAGTTAGTGTTTATTTGTGGTAAGAAAACAGGATATGGAGGTGGTGTTTGTTAGGAAATGGGGCCCTATTCGCTTTCTTGCAAAGAGTTGGATACATATCTCATATCCGTCCGTTTTAATAAGAAGCAGGAGGCCTGGCTCTGTCCAAACGTTGTAGCGTCTCACGGCAAACTCGTGGTGACGACGAGACCTCAGGGAGTCACTGCACCTGGCCACGGAATTGTCACACACGTAATCCCCATATAAAGCCAGACATGCTGTTTTTTTACGCTTCAGTTTTTGTACAAATTAAACAAAGAAGATATAACGTGTTAATTAGTGAGCTTTAGAGGTGTCGTTTGGCAGATTTTGTCAGCGGTGGACAGGCTAGCTGTTCCCGCCAGATTTCAGTCTTTATGTTAAGCTAAGCTAAAGTAATGTTGGCTTTATATTTAACATACAGACATAAGAGTATAAGGTATCAATCTTCTCAGCTAACCCTCACCAAGAAAGTTAATAACTGTATTTCCCCAAATGTCAAACTGTTCTTTACATTTTTAGATAATATTGCAGCATTTGAAAGTACCAAGCATTGGACAAATTGTAATTTGACAAAATACATTGATGTTCACAAAGACTACTTCTAGCACCTTTTCAATGAAATACACACATGCACGCCTACGCTAACCATAACTATTTTTCACCTACAGTACAATGGTAGGCATCAGATCAAAACCCACAGGGAAGCACATCTGGACATCAGTGGTGGGAGAGCCGGTCTGGTCCCAGGCCTACTCTGTCATAAAGCATCCAGGCATGTGGGCTGCTGTGGAGGCTGGGCTATTATGGAGCCCATCACCACACCACAGAAACCTCCCCTTCAGAGTCCGAGGCCATGCACTGCACATGGAACACGTGCACCGCACTGTAAATGAAAAAAAAAAAAAAAAAAATCATCTTGTACGCTTTGAAAATCCTGTGAGGCAGCAGTGTTTCACCCAGTTTCCTGAACAAAGGCTTCTTGTGCCGTATTGAAACTCTCTATATAAAGATGTGTGTTGGTCTCTTATTTTATTCAAACCAAAGTTGTATATTTTAAGCATTCACCTTGCACACTGAGACATTTTTAAGCCCTAAAAAAAAAAAAAAAGAAAATATGGAAGTAGACATCCCTTTGGGTTTTCACAATTGTAACATTCAGCAAAATTGTCAGTATTGCGCAGCACCACAGCCCAGCCTCTTTCACAGTGCACCATGGTATTTTGTGCTAAATATATATTCAATCTGACTGTGGATTCAATCTCTTTGCACATCTGTTAGCAGCTGTATTGAATTGGAAAGTACTTCATTATGAGATGCATATGGACAATCATTTGGGATTAAGAATTTCATATTCCAACTCTGGCTCTGAATATCTCATAACATTGTCTGTAGGGAAAGTCCAATAATGACTTTTCGCTATGATCTCAAAGCTGTTAGAGGTGAGCGGAAGGCCAAATCAGCCCAAATGAAATAGGCCGAGGTGTTAACCCTGGAGACTGGGTTTGACCAAGCATATGTTGGAGCTGAAAGAAGGGTATTTCAGTTCTAGGGCTGTGTGTGTGTGAGGAATGTTCTGATTTCAGTATTAACTCTGTGTAACTGGGTGTATTTACCTTGCTGTTGCGGGTGAATTGAAAGAGCAAGTTAATGATATTATCTTGGTTTACTGTAAGGCTGGACTTCACTGAAGTTTAAACTCTTTTCTCCAGTATTCATTTATAGCGTGAGTACGAGGTGAGCCAAGTGATAACATAGTTGGAGCATGAGGTCCTGCTCAGGGACTGTAACTATGACTCACTCAAACTACTGAGGGTTACTGTCAACTATGGTCAAACTGATCATCAGCTAACATAAACCAGTTCTCAGGAGGCACAGAGTGCAAATTGAAATGAGACGTAACAATGAAAGTGAGAATTCTGTAACAGCCGACTCGAAAACTTGAAAATGTTGATTGCCGTATGCAATATAAGGCTTTGTTTCTTTCTGTCTCTTCCATAGGGTAATTTTATCACACTTTTCATCACAATTTCTGGCAGACGTTGACACAAGATGTGTCTACACAGGCCTTTCCAGGAATTTTCCACCTACCCGTGTGGACATCTCCCCTTGTTTTACTATACCAGTCGAGTCTTGTGCCATCCATCCCAGCCAACCTCTGTACCCGCCAGGGCCTTTGTGTGTGTACATTAAACTGATTGATGAACAGTTCATTAGGCTGATGGGCTCTGCAGGGGCAGACAAGCATCCAGCAACATGAAGTGGATTTAAAATACAATCAGAATTAGTTGTGGCTTGACACCGGCTGCGTCAGCGGTGTAGCGTGACTCTGCAGCTTTCTTGATAGATTGTGTGCTGTGAAGACAATTTTCTGCATGTGAAAAAATACGTTATTATTGCTATTAGCTACAAAAGTAGCTGAGGTTTTTTTTTTTTTTGCATAGTGACTGGCAATGTGCTTTATGGGTTGGTTATGTTGATTAAGTGGACTAGCAAGAAGGGCATGCTCGGGTTGTGAAAGCAACGCTGTTTGCCATTTAATCAGTGGTTTTTGGAAAGGTGGGCGAGTGTTGTACTGTAAATATCACCAGGACCAGAAGGCAGGCTGATCCACCAGTAAGTGCCAACGCTGCCCGCAGAGAAGCAACATGACTGTACATAGCATGTGTGTGTTTGTGTGTTTAACCCTAATATATCCAAGGAAATGTGACTTGCCACGTGTTTGCTGACAGCTCTTAATATTCATGCAGACCTCAGATCAGTTACCAACAGCTATGTGTGTGTTTTAATGTGTACTATATCTGTGATTAAACTCTCCAAAATCTCCACATTGCATCTGCTGCCGACTTAAGGGGATTGCTCTGTCCTTTGGAGAGCAGGGTGTGTGTGTGTGTGTGTGTGTGTGTGTGTGTGTGTGCACTTGTCCAGTCCCAGCTCAAGCCCAGCTTCCTGCGGGAAATGAGACGAGAACTGGACTGACCTCACTGGTGTGGATAGAGCAGTTTGCAGATGGCGCTTGCAGATAAATAGCCATAACAGTCATAATTGTGTCCGAAAGAGCGGGGTTGAGGGGGGGTTGGATGGTGGAGGGTCAATGTGCATTTACGCATGCACATTAAGGTCAATGGCTTGTCTCGCTTCTTAAAACTACGACACGGCTTTGTGTATTTCTGGCTTGTACATTCTCCCTGTCTGTGTGTGTGTGTGTGTGTGTGTGTGTGTGTGTGTGTGTTTGTGTCTGTGTATCTGCTGTATTTCTGGAGTACCTCCTCAGGTTTCAGCTCAGTGCCTCTTATCTCTCTTCTTCCTAGAACTGCTGAGTCTACACCGTCCGCCGGGTGCTTGTAGAGGGGATTGGCATCATTGCCCTTTGCTTTGGCTGAGAATAAATCGACATTTGCCAAAGTGCACTGACTGGCCCCTGTTAGCCAGACGTGCCTGATAGGAAAACACATGAATTGAGTCTTCTTATTGTTACATTTGCTTATTTGAAAATGATCGAAAACTGAAGTCAGGTTAGGGTGAATCGTTTGACTCAAGGACCCTTACTAGCTTTTTCCAGAGACGTTCAACAGTGAATGGAGTTCGCTCAGTTGTCGTGGAGTTGGTTCATCGCTGTTTGTCACACTAAGTCAGCTTCATGCTTGATCTGATTGATTGATGGAGCTTGAAGTAAAATGCATGTGAAAGATGCTTTGGAAGGTGGCACACATCATTACTGTCATGTTTTAGCTTGCCAGCTACAGTGGTTCGCCTACCAGCCCTGCGAGTAGCCCCAACATCACCAGCCTCAAGAACCCATATTTCGAGAAGACGCGTGGATGAATTTTGCTGCCTTTCTGGTGTGACTGGACCTTTACTGCACCTGTTGCGGGTATGGGTATAGTTAACTCTTGAATTATCAACATTACTATAATACATTTAAAATGATGTTTCCCGTACAGAAGATACAACAGATTCCTGGGGTTCACAGAGAGTCTTTTTGGCGTTGAATGCAACTCATTGTTTCTGTTGCATTTCCTGTACATCAACACTAATGTGCAGCACCCGGTCACCTGAAAACATGCTGCTGAAACCAACTCTCTCTGTCGCCTCTTTGACTCGTAGGTCTTGAAGCTCTTGACAGTGGTCGCACATGCAGGCCGCCGTGCTCTGGGCTTAGAGCAAAAGTGGCTGGGAATGTGACACAGGGCGAGCCAGCTTCTGCAGGCATTGCTCTCCCTCCGTACATATCAGCCTGGCAACTGAGCGAGCAGCCCCGATGGTTGTCTGAAGCGAGGGGCGTCCATGTTAGCTGAATCCACCCACTCATCCCTCGACAAAAGTCAATATCCAGATTGGGTTTCGTACGGATGCATATTTCACGCTGGCAGAGCTTAACATGCACACACACACACACACACACACACAGAGGCAACAGTTGCATTGGCAGAGCTGACTGTCCTTGCCACTGTGGTTTAAATACCCACAGATATTTACTATCCTTGTCTAGTTAAGCCTCAGTGTCTTCATAAGCCTCATTTATTCCAACTGACCCATGGCACTGTACTGGTTTCCAGTTTCCCACGGGGAGCCTGAAAGACGGACAGCACATGTGTCATCAGCCCTTGGGGAGATTACACTACACACCAGCCCACACAACACACTGTGTTTGTGAACGCATTCACACGGACGCGTTTGTTGTGTCAGTTTATGGACACATGTCGGTGCAAGCTGTTTTTCATCAGGAAAAGTGATCGACATTTGTTTTATTGGATTATGAGAGCAGACGTTGTTGATTTGTTGGCGGTTTGCTGGAGTGTGTGAGGATATTTTGGGAGAGTGTGATTGTGTGTGCGCTTTTGTAGAACCTTAACGGGGGAAATAAACAGGAAGATTAACAAAGTGCATGCCTGAGAGCAGATTTCTCTTAATACTACACAGACAGTGAGTAGGAGGATAAAGGAACGAAGGGTGACACTAACCCTCACCCCTTGACGCACACGTTATCTCACCAAGTGAGACCCACGTTTTGAAAAATGTGACATCTGCTCCCAAAAAATGCTTACCCACATTAAGAGGAGACTCTGCAGGGAATATAAATTAAATGTTGTTATCCTAAATAATATTTATAACTATGTTTATATATATACAATATTTTGTTACAGTCAGTGTTAACAAAAAAACCTTGAATCTTCAAAATCTCCCTCAGTTTCAGTTGGATGACCATTCATGCATTTTTTAAATTACATTTTAGATTTTCAATGAATTTCTTGAACTCAAAGTTATGTATCAGCTGTAAATATAGCTTTGGAATCAAACTATTCATTTAAGCATGAGCCTCGTAAGTGTGGAGCCAGACAGCATTTGTAATAGTATCAGTGCTCACCAGGCTTATTTATAGTGTGATTTAATTTACTGTGATAAGCTGGTAACACTACATTTGTGGCTGAGGGAAATAGAAATGTTTTTCTTGGGTTCCTCTGCTTTCCTCTTTCTACAGACAATAATAACGGGTTTATGAATATGTAAATTACAAAAGGGCAGCATTTGGGGGTCAAAGCATTTTATTTCATTTCAAATGGACCTCTTATGCAATTATGAAAATGCAGATTACAGTGAGCTCTGAACTGAAACGCAGATGGAGTACAGTGTGCCCAGCAGCTGCACAGGCCCCTCCTGTGCTTTGTTGTCTCGAAGTCAACCGTTCCTCAAGGTGGTCTCCTCATCAATAAACAGAGCTGGAGTGGGACTTGTTTTTCTGTTTCCCAATCTCTAAAATTTGTATTCATTTGCAAGTCTGTTCATGCATAATTACCATTTGGAAAAAACGTTTCACGTTTGCTTATTGTTACTTCACTTGGATGCTTGACATTGTAGTTTCTTTGTGCTCACCTCAAATCTGAGTTCAACACATGCACTTAGTGGCATCACAATTAGTGTGGATTCATTCGGGGTCTAATTAGCAACTTACACAAGTGTGATGTGAAAGTGTTTTTTAATGGGAGAAAGAACGGATGTAATTTTGAGAATTTTTGACAAGGTAATTCTGTTATCATTTGAGTTTCCTGAATTTGCTGGTTGTTGTTTTTTTTCTCTCTTCTATCATATCTGACTTTAAATTGTTCTGAATTGCTTGTTTATGTCTAACCAACATCTTAAGACAAAAACAAGAAATTCAGTTTGAAGCCATCACTTTGAGCTCTGGTCACTGTGGGTGTGAAATGTGAATACACAACTCGGCCTAAAAAAGTTTGAAAATACCCATCCCTAATGAATAACTCGGGCTTGAGGAAATTTATTTCATGATGCCCAGTCAATCTGTGCAGCTCTGCCTCTAGTCTGACCTGCCTCAAACTGCTCTGCTCCATGCCTCCAGCACACATCGTCTGCACTGACAACAGGCCTGCTGCTGCTGCTGCTGCTGTGTGTGTGTGTATGTGTGTGTCTGTGTGTGGAATACTAAATGACAAGTGTGTGTGAACGCAGAGCCTCGGGAATGTGTTTCGCGTGAGAGATTGGCAGGTCCCCGTGGAGTTGGCAGCGAGTGATGCTGCCGTTCATGAATCCTGCGAGGAGTGAAATAAGTTTGCCAGAACATGAGGAGAGGATACGAATCTGGAAAATAACCTCAGCGGTGTATCAGCCGATGCAGGGCTTCTCAGGGCGGAGACGGGGGTAAAAGTACGTGATTCACTGTAGATCATGAGCCTGGTGAGACAGATGTGAAAAGATTTCCTAATGTGGCATGCGGATCAGAACTGAAATCTAATAATCCAGCTCTCGCCCTCATCTCCCTGATAGAATAGGTCTTCAATTCCCATTTTTGAAATCGTAATGAAAACTCACTTCCTGGAAGGTGAAATGACACCAGCCTCGCAACAGATTACGGATCAGTGGGTCTCAGCGGGCAGTCCGCAGGAGAACAGGCCTCCCATGCGCGCCCCACTGGGTTCAGCGTTAATGAACTAATCAATGAGACTGTGTTCTCACCGTGTGCTCAACACATTACTGTAAGTGTTCCCAGCGGCCCGTCAGCATCGGCTACTGTTGCAGGTGTTACTCATGCTCACTAGCATTACCGTCTAATTAGGCTCAATTTCTGGTCCTGATAGTAGGTGGTATGTTGTTCCTGTAGAAGACATCTTTAACTCTGAACATTTGGATGCCAGGAGAAGAAGAGATATTGAATGTTTTCCTGCATTACACTCTCCTGTACTGAAACATGTTGTGAGTCAAACTGCATTTAAATTAACCGTAGTGGCACTGACTCTTTGTGAACACGAAATGAATGAAAGCACTATTCTCCGATATTTGTTATCTAACTCAGGCATTAACTGGGATTTGTTTCTTTAAGTTCAGCGATCTTCTTCTTCTACTACTCGGAAAGCAAGTTAGCACTACTGTATTTGATATTAAACTGTAACTTAATACCAGGAGGCTGAAAAGCAGAGTTTCACTGCTCAAAAGTTTCATTGTCACAGTGTACTGACACACCCTGGGGTTCACTTCTACATCACTGCAGCTAGATGAGAAGTTAAAGCACTGGAGGTCAGCCTGTGCCAAGTTGCCTTTTAAAGAGGAACGACACTGATTTTACAGGTCATAAAGTCCTACTCATCCTACTAACACTGTTGTATAATGTCACCTGTGTTGCTGTAGGGACTTTGTGAAGTGTGAGGAAAAAAGATAACCCTGATTGTTATCTCGGCATGGAGCTGAAACTATTTCTAAATTTATAACAGAGAGCCTGCTTTTCGAACTGGGGTTGTGTACTTTGAAAGACATGGGCATTTACCAGGCAGGTAGGGTCGAATGAGGTGATGCTAGTGGCTGCATTATGGGAAATGTAGGATCCAAGATTTTTAGAACTTGACCCACACTAGGGACTAAAAGTCTGAATATCTCGGCCTTTGAAGCAACAATTTTGATCATTTAAAAAAAAAAAAAAAAAAAATTGTGTTTTGTCAGTTCCCCAGTTTCATAGAATTGGAATACTAAATCGTTGGATTACCACTTTAATGGTCATACATGATATTGTGTTTCTAGGTTGGACATAAAAACAGTTAATCAACAAGAGAATGAAAAATGTTGAATCTTAACATTAATAACGGATTTAAGTTTAGGTGACTGACATGAATGTCACTGAGCAGCAGAGCTGCATTCAGCTCCTGAATGAATCAGACAGCTGTTGTGCATATCAGTCCATCTCCCTCCATTCACAAAGACTGGCATCTGGTGAAAATGTCTACCTTCATGTTGGACGAAGAAAAGTGCTACCCGTCAGTGTTGGTGCCAAAAGGATTGAATCAGTTTTCTCTTTGATGGTTGTTCAGGCTCTGCCCTCCACACGCACACGCACACACACACACACACACACACACACACACACAAACACACACTCACACTCACCCTCTCCCAGAGCTACTAAAAGAACAGATAAGAGTAACTTCAAAGGCAGGGCTGCTTTTTCTGCTCCGATCCAAAAGCAGGCAAATGAAGGACAGGGAGATTTGAGTAGCCAAATAGCTTTGAGGCATGTAATGTCTAACGAGCATGTAGACGGCCTCCATGGTAGATGTGATTGATTATCACAGCACTATTTAAAGCTGTAACCGTGCCAACAGACCAATCCTGCCATTTTAAAAAGCTTTAAGTTCCTCATCAAGCATCTAATTCCTTTACAAAGACCACATACTGTTTTCGTCCATCTAAAGGTTTTCCACAGCAGCGGGATTAAAGGCTTCATTTCAAGTGTTCCTCACAGATTCTGTGTAATCAGCGGACTCAAGCCTGTGTTTTTGGGGTGGCTGGCAATCAGCTGATTTTTTTAAGGCAGGATTTGTGTCCTTGCTTTTTTTTTTTTTTTTTTACTTTTTGAAAGACAGCTGGGTTATCATCACCAGAAAGCCAGGGTGTTTTCTCTAATCTTAATACCCAACCAGAGACACCCCTACTGCTGCAGTGACTGAGAAGGCTATCAGACACCCGAGGCTAAGATTCTGTCTTTAAGTTCCTAAGTTAACGCTGGACCAAGTGTATGTTTGTGTCTGTGTGTGTTATTCTTTTTCACTATGTCTCAGGGGTGGATATCAGATGCAGCATCATTGTTATCCACCAATGAGATGAGGCCCACAAGAGTAAAAAGATACAGAAAGGGGAAGTTGCTAAGTTGTTATTATGGCCGTACTTTTAGTCGTACTTTGCTGTTATTGCTTTAATTACTCCATTTTATTATAGTTGCATTGAATCATGAATGTTGTGTCACATAATAAATCATAGGCCTACCATGACAACCACTTTGGATGTCCACCAAAACATATGAGTCATATTTCAATTGGGAAAGCTACAGAAAGAGAGTCAAAACTCATCTCAATGATACTAATGTATGAAGACAAAGTGAAAGCTGCTGTGTGGAAGGTGTGCCCTCAGCCATGGCAGCAGTCTGCCAGCCTCAGGAGCAAGCTGTGGATTAATCCTCCTTAATCCCTCGTTTTTACCTGGCTCTTTTCCTTATGTCAGCCCGGAAATGAAATGTGATTTTCATTTATTTTATTCCTCAGCATGAATGTTATCTTTACACCTCTGTCGCGACTGTGTGCAGAGCATGTTCAGGGGCTTTTGAGCTGCCGATTGAAATGCTGATTGGCCGGAGGATGCCCGTCTCGTTGTCTCCCCGGGTCCTGTTTGCTGGCATTTTAATTACCCAAGAGAATCCAGGCCTTTCTTCCACTTTGACCAGCCTCAGGACTTTAAGCTAGGACACAACCCAACTCATTACATTACTGCACTTTTGGCAGCAAACGGCCCTACAGCTTTATAAACTTGGTCCAAACTTTTTGACAAGCCCGAGGCTTCTCTCCCCCAGTTGGTGTATCATGGTTACACAAGCAGTAAAAGTGGCTTGTAAAAAGTGTTGATAAGCGCTCTGTGGTTATTTGTTACTCCTACACAATTAACCAGTGTCTGTTGCCTTAATCAGGTGTTTTCTCAGTCACATTGTCCTCCCACGCTGTCTGCTCTCAGGCTCTTAAAATGGTTGCTGTCAGCTGCACATGTTTTTTCTTCTCTCTGGCTCGACTGTAACACACTGGGCAAAAATACATGATCCTTTGACAGGCGAGAAAATTGGGATTTTGTAAGATGGTGGAGCTGCATGCTATTGCTTTTCTTTGATCATTTTTTTTAAGTGTTTGTACCTCGTCTACTTGCTGCCAAAGCTGTGATGACACAG
Source organism: Lateolabrax maculatus (assembly GCA_031216445.1). Lineage (NCBI taxonomy): Eukaryota > Metazoa > Chordata > Actinopteri > Acropomatiformes > Lateolabracidae > Lateolabrax > Lateolabrax maculatus. Next base: position 22,065,986 of record CM062217.1, read on the forward strand.
CACGGTGCTTCCCTTTACAGTCCTCAGTGTAAATGGCAATTCAGCTGAAATGTACTTTGAACTTGTTCAATTGCAAAAGTAAATATGTGCCATAAAATATGCCACTGAATAATAAGTTAATAAATTAACAAATTTTTAGTTTGTGAGACAGAAATGTTTCATTTTTAGCTGATATGTTTGACTGATATAAGTGTAAAGCATCTGATTATTTTAAATACAGGCATCCTGATGAAGACTCACAATCATGGTTGAAGTCCATATTGGTCCAACATGGGCCAATCCATCTAGTAGATGGATCTAGTAGCTTCTTAAAATCTTTTTAAAAATACATAATTATAGGCTCATTGCATCCACAGTATGCCGGTAGGCCTAATGAAACCACAAACAACGCTTGGCATGTCATTTCCTGGTGATTTCCTTATTTTAAGAAAGTGTATCTCAGCCTTTTAAGGAGTTTCTAATACGGTTGTTATACAGCATTCAGGTGTTGATTATAATGTGAGCTGTTACATGAATTAAGTCAGCTATAATCGGCCCCAACGTTCCCCTGATGTGTTGCAGTGATATCTTAGAAGAATGAATCAAGGCCACACTAGCCCTCACAAAGCTGTGGACCAGTACAGACTGGTTATGAGAGGCCACCTCATCCCCGTTAGCGCCCCTCTATTCTCTGTTAGTGGCTCTCGGTCCTGAATAATTCAACAAAGCAAAAGAGGACTGGCGGAGCGGGAGAGGCGGTATAGATTGAGGAGGATCTTGGGGCTCTTGTGCCAGGAAATGTACTTTCTGACGTCAGAATAAGCTGGAGAGGCGTGCTTGAATGCCCAAGTGTGTGGATCTATTAGTTGTGCAAGTGGCCGTGGGTGTATTAGTCATTATGTCAGGAAAGAGAGCTGAAAAACACAAGCGAAAGCGAGCGTCTCTCTCTGAAACGCCTCCCTCTCTTGCAAGATACTTTATTAATTCATAAATTCTCTCCGAGTGTCTGACCTGCAGGATCTCTGCTGTATGTCTGACCGTAGGCGTTAATGCACCATCATTCGGACGGTGTTCCATCTCTAGGGGGACCACACAAACACTTGGTGTGAATGATGGCACCTGAGGAAGCACACGGTGTCTTGACATTTGAGTGCAGGTGATTGAGCAGGGCTTGCGGGTGTGATCCAGGTGTGCCCACAGTTTAATATTTCACAGCGCTGGCTGAGTTATGACTTCCAGGCAGTGGAGAAGGTCAGTCTTGACGCAAAGTGTTTGCGGAATTTAAAGGAGTACCCCCACCGATGACCTCAGTGACTGACCTGATGGGTTCCGTAGAAGGCGGTCAGCCCAGTTCGCCAGCACAGCGGAGAGTTAAGTCAGATGTGTGCGATGGCAAACGCCCCGCAGCTAGGTTGAGCCACAATTCAGCGGAAGGCTTTTAATGTGAGAGTTCATCAGACCTGGAATAAGGCTAGTATGGCTGCAGACTTTTATTTTGTCTTGCATTGTGCCATTCAGATAGGGTTAAATTCACCACGTGATAAGAATAATAATGAGTGCTCTTCCATTAGTTCACTCGCTGTGTGTGTGTGATTCGCTGTTTGGTTGCCTGGTGCAAATGTCATCAGATGAAGGTTCAGCATGGACTGGTGTGACATCTACAGTGATTCTGCAAATTCAGTCTTGGCCTTTGTACTGATTGAATATTTATCTGTAACTGTCATCACAGAGAGCCAAAGTCTCACCCTGTTGTGTAGCAGTAGCTCGTGTCACTGGGTGCAGTTTGGCCCAAAAAAAAAAAACGACTGGCTGATGCAACAAACAGTTTAACGGTACACCACTTCTACTATTGTACCTATTGTGCCTTCAGCTTGGCTTACATGGGCAGATGGGCTGCAGCCTGGTGCTATTGTTTATTTCTTTAAAATTAACACCATGCAAGAGGAGGAAGCATAAATGAAGCTAGTAATTGTCTTTGAGACACATTCATTTGTTTTATTTTATTAAATACCAACATGTTGTTCTAAAGAAGCCTTCAGTTCATTAATTCCACTGTAACTCGCAGTTGTCCTGGTAGTTTCCAAAGAATTACATTACTGTTGTTACATTACTGATTTGCTGCTTTATTGTTTTATTTCCTGTAGGTCACAAGTTCTGCATCCGCTGTTTACCCTGCTCTAATTCACTCTCTGTAATCATGTTTCCAGTTGTGATTATTGCTCTAATGTATAACCAAGACTCGTTTAAAAGGGTGCATTTGAATATAACGTGGACAGGGAATCTTGTAACTAAGACTAGAACAACAAAAACACACCTATGGTCAAATTCGGACTGTGTTGAAATGTGACAAAGTGCAACACGATAGAAGGAATCCTAATCTCTGTCCCTTCTTTTGTGTCTCTAGGTGCCCCTGGTTGACAAAGGTAATCTCTCCCGCTGTGCCGCTCTACAATGGCCTGGTCTTCCTCTTCGTCCTGGCCAACTTCAGCATGGCAACCTTCATGGACCCTGGTGTTTACCCCAGAGGTTTGTGTGCATGGTGGCGATGGTGTAAATGCTGTTTCTAACATTACAGAATTCTGGGGAGAGTCAGAAGTACTTGCAATATTTTATGTGACAAAAACATTAGTCATAATGTATGTGCATGTTAATATGAGTAAAGCTTCCTCCTCGTGTATAGGGTACACCTTTTAACAGCACCGCATTTATCAGAGCACCGCCTTATGCAATTTCACCACTCCATTATCTGCCTTACAACCTGTTAAAGTCCACATGCTCCACATGCAGGACACCGGTGGAATTTAAACAAGCCTTCATATTATGGACTGTATTGGGTGTCTCTCAGCTGCTCGGCCTGTCAAACAAGCCACACTGATTTATGCTTCTGATGCAGGCTTCTTGTCCTCAGTGCTATCTGGGTTAAGTAATCGTGATTGAACTCATCCCCAGGGATGTTTGTAATGCGCTTGTAAATGAGAAGGACCTGTCTTTATGAAGGGCTTTCTCTGTCCATAAAAGCGGTAATAATCATTAGGCTGTATAAATAGCAGGTTATCTGCCTCCCCAGAGGTGACAGTGTCCTTCTGCTGATGCTGCCCTGCTGGGCTTTATAGACCTATGAGGGATAAGGGGTTTTCTAGGCTCTTGATTCAGAGGCATCAGACCCACCAGAAAAGTTTTGATTAAAAAAATGAAGAACTGACATAGCCATTAACTGACATCTGCCGGGAAAATCACTCTTCTGGATTATAAAAGTGAAAATGATAGGTTCCTGTGTACTAATACTACTGCTTTCCATTCAGGTCATTGATGGATGGCACGGCAATTTATTTTGATTTTCTTTTTTCGGGAAACTGCGAAATGAGGTTACAGACAGATGAGAGAGATGACTGTGGTTAATAAGGCTACACAGAGTTTGGAAAAAATATCAGAAAGTTCTGCAATTTTCACAATTTAGTGTAATTTTACAAAATGCACAGCAATTTGCAGAACTCAGTGAGTGACATTCTCAGTTAGAAAAGTTTCCTGGGAGCTTAAAAGGTGTTTTGGCATTATCCAAGATCTCAGGCGTCTGAATGACTTCATTTTTAAGTTTATTTGGTCAACATACAGCAGGCTCGCACTGCAGCTGTAGCCCGCTGTGCTGTGGCATGGTGATTCAGTGGGCTCTACTTAATTGGATTTGACCTGTGAACTTGGAACATGAGTGACGAAAATATTTGCGTATGACCCCAGAGGATGTTAAGAGAAAATGTTAGTCTAGTTAGTCATTGCACTGCTCCTGATCGACAGGCCAGCGCTTTGCATGGCAGGTCTGTCGCCATCGGTGTGTGTGTGTGTGTGTGTGGGTGGGTGAATGAGAGGCAAATTCTAAAGCTCTTTGTCCATTAAGGTAGAAAAGCACTATATAAGTGCAGTCCATCTACTATTTACTGTTCTAAACAATAGCTGCAGTAAATGTCACATTTCTCAGAAGAGGACACTATGTTACCCTAGGCAACAGCTACAGTAATTATTAGCCGTGTAAAAAGTGAGTGGCTACGTTTTTTAAGTTCTCATTTTATCACTGAAAAGTCAATAGTTTGAGCCCCATTAATAGCCATTCATCTTGCCCAAGCGAGCAACATACTGAGCTTCTGATGCGGAGCTCTAGCATCCTCACTCACTGCACGCTTTCTACCTCAAATAGATACACAGTGTACCGTTTCATGAGGCGATGACGATACACGGGTAATCAATGGCAAACACTTGTGCATGCATGCCCAGACAGACACACACATATTGATGCTGTGGTGAATAATAATTGTCCTCAGTGTGTTTCTCTGTCAATAAAATCCTCAGCCACCCAGTATTCCAAAGAAAATGTAGCATCACAACCCGTAATGTCAGTTATATTCCACCTGAAACTTCATGCGAGTAATGATCAGCCGTCTAACTTCTATTTGCAGATTGCTGCAGTTTAACATGGGTGACAGGTGATAACAGAATTAAACCTAAAATGTTTTTGATAAAGATTGAGATTGTACATACATATAGACACAATAAGATGTAAGTACCTCACCCTTCTGTGCTAAAAATAAACATGATATAATCATGAATAAATGAAGGTATGAGCTGTTATTGCAAATCAACAATTTCAGAAAATACTTTAGGTCATAGTTTGTTTCACTTATGTCAGGCAAAAACTGGGAAAAAAAAAAAAAAGGGTGTTATTTTGCAGTATAAATGTAAATTTCATGAAGTAGGCCACTGCTTTGTCTGCTGAATACCTCTTTGCGCCGAGCCTTTGTAGAAAAGGGGCTGTCAGAGGAGATGCAGGCGTAACTGCTGTTTGTTTGTTGGTTTGGCAGTCGGTTTACCTTTAAAATCTATTTGAAGAGACTTGACAGCCATAATAACAGAGCAACCTCTGCTTATGGAACTGTTTATTTCTGTGCTCTACCTTTTGTTTCTCTCTTGTTTCCTCTTTTCACTCTTTCTTGCTTTTCTCTTTGTGTGTGTGTGTGTGTGTGTGTCTGTGTGTGTGTGTGTGTACTGATGGTATGTCTACCTGGATCTCCCTGCAGTTATCATTGTACTGTGAAATTATTTTCTCAGGTCGGAGCGCCGTGCAGATCGTTTGAAAGGGCCCTTTGATCAGCTGAAAGACATTTTATTTTGCACTGCAGCTCCAAAGCAACCAGTACAAAGCCTTCCATAAATAGTCTGATTGACTGCAGAGTCGCACCAAGGACGGTGGAAATACCACTGCTGTACTCTCTTACTGTAGTTTAGAGGTTATGGGTTTGTATTTAGGTCAAATAGAGCAAGGCATCAACTCTGCCTGGGTTAGAGGTTTAACTCCCATTTAAAAATAAAAATTCATTCTGATAATGTATAAACTTGGGAAATTAAATCAAGCAGCCTTTGTTATGCATGAGTCACAGTATGCTTGTTAATCGGTCTTAATGTTAAAAGCAGAATGAACAGGTCACGTCTATAGAAATGTTCATTTCTCTCAGTGTTTGCTCTCTCTGCAGGCTTCTAACAGCAGGGTGAGCTTCATCTAAGGTGCTCCGCTGTTGTCCCTGTCAAACGAAATCATAAATCCAAACCATGCTTATTTTTTTTCTGTGTCTGTGTTTGTGACCACTTTTTTTTCTCACACTCACACCATATGCATCTGCGACCTGTGTGTGTGCGTGTTTCCCTGCAGCGGACGAGGACGAGGACAAGGACGATGATTTCCGAGCGCCGCTCTACAAGAACGTGGAGATCAAGGGCATTCAGGTCCGGATGAAGTGGTGCGCCACCTGTCACTTCTACAGGCCGCCTCGCTGCTCGCACTGCAGCGTCTGTGACAACTGTGTGGAGGTGTGTGCGTGTGAATACAGATGCAGTATACATGCACGCACCAGAATCTAAATAGACATCAAGGCTAGACTGATATACTAAGTCGATATTAGCTCTTTATCAGCAGTCTGACCCTGTTACCACTGGGCAAGTTTGATATGGTATGTGATGCAGTTCGTTTGTACAGGGTACATATTTTGTATTTTCTGTCCTGCCAAGAATTCAAATCTGAGACAAACACTGAATATATGTGAAAAATAATGACTATATATCTGTGTTTTTTGGTCATAATTAAAGATCATAATTACTGGCATACACATCAGCTTTTGGCAGCTTCAACCGTTAAATACTGTTATCAGGATTAGCTGTAAAATCCTCATTTTGGTCTTACAAATGCACGCACACATCAGGACACTAATACACACCGACAAACAGGATGCCGAGTTACACAGGTTGTGTTCTTCTAGGTTTTATTTCAAATAGGCTGAATGTTTGACTATCAAAACAATGACCAGCTTCCATAGATTTCAGAAGTGTAACTCCGTCCCTCCTCAGGACTTCGACCACCACTGTCCCTGGGTGAACAACTGCATTGGACGGAGGAACTACCGCTACTTCTTCCTTTTCCTGCTGTCGTTGAGCATCCACATGGTGGGAGTTTTCTCCTTCGGCCTCATCTTCGTCCTCCACCACCGAGAGAGACTGGGATCGCTGCACACCACTGTCACGTATCCTTTCACTCCCTGGGAACCTCCATTTAGTTGGTTGTCTATTTAATTTATCTGAATAATGTTCCCTGAGTGGTCAAGCGTTGGTGCTTGTAGCTTTGGTCGTGTTCCTGTCACCTTTTATATTGTTGTTGAGCTTGACTTTTGTGTCCAGTCTGGTGGTGATGTGCATCGCGGGGCTTTTCTTTATCCCAGTCATGGGACTCACAGGTTTCCATATGGTGCTCGTTGCTCGAGGTCGAACAACCAACGAACAGGTGAGGAGGCACCAGCAGAGGAGCTTGTTCCGAATGTGCGCGCACAAACAATTATTTCCCTGTTATTTATCCAGCCAAAGTCAACAGAGCTGTGTACAGTAGCCCTGCTTCACACTCAGCTGGGGACAGAAATACACTCACCTTAATAAAGACAGCGAACACACGCACGCAGTAAATGGAATAACAGGAGCAGCAAAACAGTTTCCGTACACAGAAATTATGTGATGCTTCAACAACATGAATCATCTTCTTTGTATTCAAGCACTGGAGCTCTGTGTGTACACCAGTGTGTGTGTTTGTGTGTGTGTGTGTTTGTGTGTGTGTGTATACATGTGTGTGCACTGTGGCCTTGTGCTGCCGACTCTAAACAAGGTGTTGTGTTCCTCAGGTGACGGGCAAGTTTCGTGGAGGAGTAAATCCCTTCACCAGGGGTTGCTGTGGCAACGTGCAGTATGTCTTATGTAGTCCCCTGGCACCTAGGTAAGATGCTGTGTGTATGTAACGTAGATGCTTTCCAGGGTTTTTTTTTTCGGTCAGTACACGTTTAACTCTTAATGATTTTTAATGAGTAGCTCTGTACTCTTGCACTTAAAATAATATGTTTGTGTATGTTTATGCAGATCTGTGCTTATGCATACGGTATGTATGTGTACTAGGGCCCATCAAAACCCACGACATCCATGATGTAGCACCAGTGCAGCACTATCTAACTGCAATAATAACACAGACGGCACAACATAGTGTGTGTGTGTACGAGTGTGTGCACGTGCTCTGAGGTGGTTGTGAAGGTGTGTATCTAGTTCTGTTTGAAAGCAGCCAGCAACCCTGGGGGGAGGCAGATGGCTGAGAGAATTGAATCACTCTGTAGAACAACAGTTAATGGGAAACAGAGCGCAAAGCTAGTCAACGTGATTTTTACACACACACACACACATACACACAGTATGGCTAAAACCCAGAACGCCAGTTTAACAACCTATAGGGACAAATCCCATTCCATAAAAATCAACAGTGTGACTGCAAAGATAACAGCAGGTGGGGGTGAAATGCTGTGTTACAAGCATCGTCGTTAAGTTGTACCATAGTCCCACATTTACTGAACCATTGACTCAAAGCATGTTGGACCTGACTGACACTGAATGAACTGTCAGAAGAATATTTAAAAAATCTGACAGCAAAGCAGTAACATTCATTTAGTAACATGGATTTTTTATGTAGTGGTTGATTACTTCAAATATGTAAAGACAGCTCGGAAAATACGCCACACGTTACTCCCCAAGTTTCCACGTTAACCATGAAAAATTGAAGGACTGACTGCCATTAAACACTAAAAAAAGTCAGTAAGACCCACTTAAAGGCTGTTTCTCTGTCCCGTCGGGAAGTTGTGTTTGAAATGTGTGTTTTAAACTGTGTAACCAGCCAAATAGGATTATGCAAGTGCTTCACTAATTTCATAAGGTGCAGTATATTAAGGAGTACTGAAATGACCTGTATTGTTATTGAAGTATTGTTAGCTGTTTTTGTGTACATTTCGATATTTTTTATTCATCGGTGTACATGTATAAACAATAGATATATTAGCTTGTACATCTGTATATACACAAGTGTAACTTAACATTCTCATGTAATCCTGTGTGACACTAACTGGCAATTTTTACCCCCCATTTATTCAAAAGAGTTTATTCACTCTGGTACAACTTAAAGTCTCACTGCACGTAACATTTTTAAAAAGTTAGTCATGTGAACATAAGATACGAGAAACACTCAGTATTGTTTGTATAGAAATAAAGCTTCAATTCTAAAGATTTAGGGTGCCTCAGACTAGAATAAGAAGGACTCTCTGACAGAAAATCAATTCAGTTTGCAGCAAATGTTTCTCTGCTGTATGGTTGTGATGAAGACAAAGTACTGTAATAGTACATTCTGTGCTGGTTTGGCTGCGTTGCAGAGTTGCAAACTTGTCGTCCTTCCAGTAAGGCAGTCAACACAGTTTCAAATATAATGGCAACGCTGATTGCCGCACTATACTGAAAATTGTGAATTGGAAAAGCAGTGTGACGTGACAATAAAGAACCTGTTGTTATTCAAGCCCGTTGCCCATTCTTTATGCAGGTACATGTTGGACCCCAGGAAAAAGCCCCATATGAGAATTCAGCCCCCATTCATCAGACCTGATCTGTCAGAGAGGCAAATCACCATCAAGGTCAGCGACAACGGCATCCACAGCACCATCATCAGCTCCAAGGTGAGTTGTTCGTAATCACCACAGAGCTTTTTCACTGTTATATCCCTGTGACTCCATCATCAAACTGACCTACATTTAGTCCCTCATCTGCGACGGTGTAACCACTTTGTCTTGTTTTATTCCCATAGTCTCATGTCACAAATGTGTAACATGTTGTAGTACCACTTCTGTCAATGGATACAGTAGCTCATTAAAGTCAGATATTTTAGAGAATTTCCCTGATGCTAAAACAGGCTATTATTAGACACTTGACGTCAAAGCCAAATGACTCACAGATAGGCAGCCATTGGTTTCAATCATGCCATGTATTGTGAAAATCAACTTGCCTAGAGTTGGGAATTGCTTGCCGCAGGTAATTCATGGTCTTTAAGGGCATAGCAGTTTTTGTATGTACCTGTACCGCTACTACTGTGGCATAACACACCCGAATCTCCGTTATAGAAGTGCAATGCTAAATTGGTTGTGTACTAAGTTAAGATGAACAAATGAATGCTCTACTGAGAAAAAAAAAAAAAACTCAATCAATCCAACTCCGAGATCATTGCCTTACACCATTCCCACTCCATTAACCACTAAATAGAATACACTTAAGCTCGAGAACAGCAGCTGCCTACTGCAGCTTTGGTACCCCACAACCATCTGTGAGAGTTGGGTCGGTGCATCCCCGCACACTAACACATGCTCTTCTCTATTTCATCTGCTGTTCCCCCACCTGTTCTGGATGCTTTTAACCCCCTGCTCTCCTCCCTGTAGTCCAAAACCAGCCTGGACGGCCTGGACGACAAAGAAACCCAGCCGCCGCTGCCGCCCAAAGCTGACAGGTACAACCAGCTGAAATGCCAGCTGACCTCCAGCGAAGGTAAGAAACGCGGGAACATAGCCTCCCTGTGTTCACACACAACCCTCCCGTCAGTCATCATCAGTCCCATTTCTCTTTCACTGTCAGGGCAATTCCCCAAACTGCCTCTGTACATCACCCAGTGTCCCACTGTGTGACTTGGCGCTAGTTTAGGGTGATGAATGTCCATCCTAGTGGCAGGTCAATGGCCTTTTCTGTGCTGGGCTGGAAAACAGGCTGAATTGTAGCGAGGAGGCAAGCCCTGTTCACTGAATCAGCACCAGATTTGTGGTACAATGGAGAGATTTCAGAGTGAATCATTGCAACATGACTCACCACTGCTTTTTCTTGAGGTGTATTGCAACGGAGCTCTGTCAAATGGAGGGATGGGAGAGGAATATGGTCTAGAATCAGAACTCTATCTAAAAAATAACCCCCTGCCCGTGGAAGTCATCTGCGTAAATTAGGAACTGTGACAGATCCTATTGTGGTGGTAGTTTTACAGCTAAGGGTGAAAGCCAGTGGGAATGTGTTCTTTATACTGTTTAAGTCAATAATATAAACTGTCAATAATATATAGTTTTGAACCTACAGCAGCAGGTTCCCACCATAGGATCTCTAGTGTCCTGCTGCATTATGTCAGGGAGTGAACACTTACTGCTCTTCCATGGAGCACCACCGCTGCCTGGTGGTTCTTCACAGTACTGCAGTCGGTCTAAATTAATTGCCTCCCTTGTTTTTTGTAAAGCAACTCCGAGGACTTCTGGAAGTAAGAGTTCTTTGCAGAAACCCCCCTCATGCACCAGAGCTCACGAGCAGCTACTTGCAAGTTGGTCAGGGATGGACAGCTGGCGGCTGCAGGACTCAAATGTGTTACATATCAGTTACAGAATGGACTTTTACCATCCGACTTCCCACACACTCCAGTTCATTTTTATTCTGCAGGAATGGTGATGGTGTGGGTTGCGAGAACTCTGTCCCTACAGCCTCTTTACTCTGATAATAGAATTCATCTCTGAGGTCTTGTCTTCCTTCCCAGAAATGATTGTCAATCTTAGCTGGTATAACAGTGTAATTTCTATTATCTCTGCAGTGTTAACTCTCGTCTTCTCTCTGTGTGTGTTGTAGAGAGTTCTCTTTCTGGTAAGACCCACCCTTCCACTCCAGCCATGTACAAATTTAGGCCGTCCTTTGGCACCATGCCTAAAGTGCACTACCACACTGCTGGAGAGAAGGTAAGACATGACTTGTTTGGCATTTATGTATGAAGTACATTCTTAATGTAGTATCATCATTATGGCTCAGTAGCTCCCTAATAGCCAAGCGATTACTGCCTGGTGCAAAAGCTTCAATAGCAGTTATTAAAGACAAGGACTTCATTAACATTTCCACTAAGAATTGACATGTTATTCTGCTGTTTGCGCCTCAGATTGTCATGCCAGATGAGCGAAAGACCTCTGCCATCCTGGAAGAGGGTGTCCGGGGTCATGACTACCGATCTGAGCCAAACCTGGACCTGCCCGAGTACACCAACGCTCCCCTCCACCGCACTTTCCAGTCCTCTCCCCTCCAGCTGGACTCCGACCCCTTAAACTCCCGCTCTCTCAGCCTGAAGCAGGGTCACCGCCGGCCGGAGAGGGGCCAGCTCCCGGCCCTCCAACCGCAGACCGTCACCTCCACCCCGTACAAGAGTGTCTTCTCGCCCAACACGCTCTCCAACCGAAACGGCAGCCTGTCTTATGACAGCCTGCTGAACCCCAGCATCTCCCCAGCCACTGCCAGTGAGTGCGTGGCCCATCATGGTGTGCCCTCCATGGGGTTCCACTCGCCCTACCTGCCCACCAAAATGTGCCACATCCGGGAACCTGAAATGCAGAGGCAGCAGGTCGCCCCCACCTACAGTCCAGTAATGCCACCTAGGGGGCTGGGCAGGCAATCCCCTCACCCAAGGGACAGGGACCCATCCCCGGTGCGCTACGACAACCTCTCCCAGACCATCATGGCCTCCATCCAGGAGCGAAAGGAGATGGAGGAGAGGGAGAAGCGTCAGATGCTGCACGGGCGCTCCCAGACCCATATCTATGCCCAGGACTCCGGCGTGTTTGACGGGGGCTATGGCGTGCCCCACAACGCTTGCTACCCAGACGGGCCTCGCGGCCCCGGCTCCAGAGGCCCAACACCCCCGGCCTATGGAGGCTCCAGGGACAACCTGATGGGGGTCGGGCTGGTGGGCTACGGGCAACGAACCCCTGTGCTGCGCCATGCCACGCTGGGCCGCGCCCCAAGGACTTCATCCACTTCCCTTCACACAGATCACAGTAGCAGCAACAGCAGCCACAGCAGGGCCACTGGCCCCGACGGTCCCTATCGTTCCCCAGCCCACCAGCCCCACTCCCCCGCTATGCCCCGATCCCCGTCCTACACCCACCAGAAACTCTCCTACATCAGTGCCCATGAGAGGACAAACTCACCTCGTCTGGGGGGCCCCAGGTATGAATTCTAACGTTACCACTGTGGGACTGCATGCATTGTACTGAGCCAATAGAGACTTGGGGGGGGGGGGGGGGGTCCTTCTGCTGGACGCAGCCAGCAATTCATGGGCACTAGTGTACTGCTCTAAACTGAGGCAATGTGTAGCATTTGTATACGGTGTATGGTATTTGTCCAACTGTCATGTCCATGTATTCATATTAAGTTCTGTCTGGTGTGAATTCTTAAATGTTCTGTTTGGATTAATATGTTTGCCTTTCTGGTAAAATATCATTTTTTGTATTATTTCACGAATGTCAGATAAATAAAGTTATGTGACTCCTCATTTCTCTTTCTTTTGCATGCTTTCCACTTACTCTTCTAACATTTCCAAGCCTTTTGCTTCACTAACAAGTCCACTTTCAAGTATTCGTCCATATTGCTGTTCTGTTTTTTTTTTGTCATTTAAAGCATGTCATGCTCCAGAAAACTAATCCGCACGCTGCCACAGCCCTTATTGTTTGGTTTGCCGCTGAATCTCTTTCGGCTCTCCTGTGTTGAAACATTTTCTCTGTTCTTCTCTTTCCTCTCAGAGAGGCCATGAAAGTTAATGGGCAGATGGACTGCCACCCCAGTGCCCAGGGTGCCGCCCTCAGCCCCAGTCGCCACGGTAACGTCAAAAAGGTGACAGGTGTAGGAGGCACCACATATGAGATATCAGTGTGAGCAGGGACACCGCATCCACCTCCAACGGCCACCCTGCGACAAAGAGATTATCTCCTCTCTGTTATTTTTGTGAAGTCTACATAACGGCCAGTCAGGGGCGCATAGCACTCCCTGGCTTGGAGTTCTTGTCCGATCAGAGGATCTGTCCGCTCTTGTGTGGGTCTTTCTAGCCAAATGCCCATGTGTGTTTGTAAGGGTGGGGTGGGGTTGTGGGGGGAGGGGGCGTTGGTTGTCAGTTGATACTGCTGCAGGCTTTGTGTGTGAGGAGTGTCTTGTCGTTTTATTGTGGCTCATCGTCTTGGTCGTCAGAGTGGACCGTCCAACAGATTGTCACGGTTGCCTCTCAGCTGTGGTCACTGAGTGTACGAGGTTCCAAATGTCAACCACTACAAACGCTACGGACGAACCAAACGCCGACATCCTCACCGTGGTTCCTCTGTGAGAAGACCGAGGTCCTTTCCAAGTCAGCTGACCTCAAGAAGTCAAGGTGCTTCACATCAACTCGTACTGTTCACGTCATCTCCGGCATATTTGGTGGAGTTGTTCGGCTTTGAGGAGTGATGGAGGACAGATCAGTTAGATCAGCACCAACTGCAACTGCAGGCCACACGTGATAGGTGAGATGAGGAGCTGGGAAAAGGGAAATCGAGAGGGGACAGTCATCGTGTCATGTCTGGTGGTTGCATTCCAAATTCACTGAGAAAGGCTTGCTTTTAATTAAAAGTAAAAAAAAAATAAACTTGAAATTCCTTCTTTGTCAAAAAGAAATGTCTCAGGAATTAATGCAACCAGCAGAGATGCTAGTTGATATTGATTCATACATTATGAACGTCTCCTCCTTTGTCCCAGTCGAGTGCAGATCTTCAGGGCTCGAGTAGTAGCTCAGCCTTCACATCATCGCAGGCTTCTGTTTGTTCTAGTGAAGTTCAGTTAGGTGATTTCGATATGACCCGTGACACAAGTGCTGGGCAGATGTGATAGCGTTCTGAAAGATCAGAATACCTCATCCCAACGGTTCTCACCGAGTTCAGAACGAGTCCAGCCTTGCACAACCAAAACAACTTCTCTGTTTATGTTTTGTCTTTAAGAAAAAAAGAAGGAAAAAAAAAGAAACATTGTTTAGTATATAAGTTATGTTTGTGTTATAATCATAGGAATGAAAAGGTGTAGTGAAACAAGCCATTGTCCCATGTAGTAAAATGAAGATAACTTGTCGCCCATTCATTATTTTGTAGTTTTGTAATCGGTTTGTTTCCTTTTTATATATCCAACCTTTCAAAAGCTATGTTTGATACATCTTTTTTTATACAGATAATTAAGCCTGGAATGGATGTTTTATTTTATTTTGAGTGGAGTTTTTTTGTTGATAAATTATATATATTCAGTTAATAAATGAGATCATGATAATGGGTAAGATCCATAAAGTAAATATAGCTTGCTCTACCTTGCAGTATAAAAAATGTATGATGAAATGTAATTACAAGGTATGTGATTTGAGGAAGTGAAATATTTAAGTCGCAATCCTTGACTAGTGAGCAGTCGCATGATCCACACTGAATTGCCAATATGTGCTGTACACAAGTCAAGGATTGGTTCAGTAGAAGCTGCCATGAGATTTCAGTACCCCTTAACTTCTCAAAAACAGGGTGACATCGTGAGGTTTGAAAATGTTAAATCAATTTGCAGCAGCTGTCTGGTACAGCTCCAGTATTAACCGCCACTCGTAGTTAAAATGGAACTTTTTTTCCCCTCATAACATTTATTACTTTTGACCATAAAAACGAACTGATAATATCTAAGTGGAAGGTATTTATTTATATTTAGCATCAACTGAATATAAACATACCAGAATTTACATGGATCCAGCTATATTTGCATTAAGAATAAACCATTGTTGCCTTTTGAGAGAAAGGGGTAAGTTTCACACACAATGCAATGTGGCTCGTTGAAATTGAGCAGCAAATGGCAGGAGTGACAATTGTGAGCAACTGCGACTGGCTCTGGAAGAAAGGCCAGAGTACAGAAATGAGTTTTGTTTTTTTCTTCCCATTTCTGACATTCATAGATTCCTCTCTCCAGAGATCACCGTGTAAAGGCCGATAGCTGTGGCAGAGTCTTGCTTTTTGATAAGGGTGGATGTTATCGAAGCTCGCTGTAGTTCCAACCCCTCCGGCTAGTACGGCCTCCCTTTTAAGGACTCACCCAGCTGCCTTAGCATGAACACAGTAATGTGAAGTTAACACAGGACACTCTATTCAAGTCGTGTATTCCTGAATTGTTAAAAAATGGTCTCTGTTGTAAGGCTGTGGTATACAGGGCTACTTGTTTGGCAAATCTGTCTCAGTGGGACAGCTAACTGAAATACCTGAACACGCCATTTGCTGCTGAGTTGCCTGAAAACACCCCAGTGTATCGTGACTTTCAGACTCCCGTTTGACCACATATCAAAACACTATCGATGTCATTCCTCTTTAAGATGACTGCCATTAGTCCAATGTTCTTTTTTTGGGATGGACATCACTGCAGGTCAGGGGCCATTCCTGACAGTCAGCAATGAATCTGTTCCATCAGCCACAAGCTGATTTTGTTTTCTGACACTCAAATACGAAGTTCAATATGTATTAAAATATAGAATATACTATAAATGTACATGCGTTCCTATTTTTGTGAAGAGGAAATATTTCCCGATGACCTGAGCAGAGTAAATAAAGTTTCCGACTCTGAGTGAATTGATTGTTGTTAATAAAAAATAAAATAAAAAAGGTCAAATGTGGAACACCTTGACAATATTGAAGTCAATTCTTTCTTTAGGCCACTGTTATGCAACAGTCAGATTCTACATTTTAAAAGATGAAATGCAATGCAGGCCTCTGCAGGATTTGTAGTTTGAATATAACCAGTCACATGACCTTGTTTCAACTCCTACTACCCTCAACACAATGTGGAATTAATATATAGACATACAGCAGTATTATTTATAACTGCACATTTTAGCATGAGCTATCCCAGGAAACAAGTGATTTTTATATGAATGCAAACGTGGTCTTTGACAGCTTTTATTCGAAGGTGGAGGAAACATTTCAAATCATTTGAGTGCAAATGAAAAGCAACATTTCATCCATATACATGTATTTACAGATGCACTGGCACTTAGATGCGCTTTAGAGGCAAGGTTAAGAACTCAATTAGTGGAAAGGAAAGGAGAGGGTGGTGAGCACACAGATCAGATAGGGCACACTCTGTTACATATACTCTACATGCTTAAAGTCTGGGAATGTTATGATCTAAAGAATACAAACTCGCTTCTCCTGGTGAGGAACTTAAGTCAGAGCTAGCTGCACCAAACCGATGAACCGTTGACTTTGGACTTAATGTTTTTTCCAGATATTTGAACGAAAAAAAAAAAAAAAAAAAAAAAAGGAAAAACGTGAAATGCTTAGCTAAGTGCATCTGATCTCCTATCAGTCAGCTATCAGTGGACACTGCGATCTGCAGCACGCGTCTGATGCCCCTCAACTGTCTGGAGTGGATTCCTCTTCTTCTCAGTTCCCAACAGAGCTGATGAAGGAAGGAAGGAACCAAGAAAGAACTATTTCTACAAGGCATCCACTGAGAAGTCTTCACCTTACTTGCTGTTTCTAACCGTGGAAGCATGGACAGTGGACAGGGTAAGAAGGCCCACTGAGATGCATCACGGGATTTGACATTTATAATGCACCTCCATAATGCCTGGTCCCTGACCCTGAGCTGCTAACAAGCAGGCTACATTATCCTCTCTCCCTACAAACAAACTCTGCTTCAGAATAACAAAACAAAAAATACCCCAATGTGGGAATTATCACTATCACAAGCCTCTTTTCACAGTTTGTCAGAAGTAACATTGAACTGTAGATGACAAGGATGGAAAGCGTAGCATTCCATGGTGCAGAGGGAAAGGGCGGGAGGGAAAGGGCTTATTTTTTTCATAAATTCACTATCTTGTATTTTTTTTTCAGTGGCATCAAGGACTTGTGATCTTGAGGCAAAAGATAATAAAAAAAAAACTAATAATATGCAAGTGTCCAAATTCAGTTCATTTAGAGTCTATTGTAGAAAAAGAGGAAAAACTGATAAATTGAAGATCAGCAAAGCAAGTTCTTGGTTTTCAATTCTTCTCCTCGGCCTTCACCTCCTTTTTCTCATCTTCTTTCTTCTCAGTCTCCTTTTTGTCCTCTTCCTTCTTTCCTTCTGAAGCCTTCTCTTTGACAGAGAGTTCCTCCAGCTTCTCCGCCACTTTGTTTGCACTATCAGTGTCGCCTGTAGCAAAACAGTGAAATATGCAGTCAACTTAAAAAAGCTACGAAAGTTTAAAGCACATCTTCAGCTTGCTTATTATGCAAGTTTGTCTTTACAGAAAACATTCCTGCTATTTTCACTTTGCATATAAACCCACTGTCTTAATATCCCATCTCTTCATACAGCCACTATATATTTTTTATTATTTTAGGTGGACAATGTGACCTTTTGCTATTGTGATCATATGAGAAAAGTGTTAACGTGTGAGAAATCTACATTGTAATGTAGCAGAACGTACTGATACCAGCCTTTTAGAAAGCCAGTGAAGTGTTACATTCTGCATGTTGATGTAGCAGACAGAAAAAGTTCCAGGCTGGACAGAGCAGCAAAGAACAGAGTGAGTCTGCATTCTCATATATAACTTGTTATAAGATGCACTGGTACCTCAAGTGTATAAAATAATGAATATTGGCATGTCAGCACGTGACAATAATGCACATTTTAAGTAACTCATTTGTTTTAAGTTTCACGTACCTGTTCCCTCTAGAGCTTTTCTGACCTCCTCCTTGCAATCGTCAAACTTCCCCTTGAACTTCTGAGCATCTGTAAATGGAACAGAGTTAGCGTATATTCACATCACCATGCTACCATATGATGGCCAATGAGGCTGCATTGACAAGGGGGGGCGGGGGATAGGAAAATAGCTGTTGGATGTTGTTGCCCAAGGTTTAGATGCATAAAATGAGCTTCTTACAGCCACGATGATCACTATATAATCAAAGTTCAACACTGCTTTGGGCACCGTTCAAGTATAATATTAGATTTGATGTATAGATACTTACTTTCTGCATTTAAAAAGCGTATCGCCAGGAGTTCAGGTTTGGGGCATTCATCAGCATAATCTGCTAGTGTGTTCCACACCCATGCCCTGTCGCTGCCAGCGTTGGGCTTCAGCTCCATCGTTGGTACAACTGTAGTTCACAAGAAGGGGGACGGCATTAACACATGAAGGCAAAGATATAACATATACCTTGTAGGTGGTCACCACATACAGTGGTTGCACAACTATTAGGTGGACTGTTTTCACTAATAGCAAAGTGCATCACAACATTTTGAACAGTTCAGTGTCCGCTGTTCTAACCAAAACCAGTGGTCCAACTACTGGTGTTTACTACACTCGGGAAAACTATTAATCTTGTTAACAGTCTCCTTCCATTTCTCTTGTCCTTCACTCAACTGCACTCATTTATTTGGGGGAAAACAAACATTCAGTGTAAAGCTCCGTTCTGACCAAATATGCTGCACACCTGAATGTGATACAGCCAACAAGTGAACATAACCACCATAGTTTGGGATGTTAAAGATAAATTCTTGATCAATGAACACAAAGATGCACTAATACTGAAAATTATAGTCCTAACGCAAGACGCACTTCCTTTATTTAACATTTAAATTAATGGCGGGGATAGGATGGCATGATTACTGAGTATCTGTAGTGCAAGGACCTCTGTGGACATCAGAAAATTTGACAGATTTGCTTTTGGAAACAGCAATTTAAATATTTGTTATACTAGTAAGTCTTTAATAGATTTTTTTCTATTTGTAATTTTATTTGGTATCATGATATTAAATAGCATTTACAGTTATATTTGTCAACTTGACTCACTGTGATGATTGGCACAAATCTTCAAGGTTCGGTCTCTCCTCATCAGAAGGCGGATTGTGCCTCTCTCTTTGTGTTTCAGCAGCTTGACGTCACCGGTGCCCCTCTCCTTCCACTCTGGTGGGTCGTTCTCAGAGGCAAAACGATATAGTTTGGCCCGCCTGGGAAAACAGTGGTACAATTCATTGACAGGATGTACTACAAAGTACTGGCTTAACAAAACAAGTCCCATGCTAATGTATTTTAAATCACAACATTTGTGTCAAATTACATGTGGGTGGTGAACAAAGGCGACTATTAAAGCAACTTACATTTTAAAGAGTTCCTCCTCATCCTCTTCTAATGTTTTCACATCCTGCTCAGGAAGGGACACGATGGGCTCGAAGTGGGGATCATGATTAGAGTCCTCTGCATTATCTGCAGTGGTGTCGTGCTCTTCCTGGTCCTAAAAAGGAAAAGATGTGGATGAATTAACTGCAAGCAATTTATTTTTTATTTTTTTACTTGTGTGTCAGACAGACATTCATTGAAAGTGAAGGTAAGGTAATCAGGCATATGGCACAGGTCAAAATGATGCTTTAACACTCACTGGGACAAACCGACCAACAGGCCATGGATGCTTCAATGGAGGGATTTAAGAGCTCATTGGTTAAGTATAGCCTTTGTGGGGGGAACCGGCAAAGCCTTTAGTAAATCGTTGTTGCTGAGCCAAGCATCTTTAATTCTATTTGGGGGTTTGCATGTTCTCACGTTGATGTGGGTAAGAGTAGATGCACGTTCTTCATACGAGAAATGGACAAAGGCGGCTACCCAGGGAAAAAAAAAGTGCAAGTTCACTGCCCGTGACAAAGTGTTAACAGAGTCCTCGGTGAATAACCTGGCGATGAGCAGTATCCCTTAGCGGATACGAACCCGAGCACACGCGGGTGACTTCGCTTTCTTCAGGGTGGCAGACCCGCCGCTCCCCTGTTAACCCGCGGGCTGGACCCGGACCGGCGAGCGGCAGCGCCATGTACCGCTGTCGTCTTTGCGCCTTAACCGAAGCGGGTAAGCTACATGGCTGCCACTGACCTTAAAGACACCGCAAATACGGTGTAATTCATTCAACGAGGCCGCTGCCGTGAATGACTCGGCGGCTACATTAAAAGTTTGGATTCGCCACAGTTGCATTTCCCTTCACCCGTGCCGACAATTAGTTGTTCAACTTTGTCTCTGTGAGGCAACTCGTCGCGAAGTTACCTGGCGAGTCGGCGAGGCCTTCCTCCGGCGCGCCGCTCGGGAGCTAAAGGCTCGGCTCTCGGCTCCACGGTGCGCGGGGGGCCGGATAACAGCACCCTTCCTCTAACAGGGGCCGCGGGGACATGTTTGTGGGGGCCCCTGGCCGCCCCCGCCGCCGCCCCCCGGGGTGTCCGCGGGTCTGCTGCCCGGCTGTTAGTGCGCAGCCAGCGGCCGCAGCGGAGGCTAGCGTTAGCCCGTTGGTGATAGCAACGGTTGCGCTCGGCAGACAAAGACGAGCGAGCCCGCGGTGTCTCCGTCCAGCCGGGGACGTGCGGGCGGCGAGGCGCCCCGTTCAAATGGCGGCCGACCGCGACGGTTTTTAGCTCAGTCGTTGGCGGTGTTGTGTTGTGTTGTGTTGTGTGCGTCGCCTGCCCGGGCGGCTAATGGACGGAGTGTGAGGCTGCTGGGAACATGCCGCGCTGAGCTCGTCGGCGGAGACTCGGAAGAAATGCGCAAGAGGGTAAAATCTCTGGCCGGACGTTTGCAGCCGTCTGTCGGAAAGTTTCACAGCTTTCATCGCACGCCGCAGCCCCGGACACGCAGCAGTTAGCTGCCCCGGCTTCGCCAGAGACCACATCGTTGTCGGCGTTTCTGGCTCGCAGCTTCCTTTACAAACTTTGACGAATAACGACGTATAAAACACCACGCTTGGCACAAAATTCCGACCTCACAGCGAACATAGTGCATTAGATGACCTGAAATGCGTGACCTCACCTTCGGGTCTGCCATATTAATGTAGATGTTTGTAGATTATGGAAGTAGTTTGATAGATTCAAATCCAGGACTGGCCGCCGTTTCCCCTTCAGCTACTCTCACTTCCTGCTACAGCTTTCGCGCGCCGAATTTCCTACGTAAGCCCGCCCCGCGCCCACATCGTGACGGCGCACACCTCCTCTACTCCTCTACTCCTCCTCTACACCTCCTCTATCCTCCTCTATCCTCCTCCTCTATCCTCTCCTCTCCTCTCCTCTCCTCCTCGGGGCTGCCTGCATCATTCACTCTTGACAAAATGCTGTTCATTTCAATCATATACACTCTATTGATTGTTTTCTATTAGTGATCAATCTGATTACTTGCACTGTATCTACTGTGAAGACATAGGCTTTAATTTACTGACATGTAAAATGTAGGCGCGAAATTGTATTAATGCTAGAGAGTATTAATAAAATACGTCGATAAGTCAAATCAAGTAAGCAAGGCGAGGAACTTAAGTGAAACATCATACTGTCATGCAACAAAGACATGCGTGTGAGTGTTAACATTTTTTAATATTAAAATGAGCTGTGGGCCCCTGTAGACCCCTTGTGTCGCTCTCAGTGCATCATGTATGCAGTTCGTTTGTCTTAACTTGACTAAGCACTCATTTAAATCGATACAGTATACACTAAAGTATTAAAGGCTTCCCACCAGATGATAACTCCAGCTCAGGTGATAATGCAGCTGTCACCTCCTGGACTCGGTCTCTGCAGTTTCCAGTGTGCTGTAGTGATCTGAGTAAAGCCAAGAGCATATTAACAAACAAAACAAACAAAAGTGCACTTATCACAAACACATTGCGTCACGGTGAAGGGCCAGTTGGGGCAGTTGCTATAGCAACCGCAATCTAATTTGACAAATTGTAAAATATTTTTTTATTTAAAAAAATGATTAGTTTCCCATAGCGCACAAGTCTATGGTACACGTATATACAAAGTATTACAACAACAAAACATGGGAAGTGAAACACGACACTGCAGCCCCGACACGAGCACTGCCCCTTTAAACAAGGTCAGAGGTCACCGCTGCACGTGGTTAAATCAACATGGCGGCGCCCTGAACCTTCCTGTGAGCAGTGCAGCGGAAAGAAACTGTGAGACGGTGAGGCGCATGGAAACACATTATCCCCGACTTCCGTTGAATGTGATGATATTTAGCACGACAGGAAACTGTAAACTGTCAGGTATTAATATAGATACTCAGCGAGCGTTTTCTCTAAACAAGAAATACACAACTACAGGGGATGTAAACTGCCACCTCAGCCTTCAGCTAACATCAGACACCTCTGTATGCAAGTGATGAAAAGTCTCTCAGCTTTACACACAGATAAGTCCAGGTCCTTAAAAGCAATGAATGCATTTGACATGTAGCTATTTAACAATGTGTTCCTTTATTCTTTTTCACACAGTGCTGAGCTGTGAAGTGGTTTAATTGTAAAAAGTCTATAAAGACAAATAAACATGCAACTAGTGTCTGGTAAAGTTGACTAGACTGTCAGAACTTGTTTTGTCTCTTGTCTTCTAATGAAATAATAATTGGATTGTTGATTTTACCACCCACCAGAGTGATGGCAGATGTTAGTGGCAGCCCACTGGCTGATGATACTCCACCCTTTAAGGAGGAAGAGCCTGATGACCGCCCCCAGGACCCCAGCAAGGATGATGTAAAGTCTGACGACAAAGCTGAGGGGGGGGACGATGCAGCCTCTGACCCCAGCATGTACCGCTACATCAAGGAGGACCTCTTCACGTCTGAGATCTACAAAGTGGAGATCAGGAATCTACCCAAGTACGTCGGCTTCAGCGACATGAAGAAGTTCCTGGGAAAACACAGCCTCAACCCGCACAAAATCAAGGTGTTTCCCAAGCAGACGTTCGCCTTCGTCACCTTCAAGAATGAGGAGGAGCGGGACAAGGCCATGAAGATGGTTCATGGCATGCAGTGGAAGGGCCAGGTGCTGAGCGTCAGGCTGGCCAAACCCAAAGCGGACCCCATCCTAAGGAAGAGGAGGCAAGAGGAGGGAGAGGGCGCAGGAGGGCAGCCCCCATCCAAGCGAACGGGGGGGGACGAGGAAGAGGAGCTGCTCAGTGTCCAGATAGCCAACGTGGTGACTCCTCTGTGGAATGTGCCTTACGAGGAGCAGCTGAAGATGAAGGAGCAGGAGGTGGTAGGGGTTTTGCAGAGGCTTGCCAAGTGAGTAGAGTCTGATGCATACATACACCCGTACGTGTGGTACCATGTGTGTCCATTAGAGGTGTTGTGCAGTATCAACATTAGATTTTAGCCAAATATGTTATTGAAGGCCAATACCATATCTATTATCCTTATCATATTTCAGGCATCATTGCATATTTTACTGCCTGACTGTGCAAAAACATTGCAGGGAAAAACATTCTGTGTCTGTACGATCATTTTAGAAAATATACATTAATACTACACTGTTTGTCTTTCAGAGAGATTGGCAGCACCAACAAAGCCATGTTGCCATGGCTGTTTGCACAGAAAGGGAAATACAACAAAATGTGTTGTCCTCTGGAAACTATCAGACCATCTCCTACACAGGTATATTTACATGTCACGTCACACATTTAAGATCTCAGTTTAAAAAAAGGAAGATCTGTTGTTTTACACCTTGTGATGCAGTGGTGTCTGATACCCCCCCCCCCATCCTGTTCATGTTTCTCTACCTTCCTCCTGGCAGAAAGAGTACAGAAACAAGTGTGAGTTCCTCATTTCTGTGGGGGCCGATGGCGAGGATAAGACCATTGGTTTCCGCTTGGGAAAATACAAAGGCGGCTCCTGCGCTGTGGTGGGGCCAGCAGAGACGTGCCACGTCTCGGCCGAGGCCAAGAGAGTTGTCAGCGAGTTTCAGAAGTTCATCAGGTATTATTACACGATCCTGATAGTCCACAGAACTACTGTCACATACAGCATCTTTTTTTGAGTTTCATAGCCTGGTCTGAGCCCAGAAAACTACTGAAAGTGTGTTTTAAAAAAAATAATTTCCTCTATTGCGTTTAATCCCGCTACTATGTTGCATACAGGACAACACCATACTCTGTGTACAGTCCTGAAACATATGAAGGACACTGGAAGCAGCTGACTGTACGGACTACGAGAACCAAACAAGCCATGGCTGTAGTGTTCTTCAACCCACAGGTGAGGAAACATTCTGCTTGCAAACAGCGTGTGATCCAGTTTCTGAAGACAGAATCACACATTGTCAGATTTCTCCTTTTTGATCCCTGTTACTTGTTTAACGGCCCCTTAGAAACGCGAAGAAGAGGAAGTCAGTGCATTAAAGAGCTCCATGAGGAAGTACTTTACAGAAGGAGAGGGGAAAGACAGCGGAGTGACCTCTCTTTACTTTGTTAGAGAGGGTCAAAGGTAAGCAAAAATAAGCAGGAAAAACTGGAAAGCAGACTAGAAATGTCTAAATGCTGCACTAAATTTGTATTTTCGGCTCCAAAGGACTTCTCCTAACATAGAAGACTTACCCTGCGAGCTGGTGGCAGGAGAGGGATGCATTCATGAAGAACTCCTGGGTCTAAAGTTCAGAATATCTCCTCATTCCTTCTTCCAGGTAAGGAATATGTAGCTCAGAGATTTCCAGAACCATGTGCTATTTTTCCAGCTAATTCATACAATTTTATTCAGTCACTCGCTGTCCACTCTAACACCTGTAAAAGAACAACCTCTGCCTGTGTGTTTTTTTATTTTTGGAGTCATGTATTGTATTGTATTGTATTGTATTGTACAACACACATATACATGATGGGTCCACCTGTGGTTTCTGCCTTTGTGACACAGCTTGAAAGCCTCCATACACAAACTGTGCCAGTGTTAAGTGTGTCTGTGTTGCCTGGCAGGTGAATACAGGAGCTGCAGAGGTGCTGTACTCTGCTGTGGGGGAATGGGCCCAGCTGGATCAGGACAGCACAGTACTGGATGTGTGCTGTGGGACGGGGACCATCGGCATCTCTCTGGCTAAGGTGACTGTATTCTGTTAATTCACCTGTGATGATGTTTTGATTATTACAACTAGATACAGGCATTCGAGTCACAACGTCCTCTCACATTTAAAGACCTATGCGCTCTTTCAAATTGCTGTGTCAGGTTCTTGTACCTTGTACCATTTGTTGGCAAATGGTTGCAAACAAAACCATCCATCCATTTTTAATTGAATGAAAATGGAGGTTCTGATGTTTGTGTTGATTTTTCTCTCCAGAGGGTAAAGAAGGTGATTGGCATCGAGCTGTGCCAGGAGGCGGTGGAGGATGCCAAAGTTAATGCAAAGCTCAATGGTAAGAGACCAAATAATGGCAAACTACTGAAATGTGTATATTCCTAAATGTAGGGCGGTCAGTAATGACAGGGTTTAAGGTACCAATAGATACACTGGAAGTATTCAGTGAAGTTGTTTTGAAAAGCATAAAGGTCATGATAATGTAACTCATAAAAATGGTTTGATCTGTACTCTACTGTACTGGTAGATAGCTACCACCCAGTCCTGGTTTCACAAAATGAACATCAGTGTCAAGTGTATTTATTTATTTTTTTAATCAGTTTTTCATTTGTCTGTATTTGAAGGTCTAAGTAACGTTGAGTTTCACTGCGGAAAAGCCGAGGATGTGTTCCCCAACATTCTCAATGCTCTTGTGTCACCCAACGTCACAGCCATCGTGGATCCACCGAGGGCCGGCCTACGTGAGTGAACAGCCAACCCATGAACATGAATTTCACTCACGTCAAGATGTCACATATTGAGAGTTCTTGTCTTAAACACAGATTCCAAGGTGATTCGTGCCATCAGGAGGGCAGAACATCTGAAGAGGCTGGTTTACGTGGCATGCAATGCTAAGGCAGCCATGAACAACTTCATTGAGTGAGTCATGATTTAATCCTAAATGCTGCTTCAAATCAGCCAAATTTAAACAAGTCAAGTCAATTTTATTTGTATAGCGCCAAATCATAACAAGTTATCAAGACACTTTTCACAGAGTAGGTCTAGACCATACTCTTTATTTTTGTTTGTTTGTAGGTACTACCTTTTTAAAAATATGTTTTATCTTTTTAGTTTGTGCAGAGCACCATCCAACAGAGTTCATGGGGCCCCGTTCCGTCCGGTGCGAGCCATGGCCGTCGATCTGTTTCCTCAGACCATGCACGTCGAGATGCTTCTGCTGCTGGAGAGAGTGGACTACGATTCCCAGCAGCAGAAGACCAGCAGCACTCAGGAAGAGACAGGGTCTTAGCCTTAGAAACAGACCTGGTACAGTTTGATAGGTAGCATGGGCTTTCCATATTAGAAATGTATGCACACTCTGTACTCCACAGAAAAATTCATAGTATTGTCAGTTAGTTTAAGGCTGTATAGTCCTAACTTTAATCATCCAAATAACATAAGAACTAGATGAGACATTGAGTGGTAAATTGTTATTTCATTATGCAATATTAATTTGTGCTTCAAATAAACTGTTAAGTGCTAATGCAGTATGCTTTGTACTGAATTTGCGTAACAGAGCTTTATGGACTGTTTCCCCCTCGCCTGTTTCAGTTGGAAAACTTGTCAGCTATATTCACTCATTTTACTTTGAGCCATGTCTTAAGAACTGTTCAAGAGGGACAATGCTTCACGAGTAGCGTACTATGGAATAAATAGCTTTACTTATTAAAGTGCCACCTCACTTAACTTCCTCCTGTTTCTGCATTTTGTCATTCTGCGACTGAATAAAACAGCACGTCTAGGCATTAGTCAAGACATTTTATTTTGCATAACAAATATCACTGAAATCATGGAGCTCAAGTTGCAATACATACTTCATTTTCTAGGCAGCAACATCTCAAACAATTCATTGGTACAACGCAACAGCGACACATGTAAAAGCAGTATTGTCTCTTCTCGCACTGACACACGTGGCAAGACAACAAACGCACAGAGGGAAAAGCACATTCTTAAAGCAATCTACAATATCACAACAGCCTTGTGTTTAAACTGTGATGCGTCCTTGTACATTTTGTAGAAAAACCACAGGCCAAATACTTGACAAAGAATGCACAGCAGTTTCTATTTTGTTCCAGCAAGTAATGCTTCTATGTAACTTCCTGTCTACTGTACAGTGTGCAGCAACATTATTCTATAAAATGCATAAGACTGTATGTAAGCTTTGGTATACACAGTTTCATCAGCTTGTGTTGGACTAATTGACTTGATCGCATTTTGTTCATGTCAGTGTACCAACTACATTTTGCAAGGCTGCCTTTTGAAAAATTGTACTCTGTGGTCAGAAAGTATGATCAACGGTCATGATGGCCAACGTACACAAACAAAATACACAATCCATTAAGACGAGTCTTTTAAAAAAAAACCTGCACATGCTGTAGGCATTTTTCCCTAAAGTATCTGATGTTTTACAGGCTGTCTTCATTAAACTACTAATTGGCTAAAGAATAAATGCTTTATCAAGTAAAGGGGGCTTGGTCTTTCCAAATCCTGCTGAAGGGTGTTTTAGGTCCAACGCACTGTATATACTCTGAGCCCTTCATGAAATGGATCAACTAAGGCAACATGTAGCCGACGTGATTTAAGGGCACCAAAAATGAAAAGCTACTGAAATGTATGAAGTGGTGAGTTAGTGTGAATGGTATTAGTACTTTGATAAAAAGCTAGCAAGAACTAAGAGCATAAAAGAAAGTATCTTTTACCTTAAACATTACAGTACTCTGTAGCCTTGTGCTTACTGCAGTGTTGGCATGGGGAGCAGGATGTCAGTTTCTTGTATTGCTAAAGCAAAAGAGGGAAGGAAAAAAAAAAAAAGGCAACAAATCCCTCCAAATACAAGTCACTCCAAATATCCCAAAAAGCAGTTGTTCCTGTACCAACAGCAATATCAGTCAACAGAAATATGACAGGACATGAGTGCATAACAATAGTTCTGAATAGTGATCACTTCACAACGCATGTTTTTTTATCGTGCAAACCAAGACATCAACTGTCAATTCTAAGGAAAAAAAAAAGGCATATTTTGTACTCATCACCCAAAATATCCAAAACACCAACCATTAAAATACCCAACACACACGTAACTTTTGTTTCCCAATTGAATGATATAAATACACAAGTATTAGTAGTCCCTTTCAAATACTTTTAGAGCACAAACAAAAATTAATAGGTGCTGGTAATCACTAACTGGTACAAGGTTGCGACTGTTTGAAAACGACACTTCAAAACAAAACCAATGTGTGCAGTGGTTTTTGCGGTTAAAGAAGCATGCATTTTTATTTCGATGTGGTTCGTGTGCTATTGAGTCGTGTTCACTTCTCTGCAGCCTGGGTGATTTTTTATTTTTTTCTTCTAGTGCCATAGCGAGGATGCATCTAGAGAGGTAGACGATATCTGCTCTACTGTCTGTGCATTTAATCCTACCCTTACACCTACCAGCTGAACCAATAAAACGTGAGTGGTGGAAGGAGGCAAGCAGTTCTACCAGCCTGGTCAACGTGTAACTATATTGCCATTAGATCTCAGTGATGCATAATTAAGTGATGGATGGTGGTGAGTGATGTCTGACAGTGACTGGGTTTCAGTGCCGTGGTTCATCAGTGATTCAGAGACTTAAACGTCAACAGTGCAGAGGGGTTCACTCCCTGGCTGGGCAGACTCCATTATGGTCATCTTGGGTTTCTTCCTGGTCTCCTCCTGGAACACAAATACAATAAAGTAACCATAATGTTTTATATAATACGAGCAGGACATTATGCACGCTTAATGAAAGAACAATTCTCACCCTCTGTGTGGCTAGTTTCTTCATTTCTTCCTGCAGTTTGTTTAAGATATGAAGGTTTGGCTTGTTCTTTTTGGCATACTGCTGGAGCTCGATCACGCTCTTGTCAGAGCTCTCCTGTAAAATATTAGTTGTTTTAAAAGTCATGGTTGATGTGCTTGCAATGTTACCTTGATGTGTGTATTGTAAGCTGGAAAACACAGTCTACACAATCCTCAAAACAGAATTATCCTCTTAAGAATATTTATGCAAAGTGAATAAAACCAAACTTTTTTCCATGACCACAGACACTTTACGATACGTGCTGAAGAGGATACTTACCTTCTTGACCATCTTATTGCTCTCTCTGCCGTACATGCGCAGCAGTGAGCCCCAGTTCTTGACGTGGGGATGAAGCATCTGCAAGATCTTCTGAGATGCTAGTTGTTTGCCAACCCTCTTGTTCTTGCCTGGTGGCAAATGTACAAAACATGTCATTCAAAGCTACATGTTTGTTGCTAGTCTGTAAAAGACATGGTCATTTAAATCAACACCCTCTTCAGCGCCACACATTGATGGGTTGAGTCTCCCCATGTGGGTACATTTACGGATTATGGTCTACTTACACCAGCCACGCACAGTATGCTTCCCACAAGTCATCACATATTCACTCTTCTGGTTTTTCCCAGGGATCACCTCAAATTTAATGCTGGTGTCTCCCATTCCATGGTTTCTACAGGAAAAACAAAACTGTACATTTCAAATATATATATGCAACCTGGCACTTTGTTAGCTTAAAACAATTACGCAACCAAAAATAATCAGAGAAATGTACATTACTGATGGCAATATGCATCATCTCTTACCTTTTAAGGCACTCATGAAGAATCTGATATGGCGAAAGTAGTCCTGCTTTATTGGTCAGCTCATACACCCTTGAGTCTTCTATACTGATATGATTAAAATACTGTGGAGAAGAGTACATGGACTGTTACCATTATCGTGCTCCCTTTGATTCAAAAAAATGCATTAACTTTCAAGGAAAGCATTTTCTACCTGTGGCAACAGATCTTGTTGTGAAAATTCCTGTTACCTGCCTTCAATGTTGGGGATATGCCCTTGAACTTTAGCTTACTCTATTCCACTTCACAGAAGATTATTTTTTAGGAAAGAACATAAATAAAAATGTCTAAAATAGAAGAGAAGAAGTACCTCCAGTTCATCGCCCTCCACAGGCTTCTCCTCCGAGGTCTGTTTCACAAAGTCAGGGATGAGGATTTCCAGTGTGGCTCGAGCTGAAGTTTACACCAAATTACAAGTGAGAGCAGAACTAATGACATTACTACATGCACATTTACAAGCACAACTTTGTACTGTATATAGTAAGAACAAGATTGTAATCTAAGTCATAATAAATAATAGAAATTACCAGCTTTATTCTTAGCAAGTTTTTTACTGCTTGCAGTTCCTGTGCCGTATGTCACTCCATCTATAACGACCGACGCTCCAAAGGGTTCACTTGGGTTCTCTGTGGGGCACACAAAGTCAGTTTGATTTGACATGAATATCTTTTAACACTCAACACACCTGAAACTTAGGGGGTAAAGATGATAGTTTTCTGTGCACATGGGCACATTGTTAATTCTGTTTTGTACAACGCAGTTTACATTACAGAGTAGATTTACACATCACAATAGAGACCCCGTGGTAACCTTTATTCCCCCCAAGTAACAGTTTCTTCCTGATAAGGAAAGAGTGATTTAGGACTTAAAATGTCTCAAGACACATACAAAAGAAGAACTTACCACATTCAAAAAAGTTGTAAACAGGTCGAACCTTGAGGACACGTTGCATATATTCATGCAAGATGCAAACTTCAGACTTTCCGTTAGGGTTGATGACAAATTCTGTTTGAGCAGAAAAAATTAAATGTATCACCAAACAATACATTTGAAAAGGACTTTTAACAATTACAGTATACATGTCATAATCAGAAAAAACACAACGTGACACAAAAGTTGTTTTGAAAGTTTACTACACTTGAACTCTAATTTTGATTTCCACCGTTTTTGCAAAAAGATATAAAGATGACATTTAGAAAGTTTCATAAACTACACTGCAGAAGAGTCGAGACAAAAGGAAGAGATCATCCATGTGTTAGTTTCACAGGCAAAAAAAAAAAAGAAAAGTGTTTTTAATACCTTTGTTTTTTATAGTTTTCACCGGTTACTGATAATGAAAAACAACTACTGCTTTCTTATAAAAACAAAAATTGTATGAAATTCACATCTATATAACCGTTACCTTTCTTAGTGGGTGCATCTTGGACCGACAGCGTGATGAGTTTCTGGTTGGCAGGCAGGATAGGTCTCTCTGACTCTGCCTGCTTCCTCTTCATGTCTCTGTTGAACTGCCTTCGCTCTGCCCAGGTACGAAACTTCTTTACAGTGACTTGTTCAAAGTCAAAACATTTTTCCAGGTACACGCGAAAGTCTTCAAGTTCTGTGAGGAAGTTATATTAAGTTAAATCACTTAATGAAAGACGGCTTGATAAGGAGTTCTTTCAACAGCAAAAACATGAATGACTGAGTCTTGAGTCTTGACTGAGTCACTGACAATGTACTTATGAACAGTTCTTACCTATGGACTCGTCCTTGCACACCTCCACCTTGGCCCTGACTTGTCCTAAGGCTCCTTGGGCAGTGTCAAAGTGCTGGAACTCTTTAGCCCGCTGGATGTTATTAGTGGTGCCCTCTCCATCTGGGCCACCGTCAGTCAGACCGGAGGGAGGGACACCGTCCTGCTCCTCAGCTGTAGCCTCTGACTTGCCTGCTTTCTCTTCACCATTGGCCTCCTCATCCGGCTTGACTTGAGACTCTTGTGCATTAAGTGTCACCTCCCCATTCAGTTCCTTTTCCTCCTGTTCCTTCATTTTCTTGTAGTGGAGGCAAGGGATGCTGCTGGTAGGAGGGTCATGTTTCTGTATCAAAAAAGAAGACCAAGAGTTATCACAAAATGCGTCAGCAGTATTGTCACTTTGACGCCATGACTGAGTTTACCCTAACTTTCATAAACTAAGACCGAATATTTCCATAACCTTAAAAAGGTTAATTTTAATTGCTGTGTTTCAGTAATGAATTGCTCTTAAGGGGTAAACCATCAGCTACCAATACATTTGTGGGGGAAAAATAAAATACAGTGTCCCGTATAGAACTGGAAACTACTGTAGCCCGCCGAAACTGGTTAACATACTGGTGGGATGAGCAAACAATCTGTTTAGAGAAATAACACTGAGGTGCAATCAATTAATAAGATCAAACCCCTGCAAAAAAAACATGATGCACTGTTCACATCAGTGTGGCAAGTTAATGAGACATGTGTTGCATCTTACCCTAATACTGCCAGTCCCAAGGAAGTAGGGTCTGGACCAGGTAACCACTCTGGTCTCTCTGTGCAGGTAGACCGGAATGCCTGAGTTATGGAATGTCATGATCCATCCATCAGGTAGAGGCTCAGTGGGTGGACGCCCTCGACCTGGCACAGGGGAAAATGTAAATACAGGCGCTAATTACTACACTATTACTTTAAGTTGTGAACGTTTCCAATAATCATTAGAAGACTATCATGTGACACCACAAAAGTGATACTCCTAATTGTGTGACAAGCAGTCAAGAGATATTCACATTGGGCTATGATTGACCTCAGGCTTGGAATGAATTCTAATTTCAAGTTAACCTGGGAGTCAGACGAATATGCGAGCTCGCATTTTATTTGCTCTGGCAGATACGTCTAGCCCCTCTCCTATTCAGACTGATTTTGTAGTTAAAGGTATCTGGCTGAGCCAATCACAACCGTTTAAAAGAAGAAAAAACAACTGCACTTAAACTTTGTTGATAAGAAATATGTGTTTGCTGTACTTCCGATAAGACGTACGTAGTACGACTGGACGGCGTTTTGTCGCTCTGATTGGTTGTCACGCCCGTTGGTAACGCCACTTGGAAATCGAAAATGAACTGAGAGGTTCCAGACTAATAGGCATTAGCAGTCTAATTTAAAGTATATAAAAAAAAAATTAAAAAGGTATGACACCAAACATGCAAGTAAAACCTGACTGAACATCTTTTTGTCACCCAATAGCTGAATATCAACATTAGACGAGCCAAAAAGAACTCAACCGACATTTATTTAGGTCTTATATACATACAGTACATACTACCAGCAGTGTCAGGACTTTAACTCACCACTGCTATTGTTCTTCTTCCAGCTAGTTGGATTAAGAAAGTATCGCACCATGTTGTAGTTAACACACCTTAAAAAATGATTTGATCTTGAGCTTGTTTGAACATAGTGAAGAAAGAAAATTCAATTTGGATACTCATCTTTTTAGTTTGTAACATTTATGCTGACTGGCTATACTTTTCAGACTCGACAGAAAGCTCACTTGTTCACAATTATGATTTCAAACCTAATTAATGTAGTGAGTCCTTGCATGTAGTGTTTAACATTTCACCACCTGACCAACATGAGTGTGTATATGTCAAAAGTTGCCCACCAGTGTGTGCTTTTTGATTGTGATGCTATTTCAGAGCACTACAACACATAACATACTTGGTATCAATTCATTTTAAAATACACTCATGTAACACGTATGTAGCAGATACTGTTTACAGTATCACATCATATATTGTGCCCCATAGAAGTGAAACCACATTCAATTGCAAGTTCCTTGATAGTGCCCAACCCTGAAACAGACAGATCCACCACTCACTCTTCAGGACAGTCTTAATTTTGGTCATCATGGGCTGAACACCTTCTTCACCATCTGACTGATGATCACTCTCCCCGCCAAATTTTTCATCTGCCAGACGCATCTTTTTTGGGACCGGCATGCCCTCCTCCAGCAGAGCATCGACATCATTGTCAAACTCCTCCTGGAAGAGTCAATGGTTAAGGCCGGAAGAGAACGATGGGTCACCAGTTTAAGGGAGTTTTGAAAGCTTAGCCTGAGAAGCTACTTTAACTGATGCAATGCCATAAAGTGAACAATTAGTGGAGGAAAAAAAAAAAAACACAAAAAAGAACACATTGGTTCCACTTTGGGTCACAAAAGTAAAATCCTTCTGAATTTACATGAACCTATAACAACTCTACAAATTTAATGACACATTTTTAGCAGTTTTGATTCCTCCTTTATTACGGTTGATTACTTTTGTGTCAAAAGTAAAACCCAGTATTTAATGGGAGAAATTAAAAAAATGGCACTAACCTCTTCCAGCATCTCACTTATCATTTCAGTAATAAAAAAACAAAGAAATAAACAAAAACAACGCTTACTGATGTAGAAAAAGATCTCAAGCAATGCAGTGTCACATCAAGAAATAATTCCAACAGTAATTTTTTACTGGTCCTTTGATTTAGTTCTAGCTGTATTTAATCTAGGTTCCCAACTCTTTTCAATTTTTTGTAAAAAAAACAAAAAACAAAAACAAAAAAGCAGTGGTTGTTGAGTTCCAAAATGCTTTGATCCCAAGATGCTTTGAAGGCCACAAATCCAATGCTAGTTATATGCATTGTATTTGGGAGAAGACCCCTCCATTAGGCTGCATTCCCACTAAAGAAATGCTGGGGCTATGTGGGTTTATAAGGCTTACTTCATCAGTGAGAAGATGTGATCCAGGAAGGCCATTATCCTTTTGTTTGGACATCAGTCAGTTTATAACATTATGAGAATGTTATTCCAGCAGCAATCGTTTTCTATATTTTTCTTCTTCTTTGTTTTATTGCTATGTCGGCATCCCTGCTGTTCAATTGCAGTAGTCTTATTGAAATGACAAGGGAAGGCTGTGTTTAATGAGGCAGTGCTAATAATGCCCTCTTTTTTTATGGAAAGCACTGTATGGGCTGCATTAGGTGAGTATTATTTCTGTCTGACAGTAAAGGACAAATTGGGTGTGTAGCTGATAATGACAGGGATACTGCACACAAAAGAACAAACGTACCTCATAGGAGTATGTCACGACCTCGTCATCTGCTTGCTCCTGCTGAACTATGACCTCAGACTTAAAGCCGCCATGTTCCCCATCGTCGTGATCCAGGAAGTTCTCGTACAAGTCATCCAACTCATCCAGGACAGCGAACTCTACCTTGTTTTCGAGGTCTACCTCAGCCTCCTCTGAACTTCTGCCTGCTAGGTTTCCTGCTCCAGAGGTACCCTCAGCTACCTCCTGCTCACTAGTCGAGTCATGCATCTCACCATTCAGGCTGTCTAAGCCGTCATCACTTCCTCCCTCCTGCCCTTCACCAGTGTACAAAACCTTCCTGTCTTTGCTACTGCTGCTTTCAGTGAAGCTTACACTGATCTTAACATCTCTGAGCAGCTTGAGGTCTGGTAGAAACGTGGTGACCGGGGGCGCGTGGCGGGCTGTTCTGGGGCACGGTGGGTTGGGACTGGCCTCATCTGAGAGGTGGCTACAGAAAGTTACTGAGCCCATGCTGAGTGGCTGCTGTGGCTGGGCTTCCCCGTCCCCTGGGGTGTATGTGTATCCATCACCACCAGAGCTAACGTCCATTACCTCTGCGTCACTGGACGTTTGCAGGGGAGGTGGTGGAGGTAATCTGCCCTCATCTTGGCCAAAATCATCAGGTGGCTCCAAGGGGAGAGGGGGTAGAACATCATCTATCTCCATTTCTTCTATATTACAAACTACCACTTAAATACAGACTAATAATTTATTCTAAAATCTGACCTGTTGAGACTTTTCTTCTTATCTAAACCATGAACGCATGCAGAAGCACATCCCTGTATAGACCACGTACCAGAGGTGAAAATGCTAAGCTGACTACATTGTTCTTTTCATTAATGTAGACAGCTTTCAGAATCACTGTCTCAATTATTGGAAATCACAATGCATTCAGCTTAATATGGGATCTAGGCTCTGTTCATCCTCCACTGGTATCTTCTGGGAGCTGGGGAAAAAAAGGATGTGATAGTTATTATAGTTGGAGCAACTTTATGACTACCAGCGTAATATGACAGGATGTTGGACGTACTACTCTGCAGCCGCAGACAGAAACGTTACACGTGGGTCTCATTGCTTGGCAATGTGATGGACGTTCATCCAAGTTCAAATAAAAAGCTAATTCATGGTAGGAGGAAACGGAGAGTTTCGGTGCATCTGTTCAGAGTACCGCTGCACAGCGGGCCCATGGTAACGTTAACATCAATGCTAATGTGCTAGCAGGCGCCCATCAGGCTGTACAGACCTCCGCGCCCGCAGAAACGGTCAACCAGCTTGAAAACAGCTTATATCACAAATACTCACTGATAAATATGACACGACCTTCTCCTATTGGGCAACCTAACTACCTTTTCTAAATCATTTGAATTCTCGACGCGCCGCCATACTGCCTCAATTGCAGCGCCGCCATCTTGAAGAAAACCTCAGCGGCAAACCGAGTCAGGCCCCGCCTCCCAGTACCGGCTTTTTGATAATTGATCGACCAGCGGACCAATCACAGCGTCCGTCTGCCACCGCTACCGGTACCACTCAGCCAATCAACATCAAGAGCACAACACGTTTTGCCCGATGAGCAACATGTTAACACGTAAACGCCTGAAGATCCTGCAGAAGAAGAGCGGAAACTTCATGGTTTCCACTCTAAAATTCACAGTCGGCTTTTATCTAATTTAACCAAAATGTGTGTCAGGGAGACAACATGAGCGTACAACCTGCACAGGTTCTGCACCACAGACAGTCCACTGCAATTAACGAGGGAGTACCCCTCCTTTTTAAGGATCTGAAATGGTATTTTTTGTTTGTTATTCATACTAAAAATACACTGCACAACCAGATTAACATAATGAAACCCGTATTGTTTGTCAGGAAAGGGTTTACTTACCTGTCTGTTGCAACATTGCCATAAACATTAATCACCAAAATAAGAGTGTTGGTTGGTCGGTGCTGTGTCTTACAACTGAACTTCTCTGAGACCTACTACTTATTCTGATAAATTGTTGTTTTTCTCACTGCTTTCATCTGACAGCTTAATGTAACAAAGCCACACTGACAAGATGTCTGTAGATTCTCGGCACATATAATAGTGAAGGTGTTCATGGTCACAGCTTGTGTCACCTCCAGTGTCAATGGATAAAGACTTGATCAGATTTAAAGCTTTTAGACTGTCACAGAAACGTGTTGGATAATATTTCCTGAAGTCACACTGCATGAAGATTCTGTGAGTTGTAATATCTCTAATTGCCAGCTGGGGTCACTATTCACCAAGGGCAGTAGGTGGGTGCCAACGTGCAGCATCTTAGACCCAGTGAGGTTCAGTTAAATTCATTTCTTTCCACTAAAAATACGGGGATTGTGGAGATGGTTTGTTAAATTAATCGTTTACTTTATATGAAGTTAAGGTCACTTGTGGGGAGATTTTAAACATGATGAGATAAATGTTATTTCTCAAAGCAAATTTTTAATGAATGCAGTGATACTAGCCATGTCTGTAATTCTGTATATTTTACCTTGTCATTGTCAAAATGTCATCTGTAAAAAAAGGCCTATTTGCAGGGAATGAAGTCTGCTGCACATCGCCTGGGACGGCCACATAACTTCACAAAGGCTCCAAAAACTGACAGTAGATCAAGGTACATGTGGAAAAAAAACATTATTCACAATTTCGTGTCAAGTGTGGGTTCTTCTGCTTTTATGGGTACCTGAAGAGTTGACATTAAGCGAGGAGGCCACTGGTTAAGTGCACCCTCATTGAAATACCCCTCTACACACAAGGTAGGGTTTTTATGAACTGATAATAGGTATTAAATATTTGAACATAGCATCCTCCAGTTTGAGTTTCTAAACCAATAATTGGCTTTCTTCAGGCTGTTAAGTATGAATATTTTTTCCTGTCGAATTGCTAAGAAAAGGAAAAATACATCTGGTAAAAGGAAGAGCCAGCTGCCATTGTGACATAAAGTGAAATAGGGTTCCTCACAGTGTGTTTGTGTATTAATGTCAACAATTATTATATGTTAAACCACATGTGAGTGTTTGGATACATTGTTTTTATTGTTAAGCAGCTGTAAAATGCATTATTCTACCATGGAAGTGGTCAGAGATTCATATTTAATATTGAAATATCTGTTGTAACCGACTGCTGTTGTGCAGGGTTAGGGCATACATAATAAATTACCTGTAACAGGGATACAGTAATTAGAAATTTAAAAAGTAGTTGGTAACTGTAATCTATGATAATTACTGTGAAATGACATCAGATTACACATGCTCTAAAAAATTGCTGGTGACTATTAATTTTCATTGTGTAAAACAAAATTCTTTGCAAGATTTTTACATTAAAGTACAATTTTTTAATGGCAGTAGCTAAGGGGCACTATTTTAAATTGGAGTCTGGAAATTGTGCATTCATTCACTCCACATTATGGATTTAAAGGAAACAATCTGACACCAACAAGAATAATTTAAATTGCATTAAAATAATCTTGTGCATGACGGTCTAGATTGCAGTTCAAAGCAGGTTGCCAGCAATCTATAATGGATTAGACTTTTTGAAGCAACCCAACCCGGCTGTTTTGTGACATGTAGGTAAAATATCTTCCTCTACAAAATGATAAATGTTCTTTGGCAATCTTTTAAATTAGCACACATGTTCAAAAGATGCATTTTAACTTAAAGCAAGAATAAGAAATACATATCACTGATTAATGAGGCAGCTAGTGCTGACTAGCTGTAGAAAAAGTGCAGATGAGTCTTCGTATTCACATAGCTGCGATGGTGAAGTGCAGCTGGGTGGGGGGGGGGGACGTCAGGGGTTGATGGAAGGAAAGGCGATGAAGAAAGGCACAGAGTGAGTTTCCTCCAGCATCCGTCTTCACACCTGTAGTTTGAACTGGAAAGAACTGGTGCTCCATTTGCTAGTGTCGCAGTTGGGCATGGTGCGCTCCGTGAAGGTCACGTTACCTTCTGCGTCTATCAGGATAATTGTATTGGTCCTAAATGGGCAGGGACACGGGACACAAGCAAACAAACAAAGATTGTATGTAAATGACTGAATGAGAAAGAAATCAAAGAACACAGGCAGGTGGCAGGAGTAACACTGACTACAGCTATGATCATTTAAAAGTCACATTTTCACATTTGAGGTATTTAGCAAACACCCGTATCAAGAATGAGCAGACAGCGCCCTGCTAAAGGACACTTTGATGGCTTTGGCAAAGACGAACCCTGTGACCTTTTGGCTACAGGACAGTCTCTGTATCTATT
The DNA here is from genome assembly GCA_031216445.1 of Lateolabrax maculatus. Lineage (NCBI taxonomy): Eukaryota > Metazoa > Chordata > Actinopteri > Acropomatiformes > Lateolabracidae > Lateolabrax > Lateolabrax maculatus. Next base: position 22,105,075 of record CM062217.1, read on the forward strand.
AATCCACCGTGGCTTTGCGGTGCAGACGATCCCCTTTCATTTCCTCGCTGTGGAGGATTGATTACACCGGGGGTTTTCTGTGTACCAACAGTTCTGTGTTCTCTATGATCCTGCAGGTGAGCACAACCCTGTCAGTCAACTCAGGGGGGAACAAACGGGGGAGATAGAAGAGGGAGATTTGGCGTGGGTGGAGGGTCACTGACCTTGTGCCATAATGAGGGGAGCGAACACACACCGCTGACAGAGCCTGCATCATGGTCTTGCTGTAACCATCACCCTGGCTCTCCTGAGCTGGATCAGGTGTGTTCCTGTTAAACAAACCCACAATAAGAACCTGTATGTCATTTTGTTGTGTCGCCCATGCAGTATATTTACCTCAGCAATCAACTGATCCATAATATCCATAAATGACGTAATGTGCAAATGGTTCCTAAACCTGCTTTGTCCTTGTCCTATATTTCAGTCTCAACCCCGAATGAACAGGCTTGTTTGCAAACTTCCTCTTAACTCACAGCTCACTGACATGTGTTTCTGAAAATATCTCAGGCACAAATTAGGCCATGCAGTTGAGTCTTGATGGGTTTTATACATAAACAGCTAGCTTACAAGTTTCTCCATAAAGTTTGAGAGTTGGCAAGACATACTGGGTGCTCCTAATTAATGTTTGGGTCAAGTCTACTATATGTTTCTCTCATCTGACAAAAGCACTATTTGATATTTGAAACTCAAAGCTCTGTGCTTTCAGCTGCTCATGAGGGAATTCATTTCTACAACTTCTTCTCAGTTTTGCGGGATATGCCATCATTTCTATCAGTTCTGAAAAACATTTTTACTTTACATTTTCTTGTTGAGATACGTGGCAGTCAGGACTAAACACAGCTTTGCAACAGGGGGCAGAGGGGAAACCACAACACCACAAATCACCAACAATCCCCAGTTATCTAGACCAAGTACTTGGAAATAAAAGCAATGCACATCAGACAAAAAGTAAAAGTTGCATAGTGCTTATTGCATTGTTTTTTTAATAGAGGAATAGTTCCACATTTTGGGAAATACACGTATTCACTTTCTTGCAGAGATCCGTACAGTAAATATGAAGCTATAGGCGTGTCCACTTCCTGGAGCCTCGGCTGGTTGCCTGACAACCTCACGGTGACGACAAGATAAAACCACAACTTGTTTTTCCACTTTGATTTTTGTACGGCACAGTAGCTTCATATTTAGCGTACTGTACACATGAGAGTGGTATAAATCTTCTCATCCAACTCTCAAGTGAATAACCTTATTTCCCAAAATGTTAAACTACTAAAAATTGTTTGTTATGCGTTTGTTATACCTTGTGCTATCAAAAGTAGACAACACACAGGGTGCATCTGTAATTGTAATCTCCCCAGCAGCACATTCAGAGCCCTGACACTATCCATAAAGTCTGGCATGATCCAGGGACTCTGTCAAGCTCTGTGCACCCTGAATCAATCAGCGTTTTACCCTACTGTACATATGGCACCTGACCAGGTAAAATTCTGAAATGTTCCCCATCAACATACAACTGTACACCATCAATGACAGTTCACCCATATTTAACCCACAGAATTACTTTACATCCATGAAATGTGTTGTTGTGATGTGTGAATCTACAGCAAGGGAAAGTTTAAGTGGGTGTTCACCACTCACAGCTCCTCATTATTAAGGACCCCGAGCAGCTCTTGCACCAGTCCATCGCAGGACAGGGACTGGTCGCTGACAACGCTGGTGAAGTGACGCTTGCCTTGCAGCAGTTTCTTCCATGGAGTGTCCAGCAACGAATTACTCAAGCCATAGATTCCTGCTGAGGGGAACATAAAAATACAGACAAATGTATACACTAGTCAGCTCTGTAAGTGACCTTGTTGCACGTCCTCCAACAAATAGATCTAGCTATATCAACATGAAAACGCCGGGCTAACATGAATGGGCCACAGGGGTGGGAGGAGAGGTAAATGCGGAATGAACGGTTTCTACAGCAACCATATTAAAAACACAGACCTGGTTTTAGATGGATGGGTTCAGGGCTGCCTCTGTTTCCATAGTAACACACAGTGTCTTGTTTGGCTCTACATGGGACACAGTAAGATGGAAAATTAGATATTGCGTTAAGTGATGGTTAAACTTGTTTATGTCTAATTATAAGGGCTGTGTCAAGAATCATAATGCTTCTATGCTCTTGAAATAAGTGAACATACAGCAATGTTCAAAGGGGCACTCCTGAGGGAATCATGTAAAATGAGTGCTCATGGTGAAAGGCAATATCAACAGTGTGCCATACAGTATTCTTTAATAATGGGTTTTTTTGCAGTCCTGGAAAATAGAATTAAAGAAGCCTGTTTTATTGGTAGAGAGCAATTCAAATGGGAAAATACCTAACACCATAGTTAGATGCAGCATTTAAAACCATCCTAAAAAGGAGCAACTGGGTAAAATGAATGCTTCAAAATACTAATTAGTGCAGCAAACACCTTTGACTACCACAAAACCATTTAGTTACAGTGTTAGATCTCTTTGCAAAGTCCTCTGTTAGAGGGAATTTATTCAGCCTGAAAAATCTGTCTGACATCAAGGGCATCTATGACGGCTTTGGTAAAGGAGAGTGAATAATAAATTATGACCAAATCCTTTGAACCAGCAGGGGAATGAAATTTTTGATGTCAATTTTATGACAGCCATACCAGTGGCATCAGTCAATCTGAAATGTGGTGCAACACTGCTTCAACATCTAAGTTGGAAAGTTTCCCAGTCAAGAGCTGGCAAGACGGGAACAGAATATGCTGCTGGGCTTGTAGCTCTGCCATAAACGCTTTAAAAGCCAAAATACAAATCGGCCTTTGGTCTATACCATATATCACATTCTCTATAAATACCTACCTACCTACGTACCTACATACATACATACATACATACATACATACATACATACATACATAAAGTGTTTGCCATAAAACCCATTAACAATGATTTAATATATATATATATGTGTGTATATATAAATTGAACATCTTTGGGTTTTGAACAGAGAAGCAATTTCAAAAATGAAAAGAAAAAATGTAGTATATTTATTTGCTTATCAAAGTTAGACTTCACTAAGGGTTCATATGATGAAATTCATTTTTTATATAAATTTCATTTATTAGGATCGACCCAACTACATACACATAATGATGTAAGAGATGGTGTGACATGACAATAGATATTCTTGCATTTAGCATTTAACATGTAGGTGGTGACTGGACCAATTAAAATCAGCTCATCTCATCTGATTAGTCAGTTTTTTTTATCTTGCGCATCACAATTCAATCGTGCTTTCCTATGGGACATTTATTTTCAACCTCAGGAAAATACCAAAGACTGAGTGAATAACATGATGACAGACCGACATGAGCAAACCTCACACGTACTCTCACTTTTATTCCCTACAAATGATTAGTCTTAAGCTTGCTTTTTGAAAAACAGTTGCCCCTGTACAGAGGTCATCCTTTACTGTTTGCACAAGAACTCGTCTGCCTTGTGTAAATTTCCTGCAGCAGAGCATTTTCTAAAAGCCGGACAATATGTGTCCAAGCAGCTGTGGCAGATCCTTCAAAGCTTTGGGTCGACATTACAATATCTCTCTGACAACAACAAATCAAAGACCTTAATATTGTTTCCAGCATGTACCCAAACCCAATTGAAAAGTCTGAATAAACAGCTACTTTTTCTGTGTTCCTATGGTTACTATGAACACAGCAGCACTGCCCAATGTTGACTCGGGTGATAGCGCTCACCCCTCATACATGGATGTGCACACTAGCTGCTAAATGGGAACCAGATGGCACTGTAACCTGAAGGGAAACGGAAGAATCTGTAAAGCTTTTATGTGTTGTCAGTTCTGCTGTGGGCAAACACGATGTCTGAAATACTCTTTTGATCTTAGTATTGTGAGCGGAACTCAACAATGCCTAAAAGGCCTGGTGTCTGCATATCTACTTTACCTGTGATATGCATCAAATTGACCGTGGTGGTAGCAGGTGGAGGATTTTCAGAGCGATAGCTCTATTTTTGCTATTTGAAACTGGCTAGAACATTGAAAGTCCCATCAGGTGTGCTGTGGTTTGATTTGGGCTGAGATGAGGGAACAGCAGGAGGTCAAAGCCACTGGGCAGAGAGAGAACGGGGAGGGAAGAGTCGAAAAACAGGCTTTTTCAGATCTCAGTCAGAGAGGTAATCAGTATGCTGGCTGGGAGACGTCCTAATGAAGAGTCCTCTATACTGAGGCTGCAGAGCAGTTTCCCCATCGCCAGCTGTGGTGTAGTTGCCTGGAGATGGTTGGATGCGCTTTCAACATTATCAGTTCAGAATGTAGATGGACAGGCCCATAGGACCCCATGCTAACAATCGTCAAGCCAAAATCAATATTATTTTGATTCTTGTGGCAATTATTTGACATCTGGATTCACTCAATGAATCATGCGGGCTACATTTGAGCTTTTTACTGTGCGCATCTACTGAGGACTCTATATAGTATAAAATCACGTTCTATTCCACTCAAAGAGAATGTGATTTCCCCAGAGATAATCTAACTAGTGCTTAGAAAAGACACTTATAGTTGTTCCTCTTTAAAATGTTGAGAGTTCATCCACCCCTGATACTCTGGAATGTGCGTAGTTGCTGCACCGCTGCTTTTCTTTTTCAGCTCAAACTACTTTCTGCCAAGAATTACAACACATGGTTTGAGGCCATCAGATTGAACCATTTTATAAAGTTGTTTTTATAAAGCAGCTACACTCTGCTTGACTGGAAGTGCATTAAGCAAGGCATTTCTTTGCAGGCAAACATCAAAAGAGATATTCATTAAAATGGATAATCTCTGGGCATTGACTTTAAAGTGAGAGTGACATAAAGTGCGATCAAAAACCAAAGCTATAGAAAAGTCAGATGAAATGTTGGATAAGGAGCCTTGAGAGTGTCAAGCACAGAATATCTAAGATTTAAATATATATGGCATTAGCTCCACTGAGGGAAGGCTCTGTACGATGTTCTGGGAAAAGCACGGCTGCCACTGACCAAATCACTTCAATGTAGAACTCAGCCCAACATGGTTATGGATTATTAATCAAGGCAGTATTGGTTTAACAAGCATCACAATCAAAAAGAAGCAATACATAAATCATGGACAGAGTGAAATATATTAATGCCTTAGGGTTGTGTATAAAGTGCACACCCTTTCTCTCATATGCATATCAATGAGGGTGATTGCAAATTCTCACAAAACTGAGTGAAGACAGGGAATGCTTAAAAATTGCATGACATCATAATTCATGTCTCTGGTTACAGATGAGAATGAGAAATCCTCTAATTGTTTTATAGAGCTACTTTCTATCCACCAGATGTGGTTATTGATTCGGAAATAAACTAGATGCCTTATTTCCTCTGGGCTGCTGGACACACTGCATGGGAAAACAAATAGGCTGGTAATGATGGTGTTTATTAAAAAGATGTAGGCTTGCTTTCTGTCACATCTCTATCTGCAGTGAACGCGGCTCTCATCAGACAGGTATTTGAGGGAAAAACCTATCCAGTACTTTCACAGCACTAGGCTCTGTGGAGTGATTCCGGCCCCAGATGACAGCCTAGTCAAAGCGGAAGACATAAACAACATAAACACACAGTGTCTTTCTTTGCTGGGGTCTCATGAGCGCGGAGTGGTGCCTGATTCTTACATTATAAAAGGGAATGCCACTGGGGCAGCACAGGCGCAACTAAAGCTCCCGGTCTTAACGAGGACATTTGCATATCTTGATGGCTTCAGCTTATCAAAGAAAAAAAACAGCCATGCCATCCAGCTGCAGTTTATTCATTTGTGAAAATAGAAGAAAAAGGGGTATTTCAAGGCTGAATACTGATATTCTCGGACTGAGGCTGCAAATAGCTGATGTTTTGTGCTGGTATTAAATACCTGGGACCAGAAAAGATTGGTCATGCTGTGGATTTTAAGCATTTTGAAGTGGTGTGCATGGGGCTCCATTATGAGAAATGCTCTGCATTCATAGAGTTTAAAAGGTGGTGTCTTTGGATTTCAGCAACTCCAGCCAAACTCGTTATGCGAGATACAAGCATTAGGTTTGCCAAAACTACTGGTTAGACCTCATCCTAAAAGCATTTACTCTTGTCTGAACAGTAACGTGCGACGCTAACCTCTGTCTTGCTTGTCAAAGTATATAAACTAAGCAGCTAAACAGGGTGACTGAGAATGAAATAACAGTCTGCTCTCTCCTTATCAGACTAACCAGCTCTACAATGCAATATAAGAACAATGCTGTTTCTTTATTTTCATTTCTTCAACTTGGATCATTAACTGGTGACAATGCTGCCTTTTTGCCCGGGACAAACAGCTCTAGCCTTCATCTTTTAGAATGATATCATGTATGTAGCCATCAAGTCCATATTTAAGACCTTTTTACAGGGTTCTCGTTTTACAACAAGCCAGCTGGAAACATTAAAAAGTCAGCCGGAGACATCAGCCGAGTTTCAGCCGGCAGAATCTTAATCGCCAGCTACAAATAAAAAGGTCTAACCTCTGTCTGAAATCAAGGACCCATGGTTTCAATATACTGCATCATATCCATCATATTGGAGGTTGGCAGCAATGAGCAGCTGATATCATAGTTTAAAAAAAAAAAAAAAAAAACATATATCATACAGCAGAAACCCAATGTATCTCTAGCCTAAAAGCAATGCTAAAAAATGTGGAGGAAGGGATGTACAAGCATAAGAAAATCCCTTTAGACAGGAGATCCTGCTTGAGGCCATGTTACCAGGATACATGGATCATGACACCAAACTCCACAGTGGAAACCCTGATTTTTTCCTTCCCCCAGCAGGGATACAGTTTGGTAGGGATGTGTGTTGGAGCTGAACCTCTAACCTCTCGCTGGCAGAAACTGAGACCGGTTTCCATGCCAATTGTCTATGGGGGCATCCACCATGACAGCTATCCTGGTGTGCACTGATCCAGCTTTGATTTTTCACCCTTAAACAGATCACCAAATTCAGTCAAGTCAGGCTGGTGAAGCAGACAAGGAGAGAAAAAAAAACTCATTATTTTTAATGCTGTCTAGATTTTCTTTGTCTGAAACCCTGAAATATGAACAGGTGTTCCCTTAGAATTTTAATGCAAGCTCTTCCACAGTTCAGCATCTGAGATTTCTTTCAGTTCTGCCTGCTTAGCACTCCAGAGATGAAGACACTGTCTTTGTGGTTTCACTCCAAGGTAAGGCCAGAACTCAGAGGAACAGGAGTTACAGCCCATTCTCAGCCATTTTTCGAATAAATCTCAGATTTAGAATCCTGTAATGTGCAAAAACAGCCTTAGGTGGCCATATTACGTATTTCCCCACACTCTGGAATAAATTTAAGCTTGTGAAACATATCACGTTGAGAGTATGGCTGCTATCTGGAGGACAAGTGCGTAAAGATTCTCACAATGTTAACACATCTTTGACTCAGCTGTATCAGTAGGATGACCATACACTCAGATGGATTTCACCACACCTTACACTCACTTGAACTCTGCTGTGATGAGGTTGAAGCCGTTGTACAGGTGGCCTTCTGTCGACACCTTCTTCAAGTAGGAGTAGCTGTCCTGATCCTTGTCCATAAGGTAATTAGATACTAGAAATCCTGCAGAACGGCAAAAGTAGAAAGAAATGTCCTTAAATTATACATTCAATAAACCCAGCATGGTTAGTAATAATGAATACATAGACAATATGTACATGCAAATTATAAAAAGATAGATATGTGAAAAAGCACAAATGATGTCATAAGAACCTTGCAAATGTTGCGCAAAAAGCAATGTTGTGCTGCTGATGTAACACCAGGCATTCTATCGGTGAATATATTTTGTTCATGGCTGACTCACCTCTTCCTTGTGCGTCAGGGTTCGGACGTCCTTCCATGTAGTTGGTGATTGCAGCCAGCTTGCCCCACTTGCTGATCCCCAGCCATGATCCACCTTCCTTACCATATTCTAGGTCAAGGCCTGGTTAACACAAAAGTGGTGGAACGTTTATTAAACGCACCTCCAATGTTCGTCAGATTTAATCTGGAGGTAAATGACATTGTACGCTGTTAGCAGCCATTGAATAAGCAATTACTATCACAATGTCAAATGAAAAGGTTAGCAGAAATAGAAATAGCAGAGTTTCCTTCATACTTTTAACAACAAACTATTTACTGGTATAATTTTAAGATGGCAACCCTATATTCAGTTTTGGCAACGAAAAGCTGATGCATGGCAACTACTTTTAAAAGTTACCGTTGAGCCCTGTTAAAGGGAACTTCCTAGAAAACTATTAGCAAACTCCACCTTTTTTCCTTTGCTTGCTTTTGTGCACACATGCTGTTTTGTGTTATTGCTGTTTTGTTAATATCTGTATGTATGTATGTATGTAAGTACCCTCATGTGTAGCTTTGGCAGTAATGAAATTAACTCAATCCATCAATAAATCTGTTGTTTCCTCTTTCTTCCCATGACATGGAAAAGGTGGGGCACTGAGAGTCTGGTGCACTTCCTGGAGATCAATAAAGACAGGTCCACTTACACTGACAGTGACCAAGAGAGCCAAACTGTCCCACTCCTCTGGGGGTGGATGGAAAGCTAGCCCGATCCCACTGGGAGCTATAGCTTACTTCCCTCCTCGTCATGCTATGTCTCCTTCAGGGCCCTGCCTCCGCAACCCCCAGCCCCGCAGATAAGGCAGAGCCATTTATTCCTGTCACATCGCATAAAAGCAGCCATCAATTAAGGGCCCACTACTGGAGTCCTGACCCCTCTATTACAGAGGGGAGAAGGAGACGGATGAACAACGAGGCTATCTCTGCCTTTCCTACTTCAGCAGGAAAAAAAAGGATGATTGATTTCCTCTGCCTGGCTATAATGTGTATTAGACATCAGTCAATTAAATATAGTTTACTGCAGGGTGGGGATGTCCTGTGACGGAGTGAAGGAGAATTGGATTCTGGGGTGAAGGAGACAGATTTTTCCTTGATTACCGAAAGCTATTTAGCCTTAAATAAAATCGTAGTCAAATACAGCAAAAAAAGCCAACATCTGCTGCATTTTCACATAGTCGCAGAGTTATGGTTTTAAGTCTAATACATATACATATCCTAATTTTTCTAGATTTAACACCAATTCGTCAACATTAGTTAAACATATTATCTGTTGCCTGATTTTCTATTGTTTATTTGCAACTTTCAATTGTTTTGGCCAGGTCTCCCTTGCAAAAGAGCCTTCCAACCTTTAAGGGTCTTACCTGGTTAAATAAAGGTCAAACCGATACAGAGCCTGCACTTATAAACACAATTAACTGGTCTAACTTGCTTTATATGAACTTATTATCTACTGTTTTAGAAGACAAACCAATTATACAGTTGTGCTATTTACTACTATCTTTAAAATGTGTATGTGTAGGGTAGTGAAATGGTGAGTGGGGAGCTGGACTTGCTTACCGCTGAGGATCTCACTGTTGGTCCCCCAGAAGTCTGCAGCTTTGGATGGCCTGTTGTAGAACTCATCCCTGTTTGCAGCCAAAATCAGCCTGAGGAAAGGTAACAGAGGGCTTTAGAAGGGGATTTGTTATTTTTGTGAGACTTGTTCATTCGTTCCTGACGTGAACAAACAAAGGCATTACAGAAGGCCATCACTGGTCTCAATGGCAGATCCCTCATCGACGACTCATTCGTCAACATGAACACCCGGGGTCCGCCGCTGACTCCAGGACATAGTGTTACAGGATTGCCGTAAAACAACCTGAGTCCCTCCTTGGCTTCATAAAGTCCTCAGATGTGTCCAGGAGTCTTTAAGTACAGTGATATTACAAATTAATTGAGCAGGATGCAGAGGATACAAAAGGTCGAGGTTACATGGAGGAGGAGGTTCTTTGATGACGGCAGGATCAAAAGCTATGGGACATCTAAAGGGCAAGCCAATATAAAGACAACCAGTCTTAACAGAGAGGAAGTAAAGTGAAACAGAACTTGGGATCCAAGTTCACCAGGTTCTGAGTACGAGCTGTGTCACTGTTATATCAATACTTATGGTATGATATCAACTAAAGCATTCACATTGTACAAAGTTAAACTTGTGTTTGTCAAACTGAGTCAAATGTTCTAGAGCAAAATCCTATAAAATCTTTCAAATCCTCCTGTTTAAAATCAAAATCTGAATCAGTCATAAAACTATGCAGGCAAACACTATCAAAGCCGCAGAACTTTATCTCAAATTGTAGTGAAGAGAGGTTCCCAAAGACAGAAAATACATCAGGCTACATTTTGGGAAAATACGTATAAAATGCACAAGACATCTAGAATATTTCCATTTGATAAAATGGTGCATCCGTTAAAAAAACTCTTTCACTCAGTGTAAAACATCATATTGCTTCAGCAGAGAGTGCACAAGCTAATACAGAAGACACAGTATATGATACTGTCAGACAGTGTGAAATAAGATAATTTGTCTAACCTTACAACAATTTCAAATAAGAAACATTTACCTAAATCGGTGAAACATTTAGATAAACCACCTCATCTAAATCTCTTTTTTCAAAGCTGTCTGTGGCTGCCTCGCGTCAGTAACCTTTCCCGGTGTTTTATCCAATGCTAAATCTGTTTTTTTTTTTCCAAAGCATGGCTACAACACAATAACATTTACTTCTACAAACAAGAACAACCAGCCTGAACAAGAATGTGATCTGATTTTAAATGACTCCCCTTGAATGTGACACAGGCTGCCTGTCAGTTAAGCACTGCACTACACTTTGACCTGCATTATTATTCAGGGTGTCACTGAGCAATGATGCCATTTTGTTCATGGCCATTAACAGGTACAAACTACAAAAAGCAGTCATTAGTTTCTACATGCCTTTACTAACAAGTCACTACTGTCAATTGGAAGTGTAACATCACTTAGTGGCGATATATCCTCACTCAGCTTCTGTTATTCACCACTCATGTAGCAACACACAGGCACGCACGTCTTCATCCAGCTCCCCTCAGCCCATTCAGCAGTTATGAAACAGAGGAAACAAGTATTCCTTCGCCCAGAGGAAAAGATGACCTCTCACTATGGCACCACGTGACTTTTGTAAGCATGAGAAAGCATTTTAACAGAGACTCATATTGTAGACTAATGTATTCTAAGCATGCAAAGCACCAACATATATTTATCTTTATCAATAAAACTAAATGTTGTACATTCATAGAATTTCAGTTAAAGATCACTGAGATATGAATTCACACACTGCACAGAGGCACTTGTAGACCCTTTAGCCAAACTACACAAGACTGAAAAGAGGAAGAAAAGGCCAATTAAATCTGTTGACCTCTTTAATAGCTGTATGTTCCTTTAGAGCTGGCAATGATCCCCCTATTAATCTTTCAGAATGGGAGCTTGGATCCTGTTAAGGGCAAACAGATGAACCAAACTGACCTAATAGGGGTTGACCTGAAGGACATAAAGGCCTAATGATAGCCTGTTCCCATGGCACTGTGTGAGCCACCAGTGCTCCAGAAAACAAAACTAACACTAATGACGCTACACCAGAGAGAGCATCTGCTATCGGATCCTGAGGGGAATATCACATGCAAGCAGCTCCGATCACAGTAAGAGTCAGCCAGCCAGCTGCATCTTGTAGGAGGGATGGTGAGAAGCAGAGAGGTATCAAAGCTCTTCATGAATACTGAACTCTGATTTTTTTGTATTCAATAAACAGAGTGGCCTGTGGACTTGGCGGCAGCCACTTCAGGTTTTTGCTGTGGAATTATGTATTCACGCATATTCATGCACCTATCAGTTCATTACTTATCATTTTTGTGAGCCCTTGACCTTTCATCTCACATTAACGACATGTTAAATCTACACATGACCAACCATTTGCTCAGAGACAAGGTATTTGGGAAAATAGCTGTAATTCTATTAAATTCGCTACAATTATTTATTGTCACTAGAGGAAACTGTTCTTGGGGACTATGTGACTTTTCAAGTTGATCAACCATTAGTAGAAATTGAGATATTTCACTGGATAACTGTAAAACAATAATCTGCTGCTGGTGCTACTGGGAAAGTCAGGGGGATTTATCTTCTCGGCACCATGGATATGTGTACAAAGTTTTATAGCAATCCATCCCGTGGTTGTCGAGACATACCAAAAATATCAACGTCATGGTGGTGCTAGAGGAAACATCAAGGGATCGCCAAAGTCAGTGAGAATTATCCTCTGGGGACCATGGATGTACATACAAAATTTGATGGCTATCCACCCAATAGCTGTTGAGATATTTTAGTTTATTTTACACCGACACTGACATCCTCAAAGCCACACCGCTAACATGGCAGAAAAATGTACTATATAATTGGCAGGCTGCCATGATATATAATGAGCATATTCATGCTCCCAAGAGGATCAGCTTCTAAGGCTTTGGACACTCCATGAGTTTTCTTAAGCCAGCATTGGGCCAAAATGTCAACTTGCTTGCAGAACATATCATAAATTAATTGGCAGATTGCCATGCGTGACATCATACTCCTAAGGGGGTAAACAGTTTTATCACCCACCATTGCAAGAGCTCTTTGAAAAACTGCCAGTAAGCTGTTTGTTAAGTCCATCACTTTCATCTTTTTGGGGTTCAATAAACATAGATCCCCCTCTGGGGACTGCTACTGGAGCTGTGGATATTTAAATGACAGAGCCCAAAGGAAGTGCTATAATTACAGGTCAACTTCATATTAGAATGCTGATTGGTTGATTGTAGCACTGCTTTTATTCTGAGCCGCTGAAGAAGTTGAATTAAAAAACAATGCAGGCAAGAAATTGAGTTTCGATATACAGAAATCTCAGCATGTGGGTAATCACTGAGTCATTTGTGCTGAACATGAACCCATTTAACCCCTGCAGGTATTCATTCCTGTCATTTTGTGCTGTGGGAGCGTAATAATTGTACTTAATGAAACTTTAATCTTGCCTTCAACCCAATTTAGTCTAAGTATTGCTCCACATTTCTTTTGATTAACACATCACTGCAGCAAAAAGAAAACTACTTCTGCAACGGGTAGTCTATATATAGCACTGATGTAACCACATTAGTTCACAGTACGTTTCACCTTTCCCCAGGTTCAGGTTTGAGTCAGTACTCATACCACACCTCTGCTGCGATCTCCTTAGGCGGGGCCAGACTCCCAGAGGGAAGGACAAAGATGGACTATGGCCAGGTAGAGTGCTCACTCTCGAGCACAGGGGGATTATAATAAGCCGCACTCCACATCATCCCGTAACTCACATTGACTGCTCATAGTGCGCTGGTCTGTGCTGACCCCTAAAAGAAGTAAGCATTTACTGCTGGGTAGGACACATGGAGGTTGCACAAAGATTCATTTGGCGATTTAAATGGTAGATGTGAGCAAAAAATGTGATGTTATTTCCATAGTTATTAGGTAAGTAAGTAAGGAACTACAGTAGGCGCCCAATAGAGAGGGCTATTCATGTCATCCCATAAAAAACCTGGGCTGTGGCAAAGATGGACCCCTCCAAAATCAGATGTCCCTTAGTTCCACGTTTATAAAATAATGATAAAACAGAAAAGAAAACTGTCTTTGTTACTATACAGCTGTTTGTGTGTATTTGCACCTCTGCTCAAAGCCCCATGTGGCCCCCTTGAGATAGGAAACACTGCAGCATTGTCACAGTATGACAGCAGCGATGTCAAGACTAGACACCTTGATTTATCAACCTGAAATGTTTTCCCCCTGATATTTGTTTTCATTTCAAAAATCTATCTATATGTCCTGTAGCTGCATGTTCCCACACTTCACTGAAGCCATATGATGCAAACTGAGTGAAATATTCAAACCCAGCACTGTGGGGGTTTATTTTTTTTATTTTTTTATAGCTGCATCAAAAAGAAATATCATGAATAATTTGTACACACATTTCTCAAATATCCTGTGTGATAAATTGGGTATCTTTAAAAAAAAAAAAAAAAAAGAAAAAGAAAAAAAAAGGAGTTTCCTTACACAAGACACTAAATCTCTACTAGCTCTAAGTGTGCAGGTCTGTGGGTGACTGTGCTCTCTGACCTCTGTGCATGAAGAGGGGTTGTTGACAGAAATTAAAATGTTTGGTTAGAATTTTATATCACCACGTTTTGGTGTACTGAGTAAGTCTGGTTAGCTAATACCTGTCATATGTTTGGAGGCAGCTCTCTTGTTTGTTGGAGAACTTGTTATAAGGATTAGTGAGTGTTTGCGACATAGCTGTAGCTAGAGTACCACACTGTGGCTTTAAGAGCAATTAAGATACATTTTCTGCACATGATGCATTTCAGGATCTTTGGGGAGCATGGGCCATGTTGTTAATGTCCTTTCTGAGATCCCCATTCCTGTTCTTTGCATTGTGCATTGAGCACAGTAATCTTTTTTTTTAAAAATCTTTTATTAAAAGGGTTAATTGCTCACCTGTAGGCATTTTTGGATGCTGGCCGGGGGTCAAACTTGAAGAAAATTATACACATGGATGTATTGGGAGGGGGGGGATCTGCCTTCAAATATGTGTCATATCTGAAAGAAGAGAAGTGAAACAGAACAGGATACACGTGAGTGTTTGTCTTCAGTGTTGGTGCATCAGAGCAGGATGTGTGGGAGGGTGGTGATTGCAGAAATGAGGACATCTGTTGTGAAGCAGGATCATGACCTAGGTTGGTTCAAATTGTGCAATGTTGTACAGACTGAGATAACGGCAGCTAAGGGTTTCCATCACTGTGTCCAAAGAGCACATATCCGTAAGGAAAACAGTTATAAATACATATACTTGGCTAGTGATTCCTTCAATACCTACACGGTGTACTTGGCTGCAGTGCAAACAAACGTGTGTAACCCTGTGAACGTGACCCATGTTCAGGATGACCAGTGTCAGCATCATTACCATAACCTTTATCACTCTTTTAACTGTAATGAGTGCAAAGGTAGCAATTCAGTAACAGAAGTTCACAGGCTCATCCATGAGTCACAATGTCATTGAGTCATGTGCAGAGATTAGACCGATTAACTGCATATGTTCACGTTTTAATAAGATTTCGTTAGTGAGCAGCACTGTGCCTCGCTATTAATAGTCGCCACAGTTCAGGAGGAGATAGCCACACAGCAGGGCCACTGTGTGTCTTATGGCCGTGGCAGGTAACTAACAAGTCTGGGCTTGCAGACCAGGCAGTGGTTGAGTCACCTTGTAGCATGCGGCTAGTTCTGCCGCCGGCAGCGAACTAGTTTCAGCAAAACTTGGTAACCTCGGCGAGGGAGACGGTGGCTAGCGTTAGCATCTTTACAGCCAATGACAGCGATGACAGAGAGACAAACCAGGCGAGCGGCAGCCACCTACCCTGCACTGAGTTGTGCGCAACACGTTACACGGCAAAACACTGTTCGCCCGCTGCCTCCCGCACGGATACCTGCTGTGTAGAGCCGGAGAGGTGCGCTCACTATCCCTTTACACTCGTTGTTGACAACTAAAAGGAAGCGTTCACGTGAATTACCTCGATTTGCGTCTCCAGTCGTCTCGTGTGTCCGTGGAGCGGGTGTGAGGGTTTAATTCTCTGTGTGTTGTCCTAATTCCCGCCCACCCCGGCACTGGAGATACATAAAAACGAGTGCACTGCGCTGTGATTGGCCAGTTTACAGGCGCTACAGAAACCAGGAAGTTAGCACCAAACAGGAACCATTGCTTTTCCGGTTAGTTACATTACATTCAGAATAAAAGCACTGATGTTATCAACATGTTTTGCTGAATATGATAATAACAAAATGAATTTAGGCTTTGCTCATTTGGGCCGGAAGAAAACTTTGAGCACACAGATTTTTCTTTAACAACTTTATTACGTCCAAGGATCAAGAGTTTAATACAATATGCATCCAAATCAGAGTTGCTTCTGATTACTTCTCTCCCAAGGCTGAAGCACAGGGTGCACAATTAACACACATAGCCTACATAAATAATAATAAAATATATGGATAAATAAATATAGCAGATAGGTGCACACTCAACGCCAAACACATAGCATACTACTCTGAAAGTTGTATATGTTTTACTCTGGCGTTTGTATCGCTTTGAAAACATTTACTTTGAAAAAATATTCTCTACACGTTTTCTTTGCATTTGTGCTGACTTCACGATACCACAGTAAATTGTTATAACAATATATGTGCCTAATGTAGAGAAATAGAAGACGGAGAAGATGATAAAATAGAATAAAATTAAATGTAACTGATCACATGTGAGTGATTAACTGATATTCTGTGTTCTGGGGCATTTAATGGGCGAGTTAACGGAATTATCTTTCTACACAAACAATTACAGCAAAGAGTTCGCACCAAACAATAAGAGTAAATTACTTAATTGATAAGTCTCCACAGAAACCATCATCAAAACACAAACAAACAAAAACAAACAAAAGAAAAGAAAAACAAACAAAAGAAAAAAACAATCCCACATTTCGTCCCGCGCTGTGCGGGTGCTGATGGGGCGGAGACACTCGCCGTGACCGACAGCATCCAGCGCTGCTGTGGATGAGAGGGGTAGAGGCTGCCCTGCCTTTCACACGGCACAACGTCGCAGCCCGCTCATTAGCAACAGCCCGGCGCAGTCGCTTTGAGCGCCAGAGATAACTTTTCAACCACTACAGGACACTTCGGCTTCTTTTTTTTTTTTTTTTTTTGCGTGCGGCGCGCCACCGAGGGGACGCGCGAGCAGCCACCCGACGAAGTCCCGTTTGACGCGTCGCTCGTGCGGTGACAGCGGCGTCCACCGCAGCGGCCAAGTTGCGCGCCGCACAGCGCTGTTCGGCCGAGGCTCGGACTACCGCACCCCGGGGTGTCTCCCCCCCAACACCACCACCACCCACCCATCGCCTCCAGGAGCAGCGGCGAGCGCGAGGAACTGAGGTAACGTCGACGCAGGCTTATCATTGCACAGCCCAAGTTTTCCTAGCCCGTGCCGTTAGGCTGCAACTCGGGAGGAGGGTGTGACAACAGTGTAATAGCCCGACAACAGTGTAACAACAATGTCAGCCGGCCACGGGAGGGCTGAGGACGCACCGCCGGCTTCCCCGCACGCCGGTGAGCAGGCGCTGAGAGGCAGGCTGGTCAGGACACACGGACCTCGGTGCGCTGGGACAAAGATTTGTGGCGCTTCTGTCAGACAGACAGTCGGTGTTTCCTTCGGTGTAGTTGTGTGAAACGGGGAGGAAACGTGATGTTGTTGTGAGCTCCCGGGGCTGAGGGATGCGGCGGGTTGCGAGCTGTCAATCATCTCATCCTTACGAGCCCATTGTTTGGCCCCTCCTGTTTGTGAGTGGGTTGCCATGGAGAGTCTTCCGGTCCCCCCCTCTAATGACCTTATTTGGAGAAGGGGCGGCGGCCGGACTCAGGCCGTCGCTGGGTTACCGGCGCTGCGTCCACGTCCCCCCCCCCCACACCGATGGCACCGGTGGGCTCAAGATGTGGTTTTGGTGCGTTTATAGCAATTAACTGCGAGCATGTGCAATTGATTTGCGTTTACTCGAGTTTGAACCTACAGAAATAATGAACTCACTCTGCTGCAGGGAGCTTGTGGTCACAGTCGGATTCAGTTTAGCACTCTCAGTGTGGCATGGTGTAGGCCTACTTATCCCAGCTTTAACGGACAGGCTCAATACCAATTTTCATTACTGAAATAATATATTATTGAAATATATCAAGACACATTTTTAAAAGAGAGTGATTTGGTGATGTTAGTAATCCAATAAATAGCATGTTGGTCCATATATTAGAGTTGATTGTCCTCGGTGCCTGTAGCAGGTTAGCACCCAGTTGCCATTTGGGTGCTGTGTAGGGAAGATGATGGACTTTGACTTGACAATCTTATACTACTTCATATTGTTTCTTATTCACACATAGTCATACATACAATGCCAAATTTTGAATGATTTTGTATAAACAAATGAAGTACATGGGGTGTTAGTCAGTGGCATCGCTTAACTGTGTGTGTATGTGGCGAGTGTTTTGTGCAGTGTTGTGAAGTATGGAACAAAAAGCTAAGCAAAACCAGGAAAGGGGTTGCAGGTGCAGGGAGAGAGACGGATCCACACTGATCACAGGGGCCAGGTGCTCCAGATTTCACCGGCCAACTCACTCAGGGACCTTCACACTATATATATATGTGTAAACTGGTCATTTAAGAAGGGAAATCAACACTGAGGAAGCTATTTTTGATCAGTTCCATCTCAAAAGATGTCCAGATTTCTGCCAAGATTTTGCACTGATCACACATGGTCCTGAGAATTTAGGCCATCCGGGCACTTCAGACATAGTCAGACAGAATAAGAATCACAGTGCAGCAGTGAAGTGATTCCTTCATCTTTTTGTTAATTTCCCTGGATGGTTTTTAACCAATGTCAAATTCCATCAGAAGCTTATAGAATGATTACATGTTGTTTGATGCATCTTTTCTACTTGTAAATGCAGTACATTATACACTGCACAGTGTCAGCCACAGTGGACCAGTATATTCCAAATTCAGCCTTGGTTAACACAGATTGAATACTTACCTGCAGCTGCTGTTACATTGTAACAGTCTATAGGTGTAAATGGGTTCACACCAGTCACATTCGCAAAGGTCTCCTCAGATGCTTCTATGTCAGCACATCCTCACTTTCACAGAATACATTTTGGGCTCATTGGCAATCAGGAAGGAGCTCATTTGGAACACAGAATATTTGCAACTCAAACACAGAGCAGTCTCTGGACGGGACGAGAATTTCCACACCACCTGTGTCCGTGCTGAAAACAAAAATGCTCCATAACCAGGGGTAAACAAGAAGACTTCCCATGAATGCTAATGTTAAAAATGTGTTAATCTTTTCCCTGCTAACGTTATCACACACTTCCCTGTGTGCTGACAAAATATAACAACTTAATCTAGTCCTCTATTATATTCTGTTTTTCCTGAGTCAAAGACAACACAGTTATTAAAATGCACTACCATAATCAGCAGTTAACAAGCATGTTGTGGCAAGCACAAGCACAGTTTTTTTATTCTGGATAACCCCAGCTGGAGTTTGTCTCTTTGAAATAGACTTTGTTTTTTGTCTGTGGAACTAATTCTTGTATCACCATTTGAAGATCTAAAAGGTTAAAATGTCATTTTCTAATGGACTTGACAAGACTTGAGGTCAGCTTTAATCTCAAGAGCACTTCATGCTCTAATGCACTAATTTATAACGAAGTACGATGCCCAAAGAAGATGTAGCATTCCTAACTGTCAGTCCTGCAGCATGTTGGCAATTTGGATATAAATGTAGAAGCTGGTTACTGTCAGATCCTGTCTTTGTCTCAAGTCTGCAGTAACTGACTTGCCATGGCACCAAATGAATTTGATTCAACAGGCCTTCACTCCATCTGTCCATCCATTTTCTATTCCTATACTGTTCAGGACTGTGGGGGCTAGTGGAGTACCCCTTGGACAGGTGGTCACAAGTGGATCACAGATCAATAATCATGTCTTATTGCTCCTGCAGCAGTGAAACTAAGAGTCATAGAGCAAGGTTATGGTTGAAATGCTACTAAACCAGCTGTTACACCTCTTTTAGCAATGTCAGAAATCAATTTTATGTGCTTTTATGTAGTCATTATAAAAACATTCACATAATGCGATAATGCGAAAAAAATGTATATTTCATCTTTAAAATGAGTCATACTGCTGTGAGAGAGATGGGGTGGTTGTCTGCTGCCACATGAATACAGTATCTGCTCCATGAGGGCTGTGGATACTGACGGGCGCTGTGCTCTTACACCTGTGTGAAATGTTTCCCTGATATGTGAACCACGTTGGCAAGAAAAAAAAGAAGGTTGTTTGATGTGATGAGGTCTTTAAAGGTCTTGGATTTTTCACATTTACGTGTATCAGAAGTCAGACATCAATATTTCTGTGTCAAAACAGCCAGCCAATATTTTGTGTTGTTATTTAAATTAGAAGTCCTCATGGCACTTTAAAAAAAAGAGTAGTAAACAGTAGAAAAAGAAGTCTCCATGCATTAATTGGTTTTGCAACACACTGCAATAACAGTTGCAAGGCATTGCAATAGACCATGGGGTTTTTAAGGCAAAAACATCCACGGATTTAGTATATCCAGACAATGAGTATTCCTCACAGAGATTTAGTCTTTTCAGGCTGGAGCATATCATGTAACGCAAAACCTTCAAAGCAGTGGGATGTATTGAGTGACAGCATTTATTAAATGGAAAATTAATCCACAAAACGTTTAAGCAAACAGAACAAGGAATAAAATGTTTAAATCCTATACATTTCCTCACAGATAGTTTAGATTGTTGTTCTCATAAAGTCTTTTTTGTTATTGTCCGTACAACAAGGCTGGCTGACACTTTAGATGGATCACTGCCAGTTACTAATTTATCACACCAGAAAAATAAATACACACAACCCCGCAAATTATCCTTTTTCAACAAAGTAATTCTTACTTGACTGAGCCAGGAATTTTAATCACACCATAAAGATGACCAACAGTTAGCGACAGAGGAATGTTGTCAAGAGCCCTATTATATATTTTATCTTTGGCATTTTGGAAATTGGATGAAATACAGTTTCCCATGAATTAAGTGTTTTAAAGCTGCAATTCTATGGCCCTACTTTCTTGCAGTATGTAGTTATACAGGAACAGGGATTAAGGGACTTCAATTGCAAAAGCAACTAACAACAAACAACATTCAGATTGACATTTACATAATGTAAGGTAATCTCACCAAATATTATGTTTCATGATTTTATTCCCATCAAAAATGAAAGTTATTTTAAATTAATGCTAAAACCCAATGGCCCCTTTTCACACCAGACATTTTGACTCATCATAGCAAAAGCAAGTGTAATTATTTACCATTAACAAAGCCTCTGTCCCATTTAAGTGCATCAGTGGGCCATGTTAGTGAGCTGATGTGCACAATACTAGGACCCTGGAACAGGTCAAGTTCAATTGAGTGCAGCCCTTGTTAATATTATCAATGACACCTATGCTTTTCCTTTTATGACATGCCAAAACGTGTGCTGTGAAAAAAGGCCTGTTGTTAGAAGTCCACACATTATCCTAAGAGACAGCATGGATAGATCGCTATATTTCTTTTTATATGAGAGTTCACTCTGCTGCTAAACTTGTGGCCATTTTTGCAGTTTTAGCACTGATAATAGAGAAAAAACAACTTATTGAAATTACCTTTTGCATATGCACGTAAATATATTACCGCTCTACGTTGAGAGCCAATGTTGTGTTAATCATATTAGCCTTATACTTACCTCATTATAGTTTCATGGTCAGTGTAGCATTTCATTACCGACTGTGCATGGGAATGGTAGAGCGCAAGCTGTATTGCATAGAACTGGTTTTATGTGTTTGCCAGTTCAATTAGAGCAAAACTGATATGCTTCACATACTACTTAATGTATTAAGTGGTCGTCATGTTCAAAATGTATGCAGTATTTCTTGACTGAGTCACATGGAGTGGTAATTATCAAAAAGCAAAACTATCATAGTGCAGATTAATTATTTCAAGTGACACTCGTAGGCTTATTCCCATGTATTTACTACATATGGAGACTGAAATGATTGGGAATCAGAGTTCTGTTGGATCATGCCTGAGATGTGTTTTGCGGCTGTATGTGAGCTGACTGAAGTGGTCTGTGACAGCGAGTGGTCAGTGGAAAACCAGTCCGGACCCGGAGTGAATGGACCTTTGTGGGACAGACACCTGCAGAGCTCTGCCTCCTGCTCCTGAAGTGATTAACATGCACCTCCAACCTCCCTGGCCTTCCCACTCCCCAGTCCCTCGGCCACCCATCCTGGCACTGCTCCGTTGTCTTGGCACCTGTTCTACATCACCCATCCTGCACAGGCTATAACTCATGTCTTTGTCTGGGCTGGGCAAACACAACGTGACTGAACGACTGTGCTAGAATTGTATCGATTGGCTCTGTCAAAGGGTTAAATGTAGACGTTTTGTAAAAGGTAGACGGCGTGGCTTTGTTTCAGCAGGGGATTTTGAGTTGATGTGTGCAAAATATGTTTATAGCTTTTCTATTATGTCAGGTTTGGGTGAGCCAGTGGAAAGAGAGTAGGATCCCAAGGCATGATTTGCATTGCTTATTTTTCTTCCAACTAATGTATTAAAGCAAATAAGCCTGCTTTTACAGTCAATTAAACTCCTTTTTGATTAGAATGACAAAGACAACCGTAGCCTACTGTGACCTCTGTGCAAAGAATGGTATAGAAAACTACACAGTGAGCGAAATGTTTTAGTGGGAAAATATAACTTTATCTTCAGTTTAGATGTTTTTGGCTCAGGTTTAAATTTTAACATTAGCAAGGTGTGAAAAACTAGAATCAGATCCAACTTAATGTTAACGTTAGGCTCGCACACTGTGATATTGTGCTGTCACCAGAGTTACAGTACCATAAGTGTCTTATCCTGAGCAGGAAGAAGCCTTTAAATACTGGAAAATATGTTTTTTTCTCTATTTATTTTGGTTTTATGTATACGTTTTCAAGGCAGGTGAGTTTAAGCACATGTAATTCACTAAAGTCAACAACACGAGAGGTTTATTTTTTCAGCTTTATTTAAGAAGCTATATTAGCTGTTTGACATGATTTTATAGGACTAAGACATGTTGGCTTCACAGGCTAACATCACCTGCACTTTTCCTTATACCATCAGGCTGGATTTATTTAGGTAATTTAGCGTAGTATTTCTATCCCTCCAAACACACCACATGGTAGAATATTTGACTACTTTTGTAGCTGACAACATTATGTCAACACTACTTTGAGAAAGCCTGCTAAATGCTTACGGAAGTGACACACCTCAGTCCAGGGGACCCTGTTGTCTTCCCACTGGCTCAGGACTGCAGGTGGATCGTCTCTAATGGCTTTGGTTCAGGTGAGGCTGCTTCATACTGCAGCATAATAAGGCTGATTGTCCCGGATCATTTACATTTTCCTAAAAAAAAAAAAAAGCTTTTTCTAGTTTTCTTCTCTTTTCTTTAATACAATGAAAGCCAAGTCATGAATGAAGCAGCCATACCTTTTCAGGTCACACTGTTTTACCTAGCAGTGAAGCCCTGTTCTCCAGCCTACACTGTAACACTGTGATTCTTTTGTTCTGTCTTCTTCTTTCATAACTGCACGATTTTTCATTTGAGTTGAAAACTCAAATATTCATTTTCCTGCTGAGTGAGTTTGGGTACAGCTGGAAGATTCGTTGTTATAATATTGATATCGAAGTGAGAGACTAGGATTTGAGTTGCAATGTGCAGTGTCATGTGATATTGCCCCCATGTATTTTCCTGTTTTTCAATATTACATTACATTATTATTGATACATTTGTCAGTTGTAATGAAGAATGAATGCCTTTACTTGCTTGGCCTGTATATGACCATTACTGACAATAGTCATAGATTAGATTACATATTATGAAAGCATTAACAATCCTCAAAACATCACTACAGCATAATTTCTGGTTTGATTTGGTCAATACAAACCACCAATTTAAAATAATTTAAAGTAATGTGCATGTCTATTACGAAGTCTTCATTACTCCCGACTTTGATTATACAAGTGGAGATGATTTCAGTCTACAGTTGTAAACTGTTATTATGAGTCATATTCTCAGTAGCTTTCATTTTTTCTCAGTCTAATGCTGTGTTGTGTCCTTAAATACTGGGGTCAGTGCAGACATACGATGAAGCTTGTGTAAAAATTGGTTTTAAATTAGATTTTTTGTGGCATCATCTCCCTACCCGGTTGTTGGGCCCTCGGGTGGCGTTGTTATTTGAACATCAGCTGGCCTATGCTTTGTAGCACGCTGACTCGCTGATAATCCACTCCCCGATCTTACGCCCTCCCCGTGTCATCGGCTCTGCATTAACACACAGCGCTGATTGAATTCCTCTCCTGAATATTCCTGAGACCTGTCGCTCCCC
Organism: Lateolabrax maculatus; assembly: GCA_031216445.1. Taxonomy (NCBI): domain Eukaryota; kingdom Metazoa; phylum Chordata; class Actinopteri; order Acropomatiformes; family Lateolabracidae; genus Lateolabrax; species Lateolabrax maculatus. The sequence continues at coordinate 22,129,153 of CM062217.1, forward strand.
CTCACCACTCTCTTCCCCACCCTCAGTGTATTGATATAGCTGTGTACCTTTATTTTCCCTCTGCAAAGCACACACACAGACACACACAGACCTGTACTGAATATTTCCACTGCTAATGTGCTGTTTATCTGATGGCTTCCACTTGAGACGGTGACCAAACAAAACCTTGGAGGTCCAACCCTAACCCCTCCCCACCCCCCTCGTCCTTCACAACCAGACTTGGGTCTTGAGGATTAACCCCGCCCTCTACATACTGGTCTGCGTTGATTATGTCCAGGGATAAGAGCTGCTTAATTTTAATCACTGGAGATGTCCTGCGCAGCGTCCACACAGGAGCACGGATCAGCCCAGGCCACACACTGGAGATGGATATACATCAGTTGCTAATTGACTGTCTCTGCAAAAGAAGATCTGTTTTCAATCCCATTTGTCTGTTTGTTTTCAGTTAAGCAGGAAACTACTTGTCACATCTAAATGAAATTCATCAAGCACTTTAAACTTTTAATTATAGATGCTGGGCTTTGTGGAGTAAAAGAAAAACAATGACTCAGCAAGTATCTATCCATATCCGTGCATCCATCTAGATTTACTGGAACCTACTGTTGCCGCTTTGTGGCGTCCGCTACACTGGTGCCATGCTTTGGTCAAGCAATATTTCAGTGCCCAAAAATTATGTTAACTGTTTTGAATTCATTGACATATTTTATAGTTGCAACTCTTAGGAATGCTGTTTTTCCTGCAGCCTTTTTCTCGCCAATAATTTGCGGCTTTGTTCTTATTTGACGTTTGCACTCGAGCTTGAAAGTGTGAAATGAAGTTGGCACATCATTTGATGGTTCAAGGGCGGATAAGGCACCTGAACAGTGGCAGTAATTGGTTTACTTTAGAAGGTATTTGCCTCACAAAGAAAGGTTGGGGGAAGTTGATGAGATAGTATAATGCTTAACTATTTCTCTGCAGCATCGTTTGTGAGAATTTCTATAAACTGTGGTAAGCACGCCAAGGTCTTCACCTTCCCCCACCATCTGGCCAACAGTGCACTGAACTCATAAGCCCTTCCTTTGGGTGGCAGGCCCACATAGCGAGGATAACACATTATTTTCCCCATTCTGGTTGAGGTGACACTGCCCATTCACAGCTCGTTGATTTTTGAATCACTCTTAGTCAAGAGCAGTCGTGGTGGGTATTGGACTTCACCAAAGCCGTATTTTGGGATGTTCATGGATATAATCTCTAGACTCAGCCATAGAGTGGAAAGCATCCGTTCTGGTGACCTCAGGATTGCATTCTGCTTTTTTCTTGCTGGTTTCATTGGTCCCAGATAAGCAGCAAAAAGTGAATCATGGGTAGGTGGTCTGTAGTGAGATGCAGTGTGGGAAAACACTGTCCTCTTGAACTTCCTTCTCAGTGCAGGGCCAGCCCTCAGGAGAGTACAGCTTGATGTCTGTTTCACTGAAAAGGACATCTTTATGCCAAAAAATCCTCCAATGAAGATTTTCAAGGGAACGAGTAAATTGAGAAAACTCTCATGTTAAAGGCAGTCTAGCGCAACAGTTTGGCCATCTGGCATTTTAGTCGTGTCAGAGCTGAGGTCAAATCTCAGGCGACCTGTCCTTGGTGCATTACACCATCAGAGCCAATTACTGCCCTCTTAGAATCCCCCTCAAATGCACTTTGTCCCATATTTCTTCTACAGTGTTTGGATGTTAATACTAGGAGGTGGTAACAATGGCACTGCAGTTACACTACACAAGCTAAAACGATCAATTGTCGCGCCTAAGGCCAATTGTCGTTCCCAGTGCCCTACGTCTGTCAGATCGGGCTATTATTGGGCTGTTATTGTGTTGTCTAAACCCAGCATAAGTCATTTAATAAGCAAAAACCCCAGAGTAATTATCCCTAATTTCACTCTCATCTATTTTAGATGAGAAAAGGACAGCCACCTAACTTGCCCTTAAGATACACTTTATTGATGAGAGATGAACATTACAAATATTGTTGGCACGCAGCCCACTGACAGCATGGGATTCCTGTGCTTGGAAGGACACACAGAGAAGCAGCCAGCAACAGTTTTAGTGTAGAGAGAGAAAAAAAACCCTTATAGTTGTAAATGTATGCAGATATGTGTGAACCTCATGAGAGGTTTAGATACGTTCTTTCCTCTGACTGCATTAATGTTTGCTCTCTTGCTGCGCTGAGCAAAACTATTTTTCCGAGCATTCACAGGAGGTGTAATTGAGCTTTGGAAGGTGCGAGAGAAGACATTAATCAATTTGGAGGATTTAACTGCAAATTACAGCTTTATGGGAATAATGAGATCAATGTTTCATTTCTTTTTGAAATGAGTAGTGAGTAATGCCTTACTTTTAATGAGCTACAAAGACAGTAATTGAATAATGAAAGACCCCTTGTTTTCTCAGTAATAACCTAAATGTCCATCACTCTCTGAAACAGAGATTCTTTTGAATTCGAGTCTTGTTCATGACAGTAATTTCTCAACCCACAAATTGTGAAGGCAATAATTTTACACTCATTCCTTTTCAGAGGGTTGTTGCATTGTGGGATATGCAATTTCCTAGAATTATTTTACATTTTAGGAAATTTGTCTCTGACTGAGGGTTGGACGAGAGGATTAATACCACTCTCATATCTGTCTGTTAAAGGTGAAGTACAGCCAGCAGTCCGTTGGCTTAGTTTAGCGTAAGGACTACAAACAGGCCCTAAACCAGCTAGCCAGCACCTCTGAAGCTCACTGAAAACATGTTCAATCTGGTTAGTTTAATCTTCTTGGCAAGGAACAGTGACTTTTCCCTGGTCTCCTGGCAACCGCACAGGACAAGACTCCAGGAAGTCACTCCACCCCCAGTGTCTTTATGCTAAGCTAAGCTAACTGTCTCATTGGCTGTAACTTTATATTTAATGGACAGATGTAAGAGTTGAAGGAAATAGAAAAAAAAAAGTAAAATTAGAGTACCTGAGGGTGGCATTTCTCTTTACTTTGCACAGTACCAGATGACATAAAAAAAAAATAATTTTTTTTTTTTGAATTTTATCCCTCCTTTATAGTAATTGAGAAATCAGTGATGAGTAGTATTTTAATTCTTGCATATAAGTAAAAAAAGAATCCACATTCTGTGTGTCCATTTCCATGTTTGTTACTCTGGCCAAGCAGCAATGTGACAGCTAATTTATGTGGAGGTCATGCGAGATGGCCTCATGAAGAGGCTGTCAAATAAAGACAGGAAAATGTTTTTCTCCCCTACTTAAGAGCTGGCAGCAAATATAAAGGGACACTGTCAGAACATGAATGTGGCGGAGGAGATGCCAGCGTATTCATCAATGCCGGGCTTTATGTGTGGGAGGGTTTTTGATGTGCAGAGCTCGCGCTGCAGCGGTCTTCTGTGGAGGGTGAAAGCCAGGAGCTTTGCCCAGCTGGGACTGGACGATCGTGGATGCAAGCTGTCTTTCCTGCCTCCCACAGCAGAACATTCTTCTAGGACTAGAGAAATGACTAGAGCTCCGTAAGTAACAGTACACCATCCCATTACAAGGGTTTTTAGTGATTGGAAGTGACTCGTTTTGAGTTTATGACAGCTTAATTGGGAACCTCTCTTAAGTGCTTTTTTGGGTGCTGGCTCATTAATAAAGCATGTTATCCCTCTTCCTGTCCCTCCTTCTATTTGAAGTGTAGATTTCTCAGATGCAGAGCTCCGTGTACCATGGAGGAGCACTGCAAATGAGGGTCTCTGTGCCAACCAATGTTGTGGTTATGATGAAATCAATTGTGGCTGCTGCAGAGCTTTGCAGCATAGAGGGCAGTGCTGCAGTGTGTATGAGGCTCCATCAGCCATGGAATCAGATGTACTGCACCAACGTACATGCTACACATCCACACACACACACACACACACACACACACACACACACACAAACAACAAACACACACACACACACAAAACACACACACACAGACACACACACACACACACACACACACACACACAAAGTATTACAAATTTCCCAGGCAGACACGTCATATGAGACAAAAGGACAAATCAAACTTACTCAGCACTAGAAGCCACAAACAGTAATTAGCCTAAATTCAGTGGCTGAAAATTATCCAATAAGAAAAGCTTGGCTGGCCTTTTTTGTGCCCCGTTTTGATAAGGGTATCGCATAGATTCAACCACTTCACAGACCTCTGCTGTTGCCATGGTGTCCGCACTAACTTGTCATCATCATATTTGCGGGAAACACTGTAATCCTATTATTCTGCTAGCATCCCCGCAGCAAACTACAATCCAGACAAGCCCTGACCGAGCTCCTGTTGTGTGAGCCTCTATTTGTGTCGAGGTGTTAGACTTGCATTACCTCTGCTCTTCAGCAAGTTCGCTGAAGTCATCCTGCGGCAGCACTACTACAGAGTACCATGGGAGCCCACAGGCACCATCATGGCATAGTATGATGTGGATCGATCTGCGCAAGCCAAATGTGCATCTCCTCCATGCCTGTGTGGAAATCAGAGCCCCAGCGATTGAGTTGTTCCCACAGACAGCCTCGTCTTCCATTTCGGCTGAGCTCTTTGATAGTGCTGCAGGCCCGCGGGTGGGTGCTGTTGGATGGGTAATGGGTGTTCACTCTGCAGCTCCGAGCCAGCCGCACAGACCCGGCAGGAGGCCTCAACAACTGGAGGTCCATAGGGAAGGAGGGAGGGAGCAGGAATAAAAAGGGAGTAGAGAGAACACTTGCCAATACTGGAGCTCAGATTGATTTAATCATTCAGAGTATTCGTTGGGGGTTGTGGGTGTGTGTCTGTGTGTGTGTGGGTGTGTGTCTTGGAGGAGTATATAGGTTGGAGAGCTAGCTCTGGGTAATAAAGGTTCACTAATAATGATAAAAGAGGCAGTCAGCTGTCTCAGCCTCCGTGGTAGTCAAACCCCTAACCTTGGCAGAGTTAGTGCTGTGGTCTCTTTGCTCCAATGCAGTGCAGTGGTTGTAAGCTTAAACTATGGATCAACTCCAGTATACAAGGATGTAATATCTCGAAGAGTAGCACCCGTGAGAAATGAGCAGGAAATCCATTTTACTAGTCTTACCTGTTGTGAATTATGAAAGTCCTTTTGAAGAGAAGGAATAGTATAGGGTTCAGTTCCGTTAGGCACTTAAAATGTATGTACAATCATGGTGTCATAATCTATGACTTCCAATCAGTAATTATTATAATAGAAATATTCAAGAATATTTTTAGAAAAGCATTTCTTTCTACCTGTCATTGTTGTAATATTCTAATATTAATTTTATCTCTGTAAGCAGCCACTTTGATATTGCGCATAGTCATTTGATCTATTATGAATGCAAAAATATTGTTTAGTGCAGCTTTAAAAAGATGGTAAATTTATGTGGGTTTACCTTCTACCACATCATGGCTTATATGTGGTACTATGGATGAACCTAACCTCTCAAAGAGATTTAAACTAAAACAAACATTTCAGCAAATTGTGTTATATTGTAAGAACCCTGAGCACAATTTCTTTTAGGTTGTATGAAACAAACCAAGCTTAATAACAAGATTGATTCCACAGCACTGACTTAGTCATCCTCTACACACTGATATCAATACAGTATGTCACTCTGTCACAAACACCCTCACCGCCTCATCCCCCTTTTCATCACTGCATCACTTCAAACAGATGCTGGCACTGTGAATGACAGCAGAGTGAGTAAAGGAAGGAGTGGAGGCATGCTCTGCGGGAATGAGAGGGTGGGAAGGGGTGGATGGATGCAAGGGCTGATGGGATTGAATGGTAACTGATCCCTTGGTGTTGCTGGCATGTCATGGCAGAGGACGAAGGCATCTCCCACAGGGACCCAGTAAGCCCAAAACATTTGTCATGGTGTATGATGTAATGGGCTTTGTTAAAGGCTTGTGCATGTTGATTTATTTGTGAGTGTGCCCTGACATACTGTATGAAATATGCCCAAGCTCCCTTCCTTACACAATGAGATCACATCACTATGTATGCTGGATGTTGCTGAATAAATTTAAATTTCTAGCAGTATTTTTACTCTCTCTCTCCACCTCTTCATGTTGCTTATCACATGAGCCATGAACCAGATTTTTTTATTTCCATACCTGGTTTTAACAATCTGTGAGAAGTAAGCAGAATCTGTTCAGACCTGACACTTAATGCAAATCATCATGAATTGGATGATAAGAGTTGTGTGTAGATTACACTACATAGTTAGGAAATTCCCTTTCTCATATTCACTGGCTTGGATGAGATCTATCTCACTCTGTGTTTGTGTGTTCGGTCATTGACAAAAGTAGAACAATCTGTGGTGTCAGGGAGGTTTTGTTTTTTATGGCCGAAAATGTACTGTTTTGGTCTGTTTACATTCATGAGTTTGCCAGAAACACAACTCTAAATGAAGGCTAATATTGCTCTGAGTCTGCTGGATGTGTAAATAGGCAACTGTTTTCTAGCACATTAGCCATTAAAACGTTGGTAAATTGATAATATGCCAGTGTTGTGTTTATAGCTGTTACACTGGTAAACTGCACCAGGTTTGTATTCTGAGACTGACATGAAATGTGATTCAATCAAGGAAGACGATTTTATTTGAGGCAACGATAAGACTACTTTCCCCACTTTTCATTCCATTTCAATCACACTACTTAAAACTACCTTTTCATAAATTGTGAAAGCTGCCTTATTTTTCACTAATAGGCTTTAAAAGTCTTTTTGGCTTCATAAGAAGCATTTTCCTTCATGAATAAGACGACATTTACCTTTCAAATAAGCTGTCACAAAATTAATAACCAGTCTTTGGAACTTGCAAATGTCTCCAGTAAGAGTAAGTGTAAGCTAGAGTTCTTTCTTTGGAGTGAGTGAAAACTACTTGCCCAGTCCATCCATCAAACTAATGTGTGCTTTCCAGTATTCTCAGATGTCTCAAATAGTTTTCTTTTTTGAAGTGTAACCCATTATTTTCAGTACGTTTTAGATATGCGTGACACTTTCAAATCAAGCTTTTTTTTTTTCAAATTAGGCTTTTTTCTGACTTCAGTCCACTCTTTATTTTTTCTCTGGAGAGTAATCTTAACTGAGATCTTCATTTCTGACATTTTCAAAACTTTGCCAAGTGCAGAGATTAAAATAAAGAGAAGAAACCGTGATTTTTATGCAAATGCACCCCTGTTTGACCTTGGGGAATGCATTCATTTAAGCTCCCAATGTAATAATCCTTCCCCATATGCTGGGATCTTACCCACTTCTATCACAAACATACACTTCACCCCATCACTATTAAACCCCCAGATGTTCCTCTACCCGCGCTGCTTAATATGCAGAAAGAATCTGAAAATAATTAAACTCTGTGACAAGTGATGTGACCCCAATTACCTCATTCTAGCTGTGGTAGCAGTGTGGACAAGAGAACTGCACCGCACTGTAAGGTTTGGGCACTGCAAATGTCAGGATCTTTGCAGAATCACAGCATGTTTTCCCTAATAAGGATTATGCACTCGGGACACACAAGGTGTAAAAAGCTCATCAGAAAAAAAGGGAAGAAACTTGTTCTTTCGATGCACTGCTATGCAGTTTTTGTTTGTCCGTCTTTTATTGCCCCGCAGAAATTATAGCTGGAGTACAAGATGGTGTAGATTAAGTTAATTCTCTGAAATGACAGTGCAGTCGGCTGTTTAAACAAGTTTCTAAATACAGAGTAATCCTTTAGACTGTGTCTGTAAAATGTTTTAGGCAAGAATGGTCACAGCTTGAAATGGCCTCAAATAATCTCCTGTCTCAATATAATGGCGTATGTTAATCTGTTGTTTCCTGTTGCTCTCTGACTATACTACACTGCCCACAAATAAGCAACACTGGTTGCACCGGGGGGATTTAGAATGTATTTTACATCACTGCAAATCAATTGGTTGACCGGAGGCAACACAGATATCCGAGTGCAGTTTGACACCAATTCCAAATGCCATGCCATCCTATTGCATGTCTCTCCCCCTTTGTAACTGCTCCCGCTGGGTCTGCACTCTGCATTCAGCTGTTCGGGACAGGATATGAATATTCCGAGCAGTTCTTTTGCATACACAGCACAGCAAAGCAAAGCAAAGCAAAGCAAAGCAAACCTCCCAAAAAAAATCATGTTAATCGTGGCATTTGCTCAAAGACGCTGAGAGGCAAACAGTTGTCAGAGGGCTCACTGTGCAGGGAGATGGCCCATGTTGCACACCCATGTCGTGCCTTCAACCAGGGACCCGTCCCTCTGCGTGATGATTGACGGGGCTTCTGCACCGTAACAGCCAGGCCTTTCCCATGTTCCATATTTGTGATGAAAAATCGCCCCCGTCGCCCTCCCCCTCATCTCCTCCTCCTTCTTGTTCCATCCTAATCTGCTCTTATGGGTCTCAGCCCGTGGCGTCTTAAACCCCACCGTCTCCAACAGCTGCTGAGGATAGGGAGGTATAGAGAGATTAAATGAGTCTTTGCAGCCCCCTGAAGGAATCCCACATGCCTCTCTGCCTCTAGCCCCTGCTAGTGTCTTTGATCCACTGTGTTTTCCAACCCAGTTGAGTCCCATTGGGTGCAAAGGGGTTCCTACACATGCTAACCTACATACAGACCTCTTTAGACTTCGTGGTGGCTGTTGAGCTTATTAGTGTTGTTTAGTTCAAGACAGATAAAATGCTCAGCTGCTTTCAAACTCATGCTGCTGGAGGAAACCAGTGCATTGAGAGCTTCTTGCTTGTGCTCCAGATATCAGTAGAATTTTGTCACCCTTTTCTCACTGTAATATATACCGGTGGTTATTGACCTACCATCTCACATGTGCACTGCCATTACTGGTTTCTTTTATGGTCTCTCATACAACGCCTTCTGTGCAACTTTGGATAGCAGTGCAGGGCATGGATAAAGCAGTGAGATCCACTCCAGTCCCTAGATGGATCGAACATGATGACCAACCTCTAGGGAATGCCTGCATAGATAAATGAGTGAGCGTGGGTGTCATTTATTTTACCTTCCCCTTCTTGTAGTGCAAGCGAAACCCACAGGCCTGTTAAATAGAAGTGGTACAATCGCACTTTCCCTTTCTCTTGCATGCTTTCTGCTGTTCATCCAACCTCTTTGTTGTAACCAGTTCAGTGTCGGCCATCTCTGACTCTCACTTTTGACTTCCCCGCACATAAATGCATACATGTTGAAAACCTAGCTTTTCCATATGAGCATAGAAATGAATATCAAGCTCTAATAATACCAACAGGAATCAAGATATGCCACCGTATTATTGCACTGTGTGACACATTTGTAATATCTGTTGGTAACACATGATTAAGTCTGGCTAGCAGGTAATATTCAACACTGCAATCACTTCTAAAGTCAGTTTGTGAGCAGAGATGATGTTCAAGTCACGCTATTGAAGACATTTCTACATAGAAGCAGAGCAAAGCCTCACTAACTGGCACATGACGGAAATTGAAGCAGTGCATGTGAAATCTCAGGGCTGCTGTAACCCTGGTAACGTTCAGAGGGAATTTGGAGGATGGGTGATAGATTATTCTCAGTGAGCATCCACTAAGCTAATACAGTCTGTCCCTCAAGTGTGTGTAATTTTCACATTTGGTCCCCGTACAAGCCTCCTGTGGCTTTTAATTTCAGTTTACCAGTGCTAAAGTGAGTCTAGATACCGGGGAAAGATTATGTGGTAATTTAGCAGTCAGTGTTGCAGGGTATGCTGTACTGAAGTGTGCTAATAAACCTTCCAATATGTAATATATTTTCTTCCCTTCTAATATTTATATATCTTTCACCTTACCCTCCCTGACTTCCCTACTACTTTCATTTCTGAATAATGCTATATTGTAAATATGAATGTACCTGTATGTGGCAAAATAGCGCTCTGCTGCTCTACATATTGCGTGGGTTTACATGCGTAACCACACATGGCTATGTCTGGGGTGTCAGACATATCATATTATATCTGCTTTGATTTCATATCTGGTTATGGTTTACATGCTATTAGGACTGAAACCGCGCGTCATCCACCCGCCAACATGGTGTTTAGAGGTTGCAACATCAACTGCAGGATCTCAATTTAGTTTATACAAAATATTGGCTGCCTTTAATCTAAGCACATGAATATCATCAGTAACAGAATACAAGAAAGTATTTTTATTGATCAGTTGTCAGCATGAATCTGAAACAATACCACCATTTGCTGTACATTTGTTGAGGCTTGCCAAATAAGATATTGGTCTAGAGTAGTGATCTTTACGTGTTCTCGACAGTTTGAGTGCTCTTTTAGCCCACCAAGAAGCGTCTTTATAGGACATACTGCTCTGTAGTGCTGAGGATCACCCAGTGTAGAGGATTACACGGAGGTGGGGCTTCCATTCATCTGTCTGCACTCTCCTTGACACTATATCCTGTAAGTTAGCAGGTCACAGGAACCCCTGACCTAGAGGTGCTTTCCATTTTCCACCTGGTCTCCCTGTGTCAGTCCTCGGACTCCAGGGCCCTTCTGCAGCACCATCATGACCATCATTACATTGAGTGCAAAAATACATTAGTTCTCACTAGGAGCCACTAAGCTCACAGCCATCTGCTGCTAGCAAGGGATTAATTAAATGATTCTGCCTGGCCTATTACCTTGTTATACCTTTTGTCATCTGTTTGGAAAAAATTCAGTGTGCTATGCACTCTTTTCTGAATATTTGTAGGTTGTATTTATCCGGGATGATTCAGTTTATAGCCCATTTTACTTGGCCTTTAGTAGGCTAATGAATACAGCGTGCATAGGAAAGCATTACTGAAGGATAGGGAGTGTGATTCACAAGGGGAAGCCATTTATTATAGTTTGCCGTCATGACAGAGACCTTATGAAAGTCAGTAACAGTCATGTTTTTTTTATTTGAGTACATTACAAGCTCCATGTTGTCCCTGTGTGCTCTGTGCCTTGTTCCATCACACTGACGAGGAATATAATCAGTCATCATTATGTGCAGCAGCCATGTTCTGCCAGGACTCAGTGTAAGATTGCATTATCCTGGCACCGGTGCATGTTTACAACTTGATAGATGTTATACAGGAGCAGAACTAATACTGTGCTTAATACAAATTGCTTTAAGGGTTAGGCCAAGACACCAACAATTTGTTTCCTTTAGTCAGTAGTTTCTTTTGATATATGTTTGTACTGTTTAGGTTCACACAGCACAATTTGCGGGGGGTAACTTTGGACGGAGTCAGCCTAGCTGTTTCCTCCTGTTTCCAGTCTTTATGCTATGCCGAACCTATTTTCCAAAATGTCAAACTATTCACTTAAGCTAAAAGTGGTAAACTTCATTGGAATATAAATATTTCGATATTATTATATAATAGGTTATGTTATCGTTATATAATTTGGTTATCCCGTGCACTCTGCCGTAATATGGCATGTTTACACAAATAAACAGAACTAAAGGACATCTCTACAGTTTGCACAAGCTGCTTCAAACAGTGTTTACCAGCAAAGGCGACCTTCTACTTGCCTCAGTAATATTAACAAGACATAAGACTGGACAGATGAAACAGGAAGGCTGACAGAAGTGATGCACACAAGAGAAAGGGTTCTGATGGATTCAATCTCAAAGCACCTGGGGAACACGGGCATTATTCAAATGACTTACAGGCTAGTGATAAGAGAACTAAAGGGTTTCCAATTAGCACAGACTCTTTCTTTTGGATATCTTGTGACCAGATAATGTTGTTCTTTGTGACCGCAGTCATTTGGTCAAAATGAAGATGCTGATTTCAAAGGCAAGGTCCATTTTATATTTGTAGTTCCCTCCATAATTGTGGGTGTTCTTGAAGCAAAAGGAAAGCAGATTGGCACCAGTCCTATAGAACATAATGGCTTTATTTTGAGCACATCATTTCTTTTACATTTAAATGAGTGAGAAAATGGTCAGACCAAGGGGAAAGAAATACCCTTCTGGGGGATGTTCTTTGAGGAGTGAAGAAACACAATTTTACAGTGATGGAGCTCAGTATTAAGATCCACTGCATCTGAATGCAAGCGTGCAATTCTAATGTGGGCTTAATTTGATTTGCATTCGTTTGGAAGTCCCTCTGCTCCCCAGTGACCGTGTTACTGAGCTGCCATGTAGGCATGCTCCCAGCCTGCTCTTGAAGACCTCATAAGAATCATTATCCTTTCAAGGAAATTAATTGAATTATTGGCTGATTGGTTCTTTGATTAATAGTGCATTAATAGTGCCAGTATCCTAGGAATTGCATCCGTATTAGACAATTACGCATCTCACAATCTACGTCCAATGCCAACATTCAGTGCCAACTGAAGTTTCTTTTTTCTTTTTTTTTTACTTGCCTAAACCTAAACATACATTAACCATAATTTATTTTACACTTCCTTAACCTTAATAATACCATATGTCCCCATGAACACTATGGTAGAAAGCAAGAATGTTAAAAACATTGGCCCTGAAAGCAACCCATGGTTTTGCAGAATCTTTGATTAAATGCTGTTGTAATATGCTTTAGAAGAAATGTGGTACTCATGTTGGTCATGCACACACGTACAGCATCATTCTATGTTTATATGTGCCAGTGCGTGTGTGTTTGTAAGTGAGAGCTGCTGTCCAAGTGTTAGAGATTAATCGGTTTAGTGAAAAGAGAGCTAATTATAGCCGACTGGGACCTGCACTCAATGCCCAGATCACTGTCTCTCTCTCTCTGTCACACACAGGCTCACACATACACACTGTACATATAAATACAGAGTAATTAAATTGCTAATTGATACCTGGAAGCCTGCTTTCAGGTACAAGTGGACCTAAGGACAGTGTTGCTATGTGAGTCACACAGAAAGTAGTAATGCCTGCCACCTGTGGGGCCCCTCTTTGTTTGCATGGCCATATTAAGAGCACGGTGTGATTTGACTGAATATAGATTCAAGACGCCTGTTTAAACTCTCCGAATTAAAAGGGAGGCAATTCGTGGCACAGAAAATGAAAACCGAAGCAAGGTGATAGACAACTCTAGCATTCACTTGTTGTAATTTGGGGATTTTATTCCTCATTCCCTCAGTTTGAGTATTGTTTGCTCCATATGGTTGTTTAGTCTGTTATGATGGGAGTCTGGCCTTTATACTCCCCGGAGGCCCTGTGGCCATATGTGCTCTTCGCTTCAGCCTCCACAGTTGGACTGTGTCCTCTTGTATTGGCTAACAAACACTCAAAAAATATATCAAGCTCCTCAATAAAACACAGTGAATAAGTGCTACTTGGGTGTTTGGCATTCCTTTTACCTATTCTCTTTGGGGAAGAATTGAGGTTCATAAAAAATTCATGAAGTACAGTAGAAATCGTTGTAAATCACTCCAAATAGGAGATAGATGTCTAAAAAATGTATGTTAAGGTTGGAATTTTCCATAAAAAAAAGTAGCATAGTGGGAGCCAGATTCAGTGTGTGTAAATGCTCCTTCCTTTTTTTCAGTGTTGAGCTACGTCTTTCTGTGTGACCTCTGTAATCCTAAAGCTGTTGACCAATCGCCAGCATGGCTCAAAGCCCGCTCCTTCGCCCCGGCCCGCGGTGACAAGTCGTTTAACAACGCTGACTCCAACCACGGTCCCCTGTTTGCCCGGCAGCCATCGATGTAGCTTGTCTGGAATTATCGAGGTCAGGCTAAGCCACTCTGCAGCGGTTTCTAGGGCACGACACATATCAGAACTGCGGTAGAGTTGAAATCTAGTTCAAACAGCAGCTGGGGGAGGTAGGGGAGGCGGTGCGTCAGCTAAGTCCCCCAAATACCAACGCTGTCGCCTCCCTCCTCCCCGCCCACTTCATAACCAGCGTGTAGGCACAAATGGCCCGCCCTGGCAGGGTCATTTACTCTAACGTGCCTGTCAACTGGACCTGCAGGAGGTTGCATGAAGTTAATGCGGATAAGTGGTTAAATTGTCGGATTGAACCTTTCACAATGCTACAAGGGTGTGCAAATGCAAGTGAGCAGGCGGGCTGGACCCCCTTCAGATCCACGTATGGACAAGTTGTTCCGTGCCTCTGTGCATTAGCCACTCAGATTGTTTGCCGATTAAAGCTCCTTATGTCCCTTCCCACACTTTGATCCTACACTAAGACTGCGGTTTTTAAATAACACAGAATCTGCTTATTTTTTCATGAGCAGGAGTTATTTCGCTGTCAGCTTTTTTTATGGTTACAAAAAGTGTTATGTAAGGAACTTAACCACAAGGAAAATTGGTCTTCTCCCTCACTTCTATTGCTATTTTTATGAGAAAATGAAATGGCTTGACACTTGTAAAATGCCTCAATGTTCCTCCCATCTGAAGGCAAAAATAGAGAACTTACAATGGCGTCTTCCCCTTCTTTTTTGGCAGGCCTTAAGGGACAGCAGCTCACAGGTTATTACCCTGTGAAAGGTTACAAATCAATACTTGTCATGACAGCAAATTCTTCTTTTTTCAAAGTCCAGCCCTGCTATAAAATGAAAATCTCTAATCTCTCCCCCCCTTCCTTCAAAGCTTTGAACATAATAATCTGTCAGGGTGAGAGATTTTTTTTCTTTTTGATACAGTATGTGGATTTTTGGATTTGTGATATAACTAGAGTCTGGGTACAACATAACCAGGACACTGACAAAGCAGATCTGTCTAGATAAAGGGTGTAGTGATTATCTGACAGTATTTGGGAGAGTGGGCCAGCTGACATACAGAACTAGATTAAATGTAGACAGTGATAATTTACAACACATATTGGATGGTTTTTAATTGGGAATGTATTTTTCATAATTTTAAATTAAATGTTTTTTCCTTTTGCATCCTCTTCATTCTCTTGTATATACTGCCCCACTACCTTCAGGTTGGATTAGGCCTGCATAACAGTGATTTTAACTGTGATTTATTCACCATTCTGTCGATCAACAATTTAATATTTGACAAATTATTTCAGCTCTAGTTTGCCTGTAGTTTATACTGTGTTCGTGTGACATGGAAATATTGAGTAGATGACAGGAGAGTTCAAAGCAGTGACTTGGAAATGTTAATGTTATTTTATTATTTTTTTTAAGTAGAACTTATCATCTCAAATTATTATCTAACAAAGTTAGCAACTAGCCGGTGAACATAGTCGAGCATTTTGTTGCTAAAGCGACAGCTATTTCTCTCAGACACCAGAGCTGAGCATCAGGTGGACAAAAACACGACTACGAATTAATGCTAATGTCTTCCCGAGCCTGCTTGATGTGTAAATTAGTGAACAAATGAATGCTGGTTTAAAAACAATGACAGATCTACATTGTTTTGATTACTACCAGTCGCAACTGGAGCATGACAACCAACATGCACTGTTCTTCAGGGCACAGAGCCATATCTGGCATTGCATCATATTATTTGACCATATGTCATAGTATTTTGTGTTAATATTAGTAGGAGTTAATGTTAATATTATTATACACTATTATACTGTTTATTTTGTTTGCTCAACGACACCTTTACTTTAACAATTGCAAATGTGCTGATATTGCTATAAAACAGTGCAAGAATGAAAAAGAATAAAGAAAGTTTCACACCTCCACCATGCTTTTAATGTCTTCCATATCTGTCATCTCTCCTTCATCTTCTCTGTCTTTTACCCCCTTCCCCTTTGTCTCAACTTCGATCGTTGCCATAGCCACACACCAAGGAGCTTCCAGCATATGGGAGATGAACACTTTTAAAATTACATATCTCACTAAGAATGAATCTTGCCGCACATGGATTTTCTTCTTAACAAAGTGCAAGGATTTGCTCTCCTGTACAGGAGATACTATTCCACATTTCCTATTCTACACCATCACTCTCACTGTAGATTCTCTTAGATTCTTCTATCGCACTCCATTTTCTCCATCTAGTTTCAGCTCTCTGTCAGTAAAGATTTGTTATGTTCTGGAAGGTGTTAGGTTCAGCAGGTATTTAGTAAAAGGGTAGCTCTCTCATCAAGGTGAGGCGATGGAAGGATTCAGGCCTATGTTGAGCATAGCTGGTTGCGAAAAGAAAAATCAGATATTTCCTACACAAGGAAGAAACATTTTAAGGTTTTAAAATGTGCTTTGGTAATTTAAGACATTTATTTTGGGCAATATTTTCCAGTTTCTTAATTAATCTTGAACACTTTCCTGAGTAATTTCCTCTCTTGTGGAGGTCTGATGATTATAGTGCTGCTGCTCGGCTTGGAGCCCAGGCCAAACTGACAGGTGTAGGAGTATTAGGGAAGCCTTGGCGGAGTTAATTTGGATTAACTGCCTTGCCGCCGAATAGGAGGCGTTTTCACAGAGGGCTTTATCGTCACCACAGTCCTTCACGCAGGATTCAGCCTTCCCGCGTGTATCTGAGAAAACACCAGACCTGATGGCTGGGGTCCTACGGGTACCTCCTGCCTCTGCTGCCTATTGCGCCTCAGCCCTAGACTGACACGAGTCGAGGCTGGATGTTGCACAGCAGTGACAGTAACAGTCATTGATGGGGAGTAGCCAAAGCCGTGTGCTCTGTGACTGACAGGCAAACTGGGCAGGACTGACACCACCTGAATTAATCTTTCAGGTGTATACACAGTGTGTACGTGGTACATTATCATTTATTTAGCATGCTCTCATATGTTTAAATACATAAACTTGCTCGCCAAGAAATCTACAACTCCCCACACTCAAATGTATCAGGACATAATTGAAGGTTTTTAATTTGTGATTTTGCGTGCGTGGGACCAGGTAAAGCCTCGACAGCTCTTTGGCCCTGAATGTCCATCCATCCATGGCTAATGAGGCAGAGTGAG
This sequence comes from Lateolabrax maculatus, assembly GCA_031216445.1. Taxonomy (NCBI): domain Eukaryota; kingdom Metazoa; phylum Chordata; class Actinopteri; order Acropomatiformes; family Lateolabracidae; genus Lateolabrax; species Lateolabrax maculatus. The sequence goes on from CM062217.1 coordinate 22,145,988, forward strand.
TGAGGCTTGCAGCAGCCTCTGACTCACCTCGCCTGCATGCACACCACTGAAATGCCCACAGTTACTTTCACCTGCATTCCTGTTGGCCGTGTGCCTTTTAAATTTGGTGATGCATGGGACTGTTTATGGGCCGCTATTTTAAGAGGAGGCACACAGAATTCATCATTGCTTAGATCAGTGGTATTATTCAACTACTAGACTGGTGCTGGTACATGCACAGACAATAGCATGCAAAAATACCACTTTACAATCATTTAAACCTGTACTGATTCATATTTTTGGCCTCTTGGGGAAATCAGAACAAGCTTAAGACACACTAAAAATACCATTTCCTTTTAAAGTTGACATGGTGGATGTATTAACAAACAGTTGCCTTTTTACACATCCAGCAGACACAGAGCAACATTAGCATTCATTTGGAGTCGTGCTTTTGGCCACCCGATGAATGTAAGTCCCAATATTCACTGTCTTTTTAGCTCTGTTTTAGTGTCCACCCTTGGAGGGTAGACATATCTGTAGCAGATAAATGTTCCACTGTGTTCACCAGCTAGTTACTAACTGTGCCTGTCTGCTGCAGAAACTGGAGGGAAAAGGAGAAAGACTTTCAGAAAGAAGTCGTGAGTTCTGAGATCAGTTGGAGACTGAGCAGACACACACAGGCAAGCTTACAGCTAACAACGGCCTACTGCGTCTGAGAACGAGGTTCATGAGAGCAGAAAGAATGAACCAGAACTGTAATGTTCAGGCCATACCCCCCCCCCCCCCAAAAAAAAATGAACTGAAAGACACTAATATGCTCCAGAGCTACGGGGAAAATCCGATGCCATTCACATTACAGATAGTCAATCCATTGTTAACATAATAATATTGATCAGTGCAGCTTCATGGTTAAGGGCTGTGTGACCCTGATCAATTAAATCAAATGTATTGAGTATTGTATCAGAGGTGCCCTTTTTTCTAAAAGGCCTATATCAATATCAGCCAAAGCTGCTTGTTCTATTAAGTTCTTACCTCAAGTGGTCACATGGTTTACCAGCAATTATGAGTGAGACCCAAAGATAATGATTGATATAGTCCTGACTCACCTACATTTGAATCTGAATGAGTTCTTCCACTCAGAACAAAATTTCTCTGCCCACCTGCTCCTGTGTACGCTGATAAACAGACATCTGGCAGCTCAACAGGTTCAAACCCATATCCACTGTGTACTGTGCATTTAAAGCTAAATTGTCTTAACATAAGTGACCCTGTCATGCTTTTCCACAATTTTTCCCCCCACGCTGAATTTGCTCTGGTATTATGTCAGGGCAACGTGGGCTAACAGGTTGCAAATCATTCTCCCAGCATTAGTGTTAGTAATCTTGCATTCACGATCTCTGCCATCTGGAGGATCTTAGTCAGAAGCAGAGTTCAGCCGTGGCAAATATTTGTAATATTAAAAATCACGTATATAACAGGTGTTCATTGGATTTTCTAACATAGAGAAAGGGAGGGAAAAGACTAGATATCCAGAGATGAAGGTATCAGAGAAGGAAGACACAAGGGCAAGAAAAAGGAAAATTTGTGTAATATTCCACAAATTAGAACTATTAAACTATTAGATTATGTTAACTCTGACAGATTTGGCTTTTGATTTAAATCTATAGGAGCAAATTAAGCATAGTAAATGGGAAGATATCATTGTTGATCCTTTTCCGTAACTTTTATGTTGATGTATGGTGATGCAAGGACGCAGATGAATAAGTCAACCTTTCTAATGAGGAAATATGTGCAGATATTAAAGGGTAATGGTTAAAAGATGATCAGCTGATATTAAAACTTTTTTTTCTAGCACAGTTCTGGGTTCATTAAAATATTGACTTAATGTTGACAATTTAACTTAATTTGATAGTAATATTGCAAGTGAAGCCTTGGTGCCTTCACATACAGATTTCAAACGTTGATTCAAATGTCAGTTAGCATTCATACTTTTAAACTCAAACCCAGAAAGTGTGGAATTCAAACACCCACACAGACACACGTTATGAAATATGAAAATTTAGAAAGGTATAAAAAGGTTTCAGTGGTCAAGAAGTGGTAAAATATTTGCATGACTGTTTCGACCCCTTCAAACCAGATATTTCAACTGTTGTTTTAGCCACTGGTTTCCTCTGAGGATATACTTTCGCTGTTGAACTTGGAACAGGCCTCTGCATATTTCTGCAAGAAAAATACAGTAAATTAGATGTATGTTTTTCTAGACGTAATGTATTGCAGGCCATTATACTCCGCTGTAGAGCGCTGGGATGTGGTTTTTGCATTTAAGATACCGGCTGTAACATTAGGTATGTTTACATTTAGATGATATCTCAGTGATCTACAAAGACACGTTGATTCAGATTGTGGTCACAATCTTCCTACATTTGAAGAAAATAGGCTTTTTTTCCACTACATTTCATCCTGGTTGATGGTAATGAAGACAAGGCAGCAGTAAACTTGTCATCAACCACCAGTGATGCGTTTACCCCCTGGGCTGTGTAGGGAAAGCTGTTTTTCAAGGAACTCAAAATTGTGGGAATCATGTGGCCTACAATGACAGTCCTGCATATGTTGAACTATTGAAAGGCCACTGAAACTCTCTTTGTGGGGGATATTTACCCTTTAAATATAATGCGCCTTCAAGTCCAATCAGAGTGTTTTTTTGTGAAGCACAGTGTGTCTTATGGTGGTGAGATTCATCACTTCTTATGGTAGTGAGATTCATCACTCACCCACGGTTGAATTACCACTTGGTCAGAGCTGTCCGAGTCTGAGTGACATATAGATGAAAGCACAAACAAGCAATGAATGGACACCCATCCATCGCCCCTGTCTGGATGTCAAAGTGATGTCAACACGTCAGGAAAATGGTTAGTGCTGCATTCTCACAGTTCTCTCTCTGAATGCCTGGATTGAGAGAAAGAAAAATAAGATGGCCTGTTAACAGATAATAAAACATGAAACTTAAATTGTCCTATCATGGAAAATGGGACATTCCAGAAGCAGTTGTAACACGATACAACAACAAAATGGCTATAAATATATTAAATGTGTTGTAAATTTTAGTTTTTAGTTATTTAGTTTTTTCCTATTGGCCTACTTAAAGTCAAATGTACTGCTAGTTCTCCCTCTGCCTTAGTGGGTCAAGATCCCATCCAAGTACTTGTCACTCATCTTGATGAGTTGTGTATTGAAACAGTGTGTAGCCAAGGGCTGAGGTAACCTGTATAAATAACACACACTGGAGCCAGCACCAAAGCTGCAATAAAAAAAATAAATCAATACTTGTAATTGTATTTTTTCAAATGGGCTTGTTGCTTCTTTCTGTACTTTCACTAGTTGTTGCAATGGCTTCCTTAAATTAAAGGATAAGTCTGGTGATATTCTGTATTTTTATATTGTTGTCAGCAAGTCCAATGAAAAGACCTGAACCATGAATTGTCTGTGTAGCCAAAGCCTCATATATCTTATTCCTCTGTATAGAGCTCCATTGTTTTTCAAAAACTATTAAAAACACATCAATGAACCACACTGTTGCTCCATTACAATGAACACAGGCACTGTAGTCTATTTTAAGTTTATCGTACTTCCAGTACACAGTCCTGCTACATAATCCCCAACAAATGCACTGTTTACTCCTGTCTGAGTATCGCTTGCCTCAAACTACAATACCCAGCTGCTTTAGGAAATTATTTAGTTAAAAATGTAGTGTATTAATGACCTGTTTTTTAAGATATATGTCTGATGTTGGAACAAACCTGGGTTAGTGCATTGTTGGTTTTGATCTTTTCATGGAATTTGTTGGCAAAAGCAAAATGCAGAATATCTGCAGCCTTATTATTTAATAGTCACAACCAACCAAGGTGTATAAACATTGTAAAAGTATTGTAAAAGTATTCAACTTATTAGATATATTAACGTAAAATGTAAAAACAACAACATAAATATTAAATCTCATTAACATGGCAGCTACTCAGAACTGTAAATGTCGTGATGTGTTGTGGGTAGTAAACTCTTCATATACAGTGTCACATTGTTAAAAGGCACTGAATAATGTTCAGCTTCACTTCCATGTGGGTTCTTAGAGTTGTCAAATAATGTGTGTTTCTCTGGGTGACTTCTTTGCTTTTGTATCTGTACTTCTCTGCAGATATTGTGGATACCAAGTGTGTGTTTGGATGTGTTTGTGCGTGAGTTTGTGGATGAGTGAATGAGAGAATTGCTGAACGAGTGTATGATGGAGCGAGCTAGTCAATGAGCAAATGAGGTAGCGGGCAAGTGCCCGAGCAAGTGACTTAGTCGAGTGTGTGGGTGAGTGCCTGAGCAAACGAGACAGTGTCTCCCTGAGTGTGTGAGTGAGTGATTCATTATTATTGATACAGTGTGTTTTCTCTCAGTGTTACTGTCAGTGTTGCTGCAATGTGTTTTATGTTGTCTGGCAGCCAAAGGTCTGCAATCCAGTATAATAGAGCGTGCTGTTGCAGAAACTGGTATAACAGTCTGCTCGGTCCACAACTCTTAGCCTCACTACACGCTGCAGTGAGCTCCGTTCCTTCTCTCCCTTGAGAGATAACTTTTCTCTGGCCTCTGCTAGATCTTTGCCATGGATGGCAGGGCAGGAGGAGCAGCAGCCAGGGCAGGTCCTCGTTCCATTACCAGACTCCTGCAGCTCTTAATGGGGGAGGTTATGCAGCCTTCCTGACACTGGCGGAGGGAATTTGCTTCATTTCTGCTCTGTTCAATATGCAAAGTGGTCTGGTGAGGTGCCAAAGTGCCAAACTGTATTACAGTAGTGTCGGGAGAACAGAGCATAACTTCAGTCTGGGTTGTTTCTTCTTTTTCTCTTTCAATCACTCACTCAGCTACTATTATTTTATGCACCATAATAAAGCTGTAATATATATTTTCATGTATGTTAATATATATTTTCATACATTAGTATTTTGTGCATTGCTGCAGGGTCTCATTACAGCATATGCTCTATTCTTATCCCTGATTTAATTCAATGCAATATATATTTTCAATCCTTGGTAACAATGATTTGCTCCCATTCTTTCCCTCGTCTGCTTGTCACGCAGCATTGAACTGTTCACTGGTTTGAGCCACCCATACATTGGTTTCCAACAAAAATACTGATGGCCTGCCATGTAACTCTCAGTTTTCAAATGAGGCTTATGGAGCAGTCCGCAGTTTGGTAGAAATGGACAGGACAGGTTGCGGTTGAGATTTGAGATTTTACACCTAAAATGATTACTTTGACACCTTAAAAACATCCCACTTACACTAGAAGAATGGCACTTCCAATTTTCAGATTTTTAAAAAGTTTTCTTTCAAAAGTTCTTTCAGAAAGTCTCAGAACTGAATCTTGACATTTAAAATAACATTTAAGTAGTAGCTCCTGTATATATGATATTCACTAACACCTTTATCCACTGACAGTACCAGTGTTTTTTTTTCCATGAAAAAAACAACTTGACCGGCTTTGACATGGTAATAAATGTTTTCAGACATGGAGATCTTACATATTCCTTTCATCCTCTCAGTTCTATGCAGGATCACACTTCATAGCGTGCTGGGTATGATCGGGAGAGACCTCTGAGTGGCTGGGAGGATTCATACACAGCCTCCCTGCAGAGCTACATGCTTCCTAGATCTCCAGGGGTCTCTGTGGTGCAGCGGAGACGCCAGCAGACTTAGACATATGAACTGTGGCCTCTGTCTCAGTCAGTGTATAAAATCTATTACAAGACCCGTTCTGTGTGTATTCACCTTGTTATTTATGGTTTGTTTCCTCAGCATGGGGCAGTGAGGACAAAGCAAAGAAAAACTCCACCTTTCCTTGTGCTATATTGAACTTGGCATGCAGAATCACGGAATTTGAAACTGGAGATACCAGAGCCGTGAGCGCTGGGGGTTGAGAATATATCCCACAAGCATACAAAATGATGTGAACACATGTCAGATGCCTCACATTCCATGCGAGCAAAATAAGTTGTACTACTCTGAGAAAATCCTTGTTTTCCACCCTGCTGGAGCCACGTTTGATGACTCTGCAACGTTAGCAAGACAGGCTGACTAATTAGTGTTAAACGCCTGAGCTCTAACAATAGCACCTCTCTGTTCCTTCCAGCCATGATGCAGCAGCAGAAGAAAGAATCCGAGCTGCTTCTCTGCCTGTGTGTTAGAATGTTTTCACACCCATAGAGGGCAGCTGCGCTCTCCACAATGTCACCTCTCTGACTAATAGAGTAACAGACCCAGAGAGAGAGTGAGAGAGAGATATATAACACAAGTTATGCGAAGAGGTGGTGTGTGTTTCCTGCGTGACTGCCCTAGCTTGCTCATAGTGCTCAAAAAGGGTCAATTTCTACTGTGCTGTTTGTAGTTCAGCCTATTGGAGTGTGTGTGAAGCAGTATGCAAGTCCCTAATGAAGCCAGGCATCTGCCAGAGACAATACAAGGACTTGTTTTGCTGCTCAGCTCCTTTATACTTACTTTGTATCTCCCTCTGTCTCCCGATATCTGAAACTCTTACTTAAAAGCTTTTTAAAAGCCATCAACTTGACTGAGCTTGCAATGCACAAGAGCAGCCACTGATTACCACTGCCTTAAATGACTGTGGATAATGAATCATAACACAGTGAATGGTAGGTTCCTGACACTGAGGCATTCTGTGCAGGCGGAAGAAAAATGGCAGCTCCCTGCAGAACGTGGCTACAGCTGCACTGTTGTTCTCTGGCAGTACAGTTGGTTCAGGAAAAAGACCCTTACAGATGTAATATGTTTTTTGTCAAGCGGCGAAAGGGAGAGAAAGGAAGACAGAGTGAGAGCTGGCATGAAATCAGCTCTCTGTAGTCAGGGTCCTTGCAGACACTGGGCTGTAATAAAGCAAACAATATCACATTAACACTCAAGGTCCACCATTAATGTCCCTAGCTTTGGCCAGCAGACGATATTGAGCGCGCGCACACACACACACACACACACACACACACACACACACACTCACACATGTTCGCACACGCATACCACTGTAAGTGCCCACTGTCTCTCCACTGACTATTTAATTCCGTGGCTGATAATTATAACTGTTATCTGTTGCCTCTGAAAAATTATTGAGCTTGTCAGCAGCCATTAATTTACTCTGTATCATAAATTAAGTGGCGCGGGCTGCGTTTTATCCCCCACTTGCTGGAGTAAATGGAGGCAGTTTTTCCAGAGGCTAAGTCTGCTTTACTGTACTGTACGTCACACATGACAGACCTTTGTTCTTCTTTCCCGTTGTTTAAAAGCCTGGAGAAAATGAGTCGGAGATAAATTAGCCACAGTCGAATGTGTGCAGCTCCAAACTGGAATGAGGATGTGTCATCTAAACTGAGCGTTGGAGCTGTGGGATTACTTGTAAATTAAGAAAACATTTCTTAAGCGTACATATATAGCACAAGAAGCTCAAGAGACCTATAACTGTTTGTTTTATGATCCATGTCCTGGGAAATGTCAGTTTGTGGTAACTGTGGTAGCCTCACTTTGCCGTGTGTTAGACCAGAAAAGTTGTTGTCCAAAGCTGCAGCAAGCATTCATCAGCCACCAATTACATACTGCTGCCACCATATGTCCCACCTGTTGCTGCAACATGATTGGTACTTGAGCTAAAATGAATCGCGCACCTAAAATCAGCCAGCTACCAACAGGGTGGAAAAGACATGATTTATAGGCTTCCATTGTGCCTTGTATTTAGGCACCACATTGTGCATCCACGTCCGTCTCTGAGAATAGCTGTCAATCAAAATGCTAATGCTCACTTCCTTTAAAAGCAGAATGTCTCAGGTGGGCCGGGGACAACAATAGGGACCTTTTGGAAGCTCAAAATGAAGTATTAACAAAGCATACATTGTTTCACGCATACACTGTCTGTCTCAGGGTTTACATGTAACACATTATGACAACTGAAGTTCCAGGCAAGGTGTTAATAGCGAAATATTTAAGTCTGTTTACTGGCTGTGACACCTGCTTCAGGGAGGTCAGACGTCAGCCACAGAAAAGCGCCCGCTGAGCTAAAACCAGAGCACTCAGCAACACAGAAAGACCGTAGATGCCAGTGACAACCACTGAGCCACAGTGCCATCCTGAAGAAGAAATTACAGTATGTTTGTCTATGTCTTCTTAAATAAAAAATGTCCAACAGCTCTGATGGACCCTGGGATTCCTGAGTACAGAAGCAATAAACTCAATATCTGTGGGTAATATCTTAATCTGGCAGGTAAAAAGGATCGTTAGATTGTGTTAGAGGTTTTAAATAATGAATGTTTATTGAAAGTTGTGTAGTCTGTGTAGTCTGTGCATAAATGCACACTTCAACCGTTTCAAACTGGAGACTGCAGATGAAGTGCAAGTATCATTCACCACTAGGGATGGGCGATACCAAACCTTTTCTAATACCAATACTGATCATTCTTAAATGAGTCATTTCTAGAAAAAAAAAAGATCATCAAAGAAAAACAAATACTATGATTAAATAACAATAAAATAAATAAATAATTATAACATAAATATGAATGAAATAAATAAAAATACGAGCAACATAAAATGTGTGCACATTTGGACTTTCTTAAAGATTTCTTTAGTGCAACCTTTATGCCATTCTCTCTAAAATTTGAGTGGAAAAGTGTGACTGTTCTCATGTCACATAAGTTTCCACAGTCATGAGACATGGGCCAGCTGAATATGTCATGGCTGTTTTAGCATAAACATACAAAGGACTGAAAGCGTTTGGAAGCGATGCAGCCACACACGATGTGCAATTATATAATTATATTATTGATATTTTTTTAAAGTAATCTGTACCAAATGAGTAGCTCGTGAGTATCAAAGTATCGATCACGCAGTAACGATCCGCCCATCCCTATTCACCCATTTATCATAGACTGCCTTGCATTAAAAGTTGCCTGGACATTTGTAAACTAAATAAATTAATTGCAAGGCGAAGTGACGAGGTAAAACTCAACATTCATGAAAGGTGTTTTGTACTTAGTTGTGTGCGCCTCTGCCATCATCATATCATATCACATAATGATTTATTTCAGCCCTTATTCAGTCAGGTATCATTGTGATAATCGTTGTACGTTCATTTATACTCACAAGCCAAATAACTACCACCTCATAACTCTGGCCATCTGGCCCTGACATTTTTTTCTCAGGATTGTACATCATTTCATTAATAAAGAGTTTTTGAAGATAGAAAGAAAACTTTCGAAGCTAATACGCTTGTTCACACATTTTATTCGAAAGATATTTTTGTTCCATCAACTTTTGTATCATAGCTGTCCGCAAAACCATTCTTCCTTTGTGGGTCAGTTTATACTCCAAAAGAGGAGGTTAAATAAAAGTGGATGGTGCAACACGGGTATTAAGCTACAGTATCTTCCTCCATTTGCACTGGTCAGCACTGTCAAAATGGCTTGCTGTTTCAATGGCACAAATTTGTGGGTCAAAGTTCACCAAAGTTGAACTAGACCTTAAAAAAGCATGTGGATTTACTTCGCCCATGCGAGCAAATTTATAAATTGTGGCAATTCCATGGGAATGAATGTATTTCCCCTCAAAATTTCACCATTTGTAATGCTAGTGTGACCTGGCCACAACTCTATAATTTTGTGCACTGAACTAGCACAGGCCCTTCTAGCATCATAGCTGCTGAATATTTAACAACACAGCAGATTTATTTTGTGTGCCTCTTTTGGGCTGACAGTGAGTGAACAGTCCTGTAGGATTTGGATGGATAAACAACCACAACTCTTGTTTCCAGAGAAAAGGAGATTGTTGATGCTGTTTGACAGCAGCACAGACAGCCTGCCACAAAACTCCCTCATGAGGGAAAATGTGGAAGTCCACTACTGCTCCCCAAATCCCTATCAACACTTCCTTTATCCCTCTCTACATACTTTCATATCCTTCTTGACATTCCCTCCTTTTTCCCACCATTGTTCCTTTCTATCTTTCTCTTTCACTACTCCTGTGTCTATCACTATACCCTCTCTTCCTACCTTCTCTCATTTAAAATACCCCCTCCCCCCGGCAGCCTGCAGACACCATTTAAATTGGATGTACCTTGTGTGGCTGGTAAGACACCAACAGAAAGTGAAAGTCGTGATATTTATTTCTCCGCCTGCAAACACAGTGTCACATCCTGGCTGTGGTGGGCAGATGTTGGACTGTTAGTGAGCCATAGTGAACGGAATAAGCAAGTGTTAGTGTATGTGTGTGTGTGTGCGTGTGTGTGTGTGTGTGTCTGTGCTATTGTGGTCTTTCATCCCAGCTTGTGAGACTCATTATCTGAGCAATGTGCTATGATTTCCAAAAAAGCTTTGACAGCCTCTGTGAGACATCGTCTACCATACATTACTTGTTGAAAGACTTCACGGCTCACTTTGAGCCACTTGGCCCATTTTCTGTGTACTTCTGCCATCTTTCTGCTCCTGCTCCCTTATTGTCTTCTCTTTGTGCTTCCATCTCAACAGTATTTGGCCCATCCTCTGCCACAAAAAACGTATAATTGTGTCATTTGATGAGCAGAGCAGCCTTTGTCAGTTTATCCACCTGCTGCAGAACAGAGCCGATATGATTCAGCACATGTGGTCTACCTTTATGTAATAGTTTGGGCTATTTATGCAGCTTCAACTTTGGAAGCTGCCACACTGAATACCAATCTCCTCTGTAGCGGTGGAGCGGCGCTACCTCTGCACGGGTATTTACCGCTCCTGGATGGGTCCCAGTCTCAGATATATGGCCGAAGGCTTAAATAGATGCCAGCAAGGTCTGCACTTGCACTTTCTATTGGGAGAATTCAATATGGTGTAACTTTGTTTGGTGTGAAAGGAGAGGTGAGTCGAAGTGGGGCAGAGGATATAAATGGACCGAAATGCACTGAATGTGCAAAATATTTGGGACATAATATTAAGTTGCAGACTCTTTTGTGCAATTTAAAAATCTAACTCGTACACTTCCCTTCTGTGACAAGTATAGATTTTCAAGTCAATAGGGAATAATGGCTTTTACCTGAATTTACCTGTACTAATATTTTGTACATTTATATATTTAACTCAAGACTCCCGAGTGACTGCTGCATCTTGAGTGTTCAAACCTGAGACAAATTTCACTCAGCAGGGGTGACATGGCAATTAAGTATTGAATCTTAAATGTAGGAAGCCAGACAGACTGCGAGCAAAGGGAGGGCCGGGTGTGAGCGTGTGTGTGTGTGTGTGTGTGTGTGTGTGTGTGTCAAAAGTCGGGGACAATACAGTAGATTTCTGTTTGCATTTTTGATTGCCACAGATAGGCGGGTCAGGGCGGGGAAGGGATTCCATGGAGCATTAACTCCGTCTGAATGGGTTTTCACTCTGTCAGAGCACGCTGCGCTCCAGTTTTCATAACAGCATTGAATCACCATTTCCATTTCTGTAATTCTTTCCATCTTTTGTTGCCGGCAGCAGACTTGGCAACTATTGTTTGACACGTTACTCGTGCTAGAGAAAGCTGTGTGTGTGTGTGTGTGTGTGTGTGTGTGTGTGTGTGCATGCATGAGTGTGTGTGTGGGAGAGTTGTTACTGGCTAATCCATAAGCCATAATATGTGACTGTTGCTTTAATGCCGTATCAAGAGGAAGTGTCCACATTTCTCTTTGTCTGTATCCATTTCCCAACCTATCAGAGGTGAGAGTGGAGATTAACCCTGACAGGACTTTTCATTTAGCTGCTGTTGGATTTATTCAAAGAAGTAAAAGCATTATTTTTCAGACTGACAATGATGCATTTTGTGTTTTTATCATGTGTTGAGTTTTGTGAGGCCCTAGAGTCAGGAAATTATGAATATGAAACCATGTTAATTTAAGAACAGAAAAAATGAAATGAGTGTTTTGAGGATTTTCTGCAACAGCAGCAATAAGCTTCTTATTAAGCCGTGCGCCCAAGATAAATTAATGTTTTATGTCTGAAGATGGAGCAGGAGACAATAGGTCATAAAGCCAAACATAGACACACCTGTATTAAATCTGTTCTATAGTTTGAGGAAATTAGATCCGCAGTCTAGAGAGAGTCATTTTTACACCAAAACGAATCACGCCAGAAACTTTTTTCACTTCAAAAGCATTGAATCCAGCCTTTGAGGCACTTTTACTAGTTTCCATTATGCCTCGGCTGAATTATATTTTGAGGGAAATCAATTCTATCAAGGTGAGCTTTGGTAGAGGTGCTTTAGTATTAACATTCATAAGAATATCAATCAGCCAGCCACTCTGGGTGGGTGAAAAGACGAGGGAACAAAAGTTCTGATGGGTTTTCCTTTCTCCCCAGAGTGGCTTTATTTCTGGTTGTTTCTCCTCACTGAAATCCAGTAAGAACCCCTCCACCCTCACTCCCCCACCCTCACTATCCCTTGATCCCATTAGCAGTGAACTCACGGGACCCCTGATCAACCATGCAAGGTCACCGAGTCACCGACAAAAGACGCTGGCTTCAGTGTTCTCAGCTGCAAAGGTCTGGGAGCCTTTAGACACACTCATTTGTAGGCGAATGACGTTAGACGAGAAGACAGATGCCGCTCTCACGTCGGTGCGCTAAATACGGAGCTAGAGCCACCAGATTGGTAGCTTAGCTTAGCTATAAGACTGGAAAAAGGGGGAAAAACAGCTGAACAGCATCTTTTAAGTAGGCTACCAACGCTTAGTTTATGCTAAAAATGAAAGATGATGAGTATCACTTTAAAATGAATAATGTTCATTTGCATAATTTACAACTCTGGCATGGATTTAGTCATTAGGCCTCTGACACTACGCATGTGGGAACATGAGCCGTCTGGACAGGATCACATCTGTTAACTGCCTCCCTCCCGTCTGTGTGTGTGAGGAGTAGCGCCGTTGATAAGGAGGCCAGATCTCCCTGCAAATGACTTCCACGTTATGTCATCTGTCAGTATCAATTAACCTCCAGCCACTGAACCTCCAAGTCTGAAGGGGTCTGAGGCCAGGCTCTGCTGGAGCCAGGAGCTGCAGACAGTGAGGATAATCAAGTGTTGCTGAAAGGCAGGTCTGCATCCTGTGTCACATGGAAAATCAATGCAGCGAATGTGGAAGTTGAAAGGGCCGACCAGCTCTTTCTAGTAATAGGTTTAAGTAATTGGTGTTTTTTATTTGGCCTGTAAATTCACACAGTTTAAAAAAAATGAAATTCTTCCACTGCGCAGTGTGTTTTTAGCTGTACACAGTCTCTCCACCACCACCACCACTTACTACGTGTGTTCCTATGGTAACAGAGAGCACACTCTCTGGCACTTCAAAATAGTGTTTAACGTTTAACTCTGTCAGTGATATGCTTTGGCAGTGGAACCTTTGCTGGTGGATCTGCTTCTGAAATTTCTACCATTAAACAACAAGTGTTTCTTAGCCGCAGCTGTGAAACTAATAAAAACAGAACCTTGTCTCACAGGATGTGCAGTGTCAAACTATATTTACAGTAAATTGTATCAATCTCTGAACCTGTATGTTTTATCGTTTGTTAAGATTTTTGAAATGGATCCTTTCCCTTTTTACTCGACTTTTTAGGACACAATCTAGGACACACAGAACATTTTGTAGCCTGATATACAGACAGAAGCTTCACCAATGGGCCAAAAGGTACCTCCGTACAGCCAGCCAAACTGTCTATCCAGGGCCCATATGGTCCTGCCCACCCGCCCTCCTCCCCTTTTCACCCAGCCTGTGTTCCCAGCAGGTGATCAGACACACATGCAGCATGTTCGGGGCCAGGGGTTGGACTGTGTCTGTGTACTTAACATACTGTACCTACAGGAATTTGTGCTATGGCTGCTACTAGCGATTATTTTCCTTATTTCAGAGCCCGCCACATTTTCAAACATCTTGATTTGTTAGTTTACTATTATATAAGACAAAAAAAAGAGGCGGCATATCTTTATGTTTTGGAAGTATGTTTGGTATTTTTCTTGAGAAATGAATTCCAACTATCTGCAACTATCCAATTATCAGTTGTGTAACCCAGCAGAAGCTGTGATTCTTCAAGAATAGAGGTAATCCCACCCCACTACCAAGGACCTGAGATAACATGCTCACGTAGGGGCACATAGGAGAGGAAACTGATTTATCATGATTTTTTAAAGATAATTGAGGATCTGCATTCTTAAATGCAACCACTTTGAGAAATAACTAACAATATTAATTTCCCATTCCAAAGACCATTCTGACAAACATGGTAGAAACCAGACATATGGTTTTACAAAACCAATCTCACCATATTGTTGTAGTTGTTTGTAACCGGTGTATTTTGCTGTAATGGCAGTATAGGCAGGTGTTGGTCCAGTGCGCTTTGACAGAGAATACTGAAGCGAATTCATGCTTCGTCTGAGTTTGTGCTCTGCGGCATTCTGTTCCCGTTTACCTTAACCTGCCCTCTCGCCTCTATATGCCAGCTTTCTCCAATACACTGTATGCTAGAACAAAGTCTGGCTTTTCTGTCAGACCAGCAGGGGCTGCCTGGATGTTTCTGCCTGGTCGCTTTCCAGGCGCCCACCAGACTGTGACCCAGGCTCGGGCTCAGTAGCGGAGGCTTTTTGTGTGCGTTTGTGCGAGTGTGCGCGCGCTCGGGGACTGGGTCTGCCCTGCAGCCCGGCTCCTCCGACCCCTCACAGCTCCATCTGGACCATGGGGGGCTGTCATTTAGCAGTGCAGGGCATGAGTGGAGGAGCAAATTGCTTTTTAATCGATCATATTCCCAGTAAAAGCCACTCCCAGCAGCCACTTGCTTCTTTCCATTCTATTTATGGAAGCTCTATATGTGTGCTGTGTGTGTGTGTGTGTGAGTGAGGGAGAGAGATACAGAAAAATAGACAGTAGGGGTGAGTCTTGTTGACCACTTCAAGTCAGTAAAAACAGACCCATGTTTTCCACTCTTCTGGTCTAGCCTTGCGCGTGAATGTATTTTTGCTCATTAAAATCAGTAGTACAAGGACCTTGTAATACTCATGTGGTTACAGATAGCATGAAGGCTGATAACAAACTGTTTTGATAGCAAGCTGTTCCTTTCTATCTGCAGAAGGCAGTGATTCCAGGGCAGTGAAACATGAGCATCAGAGAGTTCTCTATTAACTACAAAAGAAGGAAGCCCTCCCCACCATTAAACACCACAGAGCTGCAGTCAAACATGTCATGTGCTTTTATAGAGCTCAACAATGCTGTAATGTGATCGTTTTCCCGGCTCCAGTTTCTTGCATCTATTCTGAGTCTTATGCCCAGAGTTGAGTCTCACACTAACAGGCGCTACTGTTCAGCGAGCACGGGTAATAAATTATGACTCAGCCCAATGTTGCAGCTGATTGTTGGATCCATTTTCTAAGATGCCGTTGTTCCTAACTAATCTGCCCCTCGGGGCTCTTGAAAGGAAGTTTAAGTCTGTATTTGCTTTCACTGTAGAACAAATTTTTTGTTCTTTTCATAAAGCATCAAATCACCCCCTTTGTAAAAAACAAACAGAAAAAAAGCTTCATCTGTAATGGTGTCACATAAAAGATCCTGCAGAATGAGCAACACCGGTGAATGAGGCCGCCGCTTGCAAGCACTCCTGTCACTTTTGCTTTGCAGGCCTCCCAGGAATTGTAAATGTCGTCACATTCTCAACAAGACAGGTTTTTGCTATTCGCTGAAAATTCATTTTTGGGTGTGCTTCTCCTTCTCTGCAGTGCACCAGAAAATGTTTAGAAAATAACTATTTAATATGACTTTGTAGGATTTGCAAAGATAGGACCTCAATTAGAGGATAGCGCGGTTTTAAAATTTCTGTTATGATTATTTGGAACCTTATCTGCTTCTTTAAGTTGGCTCAGAGAGCTCAGCGGCTGCAAATTCAGACGACACAAGCAAATACAGGAATGCACTGGAATCTGTGTTTCTGTATTTGGTTTGGATTGTGTTTGCAGCCTGTTTTGTCATGCTTTATATGTATTATCAAACTGTTGAAGATGGCCGGATTTCTTGCGTTTTGTTTAGTGGCAGTGCGTTGGTGAGCTCTCAGGGCTACTGCAGTATTTCTCCTCATCGTTGTGGATGTCTGGCATCCCTGGATTCTCTCTGATTTGGACCTTTCACGTGTTAGCTGCACTGCTCAAGTAACACAGATATAGGAGCGCGAGACGGAGTGAATTAAGTCAGGATTAGAATCAGAATCTGGTTTATTGCCAAGTAAGTTTTCACATACAAGGAATTTGCTTTGGTGTATCAGTGCGTAAAGAGCTCAGAGTGAGGGCAGAGACAGTAATGATGGAAAGGTACATCAGGTACTCAGCTGGAGGTTCAGTATTCTCTCTTGTCAGTCCAGCTCCCTGACTTAACAGAACATGGGCCTCACCACCCCATGTACCATTCATAGCTTTTACTCAGATAGTCCTCTGTTGTTTAACAGTCCTCCTCTCCATGCTGTGTGTGTATTCCACCACAAAGGATCTTCAGCATTACCTATTTAGACTCATGGCAGACTGATACAGTCAGCGCCTGTCTTCAATTATAAATGCGATAGCCACCAGTCAATGCTGTCAACCTCTGATATGCTTGAGCTTCTTCTTTGACCACAGCTTGTCAATATGTTGATGTCATTATTATTGTAACACGTCTGGCCAGAGAAACTCACCGGAAGGGTTTTTCTCAGCAGTTTCAGGATGTCGGTAAAATGGTGTTTTCACAGCAAGCAGGCTTTCTTTTTGCTCAATACATTCCAAACACGCAGATTTAAACACACTGTTCTATTCAAGCTCACTCATTGGGTGAATCTGCCTCCAGCTTGATTGTTGGGTTTAACTCCTATTGTAGTTGGCTCATCAGCTCCTGAGCTAGAGAGAGTCAGATGTGGATGGGATATCCCATTATAATTGAATGGTGAAGCTATAAGGAGCACATTCTAAAATAATGAATAAAATGATGATCTATTTAGCCAAATGCAGGTCTATTTGTGAAAGTAAACTGCAAGTCTCAAAGATCACTGACTGGACTCTTAAGTGGAGCTTGTTATTGTCTGTGCCACTGATTAGTGTTTCTTCTATTAGGTCTGTGAAACATCTCCAATGTGACTAAATTAATCAGCATTCTAACATAATCACCATAGATAGAAGACTACAATTGTATCATTGTATTGAACCTGACTTGTATATTCATATTTTAATAGAATTTAAGAGAGCAAATGAGTGTATTGCCCAAAATGTCAAACCTTTCCTTTAAATGCTTGTATTCACTGGAATTACACAGAAAACTAAAATGTCTTTAACTCTATTTTTCAGGTGTATCATCAAGTGTTGTGGCTCTGACGTGATAAATGTCAAACTGTCCTGATACTTGTATGGGTCGTTCTCCTCAACCAAAGGTGAGTTCATCTTAATTTTAAAATGGGTGTGTTGTGGTTTACTATTAACAGTGGATTTATATAACAGGTGCTGCACTCACAGCTGTGCAGCGGTATTAATACTAATCTCATCTGCAAATATGCTGAAAGTCCTTAGAAAGCTGTGATGAAAGCACATCAAGTAAGAGTCAAAGTGATGGATTACAGAGATGACATGTGGTTTAATGACGGGCTCATAAACCTTTAGAGCGAGGAATAGACGACTTTGGTGTCATGTTTTATTACAGTAAGTCCAACAGCGTGGCACGTTTATTTCAAAACCCTTGAGATGTAGTTGACTTCTATCTTGGATTTTGTGAGTAGCTGAGTAGCTTTCGGCATGATGGATCCCAGTCTGCCATTGACAAGAAAGTGAATAAGTTAGTTAATTGTGCTGCTATGTCCCTATTTACATCCACTAATCAAATAGCTTTAAAGCAAAAGACACAATCTCTGCTGCTATAGCCTATTTCTGCAGTATGTGCCCAGATCTTTTCAACAACTTTCTCTGGTTGCCTTCATGTCTTCCAGTACTGATGTCCTTGTTTCAAAGAGGTCGAGTTTCGTTGCCACCTGACAAACAATTCAGGCCTTGATGTTGGTTTCCCGGGAGCTGTAAACTGAAGTTGAACCTATTCGTGGAAACCCTAAAAAAAAGAAGATTAGTACGGTCAGCCTTGTCTTTGGTCAGTTTTACAAAAGAACTCTCTTTAGCCGTTGATTTACGAGAACGCTGAGTCGCAAAAGTATGTTGTTCCTTTTTGCTTGTGAGGTTAATCTTGTTTCATTTGCGTAGTTTGGCTGAAAATAAAGAAAAGTGGAACCCAACTCCAGGTCGTGTTTTGTTTCTGTCTTGGTCTTGTACCTTTTGTTTAATGGGACTGAGCTACCTCGCTGGATGTTCTTTGGGGAGCAGTACATCACCAGAGCTGCATCTGGGCTCCTCAACCAGGCGTTACGGCCTGGCCTCGGATGAGATATCAGCTTTAAGACTTGACATGAGGAGAATATTTAAAGATATTTAAAAATAAATTCACCCAAAATGGTGAAGATGGCCTGGCTCTGACATGCAGTTATTGAAAACACTGGGATGGGAGATAGACCCACCTCTACTATCCCCCTGAGGGGCAGGGCTGCTGGGACAGAACCACTGGGTGATTCTTCATTATCTGCTGCTTCACTGCCTGTTAGCATTCTACAATGTACAGCTAAAAGCACAAATGTTGTTTTTATGATTTCATATTTCATCTTATACCTCTCCAAAGCCCTAAAAACCCCTTCCTTTAAAATTCATCAAGGTGGAAATAAGTGGCCATCTGTGGACCGACTGTTTACAGTGAATTGAGAGAGGTCGAATCACGGACAAACACTCAATTTCTCCTTAAGCACCCTACAGTTTAACCAGGAATCATTCAGTGGATGATGTTTGAATTAGAGCCTGTGCAAATTATTAATCAAAGCAATTTATATTCCTTTCTGGAGACTTTTGGAGTTTTTTCCTTATATAATATTATAGAGAAAGTTTGTACAAGCACTAGAGTAAGGTTGGGACTGCTGAGCACATCTTATACAGTTTTCTGATTTCAGCAACATCTACTGTTTTACTCTCTGAAAGATCAGACAGGAGCAATCACTTTCCTTTGTCCATATTTATATTTAGCAGCACATCACCTTTATGACTATAGGTTGTCTGTGTTACACAACTTTTTTACAGTTGCATAGTGACTTTTAATCTGTTCTCTCTGTTTCTGTTCTGTTTCTAGCAGCCAACACACAGTTGCTGTTTGCATTTGAGTGTTGTACACGTGATCACAGCTGAATGGAATCTTACTTACTTACTCTTTAAATACCATGTTCAGCGTGACCTTTCTCAGTAAAACTTCAGCAGCTGCCCTTCAGATAGATATAATGTTCACATCAGCCTCCTGTACACCTGCAGAACATTTCAGAGTACAACTGGTTCAGCTTGGAACACTAACCAAGTAAATGCTAGTCAGAGAGGGTTAAGTGCACTCAAGTGCAGTTATCCATCCACGAGCCCGGCCTCTTAAATCAAGGTAGTTTTATCCATGAGTCCTTGGCCCTCCAAAATGGCATCGGTTTAATTAACTCTCTGGAGCCTCACTAAGAAAGGCCATTTTAATGGAGTGGGAATGCATACTAATCTACTGGCAAGGGACCAATTATGGTTGACTGTCACTGTGCGTGCATTACTGTAGTTGTGTGGACTAATATGACCTCTTCAAACCTAAGCTCAGTGATTAAACGCTCATGTTCTCGGGTTTTATGTAGTTGGATTTCAAAATATAGGAAAGCAACTTGTTAAGTAGCATGAAGACATTTCAGTTATTTTATGTTGCAATCTAATGTAGATTTAATATACACGTAACACGGCAACACAGTTTAAAAATAGCATATTAGAATATTATAGGTCAGGATTTATACTTTTAGCATATTGTTTTGTAATTAGGACCATAGCTTGGCAATGTGGAGTTTACTTATCGGGATTCTGTAAATGTAAAAATTCCAAACATTTGCTGGTTAAAGCTTCTCAAATGTGATGGTTTGGTGCTTTTCTTTGTCATATCTGATTGTAAACTAAATTATTTGGTAGTTTTGGACAGCTAGCCGTGGTGCTAAAATAACTTGCTGGTTTCGTATAGTGTGCTGGGTGTGAGCCAACAGTGGCCAGCCAACTCTATGACTGACTGGTAAATAGATTCTTTTCCTCTCTATGTACATATGTTCATGTATCTATATTAGTTGTGTGGTTATTTCTGTCCATCTCCTCCTGTCCATCTTTCCTTTACCCAACACAAGGCAGAGTCAAAAGGTTGCTCAACTAGTCAGTTTCAGTGGAGTCTGTCTGAGCTCAGTTACATCCGGCCCTGTAGACGTTTGGAGCAGAAAAACTCAACTGGTAGCCAGAAACTAGCTGGACTTTCACTTCCCATGCTTGTGCTATTTTGGATAAAAGTGTTCACCAAGTGGCATATATTGTAAGTTGGATCAGCTCTGTCTGGCTCTTCAGCTGAATGGAAATGAAAATTGTTCCAGAAAGTTTCTAAGTAACTTTTCCTGACTGTGGTGTTGAATGTGCAGTGGAGGACTTTTAATAAGGCAGCCTCAGCCAGGAGTCACACAGACTGTCTCCGAGGGCCAACAGGCCCATAGCCATGAACTCCCAGCTTTAATGCACTTTATTCTCCCTCTCTCTCTGTTTCTCTCTCCCACTGACACCTTTTGAGAAGCTGGTGTTTTGTTTTCATTTGAAGGAAGAGGGACCACTGGCCCCCGGCCTAGTGATCTGCAATGGCCTTTTTTCAAATAATTAAGATAGAAGAGAATTTATTAAAGTTAATCATATGTTTTTATATTGCAGATACACACTTATTCAATTTTATTTTGGTCCCCTTCCTGGCTCTTTCCCATTACATTTTTTACATGATTAATAAGAACAATTCCACAAGAGAATTGCTACCCCAAGTGACATTTAGGCCATGTGGAAATGATTTCTTATCATCCAGTTCTTAGCTTCAGGAAGTGTTCAAATATTGTTTATTACTCATTTTGATTCATTCAGTGTCAGAATGAGCCTAAGGCCACTGTTTATCATTTTTTGCACTGAGGGTATATTAATGGGCGTGCGGAAACGACTTTAATAAGTTAATGTACACCAAGTGAGAAGAGCTTTTTTATGACTGGATCTGGCACCATGAATTGGTTTAGACAGAGGGTGAAATGGGTTTGCAGCCGTGCAGTCAACTCCAGTCCACAGTCGAATTTGCAATCTTTCAAGGAAATTATAGGTTGTAATGATAAAGCCTTCAAGTTCTTCCTGCCTGCATTTACTACAGTAATGAGCCTAAGCATACTCGTAACATGCCATTTCCAACATTTCATCAGCGGCAAAGCACTTACAGTACAAAAAGAGGTTTTCAGCATCCTTACAAGATTGCATGTTTGACTTTAGAAAAAAAAAATGAAGTGGCGCTGGAGGTGTGGCTGGTGTAAAGCTGATATGGCTCCAGACATGAATGTGGTCGGGTTCAGTTGTAACTCTGAACCGAGGTTCCTGTGTATTTGCTGCACAGTCAACCTGCCACTATAAATATGTTCCCGTTCTGTCACTGCTACCACATTAGTAGGAGTTTAGAAATGCTTTGGGACCAACCGGCCCATTTTAGTGAAGTTGTTTGTATAGCATTGAGGCATATGTTTACAGCTGCTCTCAGTAATAATTATATCCTCCAGGGTAGTGGGGAGAGAGTGTGCACTTAGCTGCAGTGGGTCTTGCTTCGTCGGGGGCGATTGTGGGCGTTTTATTAAATGGTCACAAATGATGGTGCCACCCCAGGAGGACTCCTGTCTTCTGTTTGTGACATTGCCACACTTTACTGTGTTTCACTGAAAGGTGGCAGTGTCAGTGTTTCCCCTGAGCTTTCCCTCTGTAGTATTGGTATGGAGAGTTTGGATTCTTCTGCTGACAGGAAAGGTCACCGTCCACCCTGACCGTGTTTCTAATTTCTTCTTCCTTCAGGGCTTGTTGCACGTCCACAGACACTCCTGCCAATACTAACAGTAATAATAATAAAACAGAGCAAAGACGACACATTATGAATATAGATATTGAAAATGGGCTGCAGTAAAGACAATACAGCTGAAAAATTACAGCGGATCAGTAAAAAGAAGGGAATATTATATACAGGTTTCTGAGCAACACTATTGTGAGATTATTGAGTGTGCATGCAAAACACAAACCAGAATGACTGAGAACTTACAGGGATATATCAACATGAGACCTTTTTTTTGTGCTTTAAATGCACATAGAGCAAGTGCTTTTGTAATATTTCAGAGAAAGAAAAATCACAAACAGGTGTGCAGAGTCTCTTGATCTAGTGTGGCTGATAAATATTACTTATTAAATCCTGTATTGACAGAGCTATGAGTAAAGTTTTGGCTGTATACACTGGACATCTGAGTTTTTGCATTATTATATTTCTAGCACATGTAGTCTGATATACTTCGATGGTAAACAGCAGGAAGTTCTTACAAGTTAACGTCAACCCAGAGCGAGAGGGCTTCTGTGCACTTAACCTGTGCTGACTGTTGATGGTCTGGGATCCACTCACAGTTCATTTCTTACTACCTGCAAGAGCTAACCTTGTTTTCTGGCTAGGCATCATCACTGGTACTAGCTGCCGTTTTTCACTGGAATTCCATGTGTTACACTGACAGAGGTCTATCAGCGTGGTGTGTGCAATAAAAAAAGTTTTGAAAATGCGAGGACGAGGGTTGTAAGGTTGCTGGTTTCCAGCAGGTTGCTCCATTGTGGCAATGTGTTGTCATCCCCCCTGCTGTGTGTAACAGTAAACCCGTCTATACAGTACAGCATTACACTGATGATGTAGAATGTAATCAGCACCGTAGAATATGCTGTATGAAATATATGAGGTTGTTGATTAAGCTGCTGATTAAGAAACCATTCAGGATAGGCATTAGTATATATATAAAAAATGTGGTTCCTCCATAACAAAGCCTGAAAATACATTTCAATGTCCCACTAGTGATATTTTTCACACATTGCCAAGTACATATTATATGCTTCATACACATTGGTTGCTATGTTATTTGCGATAGTAATTAGGTACTACCACACGCTGTGGCAAAGCATGCTGTTTATTTCCAGTGTGTGCATATGAAGGCGGGTGGTGCGGCGTTGCCCTTGCTGTTGTGTTTTGAGACTGTATTTGGATGCGTGGCGGTGATGCAGCAGAGGGTGGCATCGGCAGAGAACCGGCAAGCGTGACTAATCCGGGGATCTCCTGTGTGGTGTGTACGGCTTGCCGTCCTTCACGCCTCACGCGTCCCTGATGGGGCCCGCGGCCTCACACACTGATGGAGGGGGTACAAGATGCGTTGCATACACTAAATCTCAGTGCATTATCACCATATATAGTGTAGTTTAGACTTTCATCAAGGGGCCCAGCAGGTAGACTACAATGTTTAATGTAATGGAAATACATCTGAGAAACCGTTCTGGTAACTATAGCCAGTGTATTGGCACACGATAAGGGAATGTCTTTGGTTTCAAGTGAAGAATTGGCTTTTCAGTGGTTATTTTGAAGTGTGCCATTTGCTGTGGGGGTGGTCAGTGGTGAGCTGGGTTGTCGCTCTCAAAGTAAGCGAAGGGCCTACAGTTTATTGTCATTGTATCAACAATTAAAGCAGTACAAGTACACTTATTTGCACTCAGGCTCACTTCTAAGGTGCAGGTCTTTGGCTTGACCAGGCGCTCCATAAAACACAATTGCCAGTGTTTGTGGGGTGATGGGAAGCCAGTGAGGGATCATGTATTTGGCTCGAGTAAAGCCTGGTTGGTCAACGTGAGCTGAGGAGATGGACAAGGGTACAGTGAATCTGTTTGTGTGTTATACCCTCCTGGGGAATCTCCTTATTGACAGGTGAGAAAGAACTGGCTGGTGAGTCCATTATCAACACAAATATAATATTTCAAGAATATTTGAGACAATTTTCAAATAAGTTAATTATAAAACTGATGTTTTAATGTGTCATCCTTTAGATTCATGCAACAAAGTCTGTAACCTCTTTTGACTGCACAGCCTTCACTTTATATGAATTTACTGTTCTAGCTACAGCCCTTAAGAGACCTGCTAATTCTGTTTTAATGCTGCAGTTTTCATTTCGGCTGTCATTACAAAAACTACAAAAATGATATATGAGATCACCTCGCCTCGCCTTTCTGTGTGCCAAAGGAGAGAAATTTGGGATGTACAGTTCCTCTGTATTAATAGGATTGCTTTGTTCTTATTCCGTTACAATGAGGGAAACTCAAGTTGCCTTCTTATGATTGCCTCCCAACTGGCTTGAGCTCCTCAGTGTTGTGCCTCAGTGTGGGACTATACCAGCATATTCATTGGTTTTTTTGAAAGGAAGAAAACAGTGCAATCCAACTGAATCAAATCTTTTCTCACAAACTGTTATTGTTGCCAGAGACACTTTGTAGTACAGAGAGACATAAAAGGCAGATAACAAAGATCCGAGGCTCACTTCATCCATCAGTTACAGGATATATGCATTTAATCTTGTTATTTTCCTAACATATAGATTATGATAAACAATATTTACAATATATCAATAATATTTACAATACCCCATCAGAAGTTACAAACTAGACAATATGCAAGTATACCAAAAATAGATCGATATGAACCCAGTCTTTTTTCCTCAGCAGAAATAGAATGAATTTAAAAAGTGAAAGGCTCCTCAAAAAGGCTGAGCAGCATTTCATTTACATCTTTATGGTCAATTCTCCAATGTATGAATATATTTATATTTTAATCAATAATCACAGAGACAACCAGAGTACTAAAAACAAATTATCCATTGCATTAACCTGCATTAAGAGACATTTTTGGACACTTGTGTGCAGCAGAAATAAGTTTTGAACACTGACATATCATCATATTTTATGATGATATGGAGAACATACACTAGCTGTGTTTCAAACTTGCAGTCCGATTCACTCTGTTGTGGTTTCCATCAACTCCTGAGGGAAATATCTGGCTCTTTAGCTGCTAAATGCTCCATTATGTTCACCAGCTAATTGCTAAATTTGTTTGTCTGCAGTTTGGTGCTGGACAGGTACTGTAAAGTGACGTTATCAGAGCCTTTTTAGTTGAAAACAGCACAAATTCATAAAAGCTTTTTAAGGATACAAACAACATTGCATCCATCACATCAGAGGCAGATCAAACTGACTGAATTACATAATAAATTATTTTATTAAATGGCAATATTTTTTTGTGAATCAGTCACCCACTTAATTTAGTGTATGACGAATGTGGAGTAGAAATCCAAAGTAGCCAAAATACACACACAGATGTCTATAGAAAAAAAGTGTGAATGAATTTGTTGCTTTTTCTTGGGCTGTAAGACTCTTTTTAAAACCTCTACCAGTAGGCCTAGCTCCATCTGTTTCTTTTTTTCACAGGTTCTTTGTAGATAGAACGACTCAGTGAAGCCAGGCCAGAATAAATCTCTCTGTGCTGACTCTGGCCATGCCGGCCCCAGATACAGCCGGCTACCTTCATGCATCTTTTTATTGAAAATTTAAAACTCAAGTAACACTTTCTTCCGCCTGTGTGCTTTCATCCCTCACAACACTGCTATTATTTTTTTAGGTGTGTGTGTTCTTACTTTTATTATGGTATTTTGGTATAATTTGCTAGTTCAGTATGTATGCATGTTCTCATATATACAGCTTGTATGTGTGTGAATATGTGTGCAGTGTGAGTTTGGAGAGAGAGGAAGGAAGGGGGTTTAGCCCTACTGATTTCCGGCTGCAGAAACACTGTACTTGAATGTTAATTGGTACGACTGGTCCGCCTCAAACATACCAAAACAGGCCGCTTTTGATAAACCAAAGATCAGGATGTCCCACCGTCTCGCCCCACTGACACAAGGGAGAGGAAAAGGGTGTGTGTGTGTGTGTGTGTGTGTGTGTGTTTGCTGTAATCTCTCTTTTCCTTTCCGCCATCTCTCCCACACATCTCGTTGCCTCATAACAAATATAAAAACAGAAATATTACAGAGCGTGAGGTGATTCACAGGGAGACTCAAAGCGCATCTATTATTAAGACTAGAGCAGCAAGGTTTTTTTAAATTATGCTAATGAGGAACCTTTTGGTGTTACAACTCTAACCATCATTTGAATCATTTCTCTGCCCTTCCCTCCTCTTGTCCCTCATCTTTTCATCCGTTTATTTATTTATTTTCTATCTTCTATCCATTCTACAAGAGTCACACATTCAAGGACGCAGCGGTAGCGTGAAGCTGTGCGCCCGCTGTTTAAGGGAGGTGATGGTAGATTAAACAGCAGCTACAGAAAGCTCAACACAGACCTCCAACCGGAGGCTTCTCCTCCCACCTGCAACCTGCAATATAATAAAGAGCTCATTTTGTGTTTACCTCCTCTCTTATATGTTTCCCAAAGAACACATATATAATATAGAAATCTGTATGAATGTACTATATGTATGGATGTAATCATACATATGTAGCACACATATAACTTCATACAGTCATCTTTTTGCACTGAAACAGAACAGGTATCTATCATAAAACTGAAATACATTTAATCCTGGAAACATGTACTGTAGCAGAACAATTTTGTGTGATGTAGTTTGTGTGTATTTAATATTTAACCTATAATCCAGTGAACACTTAGTAGAGATATTGTAAATTGAAGCTATATGAACAATTTAATGGCAATTTCATACACTGAGAATTGCAAAACACTTTGAGTGTACAATATACTCCAGACTTTTTTTCTTGACTGGTGCTGTTGAAACAGCATTAAGGCACTAAAACGCTCCAGGATGATACAATTACTACCACTGAATTATTCATGCATACTTGTGTGGAGTCTGATCGAAACATTTTGTTAGAATTGATTCTAAACAAATTGCATCATATACATTATAGCTGTAAAGGTTGATGCTGACTGGCTTTTATATTATTTACAAAAGATTATCAGTAAGATTTTGTAATCAATTCGAAAGCCAACAGATTGCCTGTGCAGGGATGCCAGGATCTGTGAGATACTGTATGGTCTTGTCTCTTTGTTCTAGTTAAAACCCTGGTGACTGGTGAGTTTTGAATGAACTGTAAACAGGATAGAGATTTTTTGCAGATGGCAAAAAGCAGGGAGTTACAGGTTTCAGGTTTCCAGGTTTTTGTCAGGAGAAATCTTTTAACTGATGTATGATGTGTATGAACTGATCTGATGTGTTTATCTAGGATGAAGCTACAGTCAGAGATGACACCAAGATTCTTGCAATGGGGAGTTACAGACGAAAATAGTTGCCAGGTTTCCATCGAAATGTAGTGCACATATTAGACCGTATTTTAAAAGATAATGCACACAATATTAGGAGTTACTAATTCTCCAGTCAGGTGATATTATACTGTCGGAGAAGAAGAGGGAGCAACTAGATGTAGCTATAAGAGCGCCAGTCAAACGTCAAATGGTGGAAACAAATGTAGAAAATGTGATGGAAATCTGGCATTTATGTTAGTTTCAAGTATTAATTAAGTAAGGTTACAGTCTCCTCATCGTTTTTATCAATACACCAAGTTTTCCACCTTTTTCGATTTGTTGCCAAATGTTATGTTTACATATGAGGTGACCTAAAAGAAACACGAAAATAGAAAAAAAGGATTGAACCAAGCACAGAGCCTTGCGGCACCCCACAGTGCATTCCTGTTGTGGCTGACCTCGTGTCGGCAGAAATGCCTGTCTTTTAGGTAGTGCCTAAACCACTAAAGAGCAGTTGCACCAATACCTACCCAGGTTTCAAGGCAGCTAATTAAGATATCATGATCAGTGGAATCACATGTTGCTCTCTGATCTAGAAAAAAACAAGGATGGAGTGAAGGCCAGCATCAACTGATAACATTAAGTCATTCATAACCTAAAAATTAAGGAAAGACAACCAAGATAAAAAGTGTGATGATATCAAAACTGGAATTTCATGGGGAGGAAAAGCAGAAAAAGGAGGCACGATTTATAATGTACGATATTGTGTGCACAGGAGCCTGTGAGCACAGTGCGGCTGGAGTCCAGTCATGGAGGCTATATCATTACATTCAGACTGTGTAACTCACTCAGAGGTGGAATGCAATGAGTTGAAATAACAACAAAAGAAACCGTATTTGGACTCCACAACCTTTCAGTGCTTCCAGTGTCAATGAGCTCCCGCACATTAGATTTGGTGAGCTCCAGTTATTTTGGAGCACCAGCACTCTGACTGCTGTTATTGATTTATATGAAAGAGGACCAGGGATTGTACTGTTGTAAATAATAACTAATAATTGTAGGAGCTTGTTCACAGATGCTGATGTATCTTGTGTGTTTTTGAGTGCACTTGTTCATTTGTTTTTTCGTTTGTTTATTAGTTAATTTCTAAGCCACTGTATTCGTGAATGTGAGTTATGCAAGATTTATTGTAATTTACCTACCTAAACTTGTTTTAAATTGCTGCTAATCTCAATTTGGAGAATTTTTTACTGCCCCATGATGTGTCAGCTGAATGTTTCAGATGATTTCCCACACAGCCAATCATAAAATGCTTTGGAAAGCTGTTTTGAATATTGAGGACAAAGCATGCAATTTTAATCTATAAGTATCCATTTTCAAAACCCTCTTTAAAATTATATTGCTTTTAATCCATTCCAGATGTCCAGAAAACATCAGATATCCATAAGACAGGGACATATAGAAATCTTTTTTTGTCTTCACATACTCTAGAGGTAGTATTTAGTTTCAGGTTAAAGGCATATTTGGACATTTTGGGACATGTGCTTATCTGCTTGTGTTAGATGAGAAGATTGATGCCATTCTCCTGTGAATATAAGGCTACAGCCAGCAGACTGTTAGCTTAGCATAGCATAAAGACTGGAAACAGGGGAAAACAGCTGGCATGGCTCTGTCCAAGGTTTAAACAACCTCACAAATGACCACATTATATCTTGTTTGTAAACTCCCTTCAAAAGTCCTTCAAAGTATAAAAACTACAATTTGTGACATGTCTAACTATTTTTTTAACTAACATTATTAGGAGGGCGTCAGTTATAGTTTAACTGCACGGAAATGAAGGTACATTAGGCAATCTACATGTAAATATACAGGTGTGTGAGTACGAGCTTGTGTGTGCATCTGTGCAATGTCAAATTAGCAGTTCTTTGTCACCCTCTCAGCTGTAATTGTAGAGAACAGAGCGGGAGCCCCTCTCAAGTAGGCTACATGAGCTCTAATTTCAACAAGCTCAACACTGAAGTGACCTGCAGAAATATCCCCTTTCATCTCCAATGGAAACAGAACAATGCAAGTGAAGAGCACTTTGTACATGAAGGGCACACATATGGGTCAGGAAGGACTTTTATGCTGTCATGATGATGCATCATGTGACACTGCAATTTGGCCACACACCTGAAAATGTAGATGTGTTTTTTACATTAATGCATTCGCAGTCATACATTTACACTTATTTACACCAAAGGAGCTGGCCAGTGCTAGTATTGTCTTCCACCAAGCAGCTCCACTGTTGCAGTCGGTGGGTAAAGTGAACAGGGGGAAGTGAGGGTACTACCAGTTTATTCCATCCCCGGAGAAATTCTCCAGTTATTATCTACCATCTGATCTAAGGCTTGATACTTTTTTAACAGAGGGGAGGATCAAAATGTAACACAGTGATGTTGCCAGGCAGGAGCTGATTTTGTTTGATTGCTGACGGTTGACAATTTCTCCCTCCAATGACTCCCAGTATGGGCCCACAGCAAGACCTCCGGGTTCCAGAGAGACCACACATGGAGCTGGAAAGGGGAGGTGGAGGTCGGCAGAGTCTGTGCCTCACAGTCATTGATCTCTGTCATCCTTTTCAGGTGGCTTGTAGGCTGCCTGTTAGTGTCATCTCCTGGGCCACAGTCATATTAGACCACCGGTGAAAGACTTACACACATGAGACCCTGTACAGTTTTGGGCTGTTCCTGACGAAAGTTGACAGTTGGGAGAGAATAATTACTACAGCCTATTCCCTTGTATTGGTCAAGGTCTGAAAAATTTCTCATCCTAGTTAGTAATACGGGCTTTCCATATAAAATATAAGTCCTCAAGCCTGACGACATCACCGGGGTTATTTTCTCAGACTTGACAAAGCTCCTCCAGAGCAACGGAGACATTTTACTGCTGTTTTCACAGGCCAATGACGAGTAAATTGAGCTTTAAAATTGGTGGAGTGCCCCTTTAACATTACCTTTATCAACAAAAAAGGAATTCTCATAGATTATCAATATATTGATGCATCATATCCATTTAAAAGGTGGTGATATTCAATACATGTAGAAAGGCCAGCTGATATATAGTGTATAGGTCTAATCTACAGCCAGATGATATACAACAGTTAGAGAAAAGAGAGTTAGTGGCTGCTCTGAGGGAAATAGAGTAAAATGAGACTGAGGTTCTCTGACTAACCGACCCCTCTCTCATTCTCTCTCCTTCTCTCTTTCTCTCTCTGAATGAATGAAACAGAGCCGCCCCCCGTTCATTGTCCTCCCTTTATTCTCTCGCTTTACGCTGCTGACAGCCTCACCGCTCACATAGATCCAACCTCTGTTCTTCCCATCCCCAAAGACCCGGAGTGGCCACTGAATGAACGGGGCGTCAAAAGAAGAGGAAAACAAAGTTCGGAAGTATTAGTGTTGCTTCCCCTGATCTCCTGGGATACAGAGGGAGAATCAATAGTTTTTCATTAACCTGTCTTCCTCCTTGTAAACGAGTAGGTGTGGCCTCGGGTGGCAGTAAATGCTCTAGTGATAGTGTTGGGAGGTGATACATGTATCCCTCTCTCTTTCACACTCACACACAGACACACCTAACCCCTTTCACCTGACACACAAGCACTCAAACCAAACCAGTATAGAATGCATTTTCAATATTTCAACCGTACTGAGGTTTCAGGAAGAAATACATACATGTATGCTGACAAACATTCTTCTTTACTCGACCAGTCCTTCTATTAGCACAAAGATGCATAGAATAATGTCAGTAAAATCAGGTCAATACTGCTATATTTAAAAGACCTAAACACATTTCCTTTTATAATTGATCTCTTCTTAGAGAAATTGATGCACTAAACCAAAATTTGTTTATTATATTTGATATATTATAAAATATAATATTACACAATATGAAATATTATATTTTATCTTCTAGCTTTCCTAATAATTAGTGACATATCCATATAAACCCTATGTGAGTCTATGCAAAAAGTTGAAAGAAAAACCATTCAACTTGGACTGGATATAGCAGGCCCTACAGTATATAGAGCTCTGTGTGTTGATTTCTCATTCAGTATATTTCTCCTTACTGACAGATCTACACTATCTCCCATCTCTGTCTCTCAACACAATGTAGCCAGTGTTTGGGAATGACCTTGCTCCCTGTACAGTGCCAACCTCCCTTCTGTAACAGATTAATCTTTCGTTTCCCATGTGGGCCTGCACACTGTGTCCCACGTGTTGCAGACACAGGGTGATACTGTGAAGCTTTACATTCTCTCTCAATGTTGTTTGCTTCGCATCAAGGCTCTCTGGCGATTGGAGCTAGTAGCACACGTTTTTCGAGAGCAGCATCTGTTGCACCTGAGCGCGGAGAAGTGGTATGTTTCGTTCAGGCACGCCTGCCACAGTCGTTGCAGCTGGCATCGTCAACAAGTTCTGTGGTGATTGAGGTGCAGCAGAATGGGTTTTATCGGGGTGTGCATGACCACCACTGCTTTTCTTGTCATCTGCCTTGCAAGCATGTCTCTACTGGTGCCATACACATTGGCAGCGCTGAATAGGAAGGCTGGGCAGATTCACTCGTCCGTTCCACAAAACCAAGGAAGAAAACCATGGAATCTCACTATGTTGAGAAGCCAAACTTGGAAGTGATGCAGAGGCTGAATCATTTCTACAGAGAACAACTGGTGAAATAATGAGTTCAAATTATCCAAGATGGAGAACTGATTCAGAGGAGGTGATTATCACAGCCAATGAAGGCTGAAATTGAGCAAATGATTAGGAGTGCATACATTATTAATGCTTACACAAATGTGTGCAATACAGGGAGTTATGCTGCTTGTATAAAATGTTCAGACCACCATGGCAACCATAATGACAAGGGATCAGGAAACCTGCTTTGACATGGAGCCGACAACTCAGTCAAGTAAGGATCTATAGTGACAGGTCCAGCCTTCAAAATCTACCCGAAACTTTCAATATTTTGCCAACTGACTAGATTTTTAGAATAGAAAGAACCTCCGAATGAGGTTGGTGACCTGCCAAAGTGGCTGGTAGAGCAGACAGATTTACTGGCCGCATCCAAAATTTATCAGCATTTGGCTGGTGATAATTTGCTGCCCTGAAGGGGAGATGAAGGGGGAATGACTGCCATGGCATCGCCTGGATCCAGATGGCCCAAGACAGAAGGGGATGGATGCAAGCACTTTATCAGCAGCCTATGTTCCATAAGCCACTCGAAGGCTCAAGTACAAACAAAGGCAACTATATGTAGGTTTGCCAAAGTTTTGCCATTAATTTCACTCTATGCTCTGCTGCCTGTATGACAACAGAATACTGCCTGTTGAATGGTTGTACACAGTGTTACATACTTTGTCTGCTGTCGTCTTGTGCTGGGGAAGAAATAAACTTCAATTCAGAGGTACATCGTGCACCCTTGATCTGATTTTAGGGGCATTTTGGGAGACTTTTATTGAACAATAAAATAACACATTGGCAGAGCACACTAGCTAGAAACTAATTTGTACCCCTGATTTGTACCACTTTGTTTAATTTAATCACATGCTTCATTTATTTCTCACTGGTGGAAACTGGTGTGTACAGAGGAGTTTGGGGCTGTTCTGTGGTTCATCTCTTTTCCACAATGCTGGTCATTTGTTTTTATTTTTTATGTTGATACAGTTGTTTGTGTTTGCTAACATGATTTTCTTCTGCTAGTTGCATGGTGAGAATACCTCTAGCCTCAGGCTGCGATTTCTGATCAAAAACTGCTTTTTTTGCTCACCAAAAGCAATGGAAAGAATTTCAGTCATAGGGTTCAGTGATTAACCTACACTGACATATGGGGCGAATTTGTTTATATTATTTGACATTGCAACAAGTTCATTGAGCAGAGCAACACAAAAAAGACCTCATTATCTACGCCTTGTAATTTCACAATCATTTTATGAACAGTCAAGGCAAGGCGGGTTTATTAATGTAGAACATTTCAAAGGCAATTCAAATTGCTTTACATAACGCATAAAAGGGCATGTAAGATAAAATAAAGCCTGAAGTAGAGAAATTAAATAGCACAGAAGAAATATAGACCAAAGTGCAACTTGAAATTGGCTGAAATTGCTGCAAAATAAAGAGAAAAACAGAAAAGTTTTCAACATACATTTAGAAATAAGCAGATTTGGGGCAGGTGTCAGATCAGCTCAAAGTTGTTTCCAATTACTCACTGCAGTGTTTCTTACAACAGAAGTGGGAGCAAAGAGCACATCATGTTTATCAAATTTCTCTTATATGAATGAAAAAATGTTTTTTTCCCAAAATGTCAGTCTGTTCCTTTGAATAAATGTAGAGGACTAAAAGTACAAAATGTCCCAATATTATTTGGAGTAGAAGTATAAAATAGAATGCATAAAAGAGTATTTTGCAATAAAAAAATGCAAATACTCAAGTAAAGTCCAAGTCACACAAAATTGTCCTATACAGCTGTGTGTAAAGTACTCTTCCATTGTATCTAAAGTGAAGAGCTGTTGTCTTTGTATGTTAGTATTAGCTAATGTCCCTCAGACTCGTCCCTGTGTGTTTATAGTGCCTGTTAGTCAAAGTGAGTCATGTTTCTATTTCAGATTTGTGATTTAAGGGGCTGTGGGCTGTGTGCCCCGGAGGATGCCCCCAAAATAAGACGAGAGCGAGGGCGTCTACACAACTGTGACTTGTGAATGCCAGATTCAACCTTGCATGACTTATGCAGAGGAGCTAAAGGAGAACTGCAACCTCCGTCACTTCACATACCCTATGTGATCTTAATGCTAATTAGGAGTTCTTTGTTTGTATCAACTTACATTTGGGATTTACAAAGTCGGAGGATTCTGTTGCAGATTTAACTGTCAGCACTTTGATCAAAGTGATTAGAATGAGGCCTCCTGTCAGAGCAAACACGCTCTTGCTCCTTCCCAGCTAAGATATGAGCCTAATTTGTGTTTTGTTTTGGTGAAACCCTACAACTTCTCTGACTATCAACCAGCTGAAGAGCCTCACCATGACAAGTCATTCTAGCTGAGGGCGTAAGTTCTGATAAGGATGCTGTACATGCATCATTTTGAAATTGGATGGCCATGTCCTTAGTTTGCTGTTATTTCCCCAGACACTTCTGTAATTGCCATTCCCAAAATGCTCTTTGATTCCTGTTACTTTGTTGGGCAGCTATGTGCTATTGACTCCATGTCAGGAATCATTCGGCTCATTTACTTTGCAAAACAACGAAATCCCATATTCCAAAGTACATTGTCTGCCTGTTGTTTTTGAAAGCATGAAGCATATCTATCTTTATTCTGATTTGATTGTGGAAATATGATAGAGTGATGAAAGCTGATATCCAATTTCAGAATCTGTGTTTGAACTTTATCTTTGTCATCTGAGGCGTAATTCAGCCCCTGTGATTGGATTTGTCATCTCTGGGAGTCTTAAATGACGTGTTATCTCTGCTCTGTTAGACCTATTTCATTGCCATTTGCACTACAAAGAAGCCCCTTTTTACTAATCAATATCGTACACTAATCACATTTCTTGTAAAACATTGCCACAGCGCTGAAAAAGAATCGAACAAATCCAAATGTGGCAAATGGCCTTCTTAAGATTCTGTCAATACTCACTATGTACCTGTTTAATGTAATTCTTTGAGCATAGCTTTGTTTAGTTTTCTGTCTTTGTGTGTTCAGACCCTTATGAAAGAGTTTTTCACAGATGTTGCTGGGATGCGTGCCAGTATTGCTCATTGTCATCGAGACACATCGTCCACAAGCGCGTGGCAGGTTAAACTTGTTTATGAATGAGGGCGGACATGCACTAGTTCAATCAATGTCACTTACGTCTCGGCTCATTTCTTTCTCCTCCGCCTCCTCCCCCTCTTCCTCCTCCTGCGGGTTTTTCTCCTCTTCCTCCTCCTGCACTTGCAGGATAACAGTAGCTTTGCTGATACACATAGAGTAAACCAGCTATTGGCCATACTTCGGTGAAGGGCTTATTTGGATTATGCTGTTTACACATCTTTGATGCTGTGTGATTGAGTCTCACTGTTGCCATGAATAAACCAATTATCGGAGTATTGCTATCCACCCTTCCCCCTTTCACTACTGGTTACCTGTAATACATAGAAAATAAGTTGTCATCTCTATCCTCTTTGAGACGTGCTCTGTAATCTGTAAACATTCTGGCAATTTGGCTTCATGTTTGAAAATAAGTACATTTTTTCATAAAAGTCACTATAAAAGTCACAGCAATCTGTGTACTTTAGACCACATTTTATAAAAGTCTGTCTAAACACAGAGACATTATCAGTAAAAGCACGCACAAGATTTAAACTTTCTGAAGTAGTTATGATGTGGCTAAAGGCACACATTGATTAAGGTCATTTTGAAGCTGCAGATTTAATTCTGAAGGTGCACTTTTTTAGGTGACACAGGATAACGCAAGCTCAGTGCGTTTGCTGCTGTAATTAGAAACCCTGTCACCCAAAAAAGATGTTTGTACTGCTAATCCAAATACCAATATCTGCTCTTGGAATACAATATCCACTTATAGCACGTAGCATGATAAATGTTTCAATGGTCATGTTTAGTGGGTGTGGTGAGAACAACAGTGATGTAATGGGGTCTTAGAGTACACATTTACATCACTGCAGCAAAAGAACATTTAAACTACTGAAGGTCAAAGATTATTCAAAGATTCAAAGATTTGTTAAATAGTGAAAAAGGTAAAAGTGTTTACTTTATTAACAGTTAACTGATTTTTGAATGTTGTGATAGATAGTCTGTGTTGGCTAAATGTAGCCTCTTTTAGTGTAATATGTGTGTCTACGTGTGGGTTTATATTTGCTGCAAAAGCTCCAGTACACAGTCCGTTGGAAAGAGCAGTGGTGCATTTTATTCCAGGAGGGGGCAATGCTCTGACCCCAAAGGGGAGCCGAGGCAGTGCGGGGTCAATCGAGATGTAGCGACTCAGCTGCACAATCTGACAGACCTAATGAAGCTATTTGTAATGGGATTCACTCCCCTCCGCTCCGTCCCTGTTATCAGTGGCCAAGCAAGCTCGCTGCAGCAGGACTGAGGCCAGCTCATCAGTACACCGTTCGCCCAGTGTCTTCTGGGTGCTAACAAATGATCACATTAGGCTGAGTGCAGTGTGGCTGTGACATTAAGACTGTTTGTTACAACACCAGACCATTTGTAAAGAACAGAGCTGTCAGTGTTATAATCAACAAATCTATGGCTCTGGTTTAGGACAAGATGCATGTGTGGTACTTCTTTATATTAAAATGCATCTGTACGTAAATAACAACATAAGGTGCATTCACGTAGTCTTTTAAAGGAATTGAGTGCCATTTTGGGTAATGCATTTATTTGCTTTCTTGCTCAGTGTTAGATGAGAAGACTGATACCATTCTCTTGTCTGTACGGTAAACATGAAACTAGAGCGAGCAGCCGATTAGCTTAGGTTTGAGCAATGACTGGAAACAGGGAAACAGGTAGCCTGGCTCTGGCATAAATTTCATCATCAAGAAGCAACTTCAACTTCAACAATAAATCATTCTACAGCAGCTACACAGACCGCAAGAACTGTGATTGATCCGCATGGGCTGCTTGTTTTCTGCACCTGGTGAGATGTCATTGACCTTAGCTCACAATATGGCCAGAAATTCTTATAACAAACTTTTAAGTTTAATTGCTTTGCTTCCTTTGAAAGGGCGTTTTATCTTTTCAGAATATAACTCGATATTTAATAACTTTGAATTCTCTGAGATGCTTAGGAAGTATTGATTCCCATCAACATACCAGCAACCCCCTACGCCTTACAGGTACTTTGTGATATTATGTTTTGTGCTTATTGACCAAGGACATTTCCAGTATTCAGTTCTTTTTTTCTCTGAGGTCCGTGCCTACCTCCATGAGGCTCTGCTCATCTCTGAGGTATTAACTGCCGCTCCCAAATTGCCTGCTCCACTACATTGTAACCGAGGAAGCACTGTTTATTCACCCGGATAGTGCTGAGAGAATCTTCCAGGCTTTGCACAGATTAAGAGGACATTACCTAGAAATGAGGGAGAGAAAATGGTTTATGGGTTTTTAAATACTCACTGGAGAGCCTCAGTCTTATTGTCTTTTATTTTTGCAATTTTCCATTTGCCTATATTTATCCACGGACAGGTTTTGTATACCTTTTGTTTATCTTTTTTTTTATGGAGCTCCCTTTTTCATATTCATGCTTTTACACAAACTGACACCTCGGGAACCAGAAGAATCTTAAAGCTCATGTTTTATCCCCCTCCCATTCAGACAAATTTCCACCCAACCTGGCCAATCACAACCGTTTATCTAATGTGGGGCGGGTTTGGTACAATGACTGACGGAGCAGTGCCGATGATGCAACAACAAAGATGGTTGCCGCTGATGTGGAACATTCTGTTAAATCGGCTATCGTGTCAGTATTAAACAAAGTGGACGGTATATTTCACCTAAAAGAAGAATAAAAACTGCACTTAAAGCTTATGTTTATAAGAAAGATGCATTTGCCGCACTTCTGACAGGACGTACGACATGACAACGTCTCTTCCTCTGATTGGTTGTGGGTCTATCCTATTGCGTTCAGAGACATTTTGGTCTGCGCCCGAAGATAATGTTACTTGGAAATCAAAAATCAACTGAGTGGTTGATGCCAGGCTAACTAGCTGCTCCAAATAAGGTGCACTTGTGCTTTTGAAGTTAGCTGCCTTGCTCAAAGATGTTGTTGAGACAGGGTGTTGCAGTAAAAAAATCTTCATCTCACACAGTTGAGAACTTCTAGTGTTATGCCATAGCTCAAGTACAGTAAGGTTTTTGATCCTCCACACTGAAATATTTCCTGAAACACATTTTCTCGCTTTCTTTCTGATGTTTTTGGCTTGTCGATTTGTTTTTGTTGACTACTGTTAAATTTAGGATGAATTTCTGTCATGCAGCGACGCTGATGTTTTTTTCGGAGCGCTCAAGGTAACTTCAGGTCTTTCCCATCAATGTCAGTGAGTGCTGGCAGCAGAAATTGCGCCTGCCTTCCTCTCTTCCTCACTCTTATTGACTTCTGTTTTCCTCTCGATCTGTCCTCTCTTTAATGTTGAGGCGTTTGTCAGCGCTGATGCATGTTTTCACATGATGCCTATAGCGCAGCAGTGGCCAGTTTTCCATCCAGCCTGATAAAGCTGCAAACAGCAGCCAGAGATCACAACAAAAGAAGGATGCAAATCTTTACAAAGGGCATTTATTGGATTCATCACTCTGACTCTGGTAAACACCATCAACAATAGCCTTTTTGTAAACAAAATGGCCGGTAATAATAGTTTTTTTTTTTTGCAAATTAGTTAATGATTCATTTGGGTAAACAAGGATTTAATTGTCTCTCAGTGTGCAAAGTCCTTACTTTTGATGTCAACTTTATAGAACTTAGAAAAACTCTGGGCAACACTGAGGTGCATCTCATTGCCAAGCTGGCATAGACTGTGGGACCTGTTCAGTTCAAATCTGGACTGGACGTGGGTAAGGCACAATGGTCACATTGATCTCAGACATCCTGTAAGAGAATAGGATATCACAAATGTTGGTTTTAAATTTATTTTCTTAGCTGGAGGTTTCTGAAAATTCTGTAGTATAATACTCAATTCAAATACAGAATCAGAACTCACATCACCTTTGTTTGACAGCAGTGACATTTCGATTCAGCTGAATCTAAGTTAGATTGATTTGAGGTATGACTCTACAAACATGTCCAAAGGTAAAAAGGGATTACATGCAAGGTTTTGGTCTGAGACTTTTTTATCAATAATGAAGGAGCAGAGCTGAGCAGAGCAGGCAGGACGGTGCTGAAGAGTGGGGAGTGATGGATTGAGGCTCCCTGTATTGCAGAGTGACGGCTCAGAGACAGTTTGTTAGCTTTCCATCAGCCGCTCTTTCTCATCGGCATTCCAACTTCCTGCCACTGGCCCTGCAAGCACATTGGGAAAGAATTTCATTACAATATTAATGGATAGGTCTTCGCCGTTCTCGGTAGTTTCCATCTCTCCCTCGATCCACCTTCCACCTCTCCAAACTGAGTGCAGTATCCTCCATTGCTGTCTCATAGAAACTTGAAGGTGCACAGTGAAACAGGATAACAGCGCAGATGAAGCAGGCGGAAGTGGGGGTGGTGAATGAATACTTTAAAAAGTATTTCTCATTGACTCTTCAGCCAGAAGAGCTCAATTTGCAGCAATTACAAAATGCTTAGAATTGTTATAGTATTGGACATTGGGAGGTAAGTAACTTAATATATTTACTTTGTTACTGTACAACTTTGAGGTAGACAACTTGTATTTAAACTTGTACAAAGAGCGATTCCCCTCTAAATCTCAGATAGTTTCATTTAAATGACTGTTTATTAAAGAAAAGGAAAAAAAGGTCCAATAATTCTCAAGAAAAAGATTAAAAGACAAAAACCAAAAAAATGAACACAAATTTGTTCAACAAAACCTTTTTTTAGCCGGAGTAGAGCCGCTGCTCCTTCGCGTCAAAAGGAGCCAGTTGCGGTTGTTCATCTTAATCAGATGCCTTCCCAGGGCGCCTTACCTTGGAGGTTTTCTCGGGCACGTCTCTAACTGGGAGGAGGTAAACTCAGAACCTGCTGGAGGGATTATATATCTCATCTGGCCTGGGAATGCCTCAGGATCCCCCAGGAGGAGCTGGGAAACGTTGTTGGGGAGAGGGTGTCTGGAATACCTTGCTTAGCCCTAATCTAATATCAAATAATAATATAACTCTCACAAGGGCCATTTTTCTGGAGAACAAATACTTTTACTTTTGATACTTAAATTCTGCTGCTTATACTTCTACAGAATACTTTTACTTTCCTTACTTGTACATGGAATAGTTCAGCATTTAGGGAAATTGGGAAAATTTGGAATCTTATTTGATTTCTTGCTGAGAATTAGAGGATAAGAATGATAACTCTCTCATGTCTGTACTGTGATTACAAAGCTGCTGCCAGCAGCTGGTTTGCATAGCTTAGCATAACTTCCCTCTTGGTACAAAAACCAAAGTGTGAAAACCAAGAACCAGAACGCCACACTGTCATTTGACTTTGATGGATTAAACAAACAAGATATAACATGTTATTAAGTGAGCAGCAGAGGTGCTGTTCTTACCTTCAAACAGAGGCAAGCTGGCTGTTTCCAGTCTTCATGATAAGTTTAAGTTAAGTTAACTTCATGCTTACTGTACAGACATAAGAGTGGTACCAATCCAGCAATAACTGGTAGTTCCTAAAATGTTAAAAAAGGATTTTGAATGCAGGACTTTTACTTGCAATGGTATATTTTTACATTGTTGTATAAGTACTTTTACATACGTAAAGGAGGTAGAAGAAGTTTTCTTCCACAGCTGGTATTTGAGCAGCTGGTATTTGAGCAGCTGGTATTTGAGTCCATCATGTCTGAAATGTCACTGTCCAACAAGGTCTCTGTTCAGCAGGTCTCCATATAGGCCACCACACAGCATGTGGTAATTGCAGGCCCCAACTAAATTAATATAGTGCAAATTGAAATCTCTTATAGCGCCCATTTCCTTTTGAACTCTTCCTTGGATGAGAATTTTCATTGTGAATTACCTCCCGAAAATGGAAATATGCAGAAGTCAAATAATTGAATCCAAGATTACACAGATGTACGTCTGGAAGCCTCGTGAGTGTCTTTTTCCTTCTGCAGGAATGTAAGGTGGTTGTGGGTTAGTGGTAGTGGTGTAATCATACGTGACTATAAAACAGACAAGGGCCCCTTGTGAAATGCTGTAGCTGTTACTTTGGTATGTTCTTCTAGTCTCCAGTGGCCAGTTTAACTCCAGTTGAGCCGCCCAGTTCAGGATATTGGGCCTTATACTTTTTCTAAAAATAGCTGCTTTATTTTACCAGAAATGCGGTCGTGGCCAATTATATTTGGCTGAATTCCCTTCCTGCCCTGGGGGAAAGGGCAGTCTTTTCAAGAGCCAAACCGTCACTCAGTCGATGTTAGAGGCTTCAGCTGATTAGTAATTGCGTTCTCAGCCCAGAGCTTTCTGAAGTTTGTCAGATGTTATATTTTGAGATGTAATTACCATTTCCTTTTATGAGGGCAGAAGTTAATTATCAAGGCTGATTTCATGACGAGAGATGTCACTGTCAGCGTGCTGACCTTCATGCTGGAAGTCCACTCCCACACATGCAGTTTCAGGCCTCACCTCGCATGAATGGCCGTGTTGTTGTTGTGTTTTTTCACCAGTTAACTGCAATTAGATTTAGGATTGTCAACAATTAATCAGTTGTTCTCCCCTGGAGTTTTCATCCGCTTGCTACTGCTAACAATATGTCCTTCTTAATTACACAGTAATCAGCATAAACAAAGTGTTTATTGTTGTGTAATGAGCTGTGGCTCATAGCGAAAAAAACAAGAAAGGGAGGCAAAGTTGGAAGCATCTCGGTCACCTTTAATTCAGTGTACTTAGCAGAGATGTAGTGCATTGCTTAAATACACTTAAAGTCAATTTCCATTCTTTTCCACTTTGCAGAATATCTTTTATCAAACATTTCAGACTGACATAAATGTTAATAGCTTAAAGCCTTTGTATATATGACTTGTAGTCCTATCATCAGGGTCCATTAAGGGAAACGTCCGTAAATGAATGCTTTTCTGACAGTGTAATCCATTTTCATCCATATCAGTGTTTGCAGTATAATGGATTACATTTACATAGTGCCTTTTCTCATGATACCCAAAGTCCTTCACAGTGAAATGGGGAACTCACCTCAACCACCACCAATGTGTAGCACCCACCTGGG
This sequence comes from Lateolabrax maculatus, assembly GCA_031216445.1. Taxonomy (NCBI): domain Eukaryota; kingdom Metazoa; phylum Chordata; class Actinopteri; order Acropomatiformes; family Lateolabracidae; genus Lateolabrax; species Lateolabrax maculatus. Next base: position 22,188,158 of record CM062217.1, read on the forward strand.
TAAGCCAGGGTGAGTGGGCAGCCATTTTGCACCAGAACACTCTCCGCACATCAGCTTGAGGTGGAGAGGGAAGGAATCATTGAGTCAGTTACACATTGAGGGATGATTAGGTGGCCAGATGGAGAATTTTGGCCATGTTGGGAATTTTGCAAGGGGAACCCCCTACTCTTCATCTTTAATGACTCATGGGGGTCATCAAAGATCCCACAAGTCACAACAGTTTCAGTTTACGCCTTATCCAAAGGCTCCCTGCCAAGTCCAGAGGACTGACCAGCAATCTTCTGAGCATGAGCACGGAGCCCACGCTGCCGGACATTATGATGACTTCGGTTCACACATTACCCACGTTTTTTTAATATATTCAGTTCTAAGGGACTCGCATGGCGTGAAGGTGCTTCTCCTCACCTGCACTGCAAGTAGAGGCAGCTGATAACATCCCTGAACAATGTTTGATCTCTTCACGGCTTTGAATCCCCCAACGCACACGCACCCCTGCCTCCTTCTCTACCCATCTCACCATCCCTCTCTCCCTCTTCTCATTCTCTGATACCCCAGATAAAGTCCTCTGCTGTCTTTGTAGATACAGATGAGAGGCGAATGTTTCGCCAGGCTGCGGTGGTGCACATTACATAATTGACGAGTGCAGAGTTGGGGCTGCCCGTCATGCGCAAATCCCAGCCCAGATCTTTTATTCAAAGCTGCAGCGCACAAAAAAACTCCTCCTTGCTAGGTTCTGTCGTTCCATCAGGGAGACTGATCCTCCATATGTTTCATACGGTGCTCAGGGTGATGGGGTTGAATTCACAATCACCCTAATCCTGATGTGGACCTGCACACACACACACTCCTAAAAGAGTTCCAAAAATCTATACTTTGCTTTAATCAATCTTTACCTGAATCTTATCATTCAATCCTGCTAAAACTGAGATTATCTGATAGTGTTATCATTCGAGGGCTTTACGTTACCTGCCGTTCATCAAACTGTGTCAAGGTTTGTTTGGTTTAGTGCTATTAATCATTTTGAAGGAAAAGGTGTCAGCTTTTTCCACCAAGTTTAGATTATTTAATTTGTACTGCACTTTCAACAGCAGAATACTGTGTTCTTTATGTGGGAAATTATGATGACTGATTTCCTGTAAACAGCAGAGAGCAGAAAAGCAGAGACTCGTAGAGTTACAAATATTACTACTGTCACTCCTATTGTTACTTCCACTCTCTCTAATAATGATATATCAATGTAAACTTACAGTACATAAATGTTACAAATTCCTACTAACTTCACCTGGCAAATCCAATTTTGAGTTTCTGTCCCTCAGCTGACAGAGTTATAACCCTGTGTCAGAGGAGAGATGAGTTGACTCAAGCAGCAAACTGAGTCAGTTCAGCTGGTAACAGATTTCTCACTGTGCCGCAGGGCTTATTAACCTCTCTGCTCTGACCATGGCTTCAGAATGGGTAGGTAACTCTGCTTTTTACTGCTTTCTTAGGACACAACCAGACAGAATGGATATTGGCTGGAATGAATTAGCCCACTTTAAACAGAATTAGACAAACTCACTTAGAACAGGTATAAAATATGTATGGCCTACCTATGTATGACATGTAAGACTAAAATATTAAAATAATAAACCTCATCAAACTCTTTATAGTTATGTAGTAAAGATACTGACACACCTCATAGCAATAACAGATTATCAGCATTATGGATTATCAATACTTTTCAATGAGCTTTAACGCTATAAAGCTGTGTTCAAACCAACATAAAAACTGTGTGAAAATTGCAACGCAGTAACGCACGCAATCTCCAATCAAACACTTGCAGGTATTCGACTGACCGACATAGGCTTCAAAATCATGGAAATATTATTTAATCAGACCTTTCTGGTTAGTATCTTATCGTCTCAGTGGTACTTGTAGCAGCATTCCCCCATCAATGAAGCCACAATGGTGTTTCCAGTCAGAATTCCAGTAAAGCTGTGCAGAATCTTTAATGTAACTGTAGCTGTTTAAAGATGACTTGTTTGAATACATTTTCAACATTAGTAGATAACTTCTTCAGTTACTTATTGAGGTTTATTTTTAATTGTGAGATTGCACATGGTTGATGGAGGAAATGGACCGCATAACATCACCAGTAATTGACATTATATAGCAAGATCATATATAAATCATACTCTGTCATTCTCCAGCTGCTCTCGAGACAGTAATTTCATTGGCTGAGTTAAACCTCAGTGGGTGTAGCCGAAGAAGACAGAAAGCTAACTGACAGGGTCAAGTAGCAAAGAAGGAAGCTTGAAACGGCTATGTCCCTATTTTTCATAGGGATTATTTAATTTACATTAATTATTATGGTGTTAATTATGTCAGAAAGTTAGCAGAGTAAGTAACAGTCTTACCTGAATAGCTATGGTGAGGTTGAGCAGAGATATCACATGGCAAAGACTGCAAGTACCACCAGGCTGCACAACTGAATCTCCAGTTCAGTAAAAATGAATGACCTTGAGTCCATCTGTTAGTTCAATTTCCTTCACTTCACCGAAAATATCCACATCCAGACTACCGGCTTGAGCTGAACAATATAACAAGCTAATGGGGTTCTGCAGGCAATTTCAAACCATTGTGGTTAGTTTAATCAAGGGCTGGCTGCACCATTGTGGGATATGATTTTGTTCTCAATAGAGGCGGAGGTGTCTTTTGTTTTGACTGTTTTCTCAAAAAGCTATTGGTATGAATAATATCAATATTTTTTTTCTCTGGAGAATCTATTATCAACTACAGTCACAAGGTCAAAGAGTGCAGTGGGGAGCTCAAACACTGATGCATGAAGCAAGACGGTTCCCCATGTTGGGTTTATAATACCCGAGCCATCATTAGGCGATGATACCAAGGCTGAGGCTTGTGGATTGCATTGCTGATCACAGTCTGCCTGTAATGAATCAATATCAAATTCAACTTTCAAAGCAACCTGCTGGAATATGTAAGAAAACCTAAATCTGTGCACAACCCAAAGAACAAACAAGCCAATCAATTTCTCTTCCTTCATTTTTTTTTGACCTATCTATTCTTTATTTACAACTTGAGAGGCGGTAAGTTCTGATGAGGCAAAATCATTTCTTCCTGCCTTAAATTAAAGGAGCATTAGCCAAGGTCATCCCTCTAGGATGAGTGCACAGAATTTTAAAAAACCCAAACCTCTTCTTTTTTGTATGACGCAAGCCTGCCTGTTTGTCTGGACTAATGATGATAGACCGTAATTTTCTCTTGGAATATACAATTAGCTGCTGCTCTCTGCAAACACAGTGTGCACACCCAGGAGGAGCATTTGCAGTGCAGTACAATGTGTCTTAGCTCTGCTTTCAGCTGAACAATTACCCAGAAATACAGAGTTGTCAGGGGATTCTGCTGAAGCACAGAGTGCGCCAAATCAGCCACAATAAGTTGCAAGTTTTTGTGTTTTATTAGATGGTATACTGAGGAGGAAGAGATAGGAGAAAAGAACAAAGTAAGAGAGACTACAAATTATTCAATATGGAATTTGAGTCATATGTAAACCTGAGGCACATCCACTGATTTTAGCTGCTCAAAGTTTGTACATGTTAGTGTGCAGTGGGGCTTCTTTATGGCTCAGTAGGCTAATATACAAACTGTGTTGAGCAGAAAAATGCCTTCACCCCCTGCTGTTGAGCTGCTTTTGAGCACAACTCTGAATCCAAGCTTAACATTATTATCCACATCACAAATTGAGAAAACTCTCCAGGTCACTTTCTGTTGGTCTGTGATTCTTCACTGTATACAGCTGGGAAAATATAGTAAGTCGCAGTTTAAAGTGTGGTTTCCCCCTGTTTGTAGTCTTCATGCTAAGCTAAGCTAATTGCCTCCTGGATCTACCTTGATATTTAGCACACAAAAATGTGAGTGATGTAGATCTTCTCATGTAACTCTTTAATATGCTTATTTCCCTAAAATGTATTTCTTAAACCATGAGCACACACGTCCCCTAACCTTAAGCATGTTGTTCTAGGTGCCTAACTTTTGACCAAGCCCCCCCCCCCCCTTATGGAGGTGGCAGGTCAGAATATACTCATGTGAATCATTTATGTAATATTCTGTCATGTGTTTTGGAAGGCACTAACAGGGTGACGCTAGAGAAAACAACCTGTTGTGTCCTTTTGGTCAGAGGACCAGGAGATTAACCCACATGCACAGTAGTCATATACGTCACATAATTTATGTACATTCGCCAAACAATAAGTCAGGTGGCTCGCTGCAATCACGAGTGACCTGTATACACAGAGGACCTATGAAGTGACACCTTTATGCATGCACAGATGCACACAAGCAGTGTCTGCTTATGCACTCTGGACATTTATACGTGACTGCAGTTATTCTACGTGAGTGTGCCGAGGCTCTGACAGCCAAGGAAAGACCTTCATCAGTGTAGCATTCCCCAGACAGCCAGCCCTTCAGTCAGTCAGTCAGCTAGCTAACTCTCACTCTGCATTCATTATTAATCACAGAATTACACTGGGGCGCTCTCCAAACGATGTGGGTTGACGGGGGACAAGTCATGATAGAATATGCAATTGTCTGCATAATGCACAGCAGGTGAGGTATCAGGCGCTGATATGAAGCACAAATATTGCATGTGGGTTCTGCAGTTATTACTGTCAAATGATGGTGGCGGCATCAGGAGCAGTGGTGTAGATTGTCAACACGCTCCACATAACCAAGAGCAGAGAAAATGTATTTGACTGGGTGCTATGTAAATAAATCTGATTGGATGTGGGTATTGGGAGTATGACATTCTATCTGCTTGGGGCATGGCCACAGATCATTTTTATGTAACTTCATTTACCCATCAAAGTGCTTTGTTGAACATACACGTTTCTTTACAACAGTGTCTTGTTATCCGCATTTACGTCTCAGAGCTGCCCAACACAGGCCTTTGAAGCATTATGACCTCAAATATTTGGGCAGTGTGTCAGCATTGTGTCAAAATTGGCCATTTACCAACACGTCTTTAGCCACAGGAAGCCTCGACTGCCGCCCAGAATAATCTCCTACTATTGACCTCTGATCAGCTCCACAGGATCCGCTGGGAGGTTAAGTGGCATTAGCTGAGGGTGGCGGGAGCATCATTCATTCATACATTCATCATCATCACTGACCATCAATCTCCCCGCTCCCAAACCAAAGGAAAAACTCACTTACAAGAGCAGTGCACCACGTTAAATAGAATAAAAAGTGCATTAAGTGCTACTGTGAGCTGTGACTGTGTGTCGAGATAATCTCCATTCAGGGGCGATGTAAAGGCTCGTCCAGAGACGGAGAGAGAGACAGAGAGAGAGACGAGGCGATAACTAATGCGGCCGGGCTTAGCTTCACCTTTGATGTTTGTACCAGAAATCCAAGGTGCTCAGAGCCTATCTGTCCTTGAAGTGAACACACCCAGGAATCCCTAGAGAGGGAGAGATATTCTAATCCCAGAGCCAGCTAAAACCTGGAGAGGAAAGTTGACTTTGCATCAATTTTTTTTTTCTAACTCACTGTGGGTGTCTTCTGATCATAGTTAATAAAACATTGCATGTCTTCACTACTCATTGATGCATATTTGGCCTGGAGTCAGAGCTGCATCTGGAGATACTTATCATGTGGAGAGCGGCCTGTACATTAAAGCTTAAGGAAGTAGCTTGCATGAATTTGTGCAGTCTTAACTCATGAAGGGTCTGTTGGCAGTATTTGCTGTTTCTGGTAAGTAAACATTGTGATTAAAATGTAAAAAACAACTTTTGTTCTTTTTAAACATTTTTATCAAGAGTCAGTCGAACTCTAGTTGCATCTATGCATAACAGCTAATATTTGAATGAACTGCTGATGAACTCATTTTGGGAATTTTAGTATTTTTAAAATAAATATTCCACTAAAGTGGAAGTGTTGCTTGAAGTATGAGGCAATTTTTGAGGAACCATTACATCCTATTAAACCCATAGTCTTGAAATGAAAGTTGGCCTGCAAGGACGCGTGTGTAAGGGGGCGTTTGATTTCATCATCAGTGACATCTTCAAGGGTGCAATGAATCCAGTGGTTTTGCTGCCAGGCTTTTGTTTTCCCAGCCATCAAAGGCAGCAGAGCCTCTGGACAGGTTGGCGTGTATGGCAGAATGATTCATCCCATGGTATGAAGCATCAAAACCAATTTGCGCTTTAGTATGGGGCACTGGTCTTTTTCTTTCAATGTGCCTGTGATGTCTATATTTCTGAGGAGGTGCAGTATGAATACTAAGGTCAGGCTGACATATTGGTTTGTTGAAAGTATCAAGTAGGTGTTGCCTCATTATTAAGAATCAGATATTGGCCAGACAACCTTCCACTTTAGTGAATAATTGATCAGTAGACTAGTTCTTTATGTGAAGTTCCAAGCCTGAAATTATTCTTATTACTGTAGCAGCAGTAATAGCCGTCTGATTACTTTTCGCCCATAATTGCATATTTGTATAATTATCATCCTGGGTTTCCTTGGAGAATATTAGTTTCTGGAGAAATCAGCAACCATATGAAAATGCCTGTCTGAAGAAATATGCATTAGACGGGACTTAAAGGTTAACACAGAAATAGCAAGCCTAAGTTCCTCTGTCATGGAATTCCAAAGTTGGGGAGCGTTCACAGGGAAGGTGTGTCAGGTTCATAACAAGTCTTCACATAGTTATTTTAGGGCGGGACTTAATTAAGCCTTGAATCTAATCAGTAAAATTTTAAAATCAATTCTGAAATTTAACTGGTAGCCAGTGAAGGGAGAATAAAATAGCGGTGATGTGATCATGCTTCCTTGAAACTTAAAGATCCTTACCACTCCATTTTGGACCACCTGCAAAAGAGAACTCTGGCTTAAAAACAAACAAATGTCCACAGTATTTGAAACAGGAAAAATAAAAGCATGGATAACTTTCTCCTGATCAGAAGAAAGAAAGTATCTGATATTGCAGGACTACCCCACTGTCTTGACTTGAGCATCAAAAGTGAGGTCACACTTATAGGACTCTCAAACTAAAAGCCACAGATTTAACTTGTATATTATGGATCCGCTGATCTCTGAGTTACTGAAGTTTAGCGGCAAGAATGTATTGGATCCACCAGTTAATGACAGTGTCCCCAAAAGGAGGCATGCACACAGAAAGCAGTAGTGGGCATAAAACTGAGTCTTGTGGCACACCACAAGTGATGGGCAGTAGAGGATGAAGCAATGCTGTGGTTGAGGGTACAGCACTATGTAGTGAACCAAGTAGTGAACCCAGTGTAAGTATTCAGTATGTGTATCTCTCATTACGTAAGGGCCCATTATTTATAATGCACTGTCAGCGCATAAGCTGAATACTTATTTTCCATGTACCTGTGTTTTTTTTTTTATCCGCAGATCTCCCCAGGCGGACTGAACAAACGAGTTGACTCTAACAGAGCTACGCCTGTCCTCAGTCTACTTGTGGTCTGACGGCACTCACCGACATCAAAGGTACGACCGTCTCTCTCTCTCTACACCTCCAGCCTCCTTTAATCACTTTGTTCAGCTCATCATTGCAGTAATTACATTTCCTGACAGTTTTTTTTATTTAGTTTGTAAATCCAAGACTTCACTTTCTCCGTTATCTCTCCTCGAGGTAGCTTCACTTCACTTCACTTTGTCGCTGAGGTGCCTTGTATGATTTTTATTTCAATACATTCAGGAGCTTTTTTCCTCCAGGAAATGTGCCCTGATTTCAATAATTCACACAGTTGAATCGGCTCAGGTAAATGTCAGTTGAAAAGCAGTTTTAGTTGTCTTCACAGTTTTTAGTGTTTTGGAGCTGAACAGGAGAGGAAGTTTGTTCTGGTCCAGTTTCTAAAGACAGACTCAGCTCTGTAATGGAGTGTCTGGAGTCAGACACTTGTTGTGAGATACAACCTGAGACACATAATTGCAATTTGGATGTCTTAAGTGCTTCAGAAGTCTTTTTGCACGCCTTTGCTTTTAAAACTTGGAGACACTCTTTTGTGCCTTTTCCCTCTTTAAGAAGTAGGACACAGAGTATAATAGGGCTAATGGAAATACTGACTGATGTTTATGTCTATCAAAGCTTTGTGCAATTAGCGTCTTTAAAGCATCTTCTTTAATTATTTTGATTGGTCTCCCAAGGCATTTCAAACAGATTGCTATTTTTAGAAGCTTTGTACATCCCATATACAGTATTCTGTAGCATGTTTCTGTTGTGTATATGAGTATCTATAAGTCTTAATGTTCTACTGTTCCGTCTCTTCAAAGAGACTGACAAAGACATGTATTTGCATGTAGAAGTATTTTGTGTGTAGTTGTACGTGTGTGTTTGTCAGTGCTTTTCTGTCCTGAAATCCTCCACATAGTGAGGCGGTTCAAAGAAAAAGGATGAAATAAAATATGGATGGTAAACAACAGCTGCATTTCTTTTCTTCTAGCTGTGAAAGTGATCAGCTATGGACTCCACGCACCTCGCTAAGCTTTGCTTATCCTGGCATCACTCAGCAATACCCCTCTGGGCATTAACACTCGCTTTAATGTTCCTCAAAGCAACAACGACTAGAATCCTAAATTGGAGGGAGGTTCATTCCTGGTGACAGTGCGTTTCTTTTTTATGGTCTGTTGCATCTTCTTTAAATGTTATTCCTTTACTGTATCAGTCTAGAGCTTCTTAGAATATTAGATATTTATTGGAACTGACAGTCATCTTCCAGTAATCATACATTACATGGTAGCCTGCCAGTTATCTCAATTTTACGCTCTTAAAAACATTTAAAAAAACGACAACACTACATTATAACATTACATGCTATTGGCATGTTGTGTCATCATGTGATGAATGAAAGCTTTGTTTTTCTTCATAAGCAGGACTAATTCAAACTGACTTTCATGTTCATAAGCAGCACTTTTGAAAGAGTTGCAAAAACCTGTTCCCGTTGGTGAGCAGAAATTCCCAACACAGCAGACTGTCATCATGATGAATCACTTAACCGTCAGTCACTCTCCATAAGAGCTTTGACATATTGGACAGCTTAGCCAAGGAGAGAAATTCTCTTAAGAGTCTGAAATTAGTGGTTCTGAAATGACAGTTTAAGGCAGAGCAATACCCACTAATACTGCCAATTTGCCTTCTGATTATATGAATGTACTATCATCAACGGCAAACATAGGTAGACTGAAGACTGCTCCCACCTCCACATCCATGCGCACGTAGTCACAGCAGGAGGAGGAGCAGGTGTTTTTAAGTACGCGACTGTGCCAATGAGAGCTGCATCCTCAGATGGGCATCAGATGGGTTTAGACAAGGAATTAATTTGAGCTGCAATTACAGCCTCTGGAAAGGGGCAAATTGTCGGTGAGGGTGGAGGAAGGACCCCACCACCCACCTAGTCCCTAATCAGGTGAATGTTTCTAATTCAATACTGGGCTCTGATGGTCACACTCAATTATCCTCATCCTTCACCTCCCAATCTGTTCCCCCATCCCCCTAATAACCCCCTACTCAAACCCCTCAAGACACGCGCCACACGCCACATCTGCTCTGGGCGGCCTCCTCAGGAGCTACAGCCCTCCTTTGTCTCTGCTTTGACTCCAGCAAATGCAATAGGTTACGTTTTTGGAAATGTGCTTTTTCGCTTTCTTGCTGAGAGTTAGATCGGTACCGCTCTCACGTGTCCTCTAAATATGAAGCTACAGCCAGCAGCAGGTTCAGCACAGCTTAACATAAAGACTGACAACATGGGGAAACAGCTACAGATCCACCCAGCAGCACATCTGAAGCTCTCTATGTTATATCTTGTTTGTTTGATCTGTAGTCACAAAATCGTCTGGTATGTAATCCCTCATAAAACCATGCATTGTTGTTTTGACACTTCTTCATTCTGATTACATACAGATCAAGCAAACAAGATATAACATGTTAATTGTTGAGCTTTAAAGGTTCTTATAGGGAAATTTTGTAGGGTAGCTATTTAACATAAGCTATTTAAGCTAATAAACTGCTGGCAATAGCTTCCTATTTAGCATACAGACATGAGAGTAGTAATAATCAAACTCTTGGCAAGAAGCAAATTAGCTTATTTCCCAAAATGTTGAACTATTGGTTTAAGATCTAATTAATGGGATGTACAGTATCTCCACAGGGTTTCGCCTCATTTGACTCCTTTAACTCACAAGACACCCATAGGCTGCAAAGCATGAAGGGTTTAACACCAAGCTGCATTTGGCATCTTTCCACATTAGTGGTTTCACATGGCAGTCAGAGGTAAAAGCAATAAATCTAGTTGCATAATGTCAGCCGACTGCACACAGCAGCAGACTCAGCAACCGGCCAAGCTTGTGATGCTTTTCACCAGAGGATACCAAAGGAACAACAGAGGCAAAAGAGTTTTTGAAGTTTCCATACACACAAAACAAGAATTTCATCTTGGCAATGGGGGAATCACTAAGGTTTCGGTTCAGGCAGATAAGACATTCTTCTCCCTTGCGGCCCTATTTTTGTGATTTAGTTGTGGTGTCATACAGTAAGATAACCAGACCTCTAGCTGCTTGCTCATTCAAAGGTGTTGTTGAGAATAACATCACAACACCTAAATGCTTGCAAGTTTACTACAGAGCGGGGAATGATGGCAGAGGGTTTTGTCATTGGAAGATTTGTTTAGGGGAGCCCAATGGACCTGATGAATAAGGTGCCATGGATTTATTACTGGATTTTCCAGCAAGCCTTTGAAGTGAGTGAACGCTGCATCTCATCTGCCGATCCACACTCAAAATTGTGGCCGCGTGTGTGTGTGGATATATTTATTACTGGGCTATTTTTAGAGCTGAGGGTTTGTGCTGAAGTGCATTTATACTTGAGGAAAAGCTTTGCAGCAGCACAATTGATGCTGGTGGTGAGGTAGCGCATGAACTCTGCACATGGAATATGAGCCTGTTTTTTCCTTTTAATTAAAGATGTTTACGCCTTAAGAGTAGTCAAATCTAACAACTTCTCTTTGTGGAATAAATTAAACATTTTCCATTTTATTTTATCTCATCTCTTTGATTAGTCAACATCCCCTCCACTCAAAAACTTTCAACAGTGGCATCCACCAATGACACTCCTGCCCTTGGAGTTTTGCTTTGATATGTTTCCACTACATAACGTTGGAACTAACTAGGGCATGTGTAATTGAGGATGGGGTTAAATGTGCAGACCTTGGCTGTGTTTTTATCCCCTCTGACTCAGGCTATTAGCAAACATCTGCTTAACCAAAGCTTAAAAAAACGAAACAGGGCTGTCATGCTGGCAGAGGGGAATTCTTCAGATGCCCCTCCCTGTGCTATTTTAAGTATGCCCAGAAGTTGGTGTTTAATGATAAGCTATGGGGCGTAGCTGACATGCCTGCCATATCATTCCCTTTATGACTCAGGAAGCAATGACTATGTTGCCCCCCAACCCTCTAGGGGTGTGAATCATTAGAGTCCGTCATCAAGTATGTCCAATAAACATGGCTTAGGCTACGCCATTGCTGTCGGTTATCTCAAGTAGTGGATAGCTCCTAAGATAGACAAGGGTGCTATTTTCGCGTGAAGTCATTTCCCAGCACTGTTTCCATTTTGAAACAGAATTACCAGCCGATGACTGTGAACTCATGCCAGCCAGGAATATTTTAGTGAGAACAATGTTTCAAAATGCTACAGTCCTGATTTGAGAATGAGAAATGGGATTAGGTAATGAGAGATCATGTTCCCATGTAGGGGTTAAAGAAACAAAAGGAAGCGTTTCTTTCATTCACATGGATGTGGAGTTGAAAACACAGGCTCCTCAGCGTGGTTTGCTTTGTGAGGAATAGTGAAGGTAGAGTCACGTCAGACGAGACTCCATGCCAGATAAATAAATGATCAGCGCGCAACAAACATCAAAGAGGGATTGTGTGCTTCAAAGGGAATGAGAGCCTCACACTCACCAGGTCCTATAGTGAAGAATGAATCTTGCACATGCGTACACACACACTTAGACACACACTCTGTTTCTGTAATCCGACCTGTTTGAGATTCTAATGGTTGCATCTACGTTGATCATCCCCCGCTGAGCCAAACCACCCCTCCTCAATCTTAGTCTGGTTCAGTGGCAAGTTTGGCTAGAAAATACACAAAATGCTACGATATAATGTGGCTCCTGACTCAGTGTCATTTCTTGGTTTTTATAAAGTACCTTCTTGTTTAACCTTCTGGTGCCTTAATGCGAAGTCACCTTACATTTCTGTTTTAAAGCCCTATTCCTAATCACAATAGCTGAGATATCTTGGACACAAGGATTCATCTCACCTCAGTGTTACTTTATTTTTAAAATAATGCTGCCTGACTTAAGTGTACCCTGGGCTGACATGTTGGCTGCAATCTTGTGTCGTGATTTTTCTTCAGCTGATTACTGAACAAACACGTCTTTCTTTGAGAGTGAGCAGTTAAGTCCAAGGCAAGAACATTATGTTACAGCCACATACAAAACGACACATCAGTTGTGCTGTAAAATGTGCTGCTCGGAAGACAGCGTAAAGTAAAATGTTTCGTAAACCAGACATGGCCAGGATTAACCCTTCGAAAATGTAGCCTTGTATTTTAAGAGTGACATTTATATTTGACATTTCCACACATTATACTTTTTACATCCATTGCCAATGTTCAGTGCTAATGCAAAAAAGTATCTAATAATGCAGGAGATTTAGTGGTGAATATTCTCAAAGAAATATATTTAATTCATCTAATCACTGCTACTCAGCTGAAACACAGTGAACTTTTTGGGGATCTGGGGGATTCCTTGGGTGCAGAATACCTGGGGTAGTTGCCAGATAATCCAGCCTTGAAAATTAAATGCACTTTGAGCAATGAAGATTCATGAAAACAGTAAAAAAAAAAAAAAAAAAAAAAAAAAAAGAAGCATACTCTTGAAGAATATCTAAAAAAAATCATGGTGAATAAACCATGGATGTTTATTTAGAAATGTATGTAGATGATACTGTGCTTATTTTCAAATACTTTGTGAACCTGTTTCATTAGATTTGAGTTTACCATATAGTCAAACACAACCCTGTCAGAAGAACCATATGCTGTTTGTTGTCTTTCATTTCTTGTTTAACCTCTGGCTTTTCTCTTTTGTCTTCCCTTTGTTTTTCTTTCCCCTCCCTCCCAGCTCTCTCCGTTCTTCTTGCTGTCTCATCCTTCTGCTTCTTTTAGAGAGGGGAATGTCTGTTTTGTAACACCTCTCAGCCTGCTTATCTACTAGGTCTGTATTGCTGTGGATTGGTATTTCCAACCCCATTTGTTATTGTGCCATCAACCCCCTTGATATCACGCCGCCATCAGTTATGGATATCAGGGTGTGTGTGACAGTGATACGCACTGTGGCTTGCAACTGTTATCTATAAATCATGATTGTTGATAGACAGTGTGTGTCTGTGATACCAGGCCCGGGTGTCCGCATGGCTGGCTGTGTTGGATTCGTGCCTGCAACAGTGCTTGTGTGTCAGAATGCTTTATGGCTCTGTGCATGACTATATCCAATGACAGCGCCATTCCTCCATGCTGGCTATTACTGTTCATTTGTGGGGGTGAAATCATTCCTTTCCACCTTTTGGATGTCCAGAAACAAAAATCTTTGTTTTTGTGAGTGTGCACTGTTCTGTTTCATTCCCTTTGTTGTTCTTGGAATGGTGGATCATGTTTCCATTTTGCTGCACTGATGTTCCAGCAAAACTGTGCTGAATTTTATCTGTGGTGCCAGGATTGTATTAATTACAAGAACGGCTCAAACTCCTGAAAGCAAAAGCACAATTGGCACCCAACAGAGCATCTTCATTAACGTCTGCTCTTCATGTATCAGAGACTTCCCCATGAGCTTGTCCCTTTAGGGTATTGGCTCAAGAAACCACAGTCTAATATGAAAAGATTGGGCTGTCTCTCTGTACCATGACCCTACCTCCCCAGTCATCTTGTCAGCCATCCTAATTGTACCATTTTGACGTGTCATGTCGGTTTTTGGTTCATGATGATTATTTAAAGCTTGTGCTGTATGCCAAATCATCAATGTCTCATTTCGGCCAATAAATAAGTCTTGTATTTGACCTTGAACTTGAGGAATGCGTCAGCCACTCCCCCAGCCTACTGGGTCCGGGTGTCTTTAATGACCTGGTGCCCCCTCCTCCCCCTTCTCTTCCCTTCCTTCCTGACTCGGAAGATCTGTACAACTGCCACCAACACTGGACATGGATGACTATGATGTTCGCTCGGCCGCCAGCATCCTGGCCTCAGTGAAAGAGCAGGAAGCACGTTTTGAGCAGCTGACCCGAGCCCTTGAGGAGGAGCGTCGGAACGTCACTCTGCAGCTAGAGCGAGCCAACCTGCCTCCCAACCCCCCAACCAGCCAACCGCTAGCATGGCAGCAGGTGGTGATGCAGGTAAATGATGCCAGCTTGCTGGCCACCCCGCCCCCGTCATTTTTAACCACCAATTTGCGCTACCATGTGTCTGCTACCACACCTACCTCTCTAAAGCAACATTCTTCTGCTCCCTCCTGCCATTTGAGCAAGCTCATTCCACCATCATGTCTGCTCACGGTCATTGCTTCTCATCATTGGTGGAACTCAATAATCTCTCTGTTCAATTTGTCTGTGATTTGGGACACTTGTTCTCTTTGTCTGTACCCACTGTCCTGGATGTTGTGCAATAATCTGCCCTGCGATGGCTCATCTTTAAAAGCGAACTGATGAGATTCAACCTCGCATTCTGTCTGCCTTCGTCTCCTCTTTATACGCCACTGCTTGCCATCCAATCCCATCTCCTTTCGCCCACTGGTCTTTGATATTGTCTGGTGGTGCTACTGATTGGATGTGGCTTTTTGCCCAGCATCTGAGGGACACAAGAGTCCTGGCCAGGGCTCCTGTCAATGCTGGCCTACTCTGCAGGAGAAGGAAATGTAAGATGTAGAAATGAGACAGCTGTAATCCCCTAAAAATGTCAGTAGTCACAACAGCCTATTGATTTACACACTTCAAACTGTTAGCTGCAGCATTTGCTGGAAGATATTACAATTACAGTTAATGTTTTCTCTGTTAATAACTACACAACATCTTATTGTTTCGGGGTGTTTTCTGCCTGGTCTGACTGACACATGTGTTTCTGTTGTGCGGATATTCTCAGAGCTTTCTCCTGTTTTTATTCTTGGGTATGATCACTTCTTTGAAGAAACCCTTTCAGACTGTACATATGTTTTACTAACTAGAATGTGAACGCACAATTTGGCATTGCAACACCTGTAGCGCTTAGATACATCACCTTTAATCACGCTAAAGGAAGAAGTCTCATGCATTATTGATATAGCAAGACTTGCAGAGATTAAACTGTTTTGCCTACATTTGCCTGCAGTTGTATTTGTCTGCAGTCACATTTTGTTAACAGCCGGTGTCAGTGTTCATTTTTAACGGGCTTGCTGCCAATTTGGCCTCATGAAGGGGTAACGAAGAGGAGGCAGGAAAGGTATAGCAGGGTAAAGTAAACTTGTCATCCCCTCAGCCACCAGAGGGTAATCTACTGATTGTATATGTTTGTGTGTGTGTGTGTGTGTGTAAGAAAGAGAGTGAGATACCCTCCCCTTCTCATATACTGGTCCATGATTTGGACCTGCTCTCTCACACTATCACTCAGAGATCAGATGGGGGGGTCTGGCTGTTTGCACACTGGGGGGCCAATTGGGTACCGCTCACGTTGCAATGCCCCATTTTATCACTTTGAAATGTCATTTGCAAGCAAATTGGATGTGGGGGATTGATCAGTGTCTGCTTTAGGGCAAACAGCACCTCGTGCTTGGCTGCACGAGTGCTTAGTCTTGTAAGTGTGTGTGTGTGTGCTGCATCTGGAGACCCACGCCATTTACATAATGAGGTTTGAGCGATGAGGAATGCATCAGGTTGTTCTCTTTCTCTCTTTCTCCTCCTTGCTTAGTTTCCCCCACACACTCCCCAGGCTGCATGATGGATTAAAATGGAGCATGGATCAGTTACTGAAGGTTCAGATTCACAACCCCAGGGCCAGAATCAACAAGGCCTACCATTATTTAAAGTTGGGGTCAGAAAAGGAAAAGGAGACAAAGTCTGATTAATGAAATCAGATGCAAGGAGATTCCTAATGAGAGTGATAAGCCACTGATCTCTTCCACACGGTTCTCACCGCGGAACAGATTCGGTCTAAACACCGGCGGGCAGCTAAGACTTTTATCTACCTACATCATTTTGATCAGTATTCTCAGTGTTTTAACAAAGGCAAATCATACAGTGATGGTCTCACAGTGTTATGCGAGACTATAGCTGTCATTTCCTATTCTAATTTTAAGTCAAGAAGATTTGTAGACTTTTTAGATCTTCATTACAAATCTGTTGGCTAAAACTAATGTCAACATAAAAATGCACAAAAACGAGGAGTTTTTACCCAATCCAGGGCAACAGCAATTAAATTGCTATTGACAAACTTTTGAATGTATTGCCATGAAATTTTCTACAGATATTCATGGTCCCCAGAAAACGACATTTACTGACTTTGGTGATCCCCTGATTTTCATGTTGTTTTTTCTTTGGCTGATGCTTCACACTGCTTATTCTCTATGATTTATATTCATGGAGACAATATATTAAAAATATATTCTCTACCTAAATTAATCACCCTCTGATATTAACACACGTCTCCCTGCTTAGCTGGAGTGAACACAATTGAAAAGGATTAAAGAATAGTGTGGTTCAACATGTTTCAAATACAATTTAATGTAATTCAATTTGTTTTGGTCCTGCATGATGTTAACACAGGATATAAAAAGGTAGATCACCACAAGACGCTTTGACCATTGTATTGTCACAATGAGTGTGGGAGAGGTTCCTGTAAACAGCACTGCCCTATTTTCTGAGACCTTACTAATTGAATTCTGAGCCTCCTTCACTTCAGTATAACACTTTATGAATTGCCGCCAAGGAAGAGAATTAGAGTGTTTACTCTGCGCCATCCTGGGAGAAACATAAGAACAATGCTTTCGGACAGTCCATTAGTTTTTTTTTGATGTAATTATCAGGAAAAATTCAGTGACACGGACCGCCTTTGAATCTGCATCCATCGACAGCCCCAACATGTGACCACTCACATGCTAAGATCCTGTCCTCTCTTCATGTGATATTGCATTTGCCTGTGGTAATTGATTTTTGCCTGAAGGACAGTTGTTGCCAAGGCTCTGAAAGGTCAAGTGTGCATGGTGACAGCTCTATGTGTGGAGAAAGGCAGACAGCACTCAGACAACCATGTCTGTTTGGAGCTAAGGGAGAAGGTGACCTCATTTCATATACACCAGACGCCTAATCTACCCACGGCTGCTGCCAGGCACATGCACAGATCCCATCTCGTGGTGCATACAATCACCCGGCTTCACTGAAAGGCAAACTCACTGTGGATATCATTAAATGTTGGTGTGGGCATCTAGCATTGCAGAGGCATTTCATCCCCTTGTGCAAATGTTGTGGGAAGTTTTCAAAGGCTTCTGAGCTTGAGAGAGAGGGAACAGTGCAGCCTTTGATCTGTGCTGCTGTCTGTGGCGAAGATGTACAGGCCCCGGCTCTGCGATGGCACTACAGCACTCAACCAACAATCGCTCCAGCCGCCCTCCACCCACTTTCATCCCCACAGCCCCCCAGCCCTGTCTAGGAACAATGGACACAAAGGGCTGAGGGTGCTATAGCGACAGAAGATCTATCCTTCCACTGGCAGGGCCCGGGAGCCCCTGTACTCTCGTAAATCACCTGCCTAACAATGAGCCTTAGTTTGCCCCCTCCCCTCCTCTATCTTCCCCTGTCCTCTTCCTCCACTGTGCCATCAGGAACCTTCTCTCCTCCCATAAACACCCTAATTACCTTGCTGTGAAAGTTCCTCCTTTGTTTATTTCTGTATACCACATTTTTCCGGTACCCTCCTACACCACTTTCCATTTACATTGTAGTTTCATGGAGGAGCATGCGGAATATCACATTTAAATTCTATAATGTCGCTCATCGTTTTCCATGTGTTCATATGGAACGCCTAATGCTTCGTAGCAGTTACTTGGTCCTTGGATATTAGGAATGTAAAGGAATACAAATACATTGTGCATTCTGAACAGATACAAACAGCATACAAAGTTTTTCAGAATTACCATTAAATATATATATATATATATATATAAAGGGTCAAAAGTAATCCTGGTATTGAAGCTTGACACTTTGTGTGACTTGGCAGTGGAGAGGAAACAGTAGAAGCAGTAACTATAACTGTAACAGAAACAGTAGACACTTCAAACCAACTTTATTTTCATCTTTCTTTAAAATAAGGCAATATGGCCCAAGGAGCTAAACTTATACATAGTATAAATGGCAATAGAAAACAATTTAACACAGAGACTATAAATAATGTAATTTTGCCCATATACAACTACTTCCGGTATCAAATCCAAAAACAGATATTTTTGTGACGTGAAAAGATACAGATACAGTTGGCTTGCATTAGATCCCCACTGGGTGTGACATTCTTGAGATGCACATATTTCTATTTCCATTTTTTAACAAACTTGGTTTCCGACCTTTGTTGAACTTGTGACCCCTTAACATGAAGCAATATCTTCTTGTGACCCCTTTTCATCAGCTGCTTGATCTATATCTATATCAAATCTATAATCCGTGAGTATTTAACTCAAATTAATTTTTTATTTTCTGATTGTTTCATCTGAATAATGTTCAGGGGGCAGAATAAGTAAAATGATACAGTATTGCGCAATAAAGACTCAAAGATTGAAGAGAAATCCAAAAGATTAACATAATTTAGTTTTTTTCTAATTTTTATATTTCTACAAAACCCTTTGTGAGGGTCCAGAACCCCAGGTAGGGAACCACTGCTTTAGAGGCAGCTGCAAAAGAGACAAACAGGACTGGAGTTCAGGTGGAAGAATGGATTGTCCAATAATGTTGCGGTCGGTGGTTCAATTCTCAGATTCTCCTAACAGTATGTCGAGGTCTAAAGGACTCCAAAGGGAAATATAATAAATACATCAAACATGTAACGAGCAAAAACCACTTGCTTCTTCCTACTACATTGCTTGAACTAAGCTAAAATGCGCATAGCATGCCATCTATGTTCTAGGTTATCTTTTATTCACCCCACTTCAATATTAGGAGTCAAGTTTAAGGCAATGGCCCATGAATCACACTGCTAACTGCTCAAGGTAGGGGGTAAATCCTTTCTGTGCCTCAGCTCGGTACAGGGGCTGACATGGAAGGACAGGGATTTTTACTCAAGGTTGGGTTTGCACATATTCTTCATGTGAAGATGAACAGGGAGAAAGAGGTTTGAAGGGGAGGCAGCAGGAAAGCCTTTTGTACTGTGGGCTATTTATATTCCTCTGGGGCGGCTCAAACCTTCATCCTTCAAATCAGCCCCAACGCTGGTGGACTTAATGCCTGTCCTGGTGCACCTCCCTGCCATTTGATCACAATCCATTAAACCATTATGCTCACTAAAAGCACTAAGAGGGGTATCTGAAAACTGCTCCCATTTCCTTTACCAGACATCATTTCTGTGTACTCGCATAGGTGAACAGACAGGGTAAATATCTTTGAAGGGCACTGCCTCAGTCTGAAAGTTTGTGGACAGTCTGCATATGTACTGGAAGATGACCATGGTAGTCCAAACAGAACGTTGGGCTTGGCCGTTAAGTTCAGAGACTAAATTATAGCCCATGTGTTAAAAATAAAGCCCCTCTCCTTCACAAGGCCCCAGTGCCGCCTGAAGAATGTGACCTCACCCTACCCAGTGTCCAGCAGGATAACCAAACAAGGTTGACCCCTTTCACCTGAAAAAAACTCAATTGAAAACAATCTTTGAACTTCGGGCTGGAGGTGTTCTTCAAAGCCTTGATTTAATTATCCTTATGAGTTTAACATACTGGTGCGACAGTTTTACTACATGACTTACAAGCCTGTAAATGGTCATCAGAATGAGGAACAGAAGCAGCACTGAGCCTTGTTTTGGGAGGTTTGCAGGAGTAAATTTGCACTTAATTGAACAGAGAATTCTTTAAGCCTTAATGGCAAAAGAGACTTTGAGCTGAACATTCCTTTTCAATTACACCCCAGTGTGTTTGTTAATAAAGGTTACTACAATGTAAATATTCAGGTCTGTTGCCAAGTAAAGCAAATCAAAAGATTTCAGCAAGGCTCTTCACAGTATAAACTGCAAAACTGTGCCTATCATTTTATTGTTGCACAACAAATACATACAAACATGTAAACTGGCCTTGGGATCAAATGTTAATTAAAATTACAAATGGGCATTAATGAAGAGAGTTGCATTCACAATTCACAAAAGCTCAAACTCAAGCGCATAAAACTCAGCTAAAGCATACAAATGAACTGAAGAATTCTAAAAAAGTCCCCTCAAGACCCAGAAACTAAATAGTAGATGATAGTATAGTAGAACTCAGAAGGGGGCAGCAGTAACTCTCGACAGGGTACTTTACCTGGAATGAGCCTAAAATCTTTAGTTCTATATAATGCTAACCGAAGCAAACCTATTAGTATTTGCTTGTTCCAGTAAATCCTCACTCTTCCACCTGTGTGCATTGGAGGGATTAACAGCACAATTATTTGAGTGTATGTGCAGCAACAGTAGTCTACTGGTGGTATACCATCAGATTATAGCAATTAAGACAGAACTACACAGATATCTGTTGACATTGCCCTCTGGCCGACTGACTATATGAGATGAGGCATTGCCTCGGGCTGAGGCACATTACACTGCTGGACAGACTGTAAAAAGACCGAACATCACAGAGTCTGGAATTTGCAAACCTTTGTTGTTTTGTGTCACAGAGTTGCACACACACTTTGTCTAAAAATCATGTAATTTGTCTTCAGCTGAAGCCAGACTGTGGGACCCTCTTCATGTGTTGGCGCATTTGAAAAGGGTGAAGTGGAAAGAAATAGGGCTTGGTATGTGAACTGTCTCACACGGAGTGTCTGTGAGTGATTCTCGTTGTGAAGAGGGTGGTGGTAATAGCGCAGGAATGTGTGAAAAGACAGCCACTACTCTGGACAGTCTTTCTCCAAATGCCTCATTCAAGCCGATCATCCTGGGCTGAATAAGGTCATTTATAACAAACACATATTCCATGTATGGACAGAAATCATGTTTGAACTAACATTCTTTAGATGGATTGCAATTACAAATGCAGCTGACCTTCATTTATCTATGAATTTCCAACAACTAACAGAATTCGTATGAAGATGATTGTCAGATGCAATGGCTGGAAAAACTGCCAAGAAGCTGTGGATCATGAGCCAACATGTAAACATGCAGTACTCTCAGGCATTCTGAAAAATGCAATATTACCTCTAAAAAGACATTATATTTTATTTTGCTAGTTAGCTTGCCCATCTGTCAACAATAAATCCCCAAAAAGATAAGAAGAATCTCTCATTAAATTTGGCGGAAAGGTGGGCATCAGGCCATGGAACAACAGATTAAATATTATAATTTTAAGACATACACTTGAGCAACCAATAGAGCGACTTCATTCCAAATCCAAAGGGTATGTTTAGGGCAACTAAAATAAAAAAGTTGATGATTAGCTGCATGTCAGCCTCAGACTGATTCTGTTGTTTGTGCCTCATTCAGTGTCCCAATTAAGCATGACAAGATGAAAAACTAGGAAAAGCCTAATCCAGTTATAGTTGTATAACAAATCTTGCTGTGCAATTACAGTATTGCGACATAAAAACAGAAAATAGGACCTTTTGATCTGAAGTGATGTCATTTAAATAGAGCTTTATTTCCCAAAATGAAGGGAAAATTGCCTTTTTGCAAGACAAAAGCCCCCAATAGATTGGACTCTA
Organism: Lateolabrax maculatus; assembly: GCA_031216445.1. Classification (NCBI taxonomy): domain Eukaryota; kingdom Metazoa; phylum Chordata; class Actinopteri; order Acropomatiformes; family Lateolabracidae; genus Lateolabrax; species Lateolabrax maculatus. The sequence continues at coordinate 22,210,111 of CM062217.1, forward strand.
ATCCTCTGCATCGCTGAGTAGCCATTTTTCAAGGGGAAAATAAAACATGATAGTAAGAGACATTAGATAAGGGTTTTTTTGCAAGCTGTGCCTTTGTTAGAATAAACAGCAGTCAGCTTGTAGCAGAGCAGCTCATCTTGGCCTTGTAGACTCTCACACATACATTATTTTCATCAGGGTCCCTACGCTGTACAGTGATTGTCCTAAAGAGCAGGAAAGTCTATATTATTGTTAAAATCACTTTTTATGCATTTTTTTGCGGACCTGCTTTCTGTATAGTGAAATTTTTTTTTTTTTACCTTACTCACATCTTTATTAAAATTTGAAGGTGAAGTAGTCTTTCCAAAGAAATGTAATCTTGGCAGAGTGGAAAAGCTTTTGACATACTATTGAAAAGTAGATGTCAAAGTCTCCTTTGAAACTAAAGAATATAATAAATTTTTTGGTATTGAAACGTCATATATATTTTCAAAATGCAAGTCGCTCCCCCCTTCAGTCTATTTTTGTATGTGCTTTTGTTCCACTGCCTTTTCTCTGTTTTTCTATGCATCTGGCATCTTGAGTGGAAGAGAAAAACATGATTTTAACAGATGCAGCCTTATTGGAGGTGTCTGGCTGTCAAAGCAAACCTAGTTGCTGAACATTAACCTTTTTACCATCTGTTTCACACCGTACATCCTGACAGAGTAAAGCTGACTTCTGGAGCTTTGATTACCACTCCTGGAATAAACCTTGAACATTTATCTTACAAGGCCAAGGCGTGGGTTGGCTAGACTCAGGAAAATAAAGCTTTTGTCTGAGAGTAGCATGTATTCCTGGAGACAGTATATATCACCAACCTGTGATGTTGAACATATTCCAGGAATTATTTTGAAATTAAATGTTGAATATTTCTTTTGGCATATTTAGTTTACCTCAACTTGTCCTCCCTATTTTAACTTTAGTTGGCAATATCCTACATTGTCTATTAAGTATAACTATTTGATGGATTGCCATCAGTCATTCATGATCTCCAGAGGATGTAGTCTGATGACTTTGGTGATCGTTTGACTTGTCATATAGAGCCATAGCAGGTCAAAGTTTTCATTTTACCACTAAAATATCTCAACATCAAATTGAATGATTGGCACATTTTGTACAGACATTTTTCGTTCCCAGAGGATGAATACTACTCTGGTGACCCGCTGACCTTTTCTCCTCTGCCATGATGAGGTTGACATTTGTGGTTTTCAATGAAATGTTTCGACAATTATTGAATGGATTGCCGTGAAATTTGCTACGCAACTTCATGTTCCCCTCAGAATGAATTGTGTTAACTTTGATGATCCTTTAACTTTCCATCTAGCGCCATCACCAGGTTGAATTTTAAATGTGTAACCAACAAACAAATGGTCTTCACATCAGCTGCACTTTGTTTTTAGCTCAAAGCACCACTGTGCCTAAGTACAGCCTCTCGAGCAACTAGTGTGGCTGTAGACTTATAGCCTTGTTTAGGCTTAGTCTAGATGGCATGGAAATTTGGCAAATGTCCCTTACTTTAAAAACTATGAAATAGACACAGGTAAAACACACATGTACAGATTTATGGAGGAAATAAAGACTAATGCTTATTCTCTCATCCGCTCCCATGAGTATTCCAAAGCACTTAATGGATTTTTAAACAGGGTTATGAAACTCACTCAATGCTTAAATGGCTTAAATGGAATGTGATATTGCAAATCACATAGGAGAAAGAATTGCACTGCAATTAAAGTTACAAGACTTTTTTTTTCAAACCACTTTTTGGAGGTAATGTTGTTTGGATGAATTCTTAATGGTACTGTTGAAAGTAAATAGATCTAAATGTAGTGGTGCATAGTGGACCAGGTCTTTCATTAAGAACAAATGGAGCAGTAACGTTCGGGGAGATAAAATACCAGGCTTGTGGAATGCAAAACCTCAGCTATTTTCCCTCCGTTTGGGATTTCTCCTTTTCTTCTTTTAGTCCAGTCATTCTTTTTCTCTCTTCTGTAAGTCCAGACGTCTCTCAGAGTTGTCCTTAGTAAAGCTTCCATCTACATTATTAGATTAACATTCCTTCTCAGTCTTGGTCACAGTCATAGATATTTGAATATAAATTCTTTCACGTACGTCCCACCCCTCCCTCACATCAAGTGCAGTGAGAGGAACGGGACAAAGAGGTGGAGAAAAGGAGCTGTGTGTGTGTGTAGGGTGTAAAAATTTGCAGAGTATTGGGTGCCTTCGCTTCAATAGGGGCAACTTTTGTTTGGTGTGTGAGCCCCTGCCCCCTCCTCTTTTTCCTCGTCGCTCTCTGTCTATGCCAACAAGGGGGAGGGGTCGACCGGTTGACAGACAGACGCAGCTGGAGTGCATAGAGGGAGCTGGTCCCACCCCACTAAGATGCCAGACATAGACCCAATGAGAGAGAGGAGGAGAGAGAGCGCTGCTACACTTCCAGCTCCTGCTGCTGTCTGGGAACCCTCCTTTCTATTAACACACCTCCTCTTTCCCCCCTTTCTCTCAGGCCTGGAGGTTTTTGTTCTCTCTCTGGCCAACTTTTTTGTTGAGTGGGTGTGTATGTGTGCAAATGCACACAGTTCGGTTCAGCTCCATTCCTTTTCTTGGATTCCTGCTTTCGTAAGAGAGGGGGGCAGAACCCCCCCCTCGTCGCTCTCCATTCCATACATACATACATAAAGCATCTCTGCAAAGGAGAAAGCAGGATCCCTTTTTTTCAGCTGTCTTACCCAGACTGAGAGCCAGAATTACACTGGAAGTAGGGTGATTGTACTTTCAAAATAAAAGCATTCCTATTTACACAAAAAAGCAAGCTTGTGCAACTCCTGTCAATCGTTCAGATTTCATACTCTATGAAAGAAATACAAGCTTTCTGGTGAAAATGATCAGCCATACTGCCACTGAATTGGTCATGAATCCAAATTCCTTTTTGTCAATTTAACATTCTGATTTTATTCAAAGGGAATGCCTGGACATACAGCAGAATACATATTTATTGAAGAAATGACTTTCATTACTCTTAAAATGGTAACATACACCTAGTAGTGTATTTTATCATAGCTATATGTGTCACCTGTATATGGAATGCCATTTTAGTCAATATTGAATAAATACATAGATAACAAATATGCTATGAAATAAATAAACAAGGTAATAAATATAGAAATCTATAAATAAATGTAAATGTCAATATATAAATGAGTCAATATAGTTAAATAAATAAATAGGTTTTTATTTGAAAAAATACGTTTTTCAAATGAAAAGTTTTATTTATTTCAGGGGACTCTTATTTCATGATTCCACATTTATTTATTTCCCGGGAATTTTATTTAAAAATTCCACATTTATTTATTTAAGGGGAGTTTTATAACCTAATGCCACATTTCTTTACCAGCTCTTTTTATTTCTAATCTGTTATATTCAAATGAATGGTGTGTGGTTATCTTACAGTTTCAGACCAAAGCAACATGCACCAGAACAGCACTGAATCACTAAATGTACAGCAGCACTACATATATCAGTAGGCTGTGAACATTTCTGGTGGATGGAAGGCCAGCAGGCTACATGGTCGTGGTTCATTGTTCATCTGCGTGAAATGTCTGATGTCTGAAAAGAATTTCAGAATTATTGAGAGTGACTGCCAACTGCATATGGAACGGTGACGCAGCAGCCGTCAGAGGCACTGTTCCCTTTCTGGATGAGTCACACTTCTGAGTTCAGAATAAATAGCAGGAGACCGTCCGCTATGCAGCAATCCCTCTCTGGGTGAGTCAAGTTTGAGATCCGATCAATCCGCTCTTTTCTACCCGCAGCAGGCTCACCGCCGTTGGGCTGCGGGGCCACTCCATCACGGTGTGACTCAGGAGGAGAGGGAGTGCTGCGGAGCAGACAACCGTGGTCTGTCAACGGCACTGCAGCCTGATGGCGGTGAGCCTGCTACGGGGAGAAAAGAGCGGATTGATTGGCCAGAACTCAAACTGGTGAGTTTGTCTACAGCACAGCGAGCTTCTGTTCAGAGGAACATGAAGTGTTGAACAGTGAACTATCTGACAACACAACAAGTTTACAGTGAATAAATGCACTGAAGTACTTCAGCTGAGGAAAGCTGGAGGTAAAAGTACAAGTAGCCTAAACCAGACTAAACAATTGAATGGAGCCCGTTGTTTGTGCACCTCCATGTCTTATAATACTGTGAAGTGACTTGCTGAATTAAAAACTGATTGCCAACGGGTTCAGATGGCAATCTGCGACGATTGCTGAAATTAGTTTTTGACTGACAGACGATTGTAAGCCTATGATTGGCCACATAAAAAAAGTCTGACAAGCCCATTCAAAGTAGTTCCCCTGCCCTTTCAAAGTCTCAGTCTGCAGAGACACTCCCATCAGGCGGTTGGCAGCCTCTCTCAATAATTCTAAGATGCTTTTCTCAGAGTCAGACATCAACAAGACCAACGACCACGTAGCCTAAGTCCTTCATGGATGGATCCTATCCATGCCTTCCATCTGCCAGAAATGTTCGCTGCCTTTTCATATATTCAGTACTGCTGTATATTGGTCTGAATTTGTGAGATAACCACATCCCATTCATTTGAATATAACAGATAGAAACAAAAAGAGCTGGGAAATAAATGTGGCATTAGAAAATAAAAGTCCCTTGAAATAAATAAAAACCTATTTATTATTTATTTGTTGAACTATATATTTATATTTACATGTATGTATTTATGTATTGCCTCATTTATTAATTTTAGGATTTATTTTATAGCCATGTTTTTTATTTCATAGATATATTTATTTATTTCATAGCTATATTTATTTATTTCATAGCTATATTTACTTATGTACTTCTTTATATAATACTGACTAAAATGGGATTCCATACCTGTAGACCTCCAATATGGCAGTGCATCATTTCACTGGTCATGTCAAAAGTTAATAGTGACTCAGGAGGAGGAATTCAGAAGTTAGCTTTCATTATAAACTGCTTTTTAAGCTGTGCTTTTATTACAGACCTTATTATGTTTGGTTACATGTTACAGCTGCTTGACTATATGCTTTGTAATAACTCGTCAGGTCGCTGTATTTACCAGGTCAGCTTGTGGGACGTGGTTGAAGCGTTTAAAGACATGGAAAGCAACAGCAGCCTCAGTATGGTACTGGACCATTTTCTCTTGTAACAGCACTCAACCTTACGACGGCGCATGAGGGCCACTGCAGGTCGAAAATCAATCGTTGTTTCCAAGCGCAACCATCATTTTGTCTTTACTTCCGTGAAGCTGCCTCTCGCGCGGGGCTTTTATTGTGAAAGCGCGGCGCCGCCGCTGCTCGCTGCGCGCGGCTCGAGGCGGCGGAGTCGAGGATGGCTGCGAGCTGCTGAGCTGCTGCCGCTGCGCTCACACAGGGGGACGCTCACAGCGGGAGAGCGAGGAGACGAGAGGAGGAGAGGAGGGAAAGGAGAACTTTTTCCGACAGGAGGAAATAGTTGTCGCGCATTTTTCCCCGGGAGGTTTTTATTTTTGCGGGATCGAAGGGGGGGATTTTAGACCATGCCTGCCGAAGTGAAACAGGTTAGTGTTGCTGCGCCTGCAGGTCTCTCTCTCTCTCTCTCTCTCTCCTCTTCATCGTCTCTTCAGCCTCTCTGACTCTTCTCGTCTTTCTCTTCTTCCTAATTGATTCCTTGTTATTTGGATTTTGTTGCATACGTCCATTTTTTTTTTTTATCGTGGATCATCAGTCTTCAGGTCTTTTCTGTAGCGTGTTCCCACCCAGTTGAACACATGAGAGCAGAGAATCTCCGATCTATCGGTGTCCTTCAGGAGGACGGTGCGTGTGCGCGTACTGATGGACGTGTAGCCTGTGTGCACGTGTGTATGTGGTATGCATGCATGTGTAGGCTGCTGCATGACATCAGATACAGTAAGGACTATACTTCCACCACTTAGTGACCATTTCATGCTGTAAATAGTCAGGACCATGAGATATGTTTAGTGGTGGAAGTGTGTGTGTGTGTGTGTGTGTGTGTGTGTTGGGGGTGGGGGGGTGTGCCTTGCAGTAAAGCAGTGCTGTGACTTATGAGTTCCCTGACACATTCATGGGCTCAGACTGTCAGTACCACCTATAGAATGACTGGTGTGATCACGGGACAAGCAGTGAAGTATGGAAAGTTTGTCCCAGATCAGCGCCTGCCAGGCTCTGAATGAGCCCTGGCCAGGATTTATAGCCTACAGGGCTGTAGTGCCAATTGTGCGAGAGACATGGCATTAAACCCTTTTGTCTTTCACTAGCACAGATACCGCAAGAATGTGCTTTTGTTAGCTCTTGCGAGTGTGTTACTGTGTCTGTGTGGGTGTGTGCGTACCAGGGCATGATGTGCATACATTATTGGAAGTCTTCCCTGTGTTTGAAGCGCATCCACAGGCAGCCTACACCATCACAAGGCTCTTTTCCCCGCCGAGCTTGGCAGCACTCAGATGCACAAAAAAAGGCAGACATTCAAAAAGAAAAAAATAAAGTGGAGGGGGAAAAAAAATCTGATTGAATAAGGTCAACTTCTCATCAGCGCCGCTCTCCTCCGCTGGGCCGAGAGGGGTGGAGGTACCGAACCCCTGGCAGACATAAACACTCCACGTTGCTCTGATAATAATACATTAACAGTTGCCCCCGTGGATGTCTGCCACCAGATAACTGGAGGCGCCTGCGCCAAAAAGAAAAGCTATTTCTCTGCCTCACACACTCTTTGGTCTTTACATCCCCTGGTTTTGATAAGTTTGAGGGCTGCAGTCTTAAGGGGCGAGCCGGCCGAGCAAAATAAGGACAAAAGCTGAAAATGAAGTGCATGGGAACAACCTGAGAGCATGTCCTCCCCAGGTGCATCCCAAAATGGGTTGGGGTGGTGCAGGACCCCCCCCCCCCCCCCCCCGCATCCGTGACCCCCGCAAGGCCGAGATAGTTGGCATGCTCGAGGGCAGGCCGGGTTCGTGGCGCGACCTTTTCAACTCAGCTGGACATTCCTAGGGAGCACCTGCTCGGGCAGTGCTGAAGAGGAAAGGGGGTCCATGTGTGTCCGAGTCACACTTAAGGACATATATGGATTGACTCTGTGTTGTTGTTTTGGTTGTCATCCTGCTTGCCTATGCTCGGTTATTGCTGTCGGTTCTTTAAAAATAGTTTGGAACAGGAGTTGAGTTGCCATTTGAAGGTCTTTCTGCTCCCACTTTTAGCAGCGATGCTCTACATTGTACTCCACATGTCCCTCAGGGTGTTCAATAGTTTATAATCAGTATGTATACGCAGCGCATGTAGATAGCAAGAGGAGATAAGAGAGATGCTGATCTGCCTTGACCTCATCTTAATGCTGCAGTGGGGCTTATGGTAAATGAGTTTTAGCCCACTGAAGATTACTGCATAGCCCTCAATTAGTGGGGGAGCCTGCACCAGACCACGTCTGAGTTAAATATAAACTGGCTTTTATTTTAGAACTTTACACCAGCAGGGTAGCCGCCCAAATTCTCAGTTGCAGAGGCCGTAGCATCTTTCGCTTATGAAAAATGGAAGAACAGATTTGTCGTGAAGGAGAAAGGAAAACATTATGAATAATCCAGTAGTCATCATCTTGCCAAGGTCCATCAAAAAAACTGACTTTACTTTTCCTCCGCGAGCTAGAAGGACCCGTCTGAATAACAAAATAATTCATCAGTGATTCAGCCAAAGACTAAAGGAGGTCTTGTCTTCAGACTGCGGGTTACTGCCAGATGCCTGACAGCTAGCGGGGCTTTCAGCTGCAGCAACTAAGCGTTCCCCCCTTCTCCGATGCTGTTTGATTTCTTACCGAAATTAAAAATCTATCAAACTTCTCTCCTTGTTTTTTTTCCGCGGGGGTGTTTTTTTTTGGTGCGACGGCTCGACCCTCCTTGCATATTCTTTTCCATTCCTTTCCTCAGGCTCCCCTTTTGCGACTGCAGAAGATGTTGCGCTGATCAATATTTGAAGACATGTAGAGCATGAGGAGTGGCATTGTTTGAGGAGAGGAGGTCATTCAAGAATAATGCCAGTGACCGGAAACATATGAACGTTCAATAGCAGTGGAAACTGCATCAATGTAAGGGGTTTTTACTGGGGGTGGGCGTCACATGGGGGGGTCGGGGGGTTTCATGAGTGCCTGCTGTGTTTTGAAGGCGAGAGGGTATGATCATATGGTAGTAGGTGCCTGGTGACTGGTGATACCAGATGGCCTTCCATCACACAGTCTGGCCATGTTTCTCATACCGCTCCCATGGCCGCTCTCATGGCACGGCCCATGACACAGCCATGCTTGACATGTTACAGTATCTGCCACCCCGCCCAACTACTTCTTTCACTGGGTGCCTCTTTTCGGTTTTAAGTAACCTGAACTGAATTTACATGTGAACAGCTGAGACCCTATATGTACCTCCACATGAACTACCGCTCTGCCTTCCGCACGGCACCCTCGGCACCCTACATGTAGGTGCCTCAGTCCAGCATATAAGAGTTTAGTCAAATTGTTTGGAAATACTTAAAGTACCAAACAGATGTATTTGGGCAAAAAAAGAAGATTTATTATACATGGCACCATCATTTGTCAGTCTCAATATCAAAGTTTCCATTACCTCAGCTTACAATGATTTATTTATTTTTTAATCTATTTGTTGAATGTTACTATCCTCTAATGGCATATTAAGCAAAAATGCCAAAACATTTTTTGCCACAGCTTCTCAAATATAAGGATTTTTCTGCATTTCTATGGTTCCAATTTAGGGGATCTAATTATTATTTTCACCATTGACTAATCTGCAGATTTCTTTCTTGATTAATCCATTAATTAAAGAACCAGAAAATAGTAAAAATGCTCCAATTTCCCAGAACCCAAATTGACATATTTAAACTGCTTGTATTTTCTGACCAGCTGTATTAAACACAAAAGGTTTCAGTTGACAATCATAGAGTACGATGAAAACCAGCTAATATTCACATTTGAGAAGTATGAAGCAGTGAATTTTGTGGCCGACCATTATTTCATCTCTAAACCTGTTATTCAAAGAATAAAGAATGTTAATTGGTAAGGAATTATTGAATCCTTATTTTTTCATATAATGTGATACAGTACTATACTTCTAAAAACTTTGCTACAATTACTATATTTATTGAAAGACAGCTTGGTTTACTTTATCTGAAATCTCCTGATGCAACACTATACCAGACATCTGGTCCACCAAGTGAGTTAAAACAAACACAAAAAAATATGTGCAAATCCTCTTTGACCCTAGCAAGTGTAACATTGCTCTATACATAGTACACTGCATGTTCTTGCTCTGTATCATATACACTCACCCTCAGGTTTTTGGTGTTTACTCCGTGGTTTTGGAGCATTAGGGGACTATGCCACTCAACCCTTGGCACTGCAGATCTCCCCTCTGCCTTGGCTCCCCCTCAATCTGTCCTAACCCATTTGGCTGGCTGACAGTGTGACCGATGCAGGCCTGCACTCGCTCACTCACTGTCTGACCACTAGCGAGCACCATAATGCTCTCTCAGCTTTCATCATCACGCTGATGGAATTAAAAAAAAAGGTGAGTGGCAGTAAATTGGAAGGCTGGAGGGGGGGACAAGGGATGCTGGAGATGGATGCTTTCATACTGCTATGTTTGGAAACAGCATTGGGGAGAGGAAGCAGCGCATTAATGAGATGGCAGCTTATTATCTTGCGAGAGCTGTTGTTGTTTTGTTTTTTACCTATTCAGCTCTACAGCGTGCCAGTTGTCAACAATATGTGCAGGGTGCATACAGCATGAATCCTGTATGCATGCATGTATTTCATGCACAACTTTAAAAAGATTACAATATGTTTTTTCCCTGGTCTACATTTTGTACAATGAACTTCCAATCACTTCTTACTGACTACTTGGTTGATTGAGAGTTTTTTCTTTGCTGCCAAATACATTAAATCCTCCAGAGGGGAGGTGTAGACACGTGTCAGCCCACTCTCTCCTCAACACACACACACACAACACTGGAGGCCACAAAGAAACATCAATTGGATCCCCGGCTTATTTACTCCGTGTTCGTCTGCAGGCTACGGACAGGGTAGCCCTGTTTATAGGGGAGTGGGATTCATGGTTTCCCTGACTGTGTCCTATAAACACCTTTCTTTCTGGGCTGCTGGAAGCCAGCAACAAGAGACGTGTTTTTGATCGGGTAGATAAGGAAGCCGCTCGCCCCAGAGGAAGCAGAAGAGGCTCAGTCGCACGGTGGTAGAGGCCGACCAGAAAGCTGGGAAAGTAGAACTCATAACACTTTAAATAAGGTTGTGCTTGTGGCCACATCAAGGCTGTAATTATTGTAATGACAATATTTACGTGATAATCTCATATCCTATGGTGGTGTGATTACATAACGGCAACAATTTGGTTATTACACAACCTGATGCTTTAATTTAAGAGATATAAACACCACTCTCCTGTTAGGATGAAATCATGATCAGTCGGGTCAGATTATTAGTGATGCTGTCAAAAGATGTCACAAGTGCTAATGATGGTGAAGATAGGGTTTGAATAGATTAAAAGCAGCTTTATACGGGAGTGGACTGAGGGTCACCAAAGAAAAAAAAAGGACTCTTCTTCTTAATGACCCAATGTGCTGTCACATTGACCTGTGCAGTGTGGCCGTGTTTGCACACATGTGCAAATTTTCCGGTGCCTATACTTGTGTTTGTGTGTGTGTTTGCATATGGCACCAGTGTAATTGGCTTTCCTCCAGGGACCGTGGTTAAAGTTGCAGATGTGACAGTTCTTTGGGCAGCACCGTGGAAGAATAAGCACCCCGGTGAGCCTTAAAGCCAGTGATTGATGACCCCATGGGCTTCAAATTCCCATTTTCCGAGTATCTGTACCTTAGAAAAACCACTGGCAATGTGAGTGTTGATGTATAGAGGTGCTGTGGCTGACTTGGATGCTAATTGATGGCCAGATTGGACCGTAACTGTCTCATTATGATATTGATTGTAAAGATTACATTCCTGCTAGGGGAAGAAACATTGCATTAGATGGACTGCAGGAACATAACTGTACTTAAGATAGCCGATAGGATTAGTGGATTAAGTGATATGATATATGCTATTTATATTGAATGGAGAATAAGACCATACAGTCCATGAAGACCGTACAGGGAAGTTCTTTACTCTTATTCCTTCCGTTTCCATCTCTTCATGTGCTCCATACTGTGAACACTGCTGCCACCCAGACCTTCAGTTGGGGCCTTTTCAAAAGAACTGGGGCTTCTTTGACAGTTATGTATAGTTCATATAGGCTCAACCCCCTCCATCCTGCAGCTGGGGACCTCTTAGAGGGGGCCCTGAGGGGGAAGGTCAAAGTCCTCATAGAGCTTCCCTCAACCAGAAACGCAGGAACAAACGCCTCCCTACTTCTCCCTTTCTCTTTTTAACCCCCTCCAGTACCATCCACATTGTACTAGGCAGTACATACAGCGCAGCCGCAGGGGCTGGGGGAGCAAGCGATGGCACAGGCTCCACTTGCGTGTTTAGTCTGGGACTTTCTTTTGAGGGATTAGCCCACTTCCTGCCTCTGGGCCGGCCGCTGGAAGCAGTCGGGATGCCGGGGAGGGCATCGATCCTCCATCATCATACCATCTGTCTCATGCTGCCTTTTGGGATTAATGATTCCCTCTGACAGCTCTTTAGTAGAGCTCTATCAGTGCCGGCTGACCATTCAGATTACACTGACATGTGGCGGTGCGAGGAGCTTGCATAAGACATCTCTGATTTATTTAGTTGAACTGCTGCAAGGAGTTATCAGCCATAACACATTTGTTATAAGGAGGCTACCAGCTACAGATGTGTACAATAACAGTGATACATTTCACATCAAAGTGGAGAAACATGAATTCAGTAAATCCAGTGACTAAATGTTGCCAGAATTGTGGCTCAAAATTGCAATGTAGACATTATACTGAATCAGTGCAGATAATCCTGATGGGTCAAGAACGACTGACAGGATTTTTTTATTTGAATTGTGATGTTGGCTATCTTATCTGTGGCTCATATTGTCCCACTGTATCTGAAAAATGTATCTAACCGTAGCAGACCCATGTTTTGCTTACTCAGAGCTCAGTCACAAAGCCTGTTGGGAGTTTGAAGTGAGGCCTGGCTGTTGCTGACCCGCTGGCGGTTGAAGTGCACTGATGAGGTCCTGCACTTCATTAGAATGCTGCTCTGAACCTCACAACACACAATAGTGGCTGTTACCGCTGATGGCTTGGGTCCAGGGAGAAAAAATAAAAGAGAATGATAGAGGAGCGCGAGGGAAAGTCCAAACCACTGTAAGCTGACCGGCCTTGGGGCCACGACGGCCCCTGCTACACGCAGACTCCGCTGTTGCAGCCGCAGCTCGGGCCCCAACACAGCCTGCACACAAACATTATGCTAACCAGTGGCAAGAGTTCAGCCAAACCAGGAACAGAACCTCCTAAAATAAGAAAGATAAACGAGTTCCTGGCATTCTCAGCCCTGCCGATTCTCCACGCAGACAACGGTTTGTACAGTCCAATGGTTTCTACAATAGAGGCATCCACACACCGGGCTGGCTGTCATATGCCATTACATGAGATGGCGTAGCATTGTTAGTCATCTCCTCATCTTCTCTTGATATGTGCTCAGCCCATTCCCAGAGGAGCCACTGGTGAACAATGGAGTGATGTGCCTCCTCGCACATTCCACTAGGCTCTATTGAGCAGTCTAATGAACCTCTACTGCATGTGCGGCCTGCACTGGCTGCTAGGGGCTCCACGAAAATACCATCTCGCCCCATCACACCCCCTCATATTTAATTTGTTTGGAATGTGTAATAGGCTGTGAAGTGGAGCGTGGTGCAGTGTTGATCTGTGCCAACCAGGTCTGCGGATATGGAGGGGACAGGTGCCAGCCATCCATGGAAGGTGCTGTACTTAACACTCCGCGCTGGGTTGGAGAGTGTACAATCCTGGCCCCATGGTGTAGGCTGCTAGAGCTGCCAGTATCCTGTTGCTCCAGCCAAGCAAGCTTTTAGTGTGGTAATAGGACATTGTAGCTGTGTGTTATTTTTCTGAGGAGAGGGCAGCTGAAAGTTGGAGAGAAAAGGTTGTGTCAGGATTTAATCGCAGGCCAGTAAAGCCACAGTGGACATAGAAACACAGCGCAAGTTACTTTCTTTGTGCTGTAACTCAGTCCTGCATGATGAGAGTGGACCCGGGGACACGTAGAATGAAAATAGCAAAACAAAATAAACCTCAATAATGGTCCCATAATTCTACAGCTATTATACTCCACTATCAGACTTAATTTGTAAATGATGTATTGATGTAATATTCTGCATGTAACAGCTTAAATTACATTTTTGCTTTATAAGATAATAATATACTGGGAGAGTGTCAGTGTCTGAGAGAGAGAACAGTCATGACCTGATGGTGCAGGTACATTACCTTCTGGTCCACTAGAACACGTTGTTTTCCGTTATTATTTGGGCTTTTACATGTTTCAGTAAAAAAATCGCTCTAACCGTCTGCCAGTGTCTGTGTTTTTAAAAATACAGCTCCGAAGACTGATAGTGCAGGTACGTTGCCTCTAAAACATATCCAGTCGAAGAATCACAACCTATATTTTCCTAACTGGACCTTTGGCTGCCATCACCAGTACGCTCACATGGATATTTATTTCCCTGTGGCTGTTCTAAGTTGCCGTTGGTTACCAAGCTGCTTTTCTGGATCCTTAGAGATTCAAGGAAGGTCTCAATTTAACACCCTGGTTGGTCAGCAGCTCGACTAAGGCATATTTTTTTTTTCTTCTTTTTTATCTTCTTAGATTTAGGAGCTGTGGAAAAGAGTGCGCTAAAGCCTGCGACGTTCTCAAAGTTAAGCAAACAAGCCCTGTTGACACAGACCTCCTTGAGTTCCCAAATTCTTTCCATCATATTCTAGTACAGTTAAGAGAGGCTTAATCCAATAAAACCCACTCTTTGCCTGTTTTGTGCACTGCCTCTCTTGAATCCGGCTCTGAGTGTGTGTGTGTGTGTGTGTGTGCGCGTGTGGGGGGGCTCTTGTGAAGGAGTGGCCAGCTGCAGCCTCTGTTGTTCAGGCCACAAGGGAACACAGGGAGTGTTTTTGGGGTCATGGAGCAGCTACATTCCAGGCTCAAATGCTCAGATGGGAGCACTCATTCCTCAATCTGCTCCAAGCCATAATCCACATCCACTGTTTTCCCTGTGTCACTTATCCATAGTCGTTGCAGCATAATGTCACTGGAACCCTGGTGCTAATTAAGGTCCACTGGTGTCTGTAACTGTCCTGCAGAACATGTATCAATGCCCTCCTTGTGCAGTGAACAAGCGTCACTTACCGGTGAGCCAGAAGTCACGGGAGACCAGACTGAGTGCTCCCTTTCCTTGATCCTTCATGTTCTCACGCCGCTCATGTTGTGACTTTAACAAGGCCTTGTTATGGTCTTGTACTGTTAATGGTGATGGAAGTAAAGTGCGCTGAGTGCTTTACTACCTTCTAAAATTACCTGCAGAAATGGACTCTGGGTACTTTGTACAGTCAGGGAAACATTTTAAGGGGGAAAAAATTACTTTAGTTCTATGGTCGTAAGTGCAAGGTACCGGCAATGTCATGCAGCGTTGTGTTATTCGATACATCGGACGTGCCGTACAGAGGTAGTGATGGGGACAAACTGTGATAAAATCGCTGCATGTCAATGCACGTAGATGCTGGCAGATATGACCGTAACGTACCCTGACACACCCTGTACATTTCAGTAGTCAGAAGACAACAAACAACGGCCCCTGCCTTTGCTAGCCGACAACACAACCAACCCTGAGACCTGCATACAACAGCGCCCCATGTTTTCCTTTTATCCCTGAGCCCAGCCAGGCCCCACAGAGGAAGGGAGTAAAGTACGTACTTCTGCTGAGAAACCATTATGAAGCTTATGTTAAAAAGATCAATGTTCATCAGTACATTCATGCAAAATGTTGCATACCAATATTGCCATTAAGCAGTTCTCACAGGTTTATCGCCTTATCCAGCAATGTAGCACATTTTCGGGAAATTCTATCGAAAAACTGCTAATAGGAAAAATAATCCAATTGGAATGTCGGTGATTGTCTCGTCCACTGAATGAAATACCTGATAAATGAAATACCAGATTAATGTGTATCATCACATTGATGCAAAACCATGTACATCTTTAATTACAGTTAAACTGTACATTGATTGCTTCAGTGGCCTGAAACAACCAGAGATATAGATATATGGAATAGCTACCTTCAGTTTAAACATCTCAGTATATTCACATACAGCCCAACCCTCCCGACTGGATGATGTGATTGTAAATATAGTGTTTTATTTGAGTGAAACAGCTTTGGCATTGTCAAACAACCTAGGTGTGACTTAGAAAATGGGGTTTGCATTCTCAGTGGCAGAGTGTGGGTAGTGTACCGAACCATGGCAAATGTGTCCGTTTTAGTGTTTCACCCATGGTTTAATCGTGATATATTGATTAACAGTGTGGGTTTCAGCCCTAAATAATTTATGACTGCTGTGTTTTTGTGTTTTTTTTTGTAGTGCTACAGTTTTACAAATGATGAATATGCAAATATGTTCATGTTATGCTGTATTAGCGATGACAAATTGCCTGCATTCTCCAAAGAGTCCAGAATTATTCCAACCAGTCTCAATGGCCATGAAATATGGCCATCGCAGCAGGGGTTGAGAGTTGGATACTATATCTGTGGGACAGCCTTCAAAGGGAAATCTATTGTGTCCCCTGCCACATTGTGGTGTGGAAATCACAGTGGGCATGAGCACAGAGACCGATCTGAAATCACAGGCCTCCATCCACACTTTGCAATCTGAGGCTTGCAGGCAGCAGGACTGGCATGATGTCCCCAGCCCTCCGACCCCGGAGCCCCGAAAGCCACAAGCTGCTGCTGTTGCGTCGTACTCCAGTCTCTGTGGCAGACAAGACCCCTGTCTTCTCCGTCCAACATACACCAGCAAACCTAATTAACTTTCCCTCTCAGCTGAACGCGCCTGTCTCCTCTACCACAGCTGTGCACTTTGAGAAATCCTCACTATTATGAATACTCTTTCTTCCTGAGTGTTCACATTCACAAACCATGGCTACCTGGTGCTAGTTCGCGACACCTGATCTCTCAGAGGTTTGTTTCAAAGTCGAACTCTAGTGCAGGTGCTGCGGAGCCTTTTCACTGCAGATAACCTCTCCAGGGAGAAGCTGAAGTCTGAAAGATGGAGTTTAACACCAGATTTCTTTGGTATGTTCAGTATACAGAGGCTGTGTGCGTCTGTGTTTGTGCACATTGTGGATGTTGAGTGAACGTTACAGATGCTTCAATGAATAAATTCCTGCATGCGGTGTATATTTGGCAGTGTTTAGGAACTTTGCTAGTGGGAGCATTGCAGTAATGTGCAGTGAGGTTCTGAAGTGGGTCAGCCTCTCTGTAGTGCTGAAGCTCCAGTTCGCTCTCAGAGGAGTGTGTGGGAAAAAAAGTATAGCCAGGAGAACTCTGCCATCGCTGTGACTCGACACATTTCTGTCCCCTGTGGACACGATGAAGCTAAAAAATGATGCAAGTAACCTGCATACTGGATTAACGCTCCCTTGGGGATTTATTCAGGAACCTATCCATCTGTCTTTGCCATGCATATTCAAAAGTTGGATGTGCATATAATAGTTCTCCACTACTTCCCACTGGTGTCACAGTAGGTCCAATTTGTTCAAGTGTCTTTTCATTGGAATTAGAATATTGTTTTTGGGTTTGCCTATGAGCGTGTTTCATAATGAAGCAATTGTAAATGTGCAGCAGAATAACTGTAGTCAATATGATTTTTTTGTTTGCAGGAATATTTTTCTCTCTAGAAGTTACATCTTTTGGCTTGGGGTTTCAGCTTGGCTGCTTTGAGTGATGAGCATTTGGCTGTTCATGGGTCCTCCAGTCCTCCCTGGCAGGCAGAGCTGCCTTAATTGTTGCATGCCTCTGGAACGTGCCTCGCTAATGGGGCTGTTTGAGTCCCAATCAGTCAGTGCTGTGTTTTCTCTCTTCAACGTCACGGCTCGAGCATGCAGGGTAGCCTTCATGATGCAACCCACTGCTTTGGTTTGGTGACGCCACTCAGGAGGCTGTGGCCTGAAGGAACGATATCTCTTTCATGCCACTTTTAAGCCATCTGATGTCAAACTGGGATCCAGCATAGATCACGTTTTATGTTAATGTCTGCTGGGTCTGTTTCTGTGTTTGTTGCCTGGCTGGTCTTGTGAAACAACGGGGGTGATGAAATATGACAGCCATGCACTCCAACAGTTACACAGACTAATTTCTCAGACTGTGACAATCTAATTCACGCTGGATGTGCAGAGAATCTGTTTTGATGTTACTTCACAAAAGCCTCAAGGGGGGGGGGGGGGGCTTGTTTTGTCGATGCCATTACAGATGTGACTATACTATACCGGTAAGGTGGCTCAGTAAACACTCAATTATAGCTGCTAATCCTCTTCGACATCGCTGAGCACTCACACAGGTACGAGGTCCTCTGTGGATGGGAGTCACGTGGGGGTTTTCCCGTAAAACCCCAGAGATTTGCACAATAGGAGCTTATTGCTCATTCCCTGGATTCATTGAGGACTGAATAGGGAACGCCACCATCTTTTCATTTAAAAGTGTCCAAGGGCTGACTCATTGTTTGTTGTCCCCCAAGTCTATAGAGGTGATTTGGGAAACTGGAACAACAGTGGTCTAATACCTCAGATGAGTCATGAACCATGTGACAGGCTCCTCTTCATCCTCCTTTACCTACTCTGTAGTCCAGGGCCTAGTCTGGGAACAGCCGACGGAGAGGAGGTTTAACCATTCAGACCAAAATGAGCCTTATTTCACTACACACTGCTGGCCTTCTCTTTGCTCCCCTCTGTTACTTAATCTTTATTCTGGCTTTAGAACAAGTACTGGAACTCCTGGCAAGGAAAACAAACCTCTAATAGGGGGATGTGCGAGCACCTTGTCACCATATGGGGCTCGGAATTCCACAGAATTTGCTCTCTAATCTCCACAACATGTTAGGAATTTGAAGCACTTGTTTTTCAGGAGAAAATAGCAGTCCGCTCACCACGTGGCTTTTCTTTTGTCGTGCAGTGTGGAAGGGGCATTTGGAGCACCCCTGTAGCACTTTGACTTTTGGAACACGCACATGCACACACACGGGAGATCTAGCGTGTCTGTGTTGTCGGTCGTGGGACCCTCCTCTTTCGGTTTATAGTTTCAGCTTTTTTCAGCCCTGTTTCATCTACTGTATATATTGCATTCTGTTGCCACTGACTGTACAGACACTGACAAGAGAAAAATGTGGAAGTTATTCCTTTGCGCAGGCCCTGCATCCAGCATGTGCAGACATGGACCGAGACAGGGCAGAGGTGGAAGTGTTGGCGGGGTTTCTGATTTGTGGCCTTGGCTGATAAGGTGTCTCCTCTGTTGAAGTAAAGTAGTTATGTGCCAGATATGATTGCCCTGTTTCTGTGGTGTGATGCATTGCCAGGCAGTGAAGCAGTTTAGCAGCTTTGCTATTGTTCCGAGAGGTCCTTCACTGACTCGCTCAATGGCTGCCGGTGATTCAAGGCTGTCTGCTTCCCAGACTAACTGATGTCCTCATCTCTAGTTTGGCTTTTCTTTTCCCAGCTGGTGACGTTTGGATATTTTACGTGGGGTGCATTGCATTACTTGTCATTTTCAAGTTGAAGTGTTGATTGTGCAAAGTTTTTAGTTTAAAGTCCCAGGAGAATTTTAGATCTCTCCTGCACAATTTATTTCACCTATTATGCAATTTGAAATTTGACCATAACACAAGTTTAGGTTTGTGGTGATTGAAATAGGTTCTCTGCAACCTTTTAGCAACTTTTAGTGACATGTTTGTTGCTTTCCCATGACATTGTCAAACAGCTTCTGTTTGTGGCACAGCCTAGAGTCAACACAGTTAACTGCAGTTTATATGATACAGTGTCAGTCTTGTTGTGAGATGTTTGTTTTCATGTGGGCATCATATCTGGAAGAAATACTTCTCAGGGTTGTGCTTTTGAGGCTTTTAGGGAGGGGGTCTGTTGGCTTCTTATTACACTCATTACAAACAGTGAGAGTCATCATTTTCTTTCCCAGTGTGTGGAGAATCATTTGCGGTGGAGTCGCATACAGTTTCTCTTCCGCATCCTTGAATCATAATCTGGAACAGGCTGTTCCCTGTTTGATACATTCCGCAGGTTTAGCAGAGGTCTTCAGATATCATCCCTCTGCAGTCTTTGTTCACTGCATCACTGGCCTGAAAAAGTTGTTTTCATCATTTTGAGATATTGCCTAGTCCTTTCCTCAGGCCAGTGGACTAATGGGCTTTGGTCTGTGGAATCCACTCCAGTGTTTTCTCCCTCATTGGGCCATTTGCTGGGGCCCCAGTGGGGCAGACAACAATAGGCTACATGTGAAATATTCACCATGACTGGGGCGTTCCAGCGAGCAGTCTATCTGTCCACAACAGTTTAGTGGTTAGATAAAAATCTGCTCCGATTGAAGAGGAAAAAAAAACACAACTCCAATGCTTCCAGGGATCCAAAATAAGATTGAGCGTTCATTTTGTTATTGGATGGTGCCTGCCTGCTATCTATCTAACCACTCTCTGGCACGCA
Source organism: Lateolabrax maculatus (assembly GCA_031216445.1). Taxonomy (NCBI): domain Eukaryota; kingdom Metazoa; phylum Chordata; class Actinopteri; order Acropomatiformes; family Lateolabracidae; genus Lateolabrax; species Lateolabrax maculatus. The sequence goes on from CM062217.1 coordinate 22,229,876, forward strand.
GTGCTCATGGCCCTGTCTTGTCTTCCTTTGTCTGAGTCAGAATTTCAGCCTAATGAAATGAGGGTGCATCCGGAGTCCTGAATTAGAAGTGAAACAATTGCTGCATATCTTATTTATTTGCTGAAATTTCTATGGCACCGAGTTTCGGGCCCACAGCTCTACCAGTCTGAGTGAGAGAACGATGCTCCACAGTGCTCAGGTGGTTGGAGCCTGGATAGTGTGTAGATGTTCAGAGTAATTGCTGTGAAATCTGGGGACGTCTCAGGAATGGGAGTTGGTGAGGGTCCCTTTCGGCATCAGGGTTGTCTCTCTCTCTCTGTCTCTCCCTCCATGTTCTAAACTCTGCTGTCAAACACAAACTTGCTCTGATTAAGGAACCGCCTGCATGGCTGAGCTGATGCAGACTGGAGAAGTCAGGTGTTGAGCCGGCGCACATAAATGCGGCAAAAACACTGTCTGCCGGCTGTGATGAAAAAGCCTCTTGCTCATGTGGCTTTGAAGGGTTCAGACGAGAACTGACTTTTAAAGGAATCGGCTCCGTGTCATGTGAAAATATGTATTTGAAGCCTTAAAAGACTGGGCTTGACCTATGTAGCTTCTGCCATGTTCACTGTTAGGTCCGACAGCAAGTTACTGTGAAAATGTCCCTCCCCACCCCCTCGCAAATACATCCTCAATCATTTGTAAAGGGGAAAACAGTGTATTGGCAGTTAACCACAAAGATTTTTGATAAAAGGACAGTGATTTATCTTTGTAACTTCACTCAAAGACAGTTTTTCATGCGCATCATGTATTGACATATGAATGTCACCTCAACAATACAACACGTCAGTGGGCAGTCTTGTTTCCTACAAGGTTTGCAATGTGTCACAGACCACCTTTGTGTATGAAGTTCACATTCCTGCTGAGGCAAAAAAGGAAGAGGACAATGCTAAGGCCACAAAAGAGCAGGATGTTAGCATGTATTGTAGTTAATACTGTTTGTGTCGGTCCAGCCCTCCAAGTCAGTTCCTACGCAGTGCTTTTGTAACCTCTGCAATCCTGTATGAAAAGCTGACTAGGACCTTTTGAGAAACTTGCATATCTGCCTCTTTTCTAGCAGTGTAAAGCTGACAAAAAGCCCCGTGGTTATATTCCATTTTCCCAGAGAAAGATTTGCTTTCGATTGTGTGCCTGCTTTTCTTTTGCCAAAGCTGTCTTCTTACAGCTCTTTCTCAACGAGGATTATTGGAAAAGGCTGTCACTGTCCAGTAAATTTTTTTTTTCTTTATACTGCAAGTAAAAGTACTGTTTGTGTGCTCGGGTGCACGGCTGTGTGTGTTTGAAAGAATTGCCCAGCCGTTTGGCTGCTGCTGACAGAAATATCTTGTGAGAGAGAACATTAGTGTGTCAGCCAATATATTTAGACTTTGATTAAAAATTAGGTATTGGCCAGTCAGCCTTGTCCACCTCCAATATGAATGATGTCCCTCTGTGACCACGGCTTGTGAAAGTTTTTATGATTATTATAATAATCATAAAATGCGATGTTTTACCGGCCAAATTATTCCAGTGTGGCGTTATTTCACTCAGCAGCTTGAGGAGTCTCGGTCTGTAAAACCTGCAGTGAAAGCTGCATCGCCCTGCTTTAAGGAGCTCCGAACACACTTAAACAATTTAATGATTCTTGCTTTATTAGAACATTTCAGTGTCAGATTTTGTAAATGCTGTTTGGGCAGGTTTTCCAGCCTGTCTTTCTCGAACCATAAATAACTTGAATGTGTCCGAGTCTATGGAGCAGTACTGGATCTGGATCCAACACTGTAGCAAGTTATTTTAGGGGCTCCACTTACACGCAGCAGTACTCATTGCACAGCAGTACTGTAAGTTGTTGAATGCAGCACCCCACCCTCCTCCCAAACCCGCCTTCTGACAAAAGCTCTCCACACAGTCAGTCTGGCTGCAGTCATCTCACACCCTCCACTCTATTTTAAGCCTTCAGACAGAGGCCCGCTCCCCCTTAAGTGGACCCCTCTCTCTCTGTGTGGGCCAGAGCATGGGCCTCTGCTAACCCAAGACATTTCCACACACACACGCACGCACGCGCACACACACACACACACACACACACACACACACACACACACACACACAAAGCTGTTCCTGGCAGCTGGTGCAAAGGTAAAAGCAGAGGTAACCTACGGATGGTGCAGCCTCACTAAACCTCTGCCCCGGCTATGCACTGAAAGTTTGAGGACAATGCTCATTAAAGTTTGCTTTCTTACAAGAGAGTTGACATGTTTGTCAGGGCTGCACCAGTGGGTCAGCACACATCGACACATACCATGCTCTGAACAGTTTACTTTTCTTATTCAGTCTATGAATTTGGACTTTTGAAATAGGCTACACTTGGACTGAATGTCTATGGACGGTTTTCTTTAGATGCTAATTTATTTTCTTGTGTTGTAAGGTAATGAACCATAGGCTTAATTGCAATGGCAACAATAGCAAACTGCTATACTCCTTCAGAACATCACTCATTTTCTCTGACAACTGCATTCTATTCCTGCATTTTTTCTGTTTTTCCAGGCATAAAAAAAAAACCATCCACAATTGTAATAATGTGAATACCAGTGTAGTATAACT